>RSEF01000004.1:87580878-87616255 GCA_003993805.1 Himantopus leucocephalus | reverse complement strand
AAAAAAAAATAATCAGGGTATCTTTCAGTGAAAGGTATTGCATTAGCTCCATTTACTTCATCCCACTAAACAGGACTGTTAGCTAGGAATGTATAAGGTATCCCCGGTAAAAGGAAAAGCCATTTGCACCACATTTCATTCTTTCCAACATAGCACATCAATGGGCATTTTCTCCCTTCACAGAAAAAAAACCCCAGAATGTTCCTGAAATCAATGTATAAATTTCCACTTACTAACAAATAAGAGCTGAATTTCGAAGAAAAAAAAACCCACTTTTTAATTATTATGATTTAAGCTACAGTCTGAGAATGTCTTCTGCCTTCAGATAAAAATAATCCCTACTAAAATTTTATACTCATGTAAAATGTCTCAAAATGAAAATGAAAACCTGCATAATGTTCCACACAATTTAAACACATGTTTATCAGATCTCTCCTGCTGTCATTTCAATACTA
Organism: Himantopus leucocephalus; assembly: GCA_003993805.1. Classification (NCBI taxonomy): domain Eukaryota; kingdom Metazoa; phylum Chordata; class Aves; order Charadriiformes; family Recurvirostridae; genus Himantopus; species Himantopus leucocephalus. The sequence goes on along the minus strand of RSEF01000004.1, from coordinate 87,615,800 downwards.
TGGTAAAGCACTGGTATTGCCACTGAGGTTTAGACTCAGAAATTCAACAAGATTCAGTTTCTGAATGGTGAAAGGTAAACTAAGATAAGAGAGAACGTAAATCAACAGTAACAGGACGGAAAGAAAACAGAATAACTCCCAGACTTTTTAAGTTGCACGGAGGCCATTTACCTGCCAGCTACGAATTCCCAGCCAGCCTCTTCATAAAATATTTTATGCATGATTCCAGTGGGACTCTTCACATGCATAAAGCCACTGTGATATATGATTGTATGAAGGTGAGGATTTGTCCTGAGTTTACCAGGGAACAGAAAGCCTAGAAAAGCAGCAGCTCAGAAAGAAAAGGATGCTCTCTATAAACACAGCAAAGCATTAAGTATTGGAGACAAGTACTTAAGCCAAAGAAATTCTTTAAGTACAGGAACAAAAGTATTAGCTGCCCATGAATACATAGAGGGCAGACCAGAAAAAGATTTCTAGGCTTTACACTTCTATCAGGAGCTACTCGTACCTGCATCTCTTACTCACTGTGTCTAGAAAAAAAAAGGTGTTTAAATGAGTAAGTCAGGTCTTAGCAAACTGGCCTGCCTTGGACCCTTCCCCTATGAACCCTATCACTGACATCCTATCCCAGCCAAATGCGCCTGGAGGGATCCTGGGCCAGGAGCAGGATGATTTCTTCTCCTCCTCGCCTTGAGCCCTACTTCCCATGGTCCCAATCAGCTAGAAGGTGCTACCGAAGACAAGTCGTAATTTTCTTTCTGTCAGATATCATTACTCATCCAATTTTCCACGAAGAAACCATTCAGAGAGGTGACCATAACTTTTTCCTTACAAAATAAAAAATAACAACATCTGTGATGTTCAGGCCAGCTTTTCAATATTTTTTTTCCCCAGAAAAACAACGTCAGGCCTTGCGCTGGGTCTGGCTGAGGTGGAGTTAATTTTCTGCCCAGCAGCCTGTATGGTGCTGTGTTTTGTATTTGTAACTATAACAGCATTGATAACACACCAATGTTTTAGCTGTTGCTGAAAAGTGCTCCCACAGTGTCAAGGGCTCCTCTGCTTCTCACTCTGCCCCACAAGAGGCAGACTGGAGGTAGGCAGGGGCTTGGGAGAGGACACAGCTGGACAGCTGACCCACATTGACCAAAGACATATTCCGTTGCATGTAACATCAGGCTCAGCAATAAAACCGGGGGGTAGTTTGTCCAACGAAGCTGTTGCTTGAGGACTGACTGGGCATCAGTCTGCTGATGGTGAGGGACTACATTTACATCACTTGGGTTTTTTANGTAACATCAGGCTCAGCAATAAAACCGGGGGGTAGTTTGTCCAAAGAAGCTGTTGCTTGAGGACTGGCTGGGCATCAGTCTGCTGATAGTGAGGGACTACATTTACATCACTTGGGTTTTTTGTTTGTTTTTTCCTTCACTTATTAAACTGCCTTTGTCTCAACCCATAAGTTGTTTTTTTTTTTTGCTTTTTGCCTTTCCAATTCTCTCCCCCATCCTGTTGAGGTGGAGTGAGCAAGAGGCTGGGTTGGGACTCACCTGCCATCCAGTATCAACCTACCACAGACCTTGATTTTCCAAATGTGTCCAGTCTTAGTCCAGGTATCCCAAATTGGGTCCCTACCTGGAACACGCTCTGTAATATGACAGCTCTCTGGCATGCTTCACAGTTCTAGGACATAGTGTTTTATAGGAGGTACAGCTTTCATTCGAACTGGGTCCATTTTTCACCAAGAAAAACGTGGCAATTCCCATTTAGTAGTTCATTATATACTTAGATAGTTGAACCTTAAAATATCCATTTGAATAGGTACCATATTTTTGCTCTAGGGTTTTACTTAATAATTTATCCTTATAACAGTTTTATTTATTAATTTATTCTTATGAAGTGCTCGTGGTGGTGTTTAACTACTGCAACACCTGCCAGAAGGGCAACACAATAGAGTACAAGGGATTCTGGCTGTTTCCAAGGTGCATTAATGATAACTCCCTGACACCTTCTTGGTGAAGGAGATGAGGGGAAGAGAAACCCTTCTGGGCCTCACCCTTGCAAGTGAGGAAGGACTGTTCAGGGATGAGATGGTTGGAGGCAGCCTTGGCTGCAGTGACCATGAAATTGTGAAGTTGGGCACCCTGAGAGGAAGGAAAAGAGCAAATGGCAAGGTGACAACCCAACAGACTTTGGCCCATTCAGGGCAAATTCTTGGAAGAATCCCATGGGATGTGGCTGGAAAGAAAAGTGGTCCAGGACAGCTGGCTAGTTTTCAACCTCCAAGCTCAAGAACGGTCCATCCCAATGTGCAGGAAATCAAGCAAAAGCTATAGGAGACCTGCATGGATGAACAAGGAGCTCCTGCAGAAATTAAAATATAAAAAAGAAGCAAGGCCATATGTCCCAGGAGGAATAGAGACACTGTCTGAGCATGCAGGGATGAAGCCAGCTCCCACCTGAAGATGAATTTGCCAGCAGGTTGAGGCATGTGATCCTTCCCCTCTGCTCAGCAATGGCAGAACACATCTGAGGTTCTGGGTCCAGTTGTGGGCTCCCCAGGATGAGACACATGGTCTTACTGGCATAAGTCTGTGGATCTTCACCAAAGATGATTAAGGGACTAAAGCATCTGTCACATGAAGAGAGGCTGAAAGAGCTGGGAGTGTTCAGCCTGGAGAAGACTCGGGAGAATCTTATCAATATGTGTAAGTGATACTTCTGTGAGGAAAGAAGATAGAGCTGCGCTCAGTGAAAGGACAGGAGGCACTGGGCACAAACTGAAATATACAGAAAAATACATTTAGCTATATATATACACACTATTTCTCTCTATATATATTTAAAAATATGCACATATACAAGAGGGTTTTTTTCACTGTGAAGCAGGTTAAACACAGGGAACGAGTTGCCCAGAGGGGTTGTGGAGTACCCATCCTCAGAAATATTAAAAACAAAACAACACAACTGGTCCCAGTGATGAGCAACTTACTCTAGCTGAACTTGCTCTGAGCAGGGGCGCTTGGCCAGGCAATCTCCAGAGGTTTCTTCCAACCTCAGTAGTTCTGTGAGATAATACACATGCACACGTATAAATATATACAGTGTATACAGAGTAATGTGATCCAAATTTATGCCCAGAGATCCCCAAACTCATATTAATACTGGAATATTCAATCTGCTAGAGAGTGTCATTAGCATGCAGTAGAAATCAGCGTAAAAAACAAGGAGGGGGGGATAGTGGGGGGGAAGGGGGAATGAAAAAAGAATAGGCAGAAAAATCTCTACAACCCAATGACAGATTTCACACTCAGGTGAACTTGGGTCCAGTCTTGCTTCAGTTTTCGCCTTTAGTTATCCTCTTTAAAATTGAACAGTGCTAACAAGAACCCCTCACCCTAGACCATCCCATAGTTAACAGGGGATGCAAGAGCCTTCAATCCAGGTCTGTGCTTCAGTTCAAGCAGGAGAATCAGTCTTCCGGGTCTTCAAAGCATACTTTAATCGCTAAGCAAATGGGTAAAATACATCAGCTGTGTCAGACACGACACACCAGGATAAAGGAGCCCCTGGAGATGTCCCATATGGCATGGATTGTCAGGCTTGGCCATCTCCTGAAATCTTGTAAGTAGAAGATGGAAGCGTCTTCCTGATCAGTCTGTTGCTTTTCCTGAAAGTCCGTTTTTTTGCTGGGTGCTGGCTGAAGAACTTGAGACTCTCCAATTCCTCTGAAGATACCTAACCCAAAACTAACTTGGCAGCACTGCAACAGACAAATCCCACTGAGGACTTGGGCATCAGCGACAGATACTCCCCAAGGGGAAAAAAGGCATTATTCTGCTTACCAGCTCTGTCCTATCACAAATTTAACAGAAACCTTTTAAAAGTAGGCATTGGGATAACCCCATTATTATTATTCAGAAACGAGCTTAAAATCTTCCTAATACCATCTATTTCAGAAGTCAAATATAGCCACGTATTTCCCTGGTTCTAGACCCAACTGCCATTAAAAAAAAAAAAAAAGTAGGAGTTCTTAGGGGAGCTGGTTTTGATTTGTGGTCTTACCTGGTAGCACAGAAACATCACCGCATTTTGTTCCACCTCCACCCAACATGTGTTTTTCAGTTTCCCATTTCAAGATAACATCGAGCTTTAAGGTCTAACTCTTCCCTCTATTGGTACAGTTGCTAAAATCCAAAATATGCTCTATCTTATCAGCTAAGTAACTACAGTTGCAAACACACAGTCCTGCCCAGAGATATATTCCAAAAGAGTATGTCTTCAGATTTTTTTTTAACNTGTGTTTTTCAGTTTCCCATTTCAAGATAACATCGAGCTTTAAGGTCTAACTCTTCCCTCTATTGGTACAGTTGCTAAAATCCAAAATATGCTCTATCTTATCAGCTAGGTAACTACAGTTGCAAACACACAGTCCTGCCCAAAGATATATTCCAAAAGAGTATCTCTTCAGATTTTTTTTTTAAGTCAGTTTAAAACTGAGATTAATTCTATTCATTTACCTTTTCATATTTCTATTAAACTATTATATTATATAAAATATTTCTATTAGACTATTAAATGTGACAATTAACCCATTGCTTGGAGGTGTGCTTCTCCCTGCCCGGCTGAATTAGGCCGTTGCGTGAGAAGGCTCCAGCACAGAAACCCGCATCCTCTGCAAAACGGACAGCCCCGAGGTTTAAGAGATTATACTGGTTGAGTCATTACACAAGATTTACTTCTAGCCGACAGTTTCAATAAATAATAGTGCTTCCTCCAGACAAAACTACCCAGAAACTGGCACCTCGACATTTCCTAACCTCCTCCCAACAAGCCCCCAGCAAGCAATGCCACCAGGCATCGCCGCCAAGGGCTGGTAAATACCAGGATTTATAAACAGCAGTGAGAGGGAGCTGTAATGAGATCAATGTCGAGGATTGCAGCAAATGGCCTATAAAGCAATTTTTAAATGGGATTTCCTGCAACAAAAGCCAGCTCCCAATAACCTTTTCCAATAATACGAGGTGAAAAGGGTTGGATTTGAATTATAATACCCGATACTAAGGCGTGGACAGACAGCTTTGTACTCCCTTTACAGGCGACTGCTCAGGCAATTTGTTAATCTCTCATCAGGAAAGAAAAGGAAATGTTAAAAATAAATCTATATGGGTACATCCAGGCCCCAATTACCGTGCCAGGAGAATCCAGCATTGTATAATCAAAAGGAGATGAACCGTCCCGTCATTATTTGCTGTTATTACACGGAGTATTAGATAGAATCGAGGAATAAAGTCACAAATGAGAGCAAGCAGCGAGCACAGCCATGTTTGTTTCCCTTTCCCGATTCCATTTCATATGCAGTTCTCAAGGGGGGAAAAAAAAAACAAACCAAAACCAAAACCAACAAACTTTATGAACGTATCTGAAATAGATGTTTTTCGTTCAAAAATTTCAAGGCACTAAAACTTCCTTGCTTAGCGTTAGGCAAAGGATTTCTTACCTGGAAAAAGCCTCTTCATTTCTCAGGGCTGGTCTCTTACCTCCTCCCGCAAACCCGCTACTTACGGCCAAATCTTTGATACTTTGCCGAAACAGCAGCGAGCTGGGGCGCAGGGACACCGACACCCTGCACACAGCGCCAACGCGTCCTGCCTNGCAAACCCGCTACTTACGGCCAAATCTTTGATACTTTGCCGAAATAGCAGCGAGCTGGGGCGCAGGGACACCGACACCCCTGCGCACAGCGCCGACGAGTCCTGCCANGGCGCAGGGACACCGACACCCTGCACACAGCGCCAACGCGTCCTGCCTGCAGCCACCGCCCGTCCCATCCCGGGCCGAACCCGGGCAGGTTCCCGCGGTATAAAAGGGAGAGCAACAGCCCCGGGTGCCCGGGCTGCCTTCCCGCCGGATACAGCGCTGCCCTGGAGGAGCGCAGCTCCTTTACGCTCTATTTTCAGAGCTGCTCCCTCCCAGCTGCGCGCTTCTGCACGGAGAGACACCACTTTGCCCCGTCTTTTTACAATTACATCCACGCTAAAACCAAAAACCAAACTATTTCAAAGTTTTTTTTTTCTCCTTGTTACTTTTAAAGAGGACATTTTAGCAGAGAAAGAGCCTCTTTAGGTACATCTGTTCATGATTTTCCGGCGTTGCGCTCCCATAAGCCTGTAGTTAAAAATAAATCAAAGGCAGGAAACTCGGAGAAAGGAGTTTTCGTATTGCGCCGCTGCCCAGGCGGCTTTCTGGTGGTTAAAATGAATTTGTAACACTTGGGGATTTCTTTCCACGTGGGGGCTATTAGCGCGGTATTTAAGGGCTATTAGCGCGGGATTTGTTCTTGTTAACGGTAATGCCTATTTAAAACTGCGTGTGGCTTCACAAACTTTTAAATTGCTAGCCTGCTTGTCCCAAAAGTGGAAAGGTGCCCCTGGGAAAAGTAACCGCTAGCGCTCGCTGCTGAAAGGTCTTCTCGATGCGGGGGTGCTGCTCGATGGTGATACGAAAGTGTAAATTCTGGTAGAGCCTTAATTCCACACATTTGGGGTTTTGTTTGGATTTAATTATTTTATTTTATTGTATTTTATTTTATTTTATTTAGAATGAGCGCCTGGATTGTACCAAGCAGTAGGAAAATTTCAGGAAGGTTAGGGAGTAGGACTTACCACCGCTGCCGACGGTACACCTGAATTTAATTTGGAAAGTGAACTAATAGCAAAGGCAAACTGAAGCGACAATTGTCCATCCGAGCTGGGTCTCTCTTTTCGTTTAGTTCTTATCCAGCGCCTTCACTGGGATAAGGGGTGGTTGCTTGGTTTTACGTTTCGCCCTATTTGAACATCTGAGCGGTATTTCCCCAAGCGCTTTGGGGACCCTGTCCCTGTCCTGGGCTGCCACTCCCGGCTCGGTACATCTCGCAGCACGGCCGGGGCAGCCCGAAAAAATTTACCGTTTTACCCATCAACAAGCTGCAGCTCACTGGTGCTCTCGGGCTTCCCAGGGGTGACCCTGATTCCTCTTCCCGGGGCCTTGGCTTCCCCCCCCCGGGTCTGTCCGGATTGTCACTGACCCTGACTGTCAGTGGGTGTCCCTTTGTCCTGTCCCCTGGGAGGGGGGAGGCAGGTCGGCCTGAATCTCTGCTAGTGGCTTCCCCAGCTGTTCTCGGCGCTGCGGGAGGACCGGCTGCTTTTCGGTGACCGAGAGAAGGGGTGGAGGAGGAGTACGGCAGGTTCACCCCTGGGAAATAGCCTGGGGCGCTGCGTTTGCGAAATGGGGGTATTGCTGTGCGCCGGAGTCCTGCAAGGAGCAGGGCTGAGCAGCAGGTCCCCTTCCCCCCCCAGCCTGCGACAGAAACCGCCCCTTTGCCCCATCCCTCCCCCCGAGCCGACCCGCTTGAGGATGAACAGATTAGATGGGGCAGAAAGGGGGGGGGTTGGAAGGGAGCAAATTTGCTCATTAAAAAGGCTTCAAAGGTGACATAAGTCTGTCAACCCGCTGATCCGAGCTCTCCGTTCGGTTGGGGGGTGGTCTCTCCCGCCCCCGGGTTCGTCCAGGGAAGCCCGCAGGTGGCCCCGGTTGGGGCGGGGGTGGCCCCGGCGGGGCTGCAGGGCCGGCCCCGGGCAAGGGCAACCCGGGCGCTGCGGGGAGAGGCTCCCCGGCCTCCGGCTGCTGCCCTTGTCGGCTTTTCCCCCTCCTTTGCAACGTGCGACGGACGGGAGCGCAGGGCGCTGCGGGGCAGCTGCGGCACTTGCGGGGTGCTGGGTGGGGAGGGGGCTGAGGGACAGAGACAGGGCAACAAACAAACAAACAAACAAACAAACAAACAAACAAACTGACTGGGCTGGAATTGATGACTTGCACCCAGCTCGCCGCAGGCTGCCGCGGCCGCGTCTCCTCCTCTCGCCCTGCATCCCTCTCGCCCGGGGATGTATGCGGGGAGCGGTGGCTGCGGGAGGAGCCGCCGGGAAACCCACCGGGAAACGCGGCGGCCCTCCCCCGGCGCGGTGACCGGGGGGAAGGCGCAGACACAGGCATGGCCCTGCCTGACAACTAATCGATAAGCGCCCATTAACCAAGGCTTCCAGGAAACGGTGTGAATCCCCGTGTTTCTCCTTTGGCAACCGAACAGCAGAGCAAACAGGAGGGAAAGGTGGCAAGCCCGCAGGACGGTATTCGCACAAAACCAACAAATCAAACCTTTCCTCCGCTCGTTTCAAGGGAGAGTGGCGACAACTGCAGTGCTGCTCCCACTTCCCGAAAAAAAAACCGAACCCCAAACCAACCCGCACCCCAGCAACAAAAAACCCCAAACCGAAAGAAAATAAACCCCCATCAGCCCCAGGTTTCATAGGTGCCCAGGGGCGAGCGGGCTCTCACAGGGGCATGTTTGTGGTGTGTCAGTGCTCCAAATGGTTTCACACACACAGAGATGTGAGAAGAAGCCGGCGAAGTCCCACTCGGACCCACGGAGGAGCTTCAATCACCGCCCGTGGGCCCCCCCCGACCCCGTCCCGCGGGTCGTGCTTGCGCGGCGGCGGCGGCCCCGCACTGCCCGTCCGGCTGCGTCCGGGGAACGGTCACAGCATCTCTGCTGATGCTCCACATGTCACCAGCAACCGTTTGCCCACCTGCTTATTCCTCCTTCCTAAAAGAAAGGAACTATTTGATTTCGTGTTTGTATTTATATTCTCTCTCTCCCTCCCTCCCTTTCCTTCCTCATTTCTCTCTCATTTTCAGTCTTTCACCCCCTTTCTCCCTCATTCTTTCGTTCTTTCCAGTCGCTGGCTCTGGCTTGAAGGAGATCCGATGTGATTAAACTCACAGGGCGTTGGAGGGCAGAGGTAAATTAAGCCAAAGCGACAGAAAAGATGAAAGAGTCTTGCTCGACTCTGTGCCCGCGGACAGCTGCCCTCCTCCTTCCTCCCCGGGGTCACCAAAGCTCCCCACCGCCTCCCCCGGGACCCTTCTCCCGATCCTGCCCCGCAGCTGCTTCTTCCGACGGCACCGAAAAAGGATTTTTTTTCCCCCCCGCCTTCTTTTTACCTCTGGCCCCCCGAGGGATGCGGAGGAACCCGCCCTGCCCGTCCCGGCGCTGCCCGCCTGCGACTCACCGGTGCAAAGCGGGGAAACCGCGGGGAGGTGATGGGATGCAGCGAGGAAGGGAGGGATGAGACCTGCGGGGGTTTCGCGGGGGGCAAAGCCCTGCGAAGGGGGTGTCTGCCCCGCACCAAGGGCGAGGGGAGGGCTGGTCGCGGCCGGGCGGGCCGGCCCGGTGCCGGTGCTGCCGGTCCGGTGCCTCCGGACACCGGGAGCCGCCGTCCTCCGCTCCAGGGGAGGGAAAAGCGGCCCGCGGGTCCGCCGCAAAAAGGGGGAGAAAAGAAAGGCAGATACCACTTACACTCTTACCTGCAACCCTTACACTCCACCTGCAATTCAGACATCGCGTTAATACAATCTAAATCCTCTATTTTTATTAGCGGAGAAAATAATGATAAAAATAGTAAACTCCCACANAACAAAAAAAAAAAAAAAAAAAGCGGAGATCTACTCCAGTTTAAAATTCCTTCTTGCAGAGCAAAGAGGGAATATTGGTGCTTTTCTGTCCAACAGGACCTTTGAAACGTAAAAATGTTCGGGACACGTTAAAGACGCCTCGAGATGCAGCGACGGAAGAAGACAGCCAAATCCGAGTGCAAATTTGGGTGGGTCCCAGTTTATCTTTCGAGAAATCAAAGGAAAACACAAAATGCCGGTACGGCCGAGAACAACTGCAATCCCGAGCCGCGAAAACTCGCAGCATAAATAATTTTCAAGGTATTGGCATGGCGATAAAAAGTCATCTGAACGGACGTGCAGCTGAATTTTAAAGTTGGTCCGCACGCAACCACCTGCTGAAGTGGTCGGTAGCTTTAAAAATAATCCGTGCTCTCTTCATTTTCCTACAATAATGTAGAAAGCCCGTCGTGAGTTTTCTCTATAACCGTAACGAAATTAAGCTATCGAAACGGGAGAACAGTGTTAGCCAAAGCTGCTGGGATGCAGGAGATCTAACATCAGCCCGAGTCGAAATATCGAAACCGATGTACAGGAGATTTAGAGGAATTAAAAAATAGAAAACAAATCAAAGCAAAGTAAGCGATTACGTCCGGTTTTAACGGTTATGTGTTTCAAGCGAGGAGAGGAAAAATTGCATTTGGAGTGATCAATCCCGTGTTTAAAAAACCCACTGGCAGAGAGTTGTGGAAGGCTGAGAAACTTGGATCATGTCATCAATTTGTTTTAAACTGAGATGTGATTTTTTAGGATGCAAATATGCAATATTTATTTTATTACAGCGGAGAGAAATAAACAAGCAAATACAAAGTAGACCTAATTCTTTAAACGGGAAAACAAATTAGTCGGGCGTGGGGTTGTTCGCATATTGATTTACTTCTCTGATGGATCATTTCTCCAGAGAGTTATCAACAAGGAAGAAAAAAAAATCAGGTGGATTTTTCCCGGTGAAAGAAGGTCTTGGATAAAAGACACACAGTTCCACCCCCGGGCCCTCACCCCTCCCCAAACGCAGGGCTTTTCTGGCTGGAAAACCATGCGTGATTTGCAGCACACTCGCAAGTCTCTCCCGGTGACTACTCCCTCCCTGCCTTAGTCCGCTTAATTTGTAAATAAGTTTCAGGGCCCCTTTTCACAGAACCCAGTTGAGCAGGTAATTTGTTGTTAGTGCTTGTTTAAATGTTGTGAACCATGCACTCAAAAATAGGAAAACTATACACAAAAGAGGCAAACATGGGAACACAACTGGAAATTATTGAGTTATAAAAATGTCAAAGAAGAGCAATTTGCAAAGAGGCATCAGTAATTGTCCTCTACATTAACGGAAATGATTTGCCAAGCCCAACCCTTTTGTTCTCCCTAGGATGGACGGGCGCTTCGCCATCGACCTCAATGGGACTGGATCAGGACCTTTGCATCAGGCTCTCAGCCCAGGGAGGTGCTCAGGGCCCGGGGCCTGATCCTGCCTTGCCGACCTGCAGCCCTACAGTGTGTTTTTAGGGGGAATACGGTGGATTTAAGGTAGGCTGCCTGGATGGTAAGGAGACCTGCACATCTGAGCCTGTGATTTGTGGGCATCTCCCAAGGATTCAAAGAAAGCAATCGCAGCTGCATTAATAGGAGCGATGAATGGAAAGCACAGATTGATAGGATGGTCTCCAGCAGGCCTGGGAGCGACAGGCTGCGGCCCCTGCTCAGGCCAGCATGTGGTGATGTTCCCCCTGCCTGGAAGAGCAGTGCTTCCCCCCAATCCAGGGAGGCTTAAGCGAGTCCATCCCCTGCTGTTCAGCTCTATCATCTCCCTCAAATGAACTCCCATGGTAAAGCCAGTCTGGCTTCTCAGTCTGCAAAGAGCCCTCTTCCCTGCTAGAGCATGGGGAAGAAATTTTTTGCCTCAGGCTCAGCCAGGGCAGTAATGAAGCACCGCTAGTTCTTGCACAGACGGACCGTTGCTTTGTGGGGTTATGTTTCGTTGCTCACCCTATTCTGCCTTATTTAGAACACCCCAAACTTTGGAATTGATGTGCAAAGAGACTAGTCCCCGTTTTCACAGCTGTTTGCTCCAGACTGCCTCCCTGAACCTGCTCCCCTATCCTCAGCTTCTTTTTTTTTTTTTTCCCCCTAAAACCTTTTCTTGCATCTACACAGCCTAAAAAAGTAAACAAAACCCCCTCAAAGCTAGAGGCTAATGCGGTTGTATGACCGCAGGTGCCAAGGCTGTGACCTGTCGTATTATGTGTTAAGCCAGCCCAGGTTCAGAGTCAGTTTCTAACTGTTCATATTTACATCTGCAGGGCTCTGCCCGGGCCCTTGCTTGTATTTTGAGAGGGAATATTTTGCACAAACTGTGACTCAGTAAAGTGTATCTGGTGGTAGGGCTGCCAGAAAGGTTTTATCTCCGATCCGCTTACTATCCAGGGAAGCATAAAACCAACGTCCACTATATAACATTGCACTGCGAAAAATGCACCTTATGAGTTTCAAAGCATAACGATTGTTTAAAAGCAGAACTACTTTTGTGATGTGTTTCTGGAGAGAGCCACAGTAAACCCCCCACCAACTGCAGTGAGGCCAGGATTTCACTGAAGGCTCTGCCTATGATTTCATTGCTGAAGTTACACCAACTAATCAACATCAGGGAACAAGACAGCTCCAAATGTATTATTTTCATAAAAGAATTGGCATTTACCATCTTAATAAAAAAAGAATGTGTAAAATAAGCATCCAAAGTTCAGAGATGAAGTTCTCTTTAATGACTGGTATGTTAACCAACTGAAAAAATAAATCATTATATGATCAAATTGCATTGATTTCAGGCAGAAATCCCCCTTTCCCTTCTACCTTCTGTCTTCCAGTGCATATTATTCTAACTTAAAAGCAAAAGGAATATTTTGCACTTATCCTACAGAGGCTTTTTTGTTAAGCTGATTTCTTGTATCCCATGAACAGTATTAGGCAACAAGATAATATGGATTTTCCTCACTGAGACCTATAAGATAGGATTAAAGGACTGCTCAGGGCCTGATCCTGTCCTCCTGTGTTTTTCAGACTGCTCTGCCTGGTATTGAGGAGCCGAGAGGCCGGTGAGCCCCCGTCGAGCGGATTCCAGGTCTGAGTCTCTGAGCCAACAGCCGCTTTGCAGGTCTCCCCATGGTGCGCATCACTCAGCTGCCTCGGCTGAGGGGGGTGCCAGAACCCAAACTCCACCTGCAAACACAAAGATTATTGCTTAGAAGAAATGTGACATTGATTTGCTTCGATTTGTGCTGTTCTTCTGCTTAGGGAATTCACGGAGATCTGGATTTTGACATCCTTCTTCACATACGCTGCCCTTTGCCTCTCAAGCCTTTCATCAGTGCCAGCGGGATGGTCTGAAGAAAATCTCGGCGTACGGACAGGCTCGTTATTCCTATCATATGGAGAAAATCCAGGATAGGGCTGGCAATTTTCAAGCTTGGCTTTTGATATTTGGCGCACGGGGCAAAGTCAACCTTACTCAGGATGTGTAAGCGTGTTAGGCCAGGATTAGGTGTTAGTGGGACTAGCGGGGGCAAAAGGAAAGCTGACTTTGATTGCTGTGCAGATGCTTTAAAAAGAAGAAATCCCAGGCGGAATGGATATAAAGAGTAAGTTTGCCTGACGTTTCCTTTTTTTTAGACAGCCCTGTGACCTGATGCTTAGAACTTTGGCCTGAATTTTACTTGACACTAAGGGAAAGGAGTATTTTTTTCAGGGAAAAAGGAATATGTTGTATATCATAATAAACAGTGAGGATTACTGCAAATGACCAAATGATTGCTGCAGTGAAGTTATTGCACCTTCTGGGCAGACCCTGCAGTTGTGATGTAGCTCCCAGAAACATTTCCGAAATAACAACAAGAACAATAATTATAACTGTAAGAATAATTTACGGTGGCAAAAATATCACTACCGTCACTCCTAGGAATCCTGTGTTCACACTGAGCTGGCAGCAGCCAGGCAGCTATCACACACTGATTAGGGTTCAACAGGTAAGAAAAACAAACATCTGCCAAAAAAAAAAAGAATTATCCCAAAAACTCTTCTGAAGAATAAAATAATTCTTTTTGCACCACAATGCAAATGTAAGTCAAAACTTTGTAAGGAGGCAAATGAAGTTAAGGGATTTAGACTCTGATGATATTCAATGACTGTCTTAACTCCTTTAGGTATCTTTGAAAATTATGTTTTAAACTTTGCATGAATACCTCGAGCAGTCAAATGCATCCATCAGCAATAGGCCCTAATTTAAAGGGAGGTTTCCAGTTCTACATCAATTTACTACCGATTTATACAGCCAGGATTTAATCCTTCCCACTGTGCTTATATTTTTAGTTTCAGATAGGTCACTGGGCATGCAATGCATTTAATGCACTGATAGTGAGTGTTACACACTTTTAACACTCTTCCTTTTCTATGAAAATACAACCAAAAAAAAATATTAAAGAAGTCCAGGCAAATTTAAACCTTTTAAAAGAAAATTTCATTACCTCACACTGAGTTTTATAAGTGAAGGCAAAAATATACAGAATATATGTGTGTGTATGTCATAGGAAGAAACCAACTATCTTCTGCAGATCATTTGCTCAACAGGATTTATTTTATTTTGAGTTGTTTATACTGAGTCGTTTAAATTTGGAATTGTAATTTGCACTCACCGATTGGCTTAAGTGAGAAATTAACTTACTTTGTCCCTTTTCTAGCCTTTTTCCATTTCCTTTCTGAAAACTAGTAATTGCTTTTTCTACCAGGCTTGTTAAGGTTCATTTTTTGATCTACCAGTTTGCCCTGTAGTCACAACAACTGGATCCAGCTGACAGAAGGAATTTCGATAGCCTTCAAAGATTTTTAGGAGTTTTGGTATTACTGACATAATCCTCTCACAACCAGCAGCACCTAATAATGAATCAGAACATGTCATATCTCCTACTAAATATGCACATACTGCTGCCTTTCAGTTTGAGCCTGATCATCTGCAGTGATACAGCTGTATCTGTAAGGTGCCAGTATTAGACTGCACTGGGTCTCCACAGCACGCTATGACTTCTCTTTCACGTGAAGGTTCTGACGTAGTTCTTTTTAGAAGATTGGCATGAGATAATTATTAGGTACCAGAAACAAACTGGGATACTCTGTCTCATAAGAAGGTGAAACTTCTATTTGTTTTTCAGTAAATAATACATACATGAAACATGGATCCCTAACATAATATTTACAGAGGTACTTCTGCTTTTTTGCTAAATACTTGCTTCATTTTAATGACTAAAGGTCTTCCTTCCCACTGTTAATTTGCAACTCTAAAAACTCCAGCTGAGACTGTAACTAGTTCTTCCTGACTTAGCACCAGCTTTGCTAGCAAGGTCTCAGATTTAAAAAGTGCAACCAGAGCTGTAAGCTGGGTGACTTGACTTCCTATACAACACCCTCAGCTCCATCCTCATCTCATCCAGTCCTAGGGTGCCTCTAGGTAGTCATTATAATCTCCTGCTTGTAAACTACTTCCAATACTTCTGAAGTACTATCTTTTTGAGATATACTTGTATTAAGCTCAGCAAGTATACTTGGATACGTGAAATGCAGGGACCAGGAGGTTAGTTCTTTTTCAAATGCAAGAGTTCTTGTTCTCTGATCCGTCATATGGGAGTCATTCTGGATGTGCAATGATCTGTTTTGAACTTTCGTATATCTTGTTTAATAAATCTTTTCTGAGGTGAGGTAGTCGCAAAAAGTATTCAAGGAGTGTGTATGCATGATGGGTTTATTAAAATAGCATTATTCTGTGTATTGCTCCCTCTTCCTTACCTAATGTTTCCTAACACCATATTTTTTCTTTTCACCATAGCTGAACACTGAAACGATTCTTTCAAGGATTTATGCAAAGTGACTCACCATTTCTTTGCAGATGGTGATAGCTGAGAGTCCAGCACTGTGTACATATACATGTAGATATGCATTTATTTAAGTATGTGTATATACATAGAGTTTCCTTATTGGCTATGTGCACGGCTTTTTATTCTTCATTATGGAATTTGCCATTTTTTGTCCAATTTGTATCAAAAGATACTTCTGAAATGTTTCATAGATGGTTTTAATTCTGACCACTCCAGACAATTTTGTATCATTAAAAAAACCTGCTACCTCACTACTCACCTTCTTTCCAGACCATTCACAAATATGTTGAACATCTGGATGCCTGTGGGACTTCATTAGTAATTACCTTCTACCATTTATCACTACTTTTTGTTACAAATCTTTTGAGCAGTTATTAATCCACAGGAGGATCTTCCCTCTTATCCCATTAAATCCTATCTACTTTAAATGGTTCTGATAACTGACCTCATCAAAAGCTTTTTAGAAATCTAAGAACATTACATCAAGTATGTGACCTTTATCCACAGGCATATTTTCTGCTTTGAAGAACTTTACTATGCTTAGGAGACATAACTTCTCTCTATGAAAGCCATTTCAAGTCTGTTTCTACCAATGCTCGAGACAGAAGTCAGACATACTAATCTCTGGTTCTCCAGGCGTGCGACAGATCCTTTAAAAAATGGGTGTCACATGAACCTCTCCTCCCTCCTTTGGTCATGAGGCTGATTTTAATAACTGATTTAGGAGTTTCAAATCTACATTTCATTGGGAGTCTTCGGGGGACGCTGGCTGTCCTAAAGATTTGTCACCATTTATTGTATTGACCTATTCAGTAATTTCTGCTGGTGCTGGGAAGAGCCTACAGACTATGCTTAGGAACACACATGCAAGGGAAGAAATGTGGTTTGAATTTCCTCAAGCAGTTGAATGAATGAGATGTGGATCTCCTTCCAGCACTGGAGCCTTAATCCTTATTAAGTACCAGTGGGTGTACGTTACTTTTTGTGTTCTGCTGTGTCTTACTAGATCAAACTGCTTTTGAGGTGGATAGGCTGAGGAACAGCTATTTTAAAGTTTTGGATGAGTTTAGGCGTAAGCTAGAAAGTCCAATCCTGTGAAGGCTGAGACTGAGCACAGATACAGAAGCTCGGCTATTTAGGGACTTGGATGTTAGAAGGGAGGTGTCTGTAGAGTTTAGGGGCTGCACACTTGAGTTCTACTTGTCTTATCCGTGTATCTGCCATTTTATTTCTACACCTACAGTCAGCAAAGAGGAGTGGACTTATTAAATGCAAAGAAAATGTTTTTCATAGAAAAATGTTTATTGTAAGGATGTGCTTTGGTAAGCACTCCACATGGAAGTGGAGTAATGAAATTTTCATCATTAATACACTACTTAAATACATCTCATATCTTGAACTTTACTGTTACAAAGAAACATATCAGTCTCTCATTTCTACAAGAGTTCATGCCAGACTGCTGTTGAAATCTGGCCCTTGGACTTGCAGTGCTTCACTATCATGTGTAAATAAAAGCAGCAAAACATCCTGGCTTTCATATATTGTGGGTGATGGAGAAGTATCCAGATGTTGTGGATTATGTGGGGGAAATACATTGTCATAGGCAGGCTGGGTAAACACCAACATCCAAGATGCTTTCAGTAAACCAACAAAAGATGAAGAAATATACCAGGTACCNTTTTTTTTTTTTTTTTTTTTAGTACTGGAGTTGCAAAGCAGTATGACTGTCTACCCTACAGCATTATACCTACCAAAATCAAATCCCATGCATCTGTTATTAAATGGACTTTTGCAATAATTCCTATCCACATGTAACCAGGTACTGCAGGCAAAGCCATTATTTTTTGGTTTGTTTGTTAAATGCCGTATGTGATTTCTTAGGAAGCAGTATTCAAGGTTATCTCCAGAAAACTCCCCACTCAGGATACAAGTTGTTTAAGCAAATGGAAGTCACAGCATCGTCTACAATTTTGTTTGTAAGCAGCTCCATAGACCACCGTGTACAAACCAGCCAGACGGTGGATCCCTCTGGGACCTCCATGGAGTGCCACGCCTGCCTGCTGCACAATTCCCATTTGGCGCTCTGCTTTTGTCAGCCCAATGCAGATGGAAAACTTCTACATTTTGCAAGTGTGCAAATGATTGCAGCCCACTGAAGGTGACATTGTCAAATGTATTATCTCACTCTTGATCTTAATACGCCTGTAAGAGTGTCTCTTCACATGTATGCTTTGAAGAGCTTTATCTAAGAGGCAGCTCGTAGCAACAGCTTTCAAGATCTCTCGCTACTACTCTTTTGCAGTTTTACTGACCATGATCTGCATAATGATCTAATAATGCAGTATTATCTTACTATTGTAATATAGATACAGGCCATATTTGCAGTCATGGATATTCATATTAAAAGATTGTGACCAAGGTTTTCAAAAGCAGCCAGCATCGTTTACCATCACCTGAACTCCACCTTAGTCTCCTCAGGAATTAAGCTATCATTTCTCTCAGAACAACCGTTGCAGATTTTTGCCTCTGCCCTCCAAGCCTGAATGACTGACATTGTCTCATGAAGCACTGAAGCGAGGAAAATGACTTCATGTCATCCAACCCATGAGGTTCACAATAGGCCCATGTGGGTACAATTTTTTCAGAGCATTATGACTTAACACTGGGAAAGGTGACATCAAGGTATGTGGTGGGGATGCTGACAGAGGGAAGAGAAGTTCTACACCTAGTAGCAGAACTTCTATTGTCATCATGATGAATCCTCCCCAGAGGAAATACAAACCTTACAGCTGCAGATGTCCATGTTTCTGCCCTGTCTTAATCCCAAAACGTAAACAGAGGGAACCTAGCTGGTACTTCACGCATGCGGGGAAGTCTTAACTGAAGGTTGCTAAAAAGCATAGAGAGTCTCAACGTTACAGAACACTTCACAGCTTCCTTTCTGAAGAGAACGGGGGACATGCAGAGCGCAATTACCTTGCACTGAATTGATTGAAGCAGGATAGATCCAGAGCAAGAACAAAAGTGAGTGAGGGCCTGAAGAGCTGAGGAGAAGAATGGAAAAGACAACGTGATATTTTTGCCAAGGAAAATACAGTAATACATATCATTGTGCTTGAAAAGCTTGGTCTCGGACTAAGATTGCAGTGTAATAAAGTGCAGTGTGGAGTCACGGTATCGTGGAGAGTGAGAGGAAGGAAAATGTCCCTGTGGCTGCCAAACTCCCTGAACTGGTGCTATATTCCCCACCATGGTGTAAAATGTGTGCACAGGTAACTGTGCAGATAATCCTGTAGATATTTGGGGAAATGACATGTTGCTGGCTCTCCTTAGACCAGCAGGGTTTTCATTCCATGCAGCACAAAATCAAAGAAAACTGGGTGTAAAGATAGGTATTTGTCCACTTCTTGTCATAAACCATAGGCAGGGTTTGTCTAATGTTTTGTCGTGAATGATATTGTGGAGAACAAAAGTACTCAGATGCTACTCATAAAAGCCACTTCTGCTTTGCACGTGTGGCTTAATTTTAATTTAATACACTGTAAAGTACAAATAATGGTAGAATACTTATGCACTGTGGAAACACTGCCTCAAATTTTATAGTACTCAGGGGAAAGCTGATTTCTTACTGTGTGCAAACTCCTGAAGCTAAGGCTCATGCGCTGGCATTAGCACCAGTCAGTTTGTACGCTATGGGTGAAGGTATTTTTCTGTGTGATTCTAGAAAGGCAGAGCCAGTGGCACACTCAGCTCCACAGTATAATTGGGAAGTAAGTAAAAAGCTCTACAAACAAACATGGAGATATAAAGAAATACGAAGATCGCGAACTGAACAGTCTGATTTTTAAGTGGTGGACCACCAGTAAAGACCCACTAAAGTTAGGGGTCCCCCTGTGTGCTCTGTAGTTTTTCAGATTAGGGCAGCAAATACTGATTTAGCCCAAAGAATATTAGAGGTACAAGGTACTGGGGTCATAAAGACACAACCTGTCTGTTTGTCTGTTTGTTCCTCTGAAAATCTTGTCCCAAACTCTTCATTTTGGNTTTTTTTTTTTTTTTATTTTTAAAAATGTTGATCTCACTGCATTCCGGGGACTCTTAGCAATGGATTAAGGGCATGTTTAACTGTGACCAGTCCATTACAGCTGAACTCCTGCGCTGTCTGCAGTCTCCTGACTAGTCTGAATTGGTGTTTGGCAGCACAAATGTCTCTGTCTGTAACTTGTATTTACTCTATAATGTTTATCGCCACACCAAGTTTGTTTCTAAATTATATTTCATTAAAGAGGATCTTTTATTGTGAACACCTTCCCATTTTCCTAAAAAAGTTTCTGAATTTTTACTGACTGAAATTACAGGAACAAAAAAATGTGGGCTTGTTTTCTTGTTTTTTTGGGTTTTTTTGGCAGTTTTCACAATGGTGATTTTCTTTTTCAACTCATTTCAACTGATTTGCATGATAAAACACAAATTCTGGTCTGCTTTGCTTCCACCATTTTCCTACACAGGAGGACAGTACAGTTTTGATGAACTGTGAAACTCCTATAAAATTTGCAAAAGACTTAATGGATTTATGGTCATATAATTAACCGTTTGAAGAGAAAAATTGCATGCTGGGATAGTTTCCTCAATGCAAAATTTTCTTCTCTGTAGGTAAGTGCACAATATGTCTGGCTTACAGGTAATTAATAGATAATGGGATGCTTTACCTCTTTGTGTGTATCAGATAATAGTTACCAGATAAATGAAAACCTCAGTGGAATCAATCTGAAAATCTTCAATGTGCTTATCATTAGCTAATAGCAGAAGAAATAACAAATCAATTTTAAAAAGGCTTGCTCTTTACTTTCATTCCTGTATTTGTATTTCTCTTAGTGAAAAATTGCCATTTAATTATGAGAATACTAAAAAATACTTTTTATAAAAACCCTCACGTGTTTTCATGACTTCATCGTGGTTTCCACCTAACCTCTCAGATGCAAGCCTTGATAATGAAAAATATCAGGAATACTTCCCAGATTTCAGACGGTCTCCAACAGCTCCGGGGACTTATAGGGGAATTTCCGCGGGGAAAGCCGGCAGCACCGCGGAACCCGTCCCCTTCACTATAACACCAATGACATCTAGCGGCCGACTCAGATCCTTCACAAAGCTATAAAACGAAAAAAAAAAAAAGTAGCCTATCTGTTTCCACCAAATATTTGTAGGCACTCCTTCCCAAACTGCGAAAAGCAGTTTCTCCCCTCCTCCTCCCGACCTGATCACAACGGTTCTCCCAAAACTGGAGTGACCATGTGAAATTTCACACCATGTGCTGTATTTTTAAGCTGATAATGTGAAAGAAACTCATAACCTGTGACGACGAATTAATACACCGAGAGTTTAAGACAATGCAGTTCCCTGATGCAATCTCCTGATGACCAAAATTTGTCTTACTGAAGACTAACTCTATCCCTACAAAAACAAAAGCAGAATGAATTGAGGACTTTGAGCTTGCAGCTAAAACCCAGACATTTCTCACTGAGCGGTTTTCCAAATCTTCTACAAAAGCTATAGGAGCCTCAAGGTTCTGGTAGGGAAAGGAGAAAGAGGAAGAGGGACGGACCATCTAATCGTAGAAGAGATGTCCGCTTCACTTAAAATTACCCTATTGATATTGCCAAGCACCTCTTCTGCCTCTGAGAGTCCTGGGCAGTGACTCAAGTGCGATGCTGTGATAAGCAGAGATAGAGGGGCCATATCAAGCTCAGTGGCTTGCACCAAAGCCCTTTTTCTCCTCCTTTACTGTGAATAAAAGTTGGAAGCAGAGCACATGCAATTTATCTTTGCTATTCCATCTGAATATCTTTTTATCTCCTTTCCAAGTTGCACTGTGGAAATAATTTATTTACCCCTCCCTGTGGACATTCTTGCTATAAATACAGAAGCAGCGCCTGGGAGGTGTAGCCACAGACTAGGACACACAAGGTACCCCGCCGGCAATGAAAGGCTGACCCGCACCACAGAGTCCGAGAGGCTGGTCTCTGGAGCCCATCTTCCCTCCCAAGGGTCCTCTTGCTTATTGCACTGCATCTGCTGCCGTCCAAGATCCATCAATGGCACTGAGTTTGGGCATAATGCCCTTTATTTGGCATCCCCCTCAAAGGGGCATCTCTCCTGCCCTGTCCTTGCTGCAGTAACCGTACAGAAGACAAAAGTCGTAGACAGATAAATAGACAAAAGTATGAGAGCGAGCAAAATAAAGTAGCGGGGCAATCCCTTCAAGGCGCCAACTACACTGGCTCAAAGTTTTCTGATAGATTAGGTTCTCTTAGGAAATATTGCTTTAACTGAAATTAGTGACTGAGAATGAAACTTTTGTGTCCAAATTTGACCCCAAAATAATTTTGAAAACTGATATAATGGTATAATTTCTAAATGTTGCAGCACTAAAGGGGAAATTATGATGATAATATTCCCATTTTTTTGGAATTACAATTTTAGATATTGTTGACTTTAAATTTCCAGTTGGGACAAAAAAAACATTTCAGAACGTCATATTCTCCATAAAGCAGGAAACCTTAGTTTCAGCTGGCTCCACTGAAACTAATAGTGAATCTAACAGCTATTTTGGATTGCGTTATGTTTTTATAAGTAGCAGCTTCAACTGAGCGGCCAGAATATATTCCTCAAGAGCAAGTTGATAACACTAGCTGAGATTCAAGACCATTTTCTTCCAGAGCATTTGCAAAAGTCATGTATGTTCAGGAAAGAAAAAGGAAGCATGATCTTAATATGTAGATCTAAGAGAGCTCTTTGAAGAGATTGAAAAACTGCTGTTTGATCCTGAACCCCGAAAGATTAATAGGATCATTTCATGTGCCCAGTCCAGCAACGTTCACTAACCTAATTGATGACTGAAGGAGAACAACAATTCTCAAGCTTTACTGGTTCATGTACTAACCCCAATAAATCGTTGTGAAGTAGAACAGTGGAACATTAAACTCATCCATCATTATTAGCTCATGTACAACAACTTGCAAACTGCTGAAATGGAATGGCTCTCAGCCTTCCCAGCATGATTTAAATGCTCAGAGCAAGTTCCTCTTGTTACGTGACCCTAGATAAGGAGTAAACAGGGAATTTTAGGCTGGAAAGTACTGCTGCTTCCCAACGACCAGCGTCAGCACCTCTCTACAGCAGTTAAGTATGCAGCAGCAGAGCTGTCTCTGGGGTTCATTGGCCATGAGCAAATTGTGCTCCAGGTCTTTTGCAAGGACACCTCTTAGTTAGATTTATAGTCCTGTATTTTTCCTGCCCACACCCTCAGCTCTTCAAAATGCATTTATGGGCAGCAGCACCACCCAGTTCTCTAATCAAAGTGTGAGGACAATATTTCTCTACAAGTGTCTGAGTAGTAAATGGAATTATTTTTAGACGAGAGATAAAAGGGGAGGAAAAAATGATCAGACAAGGGGACCTCTGGGCAAAAGAGGAATTAGAGTTGAAGTGATATAGTCCAATTCTGCACAGACTGTACCTCATTGCTGCATTTAAAGATGGGTCTTGCAGAGCAGGGTAGACAAGAGTCAGCGCTCCGGTGAGTGGTACTGCAATCTCTGTTATTGAAAGTGAAGCACATTACACTTGGAAGCAACTTCTGGATGATGACTACTCATTTATTAAGAAAGAGAATCTGGGGTTATAGCATGACTTCAGCTTTGCATAAATAATAGAGATGACTCCAAAATTCTTGTTGTGATTTTGGCCCGTTACTTGTCCTGTCAGCCACAGACATGGAGAACAGGTTATTCCCTTTGTTTTCTTTGTTAGGCTTTTCTGTATTTGGCTGTGTGTGTGTCTCAGTCCTCCTCTCAGCTTTCATTCCTTCAGCCTACCTAACCTCTGCTCCTCCAGCCTTTCTGAGCCTGTTTTCATGCTTCTGAGTGAATTCTTGCTGTTTTCACCTAGACTGTTTTCAAATAGGTCCCAATCAGCAGCTAAATCCAAAAAGAGCACGGAGCAGAGAATAATACTCCATATATTTCAGCCCAGATAGTTTACACACTTTGACACGTTGTTGATGCAGCAGGACATTGGTAACCCAGATTCGCTCTGTGTTGCACCATCATCCCACATATTCTTTTCCAGCTGGTGTTACCCACCCACCCCTGTCTCTCTCTGCTTTGCTGAGATCACACTGAGTTCTAACCCTCTCCTCCAACTTTCTGAAGAACTACAAATTGTGTGCTGTCTGCAAAACGTAGACTTATTGAGCAGGAGAGGAGACAGGTTGTACTTCTTACATTTTGACACTAAACTGCTGAGAGCTACTTAGATATTTTTACTGACAAGTTTCATACCTACCCATGGAAGTTCTATCAAGACTAAGTTTCCTTTGCTTGTTTAGAAAGTATGCAATCCTTCCACTGAAGTTCACTACAGGCAAGAGATATCACATCTACTGCTTTCTTATCCATAAGGCCTGCTGTTCTACCACTAAAGCAAACCAAATTGAATTATCAAGCCATTTTTTGGAAACAATTTGCTTATACACAATATATTAAGACTCAAACGGTGGGAGGTAAGGAACATTTAGGAAGTCGTATCCAAAGCTTTTAGTGCAGTAGCCAGCTCTTGTAATTACATAAAAATAACAGCAGATACATTAAGCATATTGCACAGTGACAATTCTCACATCACATCTCCTTACGCTTGTTACCTTGGATGATAAGGAGATGGACATTTATTTCTACCCCTATTCCTAGCCTAAGCCCAGCTCCAGAGTTTAGCTAGTGCACTTTCTGGTTGCTTGCACCTTACTTACAATTTACTGAGTGTTTATCCTTAATAAGACTTCATTTTCAAGAAGGGCTCCAGAGCCCAAACTGACTCAGCTCAATTAATTTATTGATGGAGACTATAAGGACCTTAATCAATCAGGCAGAGTTGCTCATTAGAAATGCAAAAGGTGCTGGGAGTCTTCTGCAGTAACTGCAGCAATGTGATGGGGCAAGTTCAGTCAGGTTTTAACACCTCGCTTGTTTCTATAAAGGAACCAGCAGAATGTGGTTTATGTTAACAGAACCTTGCAAAAATGTTTCTATTGAAAATATGTAAAACTATGACTCGCATTATTTTTTTTTTTTTGCTTCTTATTACTGTTACTATAGTAGTAATGAGAATATATTTTCCTGGGCACATTTTCTTCTCTTTCCTCTCTGGCTTGGTTGTATAAAATGTGAAAAGCCATTCTAAGAAAAATTAAAGACTCTGGTATTAGGTGCTGCAGCTTCCCGTGAACTCAACATTTTAGTACACACTTCTGTGGCCAAGGATGTAGAGGACTAAGCTGTGTTCTTTATGGCTGCCTTTTTGGACTGCCTGATGTCTCTGCACTTATATGCAATCCAGCCCTAGGGTTAATTGCTCTAGTTCTTTTGATTAGCCCCAGTTTTGGCTCAGTCATAATCTGGAATTTGTATCCAGGACAGTATAGAAATATTGGGTCAACACATAAGCTCTCTGAGATTTTCACTGTATAATGCTCTACCTTTTCCTCTCTTAATTCAGGTATATGCACAGTGCTTTTATATATATGTATACGCACTCTTTTATTGTTTTCTAAGCTTAAATGCTTGCCTCATCTGAGGATACTGTATTGTTTTTTGCTACTTCTTTGTAATTGCTGGCACTGGGAATACTCCATTTCTATTCATTTGCAGCCTAAGTTCAAACCAATGATTTTAAACCATACACAGCCAAAAAGGGTCTTGGCTGAGGAGGAAGCAACTGCCAAGGAGCACAGTGCCTACTCGCTACCAGCTGAAATATATGCCTGTTTCCTAATTTGATAAGTAGGTCTCCAAGGCCAAAGGCCACAGGAAGATTGTGCTACACAAACTGTGCAAAAAACCACCCACAGTTCAAAGCAAGCTATGGAGCATGGGGAGTATTTATTAAGCAAGTTCTTGTTGCTTCTGGGTCCTTCTTCAAGTTTTCTGCTTTTGTTTTGCATACAATAGGAACCATGAAGCACAAGAAGCTGTCATCAAAAAAATCAACCCTTCTCATGGTTTTTACTTATGCTTAAAAATCTTCATGGCTAACTGAAGTGTTGGGGACTGGTTTTACATGGAAATGGTGAACTGAGACCTTGGTCAAGGGCAATCATACAACACAACTGAAATTTTAATCATCACAACATGCAGCTAACAACAGTAGCAAGAGGGGATTAAAAAGGTGAAGAAAAGCGGTAAGAGGTGAATTTTCATACATTCAATTAGTTATACACATGATGCTTTCAGAATGGCAGATGGCTCTGAATACATTTAGTTTAGCAGGACAAAGAAGTTATTGTCTTCATGCAAAATAAAAAAAAACATAATCTACAAGCTGGAGTTCCAAGTCCTTGTACTGCCATAAGCCTCTTCACAAGGGGGCAGAGAATGAAAGCAGGACTCTACTTTTAAACTGAGAAGGTAACAGAAAAAAAGATGACTGTTCAGAGGGAGACTAATTCATGAGATACAGTAAAGGACAAATACAAGGGTTTAATATAGAGTAATGACAAAGCAGTGTCTGATTAGATATCTGACAGTGACCCTCCAGTAGCTGTATCATATATTGCACCATCCAGACCAGCACAGGGCCAGTGGCACCCACATATAGGCCAGTTTCTGAGAAGTGGTGACCATAGATTGGAGGAATTGTTTGTGCAGCTAAGCCAAGAGCCCTTAGTGTCCATCATGGTCTCATCCGGATGCCCACAGAAGGTCCTTTCATGGGACTGCACATGAGTGCTTATGGAGTGTGGAGAACGAAGAGCTGAAGGACCTGTGCCCAGAGGTGCTTTGTGTGTTGCATTCAGAGGAAATCCTCTGCATTATTGTTGCTTTGAGCAGCACTGATTGATGCTGGACCCAGGCACATGAACTTGGCATCAGGCAAACTAAAATTTTCATAGTGTCTTCTTAACGCAGGACAGTATGGCCTCAATAAGCAGACAGAACATTTGGTTTAAAACTGGTTTTAGGTTTATCAATTTTCTATACTTTGGTTTTCCTCTTGTATTTGGAAATCAATTTGTAAAATGTTAAATCCCAGTCATTTCTAGTCTTTTTCTGTCTGCAGAATTACAGGCTTGTGAGTGGGAAAGATTTCAATGACACCTATTTAAAAACTTCAGCAAAAAAGCAATTAAGTAGGTGAAAAGATTTTTTAAAAGAAAGGACTCAAACTAATTCCTTCTGAGCAATTAAAATGTAAGTTTGATCTGCCCAGACAGGAACGCTTCTATTTAATTACAGATCAGCTATATGGATATCATAAATCCTAGAGTCCAAGAGATTATTTAAGGATTATACATACATACCATCCAGTGAGTAAATCAAACAGTAAGCCAGAAAACTCAGTACTGTTTAAGTTTACAGAAATTTCTCTACAGATTATTCTGTGTTTTTTTCCTTAAGGAGAAAGCAGAATATATGACCCTGTTGGTACCAACAGCACAAACTTTGCTGCTACCTATTTTCTACTTAAGCATGGTCTGATAAAACACTGTAGAAGGTATCTAAGAAGGGGCTATTGAATGTTGAAAACAACAATAATATTTACATGGATTTCCTATCTTTGCATTAGAACCCTATCTCTAAGAAGATAAACTGCAGATAAGCACCTAAAGACTGAACACCTAATCCTATGCTATTGCTATCAAACTGGCAATCACTATGATCACAGAAATCTCCTTTTAAGGGAGGCACAAAGATGAGCATAGAGTAATCTAAAAGGCATTTTTTCATCATCATTTTTCATCTTGTCATTGAAACTAGTGTCAGCTTTCATCATCCAAACCTTCTCAGATTCTGCTCAAGAACTGACTTGTGCCACACATAAACTTCAGAATCTTCAGGCGAGTGCAGAACCTGCTGCTGGACCTCTGCATGTCCCCTTATCCAGAGATGCAATACCGAATCAAAGTCATAATCCCATCAAGATCACAGGTTTCAGTGTGTCAACTGTGAAAGAGCAGCAAAACCTTTGGTTTAAAATATGAACAACTATGGGTAGATATTTAAGGAAGATCTTCCTGGATTTCAGGAGCTGTTGTAGAAAATGAAAAGGCAGTTCTTTAACCAGTATTTTTCAGTAAGCTCACACATGCTGCAGTCTCAATAATGTCTCTGTGCTTTCCAGCAGTAGCTACATAAATATTGAATCCATCTGCTAAACTCAGGCCTTGCTCATTGTTCGCCTCTTTACCATGGCAGGATATATTCTTGCTTTGACAGAGACTTTAACTAGAAGAATTTTTTGCCAAACAATACTTTGCAATTCAATATTGTAAACAACTGGTCCTGTTTATCTTTCAAGACAGATTGGTGACATTCATAAAAAGGGTGAGGAAAGCAAGTCTCTGCCTTGACAATGACAAAGTTGCTGTAGGCTTCTAGTTTGTCCTTTCTGAGACATCAGCAGGAGGTTTTCATAGAATCATATAATGGTTAGAGTTGGAAGGGACCTTAAAGATCATCTAGTTCCACCCCCCCCTGCCGTGGCCAGGGACACATGGGTCCTAGAGGCAGTATGTGTATTACGTACTTAATTTTTTGTTAAGAAGCTTCTAGTTGCATGATTTTGCTTCCCAGTTCATGGAAAGCAAAGTTCAGTGGTGAGGGCATTCACTCACGCTTTTCAGTACGACAAAACTACACAGCATTAGTTCAAAACAATGTTATTTGCCATCTATATTGCATAAGCCCCCGTATGAACTGACTGCTGTTATATGAAACATTACAGACATAATGAATAACACTACACATCATTCCCAAATGCAAACACCCATTTTATTGCTTTCTATAAAGAGAAGATAACAAATAATAGGGTGTGCACAGCTTCAGGCTTTTCACAATAAAAATATCTGTATCCTCTTTAGCCATTATTATTGAA
Organism: Himantopus leucocephalus; assembly: GCA_003993805.1. NCBI lineage: Eukaryota > Metazoa > Chordata > Aves > Charadriiformes > Recurvirostridae > Himantopus > Himantopus leucocephalus. Next base: position 87,587,409 of record RSEF01000004.1, on the reverse strand, counting down.
ATACAAGACATACATCATTTCATGAATTGCACTATAAAGGTTCAAAGCTTAGTACATAAATATCCAAACACATATACATGACCTCAGCAAAGTCCTTGAAGACCGAAACAAAGTTGTTTCGTGTGTCATATTTAATACAACTGACCAATAGAGGGCAGCAAATTCCTTGCAAAATGCAGGAGTGCTACAGATTTAAGAGATTAGATGCAAAAAGTATAGCAACAATTATATTACTTAGATTCAAAAAGCTAATAGGGAAATACATGATTTACAAAGTATCTGCTGTTAGGTCAGCAAGTTATTAAGTGTTCTGGTACATCAGCAGTCCTTAGCTGCTGAAGTATAAATGCTCCAATTCAACAGAGCACCTCCCAACAGGTTAGATTTCTGCTTAATGAAATTTCAGCTTGATAAAGCGTCTGCTTTGCTTTAAACATAGATTCCTCAAACGGGGAAAGAGTGAAAGTATGGGAGGATTTGGGGGAGTTCATGCTCATTTTTTAAGAAATATTAATCTTTTTGTATGGTTTTTGGACTCAAATGAGAAACCTACCCCTGTTCAGTGCCCATACCTCCCAGCCCCAACACAAGTCCCCACCTCCAGCTCAGCCACAGCCAGGTGCTTAAAAGGCAATTCCTCTCTGCTTCCAACTAGATTCAAAGTTGCCTGTCCTTGAGCTCTTGTGCTGCACAGAGGGAAACATTTTACACAATTGTTCTATAAACAACAGAATAAACAAACCTTGGTTTCACATTGAGTTCTTGGGGTTGGATTCTCAGTATCTGATGTAGTGCAAATTGAAGATTTCCCTGTGGTTGGAAAATCCCAAATACAGTTTCTTTGTTGTATACTAGGGAAGGAGTTCCTGCTACTTTCTTTCACTCCATAGAAATTATAACAGCTTGGGTTTTTTTTTTTGGTTTTTTTTTTTCCCTTTTATTCAACTGCCTGCCTACTTAAATGAAATCTGGAGAAAATGAGAACCTTTGAATCCTTCAGCACTCAGTCAAAATCTACTGAAATTTGGCAGCATGTTTAAACACCCAAAACACCCCAAACCTGTTTTCTAGGGGCTGGGAGATAGATCTGACAGATTGTGGATAGTATAAACTTAATTTTCTTCAAAAGAAAGCTTAAGACTTTTGCAGAATCAGAATCTTTTCTTTTCCTCACCGGGAAATAAGTTTACATTTAAGAGGCATTAAATATATATAGATGAAAGTTTCAGGAACACAATCAACATCCTTGGCAAACTGCTTTTCTGGTTTTGTCCTACATGAGATGGTAGAAATGGTTTCAGAAAAACAAACTAACAGAAACCTTCAAATGAGGTAAGTTTACGTCTTTACTGAACTGTATTTATTTGGGACATCACTGTATTAATAATACAATATTTATCTACTGTCCCTTTCCTCTCTGCATCTTGATAAAAGGGAAGTTTTATCTCACCATAGCTCAAGAAAAGTGTTACCTGCTGGCAGAACAGGCTTGAATTTGCCCATCAGAACAGATAAAAATGCATAGAATAGAAAGAATTAAGAGACATTTAAATAATCAAATGGATAGAAGTAAAAATGTATTTAAGTACAAAAATAATGGTGGAGACTATACTGTATAATACTATATATATATAAAACAAGTATAATATATATACAAGGACAATTCTTCATTCAGTTATTTAAAAACCACACCTTCTCTCAGCAAACCGTTAGGTATCTGTAAGATAGGCTGTGAAAGAGCAGATTTTGGATTTATTTAGGCACCTTAACATCACTGAAAGCCTATCCTTGATGGTGTGTGCTTACTCATTCCTATAGTTTAAGTATTATCTTTTCATTAGATTTTTTATGACAATGACACAGAATTAAAGACTAGAACATTGAAAATAATAGATCCTTATGTATTAAAACCGCAGCTTAGGAGGAATAAAAAAGGCAGCAAATATAAGTAATTCTATCTATCTGCTGTGTGGTTTTTTTTTTCTTCTGTCATTAAAGCATTTTAATGACTTGTATTTACCCCAGTTATACCCTCCTGGCAGGCATCTTAGGAAGGCCCATATCACTTGCATAGACGGATTTCTTATTTTCTTCTCATTCTCCTNTCATTCTCCCGCACAAAACCCAAATCAGACACGTGGCTTGATTTTGTCCCTACTGATACCACTAACGTACCATAGACTGTTGCTCCAATGCACCGGTTGTTTAAGAGCAGCTTTAACAAGCCATTGCAAAAGCTGGTGATGTTGAAAATGCTGAAGATACTCTGACAAGATATCCCCAAGGAAATATATTGCAGAGCTAGGTTTATTATTCTCTAGTCAATTCGCTACGGACATAGAAGATGGTCTCATTCTTACTTTATTCTAAAACTAAGTTTATATATGACAGAGTCCAAACTCACCCCTCTCTAAGTATTTTGCTGTATTGTTTGAATCAAAAGACAAGAAAATGCAGCAAAGACTTCTTAGCAGGGCCTATCCCTGTTCTCCTCCCCAAGCACCTCCATCCCTGCCCGTTCCTATTTCTGGGCTGTTAAAGTAGAGGGCTACATCCTTCACCATGCCCAGAGAACCTTCTTGACCTTTCTTCAGCCTAATTAACATGCAAGAAAACAATGCAACTTTTAGACAAATTGGGCAGCAACCCACAAAGATAAACCTATCAAAATGACACAAGAACAATATGAAACATACCTGGATACCACGTCTTTAAACAGTCACTAGGAATAGAAAGCAAATTAAATCAAACTCTAACAGGCAAAAAACCCAAGAGCTAAATAAGTCATGGAGAAAGAAGGAAACCAACACTTGGGAAGTATATTAAATCGATGTCTTTGGGTGAGGCTGCACAGCAACAGACTCCCAGCTTTGTTACTGAGCTCTCTGAAGAACAGGATCGTACCAATCGTGTAACTCCCAAATCCAGCAAAGGTAATAGCTGCTAGAGACGTTCCTTTACCCAAAGCAGAGCCAAGACGAGAGTATCTGTTGAAAGATAATGCATTTAACTAATGCTGCATAACTACAAATGCACAAAAAAGTTCCTCTAGCTGTAGCATTGCTGAAGGAGGAATATTTCCAAACTAATCATGAGAGATTTCCTGGTAAAAGGTCCTTCCTAGCTGAAGAGTGGGAGGGTCAAGTCCCAGCAGGTGATGGAAAGTCCTAGTTAAGCCAGTTGAAACAATCAGGTGCAGCAGGGCCTCACGGAAGTCAGTCTCTCATAATAAAGGGAGGTGAGCACAAAGCATTCCCTCTTGAGTAGAAAAGCAGAAGTGAATAGCTGTCTGAGTAAGCCTGTGTTTTACTTGAGCTTTATTAAGGTAAGGATATGGTATAAAGAAATTGTTTTATTAGGAAATTTGATCTGAGGTTTCTGATTTATGTGGCTTAAACTCATATAAAGAAGCTGGAAGTCTTTCTAATGTCTGCAACAGACAAACCTTTTATCAGGGTACCTGTAAAAAAATTTAATTTAATTTTTCTCTTTCATTATTTCAGAAGTGAACTTGAATCCTTGTATTGTAGGTTTCTGGAGCTAAATTTCCTGCAGTGAGGTGGTGTTTTGCACTTACAATGGATATTCTGATATGGGGATTGTTGAATGTGTTGGTAGATCCTGTAGAAGACAAATTGGTAAGCCATTGAGGTACCTGTGTTTGGTGCTTGGCTTCTTGCATTTAACTCTTTAATGCCTAGTAGCTTTCAGATATTGGGGAGTGGGGGGAACCAGCAAGATTGAAATAGGTATACTAAAACTATGATCCAAAGGTCTTACTAGAGGAGCTTTGAGTATGCTTTTAGAAATGTTTTTTTCTTGAATATTAATGTTTGAGTTTTATCATATGTCAACTGTTTCATGTTTTTGATCATATCTCTCAGCTATTTAAATGATCATTCTCTAGGCAACTGAAGTTTTAGAAGAGAAACTTAAAAATTATATCAAACGTATTCAGCATAAAATCTGCTAACCTGATTAGCTCTTTTGACTGTAATGACTCATCTCACTTGATAGAGAACACAGTGCTTTGAGTCCTGGCGGCTGGGGTACTTCCCCTGTAATTCTTGATGCCTCTGCCCCATCTATGGAACTGTGTGTTAGATGCACATCATCCTGTGTTTGTGACCAGGGGAGAGTGAATCCCTGCTGTTTTTTCCCCCTCTGTCGTGTATAGGTAAAGGCCTATTTGGATTATGGTAGTGCTAAGGAGAAAGGACAGATGTGCAGCCTATTTAATTAGAAATGTGATGAAATAGAGACTGTATCAGTGAAAGACTAGAGAATCACATTTAGAGTAGAAGGAGAGGAGAAGTCTGCTGTGACTATAAGAGGATCATACATCCACCAGTTCTTATGCTGATGTGGAAAGCCTAAGGGTTGGCTAGCAAAAAAGCTAGTGAATGTCTTATCTGGGTGACGTTCGTGTCCGCTTTGTCAGTGATGTGGTTATACATTCAGCTATACAATGCCATTAAAATAAGATACTGAAGTAGCACTGCCCCTAGTTCTGGACATCTCAGATGGTATTTGACCGTAGTTAGACCTAAAGTCACAGTTAGACACAGTAGGAACATCTCCTCTAAAATATATCCTCTTCTACCATACAGTATCTCGAAAGAGAGAGAGGGCAGAGCACTGGGGTGATTAGCCAGTCCCAAGAGCCTTTATATCCCTCTGGGCCAGATCTTGATCTAGGTCCACTGCATCCCAGCTTGGGTGGTTGTGAAGCTGGGCTGTGCACACCCTACTCTCCTGAGTCACCAGGGTGGTGGAGCAGAAAAGGAGCTGTCATCTTCTGGTCAGCTGAAGCTGCAGCGACCTTCTGAAATGCAGCTCACTTTATCTAGTAAAGCTGAGCCAGAAAAAGCTTTAGCTGTTCCTGGAATATCCTACTTGTAGGGATGTAAAAGGTATCCTGGTGCTTACTGCAACTGGGTGTCTTATGTAGCTGTCCAAGCAGTATGAGAAGAGACTGAGTTTTCACAAAACGCTGAGTAAAAATAGAGGCATAACTTTATCCCCACTGACTAATACAGCGCATGAATACAGGCGCATTTGCTACCATGCACTATGTGGTAGGGCCCAATCCTGCATTTACTCAGCCAAATACACCACTTCAGTGACTTCTAAGTAGCATATCTTGAAAGAAATGTTTCATCAGGCAAAGTAAGGATAGCAAAAATCTTACAGCCTGGGTAAGTGATTATTCAGCACTCGTAGGAGAAAATGTCTAAGCACTCCCTGATTTACAATGCAATTTTATTACCTTTAACTTTCTTTTAAACTTATTGGCATTTAAAAACTCACTGCTCTGCATTTTTTTNTCTTTTTTTTTTTTTTTTTTTTTTTTTTGTGCCCCCAACCCCTTTCTGATCATATGTACATCTGGGTGGTACCATGGCAGGCTGGTGGGTTATGGTGCAGGTGCTTTGTATGTGTATTTTGAAACACTCCTCTTGCTTCCTTTAAATCTAACTGTGTATAGACTCGCATGGCTGAGTAATTTAGCCCATTATATCTGCAGGTTGTTGCTCTTCATTACTTAGGTTTTCAAGGATAAAGAACAAGAAGTTAAGATCAGAGTAACAGAATGTGCTTCAACTCTCCTTTCTCTCTGGTGGTAAATGTAGAACAAATGATTAGTTGCACTGTACTGTAGTTTAGCTGGGACCTTATGTTCAGTGCCAAAGTACTTTATCTTAATTTAGACCTTGAGTATATAACCCATGAACACTTATCTAGAATTACTCACATGAGTAAAGCTACTGACTTCAAAGTTATTGACTACGCATATGAGTAAAGTTCAGCTTTCATAAGGTCCAAGGTCTGGAGCCATTATTTCTTGATTATGCAAGAAAAGGAGGAGTGCCTTTTGTACTGTTAGCAGATTTTTTTCACATATAAAGACCTAAAATGAAAATAGTTTTCAGTATTGTTGTTCTGGAGATGTCAGGATATGTTCCCTTTTTGGAGATCTGGTTCAGGGTGTTCAAGTTACTGTGTGATATAACAGAGTTTTTTTTAAGTCAAACTTTTTCTGAAGGTTTCTCTCTGCAGACTTGGTGCAGTGGAGCTGGATCCAAACCTGGTCAAAGCCAGTAGAAAGGACTTTCCTTCTTCTGCTTTTTTTTCCCAATGACTGTGTCTTCTGGGAATACACCATGGTGCTTCTCGGAACTCTGCAGAAGCAACAAATACCTGGATTTCTCCTGTGTAGTCTAAGAAACATGGGGGTCATGTCTGACACGACTAACATGGTGCTGCTGAAAGCAACCCCAGCATGGGACTTCAGTGCTGTCTAGCACGATGTGTCACAAGCCCTGGGTAAAAAAATCCTTAATATCCTCTATAAAAAGCCTGCCTTTTAAAGACTAAATCCCAGCATTATGTGCTGAAAGCTATCTGAAGTATCCAGCTCTGTGTGACTAATAGATTCCATTGCTACCAAGAGCCACAGCCAAGATGATGGAGACTTCTGTCATGAGATCATCTTCGTGAGCCCACAGCAAACTTAAAAAGAAAACCAAA
>RSEF01000004.1:87559002-87580855 GCA_003993805.1 Himantopus leucocephalus | reverse complement strand
CCCCCCCCCCCCAAAGAAAACCCCCTACAAAACAAAAAAAACCACCCATGCCCCTGTAATCAACCAAAACACCCACCACCCCCATCCTACCCTTTTTTGGGTGAAACACTCCTTGCATAATGAGAGCTGTCTTTTTGCCCCCCACCCTGAAAAAGTCAAGAAATAGTTTGAGTTGAGAGTCTGGAGGAGGGGAGGGAGGGGAAAATCTGCCGGGCTCAGAGTGAAGTGTCTGCAGTGGTGCCTCATGGAAGGAGCATTGCTATAGTTTTGCAGTTTTTGCCAAGGACTCAGGATTTCAAGAGGGTGACACTCCTGTGTGCTTAGAGCTGTTTTCCTTTTTTTTTTTGTTTTTTTCAAGAGATGGTAAAGGATGTGGAACTAAGCACTTCCTTCTGACATGAAATGGAGGCTTTTTTTTGGGCCATTATTTCCCCAGTTTGCAGATGTCTCAGTGTCCTTTGTGAGGCTCTCAGCAATGAAGAAGGGCTGCAAATGTGCAGTACAGGAGGAGTGAGACAAAAAGCAAATAGGTAGCTCACAGATAATGTGTGAGACTGCACTGGTCTCAGCCTGTCCAGTGGTGACAGATGTTGCTCTGCACTGTTTCTGATGAATGTAAATGTAGCTACTGAACAACAGGTTACTGCAGACTCAAAAAGCTTGATGGCTTACTTGAATCTTGGGGGAAGCTCTAGTGTTTGCTCCTTATAATGGCTGACACCTTGCAAGGTGCCTTTCTTCTATTTCAGTCCTAATCTAATCCTTTTAGTTCCTTATAGGAATTATTCTGAATATTCTGATGTTATCTCTGAGCCTTGCTCAATCAGGTGCGTTGCATGAAAGCTATATACCATGTAAAGGCAGAAGGACTGTCACTAGTTCTTCTAGGACCTGCAATAGGCTCTTTTGATCTCTTAGTTTCTGAATCATGTTTCCTCCTTCTATCCTCTTAGCAACTGTGCATGCATCTTTTCACTTCAAGGTAAGATTTTTCACTAGAGATCACGCTAAAAATGATAGTGTCCTTCATAAGGAAACCAGATAAGTTATTGCAGAGGTTACCTGTGTATTTCAGCACAGTAGGGTTGAGATGATTGTGCTGATGAGCACAACAACATTAATTCAAAGTTCCATTATTATTAGTATTGCATATTATCATTGTATTGCTTGCTTTTAACAGGGCCAAAGCCTTGTGCAAGGGGAGGCAGTGTCTGAAAGAATCCAGAACTAAGAATCCTGGCTGATATAAAATAAATACAGTCAGACTCTATTGTTATTTCATTGTAAGCAGAGAGCTTGGAATAGATAAACAGGTGTGAATTAGCAGCAGCCGATGAAAGTGAAATGCAGCCCAAAATAAAAAGTTACTTGACTCATTTAAGGAACATAACATACGCTGTATTTTTCCCAGGCTTAATTGCTGCTTACTTTCTATAAAAGCTGTTTTTCACTCTCCTGAGTCTATTGTAGAGCAACATAGTAATTTTGACTCTCTTGTGCATACTGCTGATGGTATTATCACTGTGTGGTGCCTGTTGCTCAGTATTTCCACTGTGTAGTCAGGCTAAAACTGGAAACCAAGGAGGCTCTTGTGCTGACCCAGTCAACTTTGGATTTAAAAAAAAGAAAAGGGGGGGACATAAGGCTTCACCATTCAAGCTGGGATCTCTGGAAAACCGCTTTCAGTGACTAACTTGATCTCAAAGACACCACAGTTTCAGCAACAATCTCACTTCTAGACTTTTTTCAAAACCTTGTGGCCATGATTTATCAGACTGATCAAACAGAGCCAAGGAAGCCATGTTTGCATGGTCCTGTGAGATGCTGAGAACCAGCCTTCGACCTTTGCTTCATTGAAACTGGGGAGAACTGAGGACTATAACACCTTCCCTCTGGAAATATGTGTCTGACCTAGGTCAGAGGATTAGCTCAGAAGCATAGGGCTATCTGAGATCATCTGTGTAGATCAAGCTAGGTGTGCACTTGTGTGAACATGGAGCAGCAGAAGGATCTGAAAAAGGCTGTTTTGTCACGGTTTAAGGGCTGAACCAAATGGGAACTAGAGCTGGGTTCTCTGCACAGCATGGCATTTTGTAGGGCACAAATAAGCAGATCTCTTGTACTGAGCAGAGCGTGGAGTATGGCTCCTGTGTGTAGCTGTTTCTTCTTAGTTCCAAGTATAATAATGCGGCCAGGTTGAGAAGTCTTTAGTGCAAAGTCTCATGACTGACTTAACATTTGTGTTATGATACGGTCTCACAGGAGGCAATGTAGTCGTATATTTGGGGAGATTTCTGAAAAGAAAGAGAGGAAAAGGCAGGTGACTAAACTGGATAAACCACAAATAAAATTGCAAGCATACCTTGGGGAAAAGAGCCTGGTCTCTGGCATAGGCTTGTACTTGGAACATGCAAGCTATTTTCTAAGAATCCAGCTAATAAAGCAATGCAACATGTGATATTTGTGAGTGCTGGTTTTAACACTGAAAAACTATAATTGGACTCCTGTTGTAGTTAGCTGAGGATGGAGATGTTGCAGTCAAGCAGCTTCTCTTGGTTATTGCCCGGGTGGGGGCATGCCAGGGAAAAGCAGGTCACTACCTGATCAGTGCAGTCAGCTCTGGCCAGTTGCCCCCAGTCCACGGAGGAGAAGAGGGAGCAAAGACTTGCTGACTTACTGGAAGGATAAGGTGACGCATGTGCATGAAATTGTTTGCATGAGACTCTTAAATGCTTCCCACTAACATATGGGCAGTTCATGGTCTCTAAGTCTCTGGCCTTCTTGTGGTTTAGTGATGCAGTATAATCACTGTCCTTCAGTTGAGGAATCAAAGCATATATTGACTTGCCAAAGTGCAAAGAGGTAGTCTTGTGGGAAGAAATGAACTCAGGTCTTTGGTCCATAATACAGCCTCCTTTTTCTCCCATCCAGCTATCAATCACTGTCTGTGTGGTCTTCTCTGCCTAAACCATTGCAGAGACCCTCACAGGAACCAATGAAGGGGGCAGTGATGAATATGAGTGTGTTTAATAATCTGCTGTTTTTCTTCCCTGATTTGGTTGAAGCTCTCTGATGGAAGATGCTCTTGGAGTTTTATTCTTCTTAACGGTCAACTCCTCTTCTACAGGGCTGGACTGAGCTTTGTGACACACTAGCTTCATCAGGGATGAACGGGTCAGGAGGAAAATGTGTGTGAACTGGTCTATTCAGATGTGTTGTCCTATGACTCTTCAGAAACCATGTTTCAGAGCTGCCATTTCCTTGCTCCTTTAACCCCCCCAGCTGTGTGAATGGTTCTAAACTCCACCTCAGAACAGCCTCTAGGCTGCTTTACCTCAAATCCCACGAGCTGTTATCTGAAGAAGAGTGGGGAACCAAGGAAGAAAATTTCAGGTAGATTCCAGGTCCAGTAGCTTTACAAGTAATAGATAATCAAATAGATAATTAATTTAATGCATGAACATACTTGGTGTTAGTTCCATTTTTGTCTGTAAAAGTATTTGTAGTTGATATCAATGGTGTAATGGCTTTAGTTTGTGTGCGTGGAGGTATGTAATACTGCCTGGCTTTCTTTCCTGAAGAGGCCCTGTTCCTGGTGAGTATCCTGGTTTACTTGCTCCGTGTGCCTGAAGGCCACAGCTGATGCCAGAACTCAGTATCTGAGGTTTTTTTTATATGTTGATGACGCCCCTTGCCACAAAGCTTGATGTTAAGGGATGAGATAGAGAAAGTGGTGGGAAGAAGCCAAAGGAAAAAATTGTGATAGGAGCTGCCTGAGGTGATAGAATAACAAGATGACTTCTGAGACCTTTTTTCTTGGCTCTTGATCTTTTATTCTCTGGAAGCATAGAAATATCCATGTAGGCATTCTCCATCAACACTTTAATGTAAAGAAATACAGATGAGTCTTTCTGGTTATTGCTGCCCTGTGACTGTAAAACTGTTGTGCTATAACTTCCCATTGAGAAGGCAATACACTGGTTTTTAACATTTTTTTTGATAAGAGAGCAGGTGTTTTACGGGTCTTAACTAAAACAGAACTGGAGGGCATGTGGAAGAGCATATAGAGGAAAGGAGAGGGCAGGGAAGAGTTTTTGAACAAAAAGTCTATATAGGAAGACAAAACTCTCTGCAGCGTTACCTGCAGCTTTCCAGGGACACAAAAACCCGTTTCCCTGCCATGTTAAGCCAGATGTATGGTAGCCCTCCAAGCCAATTAAAGTACACAGACAGAAGCTGGGGAGCCAGGCGCTGTCAGCAAGGGAGTAAAACACCCAAGACTATTTTGGTTAATGGGAGAGTGGAGCAGGAGGGACAGAAATGCCATGAAGCAAAGAGAAGATTTAAGAAAATGCCCCACATTAAAAAGCAGAGCTTGAGCAGAAAATGCAATAAGTGCAGGTCTGCCCTGTTTCTGGTGCTGCTTTCTGGGAAGACCCATTCCAGCATGTGGAATATCAGGGAATGGTCATGATGAGGACCAGCCACCACCAAAAGAGGTGGAGTCTGCAGAAGTCACCTATGGAGGGAGGGAAATGCCCCAAAAAGCAATACAGGGCTGCAAGTAGTGGCCTTTCTTCAGGTGAGAATTGAGGCAGGCTTTGATACCTTGATTAGGGACTGGGTTGGAGAAACCAGCTCAGAAAACTGCCCAAGACATGCATGTGGGGAGGAGCATAAAGCACTGAGGATGTGGAAAGGCTCATGCACTGTTGAGCCTGAAGCTGGTAAGTGGAGCTCTGAGCAGAGCAAGGAGAATGCTGTAACTGAGGTGGGAGAGTTTTTTCTTCTTTTTTAAGAAAGCCAAAGTACTTCAAGTAACCAGAGAGCTAAAGGAGTAAAGTGCTTGCCTGTAATGTGCTTGTCCTTTCTCTGAACTAAGAAAAAATAAATAAATCAACATCTGAAGTAAGTATTAAACAGAAGGAGGGAAAAGAAAAGCATGAATCATCTTTGTTAAATGATACTGGTTGTCGACAGTTTCTAATCAGCCCCAACTACGCTGGTTGCTGGGCTAACACAAACTTAGCCAACTCGCCCCATGCTTACTGGTGGGTTTACTGCGTGAAGCATAAAGGCTCAATGAAAAGTCAGGAAATACCTGAAAGTGCTGCTTGGAAATGTTTTACTTCTCTTTATTCAAATCTTATCTTGAATACATCGCCTCTTTCTCTTTACTGTTAATTATCTTTTCAAACAATAACTTGATGGTTTGCTGTAGTCAGTTGCTTACTCTGCAGCATGGACTGGCAGTTTCTTCAGGAATCTCTCCCTCTTGCCACTGGTGGTGTGGACATCCAACACACATCAAAATTACCACCTGAACACAGGACAGCTGTCATAACCAGTGGGAGAGGAGTCCCTTTTCGTCTGGTCTGCTGTATAAGGTATTCCCAATTTTAAAATAGTTGAGGAGGCCTCCTGCTTGAAAGAAAGAGCCACTGTGCTTTATTGAACCAGAAGATTATGGGAATGATGAAGCCTGTCCTTGCTGGGGTGGCTTCAGCCATTGAGTCCCATCCTGTTTAGTTGTGGGAATGCGGGGATGGTGTCCCAGATGGGGGACACTGCTGAAGGGACAGTGGGCAGCCCAGGACAGGGGCAACCCTGAGGGGACTGCAACCCACACCAGAGGGAGGATGCCCCTGAGGGGACTGCTGGTGCCCCAGGGCAGAGATGCCCCTGAGAGGACAATGGCCCATGTCAGAGCGAGGGACCGGAGCAGCAGAAGAGCCATTAAACCCTGCATGATAGAACACATCATCCCACCCTCCCACCTCCTTTGCCACATGTTGCCTCCTTGACCTCAGGAGTCCGGCTGGACTAAGCAAATAACCATAGTAATTTGCTATACTTATTTGCTATACTTATAGCTACTTGCTATAAGCAAGTAACCCATAGCAAAACCAAGAGAAATTGAGCTTAAGGAATGGGAACACAGGTGTTTATGTTAGTGTCTGCTTAAATGTCTGTCCCTAATTTTCTCAACATCTGAACCAGTTACGAGGCACTTGTATTGACTGGCAGTAAATTAAGTGAATTTCCTCAAATCAGCACTGTGTCCCCTGTGATATCAAGGCATGAAATGACACTAAGAAATACAGCTGAGGCATCTACTGCTATCCCACTCATCTTACGTGGGCTTGCTGAGCTGGTTTAGGTATGGTGTGTCAATTCAAATAGGAAAACACTGAGTATTTAATTAGAACTTTGTTCCCTTCCAGTGAGAAACTAGTCTTTGCAAAGATGTTGCTCTTTCCTATAGGCAGCATTTTGCAGTTCTTATGGACTTAGATTACTTCAAAAGGCCTGATGTGTACTCCAGCATGTCCCATTTTTGTGCCTTTTTTCTTTTGTTTCATGTTTTATCATAGCTGGGGAGATAAAGGAACCATTCTCTCTCTCTCTCAAAAAAAAAAAAGTAGACTTTGTTCTTGTAGGATAATCACCTCCTTAAATTTATCAGTTACTCTTTAAACAGATATTGTTACAAAGGAATGGGGTCTTTTGTTTTTAGTTTTGATTTTTTAATTTTTTTTAATCCTCTTTTCTTTTTATCACTGTTCTCTGTGCCTGAATCACCATCAAAAGCTTCAGGGTTCTTGCTTTCTTTAATGCTGTTCTGTAACTTTGTTTTCCCTCTTTGACATGAACTTCTGGAAAGTTGGAAAAATACTTGGGATAGGGACTATAGGCCAGGACATTGTTTAGTACATACGAGCGATGGGCAGGCAGGTAGGGAGGAGGTGGCTGCACACTACTTCTCTCCTTGTATTTGAATGTATGGCTGTAGAAATACTAATCACAACACTTGCCTTGCAGCTGGTAGTATACTGCCTCAGTTTCATCTGACTAATGTGATTGTCCAAACAATGGACTTTTTCTGAATCTTCTAATCCACAGTATGCTGTGCATGATGGTCTTCCTCCTCCAACTCCCATGACGTTATTCATGCAGCAGGGGTATGTACTCCCTTCCCAAAACTTTCTTTTTGTATTAGGTTTTTTTTTTCTGTTGCTTTCCACTCGGATTACAAACTGGAATAACTTTGCTTTAATGTCACTGTCAGGACTGAAGTGCTGCAAATGTCTTAAGCATTCTTGATGGTATTTTTGGCCAGGTGTGCTCATAGGAGAACACAGGTTATGCCACCTTTTTCAGCTCATCTCTGGTGTCTGAGGAAGGTGAAAGCCAATGACAAAAAGTGCAGCTCTAACACGGATGGCAGGGATGCCTGAAACTCATTTATGTGATGCAAACTGTGGACGTTCATTTCTGTTTATCTGACTCATTGCAGGACCTCATTCCCACAGGATGCAGTAGAAGCTAAGAATTTACTCGGGGCATGAGAGGAAATGGGATCAGTTAATGGAAAAGAAATCCACAAAGGGATGTTAAATGCATAAAAAATATCTGAGTTGGGAAGCTGCTGAGCTGAAAGTAGTAGGAAGCTGGGAGTGCTGGGGAAATGCTCTTCCCTAGGTGTTCAACACTGGTTTTAGGTGGAGAGTATTTATTTAGTATTTAGACTAGACAGGCCCTTGGTCTGACTAGATAGAGTACTTGTTATTTAAATAACAAGTTAAATAGTCCAAGTATAGTCTCTACTGTCAGAACAATGTTGCTGTCTCCTGATATTTTTCTTTTAAAACAGTGAATGACCAGCTAGGATGTCATGTGCTTTGGGGCTTAGGTGCTTTGGTGGGAGTAGTTGTGTCTGTTTCTCTTAATGATGGAGAACAACAAGGTCTGTCTCCTATTTCTTCTCAAAACCAGGTTGTTTGCTTAAAATGACTCTTCCTTTTCCATGAGGGACTACCCTGTGAAGGGAGAGGAGGAGATAGCCAATGGACTGCTTTTACAAAGATGCACTCCCAGAAAGTTCAGCCTGACAGCTGAGGATTGCTGTCAGGCAATGCTAAAGTAATACCGAGACTCATATATAGATTAGTCGAATTAGGATTTACTTGTTAAATCACCATTTGGGTCTAACTAACAGAGGGCTAACAGCCAAAACTGCGGCTAAGAAGAAGGCTTCTTTTATTAAACTTTGGGTACATTGAGACAAGCTGCTTAAATGGATCATTCTGTGAAATAGAACGATGTTCACTTTCACCTTTTGAATGTCTAATCGTTGCGCGGTTTAGAGAATTGAATATATTACAAGGCTAAAAAATACTCATGTGATTCATTAATTTGATTGTTTAATTTTTTAATTAAATAGCAAAACTTCATAGCCTAGGTAGCATACTCCTGTAGGGAAGTTAGCCTTTAAAGTAAAATACAGATTGGTGTACCTAAGGGGAAAATATTGTATAACATTTTCAAGGGCTCTTAAAAACAGAAGAGAATGTGCTTAATTTGATAGGCTGATCTGACTCTCACCCTCAGCGGCCAATTTCTAAATGTCATTGGGAACTCAAGGGGCTTGAGTAGAATAGTTGCTCTTGAACTTTTTACCCCAAAACTCTTTTGAGTAAAGTTGAGCTGACGTATAAGCCCACAAGGAGCCGATGGAACAGCTGAATAAAAATGGAAATGGGACTTATGGGCTTAGTGCAGTCAAACTAAAGATTGTAAGGACTTCTGCATCTTTCCCTTGAGTTCCTATCTTTCCTTGATTAAAATCAAAGTATTGTTCTGGCACAGGCTGCAGCATGTATATCTACGGAAAGGAGAGAAGAAACTGTGAAAGCAAGTAGAACAGCATGAGGAATACAGCTTTACAAGGGTTTCTAAAAATTTTATTGGTCTTCGAATAAAAACTTAGGAGGAGACGATATGCCTTCTGTAAGAGGAGACTGCTCTGCAAAACTGGTTAAACTGCTTCCTGCTTGGCTGTTTATTTCAGTAAAGCCCAAAGGGCTTTGAAAGAAAAGGATGAATTTGCAGGGGAATTTGTAGCCTTTCACAAAACAGGTGAAAGTAGTATTGTCTTCCTTTGTTTCTCTGCACTTCAACTTGAGAATGTCACTTAAATCAGAAGTGATGAAGTCTGATCCTTTCTATTTTCAAGTTCCTCTGGGAAGAAACCTAAACAATGTCCCTAAGTTGGAGGGCTAATGGATATGCCAGGATGGTCTACTCTGTATCTTGCTAAAAGATTCAAGTAGGTTTGTTCTAGTTTTGTAACTAGAATATAAGTCAAATGGAATAACTGAATATTCATTTGGCTGGAAGACTGATGGGGGTAGGGGGAGAAGAGATGTAGTTCTCACTGTGTTGTTTTCCATAATGATTTATACAACTCCAAAGACTGTTGGGAATATTTAGAAACTGAGTTTATTCCTCCCAACAATTCTTTTTTTGGTAATTGTGTATTCAACATAAATCACTTATAGTTTAGACTTATCTATTTTTGGTGAGAAACAATTGCCAACCAGTTTCTTTGCAATTTTTACCCTGTGCTGCCTGTAGTTTACATTGGAAAACATATTGATCCCTTTCTGTGCAGGGAAGCTGATTGCTGGGAGAGATGAACAAATGAAATTTGCAGGTCTGATTTCTTTTCTCTAGAACCACTTTGTCTCATGAGCTATTTCATTTAAAAGAAAATAATAATTAGGCTCTAACCCTTCTGAGACTTGCACCCTCTCCATACAAAAAGAGATTAAGTCTGTGTCACTTCTGACTGGATGTAAAATTCTAACTGTGGAAGTATATAGATACCTTTATATTATCTGCCTAAGTTTGTGAGATTTCTTTTTTAATATTTACCAGAAGAATTTCCAAATTTAAACAACTTGAAAGGAAAAAAAATTACTCATAATTTTAAGCTTATTCACGATTGGTGAAAGCAATTGGCTGGGAAGTGATTGGTTCTTTTATTTCTAACTGCTGCTTTTTACTAAAACACTGATGTCCTTCATTTGTCTCTTCTAATGCTACGTAACAGCAAACTTTTATGCATCCCTTATGGTTTTTAGGCTTCTGATCATTCTGCACTCTGTGGACTCTGCCCCAGTAGCATTCACATGCATTGAATGACACTGGAACGGATCTCTGGTTTTGCACTGGGAAAACTTAGCTGAACAAATCGATTGTGGGATATGTTCCTGTTTATGCACGGCATTGTGGTGCTCTTAGATAATGTCGTGGCGCTGACCTGTAGATCATGAGCATGACCTTCAGGCTTTTTCTTCAAGAACTGACCTTAACCAGCTGTTTCCCATGCTTAAACTCATAATGAGCTTCTTGAACAGAAGTCCTGGGTGTCCATGATTAGACTGCATGCAAGGCTGAATTGTTCTTTCACTTTCCTATGGTTCCTTGTGCTATGAAACCAACATACTTATTGATGCACGAGCTTGCGCATTATTGGCAGGATTCTTGAGTTCTGTAAGTGGGATTTAGTCATTGCACTTCATGCTGGTTTAAGGCTGGAACTTGACTTTCAAGTCCAGAGTAAGTTTGCAGGGCTTTGAGTAGAGCCAGTTAATTAAAGAGAATACTTGCTCATGAATGTTTTCATGTGCCTAAATGTTGTTCAGGGGCATTATGATTCATCAGAGTATTAATTATTGATGATCTTATAGGCAAGTATTTGGTATGTATTAAAAAACTACTCATGGAACTCTTCATTAAAAAAAATATGTTGAAGGTGGTGGTAGACACTTATTAATCAACTAATAATGTAAATTGGTTCAATAACACTCTGCTCAAAGAGCTGGAATATCATGCAAATTAAAACTAGTCAAAACAAATTGGTGAATATTTACCAAGTAACCACAGCTGCAGAGATATTAGGGTCTTGTTCAACTTACCAGATACAGGAGAAGCTAGGCTTTAAATAAAAATCTATTTGGGAACAAATGGTAAAAGTTGATGTAGATAGTGACTTTAAAACAAAATTGTGCAGCTCTCCATTAAAGGAGGCATTGTCATATACAGTTTCCAGGTGGTGTTTTGCAGCTTCTGTCTAATATGAATTTTCTTAGTTATGCTGATCACAGGTTACAGTTCTGCTCAGACTTACAGGTAAGGCTGTTTGGCTTACCTTAGACAGCAATGTTGATTTAAACTTGACTGCAGTACTGTAGGTCAGACTGATGGTCTGTCACCCAGCAGTGATAAAGACAGAAGCTTAAGGAAGGCTACAAGAAACTGCTTGTGTGTGCACAAGGAACAGATCACTTTCCTTCTCGGCCACTCTAGGGAATTTCAAGTCCAAGTCTGCTCCTGTTGTGTTACTTACTGATGGAACTGCCCTCAATAAATCAGAATGAAGGCACATACAAAGGGCTCTTTAGCTAGTGTGTTACGTACAGGGTTCAAGCGATATAAACAATGTTATCTTTACTGACATTAAATAAATCTAGCCTGTAAGACCACATAAAAGAGGTTTGGAATTACTTACCATTAACTTAGATTCAAACCTCTGTGCTCAAACTTTGAGAAATGAACACTTTGGTTGTTCAAAAGCAGTTTTCACTAGTGTAGCTATACTTCTACTGAACTCTTTCCAAAACCTCACTCTGGACTAATTATTGTGCAAATGATACTGGAAAGCCGCTTGCTTATTTGTATCAAAGGAAAGAAATCAATTGAATGAAATAATTAAACTTTGTGTTATTTGACAAGACATGACTATGGATGATTAGTTTTGTTCATGAATATATACCTATTTTTTTTCATTATTTGTTTTTGTGACAAATAATGGAAATGGATTTTCTAATGAAATGAAATTTAAACTTAAACCTAGGTAGCATGCATTAGAACAAATTTACTACAACTTGGGGGGGGGGGAAGGTACATGAGGTCTGCCTGACATTAACACACAGAGATATATTTGAGGCTTGCAGTGACTTTAAATTTGTCATTAATGGCAAGCAGCTTAATTCAGTTGTTTGTTTCAGGAGAAACCTTTCCTTTTCTTATGAGCTCAAGCAAATGTTGCTTGCTCTGCTTCCTGTCCTTCCCACCCCCTAGCTATTTCAAACAAGACCCAGCTGAGGTATATCTGTTAAACCCTGGAACAGGCTTCCTGGAGAGGTGGTGGATGCCCCAAGCCTGTCAGTGTTTAAGAGGCATTTGGACAATGCCCTTAACAACAGGCTTTAACTTTTTCTTGGCCCTGAATTGGTCAGGCAGTTAGACTAGATGACTGTTGTAGATCCCTTCCAACTGAACTATTCTATTATAAATTCTCATTGCTATCTAAGATACCAAATTCTACAAATGACACTAATACCAAGAGGTGGGTACAGATGGATTGGCTTTGCTCATGTGGTAGGAAAAGCTGTTCGGGTCCAGTACCAGAAACCCAGCAGCATCATACCAGAGGAGGAACTACTTGTTGATAGCTGCAGCAGAAGCATTACTAGAACAACAAGTTAACAAGCTGCTCTCTTTCAGTCTGGTGTGAATTCCAGGAAAGTGCTGGCAGGTTGGCTGGCCACAGTATTTCAGCTGGCACAAATACCTGCTGGGCTGCTGGAGATTACCAGATTCATTGTGTGCACACGACCAAATAGCAATGAGTTGACTTTGATTTTGATTTTTTTTTCAAATGATCCTGAGTGGAGGTTTTCTAACTGACAACCTGCATACTACTAAAAAACAAATAAAGTACCTTGCATCTCCTTCCCTGCCCCCTCTCATTACTCCTTACAACTTCAAAACTCTGTTCAATTAAGTTCAGTACCTGCTCAGTGATACACTTCATAATTATTTAAGTTCACCAGAATGTAATTTTATGAATAGAAAAATTTAGCAGTTAATCTTCCTTGATGCAAATGCATTCCAATTTTTTCAACATGATTTTTTCACTTTATTTCACGCATGCTGAAGCAAGGAATTCACTTGGTCTCCCTGGGTAATATTTCATATACTGATGAGTCCCTTGGTGATCTCAAACTGTGTAAGCTTTGAATGACCAAATACTTCTAAATTACCTCTTGTCCAAGTTCTTCTCTGTCTGCTTATTCACACCTACTTGCCAGTAGTCTACAAGGGTTATGCTTTTAGGCCAACATAACATTCTTTTTTTAAGAGTTGAGCTGGTTATTTTTCTTTTGGAAAACATAAACCAAAACACAGCCCTGTTTTTATGGGAATAAAGCTGAGACCTTACTGAGTGGAACAGGAGTTCAGTGTGAGGAGAACCACAATAGATCAGGCACCTCAAAGGTAATTAGAGGAATGGAGTTAAGTATAGGTTTCAAGACAGATTTCCATTGTTGTGGTGTTGTGATTACTTAAATTGTTTATGCCAGTTAATCAGAAGTGAAGAGATGTAAGTATGAAGATGTAGGTGCTAATAGATGAGACCTGTAAGACTACAAAATTGTTAGTAGAGCTGTTTTTCATATATGTATTTGATGCTGTGTTGTTCTGTCTCAAAACTGAATTACAGAAGATTGAAAGGCAGATTTTGTTGGTTTGCAGGATGATTTTCATTAGTTTTGATATTTATGAAAATGACAATGCCAGTAGGAACGTTAGATTACAAAGGTAACTCTAAAAAGGTCAGCAGGTCTGACATGTAATTTGCCTTATTCATTTAGGCTTTATATTGATATTCTGTCTGTCTGACCAAGACGGTAATCAAGAAATATAAATGAGGTGTGGGAAATTATTGTATGTTTTTGTTTGAAAAACAGTCGGAACCTGAACAGCTCTAAGGACAAAGCTAATAAACATTTAAACTACAGTATGTGATTCTGCGTTGGCTTTGATCATTAGCTCTTGTAGTCTACTTGATTTAGGAATTCAATAGGCAAAAGAAGTGTCCAGCTGTGACATCTGTAAATAAGTTAAGAAATACTGTTTGGTTTTCATTACTTAACTGAATGAACAGATATCCAGAATTAATCAGAAATGCATGAGGCATGCTCTCTATGTCTTCCTTAATCTAATGCCTGTTGCTATGATTTGGCATCATATTGCAAAAGTCAAAATATATTGACCTATATAATCCTCCAAAATGCTTGCTCTGCATATTTACCATGTGTCTGATGTTGATCAGGGAAATATAAAGAACAGCTGTCTACATTGATTTGCTAGGAGAAATGAAGGCAGGATAACTGCCTCAAGTTTAAATAAAATAGGTATAAGCATCAAATAATTCATGAGAGTTAGAATTTCAAATCCAATCCATTTAAATTATCTATTGTTGCTTGCTTGTATCTGAGGATTTTCTTCATTTGCTGTAACTTCGTGTTCCAACAACTAAGTCAAATAGGAAATGGTGAGAAAGAGAGGGAGGCTATCTTTCTCATGCAGTCACAGCAACCTGCCTGATTATTTCATGGAATGGACCTTCTTCATCTTAATGAAACAAGAATACTCATTGATAATTCTACAGTGCAGAAGAACATTGCAGGAATTCAAGTCAATTGGAATAAAATTTATTAAGGTATACTTCTTGCTAGTCCTAATGCCACTGTGGAGCATAGAGATTAAAATTTGGAACAAACAACTATGTTCCTTAAATCTTTCAAATGATATTTGAAACTAGTGTTTGAGGCTTCTTTTATGGATTATTTACTTCCACAATGCCATTGAAAGTTTTGTCTTAGTCCCCTTTTAACACTCCNGTTTTGTCTTAGTCCCCTTTTAACTCTCCCTTTGGTGCCCTTGCTACTTTCAGTGACTGAAGTATTGATATTGTTTATCAGATAATAGAAATTTACATGTTTATTTTATATTTTCATAACAGTGATTAAATATTTAAGTATTTTAAAACAGCTATAAGTGTTGTCCACTTCTAACAAAGTACTCTTAATCGCAAGTAACCTACTTCACTCTAATTTGNCCTTTGGTGCCCTTGCTACTTTCAGTGACTGAAGTATTGATATTATTCATCAGATAATAGAAATTTACATGTTTATTTTATTTTATGTTTTCATAAGAGTGATTAAATATTTAAGTATTTTAAAACAGCTTTAAGTGTTGTCCACTTCTACCAAAGTACTCTTAATCTCAAGTAATTTACTTCACTCTAATTTAGCTCTCGAGCAAACAATAAATCTGGTTGCCAGAGAGCTGAATATCCCTTCAGCCCTGGTTGTGCAACCAGTTTTTGGGAGAGTCAGTTAGGAAAAGAAAAAACAACGGACCTCTCTCTGAGAAGAGAGGTTCCAGTCTCACCTGTTGGTGTTGTGTCCCAGGCAACAATGATTCTTTCCTTGTTTTTTCTTGGAAGTAATGAAGCCTGAACAGTAAGTCTGATAATGCTAAAAAGATGCTGCTTCCCTCAATGGAAACTGACTGTGGGAATTAATATCTCTTGTGTATTGTATCTGGAACTGAGAAAGAGGCTATTTGCTTGTACTTCAAGTGGTCCTGAAATATAGGGATACATCCTGTACCCCTCTGTGACTGAAAAGGATGCAAAGTTGTTCAGGAGGTAAAAGTTCTGTTCCTACTGCTGGTAAGCTTTGCAACATTAGGTAAAACTTCTTAAATTCTGTTCACATTCTGGATGTCTCAGCTTTAATTGCCTAAGCAGAAGGGCTGAAAGAGTCCTGCTGAATATAAAATGGCAGATCAAAAGGTAAAAGATGTTCTTTAAAATTCTTGTTATGCTTTTCTATGCTGCCCTTGTCTCTAGGAATCAAAGTAAACAGGTAACGAGGAGTGTTCAAATACTTCCAAGATCCATTTGTGGAGTAGAATGTAGTAGTATTTCATTAACTCTATGGGTTTTGCTGCTTTGTAAGCACGTCAGGAACTTTAAGTAGGTCAGATGAGAACTATAAAAACGTTCCAGTTCCTAGACGAAGTGGTCTTTATAGGGAACAATGGGGAGCTGTCTGGTTTTAACCAGCCTGAGATAGTGCAGGTGTAACTGGCTTTATGGAGGGAATGTATTGGAAGCTAAAGGGTTCTCACTCTAGCATAGCAAAAGTTTAATGAGAACTTGTGTTTGGGAAGATGATCCAAGGCAAGACTTGTCTATCTAAACAAAAAAGAACAATCTTCTTCTGTCTTCTCTCCCTCTTAGTCTAAAAGACTAAGATTATTCCAAAGACTTGAATACAAAACATAAAAAGCCCTTTTGGAAGAGAAATGCTAAACTTATTTTACTTCCTGTGTTTGGCTCTTACTGACTCTGGCGTCAAGGAGAAAAACTGTAAGACTTATATTAATATAAGCAAACTGTAAATGTAGTGAAAAGGGGTAGGTATCTGAATGGTCTTTGTTTCCTACCATACCAGTCTCCCCTCTGTTGGGTAAAATGTTAGTGTGAACACCTATTTTGTTCCATTCAGCCTTATACAAAAGCCAACGCTGTTGAAAGTGGCAGAAGTGTGGGAAGGAAAATATTTTTGACTTCCTATTAGTGTGTACGTAGCTGATGGAATCTTACTGTATATTAAAATACAGAAAAGATTTCAAAGAACATGAATTATCCCACTTGAAACAGAAACCAAATTTGAGCACTGTATTTGTTGAGGACTCTTAATCTACCCAAATGTTTTAAGGTATTTTAGCAGAAAGAAGGGTCCCCTAGCAGCCCTCAAGCAGACTCTAGTTCAGTGGGTTTTTGTCTTAGAAGGAATATCCACCCTTCCTGAGATGTAATTTTTTTGAATTGAAAATACTGCATTCGCATTGCTTTAATTGCTTATCTTCATGGAAAAATTCACAGGGTTCTACATATCCTGGGCATACTAGAAAGGTTTTTGTGAGGCCCAGGTGTCTGACGTTAGGCTGTCCATCTGTGCTAAAAAGAGCACTTCATGGAAACATACTCTGTAAAAAATAACGTATCTGGAACACAATCTCATGAAAGATGTGGGACACTGTTCAGTTTTGAATGAAGTAGGTTAAGCTTGTCTTGTGTGCAAGCACTTCTCAGAAGTAGGTGATAGCAGGTTCTGGAAGGACTGTGCCTCAAGAAGAGCCCTGCTTCACCTGTAACACAGAGCTTGTTTTGTCTGCGAGTTAAATGCCAAATGTGTCAGCATAACAGTGCACTTTGTGCAAGCCCTTTTTACGAAAATTGATTGTCTCTGTACTCATTCCCTCCCCACCAGACCATCTGCTGTTGGCCACTCTTGGGGAGTGCTACGTGAAGCGAGAGTACATACCCACGAAGGATGACAGCTTGGTGTTTGGGTGGATTTTTTTGGGCATGTTTTGCAGGGTGGAGGGAGAAACTTGGCATCATTCTGCATCCCAGCAAAGATAAAACATCCAGATTCTCTGCAGGACAATCTGGTGTGGGTTTTCTCTGGGAATCATGCATTTTATACTTGAAATTATTTTGATGGGGGATAAATAACAATTAACAAAATAACTTTGGAAGAAGTGAAACGCATCATTCTGGAAAAATGTTAAAACATCACACTAGTTGGGATTTTCTGTGGAAAAATTTGAAGTTATGGCAAAGCTGACCGCATTTCAGCCTTAGTTCAAGGGAAAGCATATTCTAGGGTAAAGCACATTTGATGATGCCTCTAATTGAAGCGATGGTAAGTGCTTAATATTCACTTTCTGGCGAAGGTAGTTCCATCATTAAGTTTTTTACTTGTTTAGCAATTGACAAAGATATCACAATATCTCATCGTTCTGTGGGATTAGCTGTGCCAGGAATGTGCACCCTGAGCTGAAGGCAGTATTAGATAAACTGTTTCTGAGAAAGTTTTGGCAAATGAGCGCCTCAGTGCCTCGTGTGTCTGACAGCACAGCTGTTAGCAGGTGTGGCGTGTCACACCTGCTCTGTGATGGCTTATACCAAGGGGTGTAATGACTGCTGTTATCTTCCATTGCAAGGGATACGTGGGTGGGAAGGCTCCTTGATTCTGGCAACAGTCCTAAATTTCCATGGTGAAAAAAGCAATTCTAGTGTAGAAGCGGCAGCAGCAACGTGTAAGCCTGTATGGCTGATATTGGGCAGTAGTTTGATGCGATGGCAGTCTTCCAGTTGTTTTAAAATAATACAGGAAAAGTGACAAAATCCCGAACCTGGTCCACGAGGGCTCTGCAGTTGATATGGGTAACATTTCTATGCTACTGACACTAAACACCTCCAGCATTAATGGTCAAGACCTTTGCATTGCTTGTAACCCAAGTTATGACAATTCAAAACCTTCTGACAGTTCAATTGGCTTAACTAGGGCCTGACTGAGAGGATGATCTGTGCTGCAGTGATGGACTTCAGTGGCAATTTTTCATTTTGTCTGTTTTTGTCTACACAACAATTGTGCATCATGTGAGGAATAACAATGCAAACAACTTTCTCTACTGTTAGAGACCTGCAGTCAGTGAGCCAAATATATATATGGGAAACACTTGTTGAAGGACTACTTAAACTCTAAATCTCCAAATGGGAATTCAATTTTTGTCATTATCATGGTGTAGCAGTTACACTTTTGGTCAGTCTAGAAGCCAAATAAAGAGGTTAGTTGTTAGTATTTTTCATGACTTTGCTCTTTTTACTTACCCCATGGATTCTTAAATGTGATGTTTTCAGGTAGACTCTACCCCTGGCATTTGTTAGTGATCTAATATGCTTGGTAGCTCCAAACCTTTAAAATAGGAGCTCGTCCAATCTTTATCACTCTTTTTGTATGAAAATATCTTGTCTTTCTTTGGCAATTATCTCTATTTAGATAATGATATGCATGCCCTACCTAAATGATGCAGCAGTTTAATTAAGTTAATAAATCCTATTTAATGTCCAGAATTGCATATGGATTTTCTAAGTCTCAGTTTAAGTTGTTCTGCAAGATATAATTCATAGCTTCTGGAATGGAGCTGTTTTTGGCAGAAAGACTAGGTCTGCTTCTTAATTGATAGCTTAATGTTTGGCATGCTGTCTTGTTGAGCAATGAGTTAGTCACAAGCAATGCCTGTACTACCAAATAACACAAGCCCATGACACAGATGTAAGCACTGGATCACAACCATCAGTACTGTTCAGTTTGGCAGCATGATCTCTGGTATCCTCTGGGGCCTGTAGCAGCCCAGACTGCCACCAGGACAACTTCCACGTGCAAATCTCTTTCCCTGATAGCTTCAAATATGAGCTCACAGATGTGCAAACAGCAGCTATGGATGAGTGACAGTAAAACTGAGACACTACAGCCTTTGTGATTCAGGAGCCAGTGTACTTCTCCCTGCCAGTGTCTCCCTCCTTTGCATACAGCTGGTGGGCCTCTCAGGACCAGGATGAACAATGTACAGCTCAATGGTATACATTGAGGTATGGGAAGATAACTGCTGATTGTGCTTATATTTGCAAACTTCTGCAAATTATTCTGAGTTCATGGCTACTTGGGCAGAAGAATACCCCTGCGCATAGCCCTGCTCTATGAGGCTAGGAGCTCTAGAGAGAAAACCATTTTGGATCCTGGAATTGTCTCCCAAAATGTTTCGGTGATGGACCAAGGAGAAATGCTCCATTGGGTTGGTCCTGTCACCAGAGCTGACCCTGCCACCTAGCATGGCAGCAGAATCCTGAACAGAGCTGTAGGGAGAGGTGATGGTTTCTGCTCTTTCTCTCCCTGACTGAAAGGACCCTCAGGGATTGACAGGAGGGAGGCAGCTCCTGGCTCAGTTCCTGGGGCAGCTCCCTGGGAGCCATGGGAAAATACTGTTCATACCAGCACTGACCACCTCTGACGTGACAACGTCCTGCTCAAAGACAACTGGCTGCTCTGGGAGATAGAGCAGTTTGGTTAGGTACGTGGGTGTTGACATCTCCTGAGCCATCAGCAGCTTGCCCAGCTGGGCAGTGCTGATCTACTTGGCCAGGTGGGACTGAAGCTCCAGGCTGCTGAAATAGAAACTAGAAAGGATGGAATATCTCCCTTTTACTTAACTGTCCCCATGCACACCTGGATGATACCTATTTAAGGAGCACAGCTATTGTGTTCCCCCCCTTGTTGTGATGAAATAGATTTTTGAAAGATTATTTGCAAAGCGAAATTGCTAAAAGCTCTGTCAGCCTTTCACCTGGGGGGTTACAGAGACTGTTGCTGGTGGGTTGCTGGCAGGTGCTTGTGTAGGGGTAGCATGAGAAGAGAGGAGGTAGCAGGTTATATGTGAATAACAGACAGAGAAGAGGGGATAAGAATGTAGACCATCAGTTATAGCAGTGATCAGTGTGACCCATGGAAAAAGAAGAGTTAACAGTAGGGACTGTCAGCATGAATATAATCTATTCCATGCATATAGCATTGTGGGAAGGCAAAGCACAGACAGAGGAGTTGTGTTTGGGGAGGGATGGGGTGAATGTTGCTAAGTGCTTGTGAAGGTTTTGATGGAAATATGCGTCATCCAAACTGCCATCTCCAGTTCTGGAATTAGAAGAGGCAGACAAGTGTGCATGGCCATCTGTGCTGGTGAGGCCGGGCAGCGTATGTGGGAACTGGAGGGTCCAGCTCTGCTGTGATCCCTCTGTCTAGCGTGAGGATGCTGATGAGCCATTTGGGTTGTGCAGCAGGCAATGGCACTATGAGCACTGTTGATGGTATGAATTTCTAGGCTGTCCCTCAGTGTTGACCACAAGGTGGTGAACCAGCTGGACACATGCTCCACTGAGACAGTGGTGGTTGTAAACTGGACCTATGGTCAGAGACAGAAAGCAACGTGATGTGTTTTACTGTGTACAGACAGTGTTCCCAGCAACTACCTCTAATTCCAGGCGGGAAGAGCATGTCTTAGCAGCATTGCTATTGCCCCAAACTAGAAAGTCTCATAGGAACTCCAGATACAAATGAAATTAATCTGCTGTGGAGCTCCTAACTGAGGGCAGCTTGCCTGGCTCCAGCCTGAAGAATAAGGCAGGACTACAGATGGGCCATACAAGGCATTTGAAGATGTCTGACATGCATAATGAGAAAATGCAGGAATAGGGAGACTATCCATAACAGACAGCGGGATGTTGTCACACCTGGTGCCCAGCACGGATTTCCAGCCTGCAAGCATAGAACAAGGTGTGCTGAGGTTTCATACTTTGCTGTCTGCTTCATCAATGGAGCAAAGTGAGTGTGGGCGCCTATGCAGCTGTGAGGATTAATAAGGGCCGAAGCATGTCAGAGCTCCTCTGAGCTGGGGCCGGCTATCAATAAGTTGCAATTTGGATGTAATGATTGCGTTCTGGGGGTGACTTTTAGCTGTGTGGATATGAATCAGTTTGCGCCATTTGGCTTTGGAGCCCAAGGGTCCTTGACCCTCTTTGTCAATATAGACAAATTTGTCTGGGCTTACTGAGCTTTATCTCTTCTTCAGCTGGATCTGTAAGTTTCCATTCTGAGAGCTGTAACTGCATGTCTTTGAGAATGTGTACAAAACTGGTGGAGTATGAAAGAATAAGAAAAAAAGCAGGTTGTAATGAAAGGGAATTTGTGAAATTATTGGCTTGTCAGCTTAACTTCAATTACGAGAAAAATTCTGGAATGGAAAAAAATCAAACCATCTGTAAGCTCCTGGAAAATCATCAAAGAGATGAGTAGCTGCCAACATGGTCTATTTGTTCAACCCAGTTCCCTTCTGTGACAGAGTAATTGGCCAGTGCATAAAGGAGACGCACTAAATGTCACATTTTGAGATTAGTAGAGCTTTTGCTACTCCCTTGCATCACACTTTTGCAAATATGCATGTAAATTAAATTACGGGGTGAAAAGCCAAACCAGTTGGATAATCATTGCTGGAAAATTAATCTGATATCTGACCCAACAAAGACATCAAATGAGGTTTCACAGGGTTTTTGAATGGAATAGTCAGCTAGCCTATTATCCACAATTTTAATAGCAAGCTAGAAGCAAGCAGACTGGTTTTATTGCTAAGCTAGTCTTTCAGTCTTGATAAACTCAGGATATAATCAGAAATAAGGATAGAATTTAGAATCATAGAATGGTTTGGGTTGGAAGGGACATCTAAAGGTGATCTAGCCCAACCC
>RSEF01000004.1:87495369-87558902 GCA_003993805.1 Himantopus leucocephalus | reverse complement strand
CCACAAACCAAACAAAAAACCAAAACAAAACCAAAGGCTGGTCATTGAGCATGGGCTTGGGGATCCTAGGCTTGGCCTGAACTTTTAAGATATAATAATCTTAAATGTAAAACTTGTTACTTAATTGATATGAACTAAAATAAATATTTTAAAATACAATAACCATAAAATAATGCTTGATGTTCCTCTTCGGATTCATTGTTGGGTGATTATAGAAGTGTCTGAGTGAATCTCAAAGTTCTAAATTTCTGACAAGTTTGGGAAATGTCTTAACTTCCCGTTTTCCCATAGAGAGTAATATCTGGGGATAAAGCCTGGGGAAGAAGAGGTGGTCATTTTGCTGACAACCACCTAGAAGATCCTAAAACAGAATAAACTCTTGGTGGTTTTTTATTTTTATTTTTTAGGATCCTGGGCTAGTTTTGTGAAATGGTTTTATTTTCCTCCCCTTTCCAAATTGAAAACTTGAGTAGATTGAATTGGTGTTGATGTGGAGTACTTGCAGAAACTATTCTTTTTCATAGCCTATTCAATTTAAATGCAAAATAACCATTTGTTTTGGAATGTAATGCTTTACTTAAGGTCAAACTAATTTTTTTCTTTTTCTCCTGTGAACAAAACACTTCAGCCTCAAATTCATTTTTGGCAGCTGTAAAAATGCTTATGTTTTCTATTCTCCATGCCAAGACTGACATGTGAAAAAAAAACTTTCCAATAATGTTCTTTCCACAAAGAGGAGCTTGTACTTCCCTTGTTGGTTAGCGCTTTATTTTTCAAATCCTCTGGGAGGTCTTGGCATTTCCTTGTCATCTCTATTAAAAATATTTAAAACCACCTATATAACTTTTTTAAAAAAAGAAAAGTATTCCTCCTCAGATCCAAGGCTCAAAATCCTGTAACAAATACTAGATGTTGCTTAGCAGCGTTAATAGGCTTTTGCAATCAAGCTGCCAAAAAAAAAGTCACATTTGTGTGAGACTTCTGAAACTTGAGGACAACAAAAAAGAACCAAATTGCTTGTTTTCAGTAAAATAACAAGCTGTAAGAATCTGAAAGTGAGTTTACTACTCTTCCTTTTAATTTTCCAAGTATTCTGCCC
Organism: Himantopus leucocephalus; assembly: GCA_003993805.1. NCBI lineage: Eukaryota > Metazoa > Chordata > Aves > Charadriiformes > Recurvirostridae > Himantopus > Himantopus leucocephalus. Next base: position 87,557,803 of record RSEF01000004.1, on the reverse strand, counting down.
ACTTCTAATATTCAGCTTGCCAAGAAATGCCTGAATTTAGCTTGTTCTGAACCAAAGTATTTTTGCCTCTTGTGAGATCACAGAAACTGATTTAGTTAAGTGGAATAGTTGTCATATTCTTTTCTCTGTCTAATACCCTAATTCCAATTTCTTCACTTTATTTTAGGAAAAATTTATCATCAAAGATGATGAAAGCTACAATTTTCTCAGCAAGCTGTCAAACAACAGTTCTATTATCCTGTCATTTACACATGAATAAAATGTCTGTTAGAACTAATAATAAATTTGCCTTCATTTTAATGAAACTAGTGATTTCTTGCTATCTCAAGGAAGGCTGCAGAATACTATAGGAAATACAAACTGAGAGGCAGTGAATGTCATTTTAGCCCATCTTCTGTTACATGGGAAACTCATCACAATCTGAACACTTTATTAATGTATGTAAAGTATGGGAAATGAAGATCTGCCCGAACTAGTTTATTTAACTACTATGATTTACGTATGATAATTTGAGTTTGAGTATGGTAACTCCTGTGGACTGCTGGGTGAATAAACAATTAATGCAATAGGGGAGTCACTGTAAGTTTATCACTGCTATTTGCTTTTTGTTGGGTGTTTTTTATCTTCTTGCTGTGAATATTCCTAAAAGACAGGAATTTTCCCTTAAGTGTTTGAGGGAGATAGCCATGTGAGCACGCTCAGTGTAAATACATAAATATTTCTATTTCAGATTCTCTTTTGGGTTTGGGAATGAGGTTAGTCAAAGGAAGGGGGGGAGGGAGGGAGGGAGGAGGGAGAAGGGAGAGCATGCAGTCATCTGGAGAAAAGATTAAATGCTCTTTGATCACAAGCAGTAGGACTGATCTTCCCTTACTGTGTCCTGCAGCTCTGACTTTAAAGTCCTAGAGCTGAGAAATACACAGCTTCCTCCTCTTTTTTTTTTAGTAGCAGCTTATGCTACCTGGAACGTGGAGGGCTGGATTCACAGGCAGGTTTGAAGCAGGATTGCCTTGCCAAGGGTGCAGGGTGCTGTCTAAGAGTAGGCCCATCGCCTCCATAGCCATGCAGATGCATCCAGTCTTGATGGGGCCACAGCTGAAACCAGATGGTCTGTAAAACCTATGATGTCCCACCTCATCATGGGGTTTATGTGTTGGAGGTTTTATATGAAGCTGTAAAAACTGGAGATGGCTGAACTGTCTTGTACAAAACATGATTCTCCAACTAGTGGCTTTTTGCGTAGTATGTCCCTGGTATCATGCAGACCCTTGGCATTTGGGGAATGCCAGCAGATGCCTTTGCTCCCTGTGTAGTGTGTGGGCAAAGCTGGGTACCACCAAACTGACTGGAGCCACCCTGGCCAAGCTATGGGAAATGCTAAAGGCAGGGAAACACCCTGAGCTGTGTCCTGAAGACAGGTAATTTAACTGTGCCTCCACTTGCAATTCGTGGCCTAAAGAAAGGAGCCAAAACTTTCCTTGCAGACATGAAACAGGATACACTTCAACACCAGTGATTGCATTATTTTGCCTCTAGTGGCCGGAGCAGCGAGTAGAAGCTGTATCTCTTCCCTGCTGTATTGCCTTAGTCACTGGCTTGTAGCTGGCATCCTGTGGGATCCCAATTGATTATCTCTGTAGTAGTATAATTTCAGTTGCACGGGGAGTACTCAGAATCTCTACCCAAACGTCTATGGAAGTTGCCTGGAAGGCAGGAAATGTGAGTTTCAATGTCTTCAGGCAGATGCTGAGGCTGAACTAATCTTGCCTAAATCCTGAAACACAGCTCTGGTTTCTGAGCTAATGTCTAGGGAGGAGAGGTGGGTAGGGAAGAGTAGGACTGGTGAAAAATGGGTTTTGAGGGTCTGACATGAATGCTGTTTCACTGTGTGACAGTGGGTCAGGCCAAAGGACTGTCTGGACAAGTCACTCTGAGAGCATCCCACTCACCGTACCAAACCCATGTTACAGCTTGCCTTCTGACAACTCTGCTGATCATTCTTGTAAGTTCTGTTTAAATTATATAATTCCCAAACATGAGGCTGTATGCACCTTTGGGTCATCAACTTGAGAATAAATGAGAGGCAAGTGCAGCATCTACTGAGATATTATCGTTCTGTATTGCTACTGTGTTTTGCACAAGGTAAAGAATGTGAACCTACTTCTGAGCTTCCTATGACAAGCAAAAATTACAGCAGGCAATCAGAACTAGAGCAGTCTTAGCCATCCAAAAGGATTTTCTTGGCATTCATCAAACTCTGTCCAGTACATGGGCCACAGTCAAAGTAATGCTTAACATAAAAGAACTAAGACAACTCTGCCCTAGCCTACCTTGTGAAATGGTTTAACTGCTGGTCCATTTTAACATACCGCTCAATGTAGCAAGTGCATATACACTTTGAAAAAATTATTTCTAGTCTCTAGTAAATATGTGGATTGTTGTGGCATGCATCATAGAGACAAAAATTTCAATTGCTTTCATGTCATTGATATTTTTCTTGAATTTGCATCTCCTGTTTAGTTTTTCTTGTTGCAAGCATGAAAAGGAATCCCAGGCAAAGAGCAGAGAATTTCTGAGAGGTGTTGAGTTGGCCTCCAGTTCCTGTTAGCTCCTATCCCTTTTAGACCACTTTTAATGCACAGCAAGCAGGGATTCTTGATCAGAAATATGGTTCTTAGGTTGTTTACAGAATTGTAGGGTTAAACTTTCAGTCATGGGTCAAAGTTCATTTTTTTGATAATAACAAAAGTAGTTTGCAAAGCCTTTTGATCTGTATAGCCCACTTACGGTATAGAAACAGTACAAATCTTAAGTAAGAAGACAATAGAAATAATGAGGAAAATGGAATTTCTTTCTGTGGCAAGAGGTATCAAACTTTTAAGTGTGAAACTCAGGTTTGTCTTTTGGTTATAATGAAGGATTAGTTGTGTGTCAAGTGCCTGTGTGCATGACCAGTGCACTTCAATCATAAACTCCTTGGCTGGCTCAAGAACTCTGGGGCTCCTCATAAGTGCAGGTGAGATAATGCCCGGTTTGAGCCAATGGACTAATTTCAAACAGGGTGATTGACTATGCAGATAACTACCTTCTCAGTGAAATATTTGATTAATCGGTGCAAGACCTCCTCTCTAGGTGTGAAAGTCACAATGTCATGAAGACATGTTCCAGGCAGCTTCTGCTGTGCCTGGGCCAATTCCTGTGCTTGAACATTTTGATTAACACCCTAGGTGGACAATCCGGCCCTTCCTCCCACGGACTCCGCTAGAGGGTCCTGTTGCAAAATTGAACAAATGTACACAGGTAAGATGCTTATAAATGGTCAGTAGAAACTCTCTTTGCAGATGCAAAAATGGTCATATAGAACAAACGCATTTTGTATGTACTTACAACGACCTGTAGCAATGGATCCAGTATATGCTAGGGTGATCATGGAAGACCATGGGCCAGCAGGATTCCAAGAGTTCAGGAAAACAGTGGTTCAGGGAGTCTCGCACAATCTAGTTAAAGATCCTTGCAAGAGAGACTCCTGCTGCCATCTGGACAGAACCAGACATCCTGTTCAAGAGTTTCATCCCATTCATTAGTCTTATACTATCCTGAGATCCCAGAGGGTTGGTTAGTTTTTTTTAACAAACACTATGTCCATGACTGCCTATGTAGCGCTACCCCCAGGAACTCCCAGCCCTTTTAATTGTGCTGTCCAAGCAGTCCTGAGCTCTGGATTAGTCTTGGTGTCTTGATGAATGCTTCACAGTCCTGGCTTGAGCTGATATTTAGAGGGTCTGAGCTCAACAGTGACTCGTGTAATTTGCCTGGAAGAAGTGGACTTTGGTCCTGTGAAATCTATTTCTGACTTCAGCTTTAGCGAGTGGTAGCAAAACATATTCATCAGAAAAACTCCAAACGGTTCTAATCACAATAAAAGTGGAAATAGAATCACTTCCAATTTCTCTATCAAGTGTTGTCAGACATGATGTGTTCTCACAAAACTGTCATTTTTTTTTTAGTAGTTGCCAGACATCTCAAATAGTAAGCATTTGAAACAGGGGATTTGATGGAAACCTTGGAATGAGGAGTTCATGAACAGCTTACAGGCAACAGTAGAAGAAACTTCAAATAACAGAAGTACTTGAACTTATTGGTTACTGACAGCTTAGATGTGTTGCTGTTTTGTTTTACTTGTTTATATTTCAGATTTGAATGACACTGTGCTTGGAGTAGGGGTTGTAAACCAGAATGTCTCCCACTTACTAGAATTTTCTAAATTACCAGAATAAGTAGCTGAACAATTTTTTTTATGACAGGTTGCTGGATCAGTGGATCTCAATTCCATGCCCTCCCCTCTTGGTTTTGGCTGAAAAAGATGTAAAGATGGTGTCTCATGTCTTAAATGTATTCTTTTATTTATCCATTTTTTCAGTAAGAAAGCTATAATTACCTGCATTCAGTGTGTTTCAGCGTTGACCTTAAAAAGAACTTGTGTGACAAAGGAAAATGCATGTATGACCAATCACTGATGTGCACTAGAAAACAAGCTGTATAATAAGTTATTGAAGTATGCTTGTCTTGTTGACATTAACTAGAAATTAAAGAATTTCCACATTTTTTTTTTCACTGCTAGAGAATGGAGGTCTCCAGTAACTAAGATAGTAAGTTGGTTTCTTGAATAGGAATTGCTTGGCTTCTTTCCTCTCCTAGGCCTTAGCTACCTCCACCTCCTTTCTGATCTTCCTTCTGATCCTTCTAATCTTCTGCACTTCCTTTGAAGAGATATTTGTAGAATAGTGTTTTAGTCTCTAGATTTGTTACAGTATTGTAAACTGTGTTCTAATTCCCCTACAAACCTCTGCAAATCAGCATGATATTTAATGTGCACTTCTGAACTGCTGTGGAAGGTGTTTTATGCGTTAAAAAGCCTGATCTTTAGGGGTGCGCCTGCTTTATTTTATTTGTATAAACAGTTATGTGTGGTGGTTGTCATCCCCCCCCCTTCTGTTTCCTGTAGAGAAACAGAGTTTCAAATAGTTTCAATTCTTTAAGAATTGGTTGAACTACTTCTCATTCCAACAAAATGGAATAAGTAGCTATAATATAGATACCAATTCTTTTTCAAGAAATGTTTATGCTGTTCAGTGCCTATTTGTTCCCTTTGTTTAATTCATTGTGTAAATAAAGCTAGCAGCTAACACATGCCAAGATGTAAATCCCCTCTTTGCTATATTGTTGGATCTCTTTCCAAAGATCTCAGACTATAAATTCCCTTCAGATCTTGGCAGGAAACTTCAAGCTCTAGAAACTCCAATTAAGGGTTAACATTATGCCGGAAGGGAAGAGTAAGGCCACAGGATGCTTTGCATTCCCCTGCTCCTTCTGTCCTTGAGCCGTTTCTGGTACCACAATTGCATGTGTGTAGCGGTAAGAATAAACCTGATCCAAAATAACTCTGGCCAGTGAAAAGACTGGATTATTCTTTTATCAGCCATTTATACAGACATTCTTGATTGATCTTTTCTGGCTTTGAAAATGTAAAACTTGTCACAGCTCTACTTTAAAAAGAAGAAATAAAACTGCTATATTGGATTGTGAAGATGAAACGATTTCCTATCTAAAACTACAGAAATCAGAGAGAATTTCTTGTTTCCATGTAGTCAGCACTTCTATCATTATGACTGCCAGGGATCAAGTCCTTTCAGGCCCAAAGGAAAGATGCTGTACAGTGAAGCGTGCCTGTCTAAGGGGAGACCTGTCTCAAATCATTTGCTCAACTGCAGATTTTGTGTGAGACTTTGAGTAAATGAGTTTTGCTTCTGAAAAAAAATAATAATAGTAAAAGTAAAGCATTTCACCTTCTTCTCTGCCTCATTATTTTTTTCTAATCTAGACAGTGCAGAGCTTATTAACGGAGACACAAAATATGATCTTTCTGTGTAACCACTGTATACAGAGTAAAGGGTAGGAAATAGGTGATCTTTAAGGTCCCTTCCAACCTAAACCATTCTATGATGCTATGAAATAGCAGCAGGTGAGTGTCCACCAGAGCTACTGCCTTGGGATTTGCTCTCCGTGCACTTGTTTTCCTAGCTTTGGTGATGAATTGAAACAGAGGCGCTGCAGGAAGCTGCTCTCCAATTCTGTTTGTATGTTGACTCAAGCAATGCGGCTCCCATGTTTATACTTCTCTAGAGGGACAGAATTTTCCAAGAGCCTGGATTTATTGTGCCTGTGTCTGGTGGTGATAGTGCATAATGAATGGAAAACTCTAAGAGGATCATCATGATGTTTTTTAGCTGTTTCCTCTTTTGTTAAACTATTACTAGGCCATATTCTTTGAATGAAAGACAGGTGAGATCTTTGGGAAAGGTTTGCTTTTATCTGTCTTCATTATCTGTCAGTATATTCTGACAGGTTTTGTCATAGTTCAATAAGAAAAAAGTGAACAAAGTGTGCTTTTTTAATTTAAATTTGCTTGCTTTTTGCACATCAGAAATTGTGGGGTTTTTTTCTTTAAAAGAAGTCTGAAAATAGTGTTTTAGACTGCAAGGTGCTAATTTATTTCTGTCCTAAAATTGGGGTTACGTTTGTCTTGCTTGCTGTGGAGTAGTAACTCTACAATTCTGCTTTGATACAAAGCAAGGTAGCCCCTCAGTGTTTGTTTTTGAGTGCTGCTCATGGTTGACCATAAAATAGATATATACACCTAAATTGTACCCTACCTGGGAAGAAGCTCCCAAAGCCTCGTTGTGCAGTGCATGGTGAGAAAGGACAAGGTGGCAACTATTTCACTGATCTGTTTGCTGCTATTTGCTTTGGCTTCCCCTGCTCCGAACTATGTGGTGCTACCACCTTCTTCCCAGCAGCCCCAGAACTTGTCACACCTTCCCATGTGCCAGTTTAGCCCACTAACCCAGCAGAAACACTATCTGGGTTTTTCTGCTGAGCTGGATCTGTTCATAGGGGCATCCGGCAGCTGCCAGATGTCAGGTTAAGTTGTGACTGAGCGTGGCTGGCAATGTGGAAAGAGAAAAAAGATGAACAGGGAGAGGAAGGTCAGAAATACCTCCTGACACCTATTTTTGAGGGTGATTGACAGTCTTACCTTGTGCTGGGGGACAGCCCCCAGTAAAAGGAGTCAACAAACCCAAGCATTAGACTACAGACTCTAATCTTCCATGGATCACAACAGTCGTTGGAGGGGGCCATGCTCTAGGAGATGATTTGGAGAACAAGATTAATTTTAGTGCTCTGGAACACCTTCGAGGGACAAATCTCTCCTCACTGAGTGTTTTATGCCTCTGGAGCAATCAACCTCTTAGCAGAAACTAGCTTTCCCTTAAGTTACATTCTTTGGCCTCTGCCTTTCTTGCCTCTGGTGGGGAATGCCTTGTTTCCTGGGCCTTTCAGGACAGCTGGGCTCTTCTGACTGCTCTGAGCTAGAGGATCTGCCACTTCATACTCCACCTCCCCTGTGTCATGGAAGAGGTACAGAATTTGCTGTTCACACGCTAAAAATGATAGTCCAGTTGTCCTTTAAACTGTCCTTCAGTGCTTCTGGAGACAAGGGAGCCATGAAAATTTTACTATTTTTCCACTACACTTCCTTTTTTTAAATCATGATAAAATTACTCCTGGCTCCCACCCCCTTCCAGCTTCATAATGTTAAAGCTGAAGAGCTTTAACTGGGTGACACAAGTTAAAATTCACAATGGCTGTAGGGGATAATCTGAGGAAGAGTGTAACTTCTTCCCAACATCTCTGATGCTGCGCTTTTAAAATAACTCACTTGAGCAGATACAAGTAGATACAAGAAAAAATTATCTAACGTCACAATTAGCTGCAACAGAAGTGTGGTTGCAATTTTAACTATTAAAAAGCCCCTGCTCTCACCAGGCCCCTAGCAGTGCTTCTGAAAAGTATGGTGGCTTTTTCTCTCTTGTCTTTTCTGCAGCTGAAGGCCAAGATTATAGACAGCATCTAAATATTTTAATGAAGGGAGAAAAGAGTTTCTTCCATTAAATGGCACAAACACAGCCATGTATAACACAGGCCGTATTTACAGTCTCAGTGCATGCCTTGTTTGGACAATCATAATAGTGTCTTTGCTTACTAACATATTCCCTTTTCATATTACAACATACTCTGAATCAGGCAGCTTATTTGATCTTTTGTTACCTCTTCTGTAACCCTATTACTTAAAGGTCTTCACGGTCTACTGATGTGCATGTTTGTGCATTTGAGGTTGTTTTTTTTTTGCATATACAGAAAATGCTACCTTACACTGAAAGAGTAACATTAAAGTCCACCTACTTTGGAGTAGTGTTGTTCCTGTTCACTGCAGCTTCTATACAAACATGGACCCTGTATTCCTGGCCTGTCTCCAACCTCTCTGTTCTCTCCTCTGCCAGTTCTAACTATTGGCCTTTGGCTGCATCCTGTGCTTGGGGTGGAATTCCCAAAATTTCAGGTCCCTATTTTCCAACTTACACTTTTAACTTCTGATTTAATTTGTATTTCCTGAGTAATGGAATGCATTAGCAATTCTCAAGCATTACCCAAAACACAGAGACAGTAAGTACTGTTACAAAGGGGTGTTCTATTTTCTGTCTTAAATTAAATGTTTTTAACATTCTTCTACACATTAATTGAGAAGGTCATCTAATTTTTTGGTTAATATAGCAAGGAAGTGAAGATTGATCCATGGGAAAAAAAAATATCTAATTTATAAAATCCAGGGGCATGTGGAAGAATAGTTAACACTTTAAAACAGATGGAGAGGAAAAGCCTGAAGGTAGCCTGGTCAGGTGTTCTGTGCTGACTGGGCAAGGGTTTATACTGAGGGTGACAGTAAATATCAAATAAACACGGTCTCAAAGGTAAGCTGAGCCAGTTATTTAGGGTATTTTAAGAATTTATTTGTAGGGGCAATAACAAAGTGGGTGGACTTAAAAATGGACTAAAATATTTTCTATTGTCTTCATGTACAGTTAGAGAGGAGGGGGACAAGTAAGATTCTGCCTTGCTGATATCGCTACTACTGCTGCAAGCACACAGCATCAGAGCCCTGAATGCATCAGTCCATCTTCATGAGCTGTTTTGAAGTCTTGCTGGATGAATAACTGAGGCACAGGGAGAATAGGTGACCCAGATGGCCCGAGGCAATCCACACAGCAGACTCCACAGCTCTGAGTCAGGGATCAGATTTCTTTGAAATGCTAAAGGAGGACTAGTCTTCTGGAGGTGGAAATGGGAAAGTTCAGGGTCCTGAGCAGAGAGCTGGTTATTACGGCTCTGTAGTCAACACTGCCAGATCTGCGTCTCACTGAGTCTTCTGCTATGAATATGACTAAGCAGAAGATGATGGTGATCTGGAACAGCTGGAATGGATTGACCAAAGGTAAGCCATGCCTGACTGACCTGGCTGCCTTCTGTGATAAAATGATCAGGTCTGTGGATGAGGGGAAAGCAGTGGATGTCGCTTACTTGGACTTTAATAATGCTTCCAGCAGTGCCTCCCACAATATTCTTGTGTCCAAGCTAGGACATCACAGTTTGGTGGTTGGACATCTAGGTGGTTGGATGGTTGGGCTCCAAGGGTAGTGGGTAAGGAACTGTACTCAGCCTGGAGCCTGCGATACATGGAATACTGCAGCAATCTGTCCTGGGACATCTCACTTGTAACATCTTTGATCTTTGAAGCTGAGAGAGACGGGTTTGTTCAACTTGAAGAAGGCTTTAAGGGGGCTAAATAGGAGGCGTCCCATGAGGAGGTTATTGAGAAGATGTAGCCAGTCTCTTTACAGTGGTGCATGGCAGAAAGTTGAGAGACAGACAGTGAAGATAAGTATGAGGAGAATTTTTTTTTTCACTGTGAGGACAGTCAAGTCTGGAGCAGGTTGCCCACTGAAGCCGTAAGTTGTACAATTTTCCTCCTTGTACGTTTTCATGCCCTAACTGGACACAGCACGCAACAACCTGGTCTAATTTCATTGATGAGTGTACTTTGAGCAGGAGACCGGACTAGAGACATCCTGAGGCCCCTTACATCCTGAATTTTCCTAGGACTCTGATTCTAATGTTGGTGCGCACAGTTGATTGTCCAACTAACTAGACCCCAGGGCTGGCTTTGTGCTGACAATAGGAGGACATAAAACACTGAATCTGACATGATAATTCTGTAGTGGCAACCTTCCTGTCAAAATACTGTTAGCAAATTTATTGTAAAAATAAAAATATTGTAAAAAAAAAAAAAGTATTGTAAATTGAGTTTACAATTATATTCCATGTAATTGTAAAAATATTGTTAGCGAATTTATTGTAAAAACCATCAAGCGTGTTTTCTGTTACGCAAAAAAAGGCTTTGATTTAGTGGTAATAATGGAAAATGTAGCACAGTACACCCACTGTTGCCAAAATAAGGTTTCCAAGTTGCCTGTCCTTAGTATTTCATGTTGGGTACATCTTGGACTACATTGCATCTTAAATCCCACCTTTTCTGGGTGGGAGTTTTATACTTTGGTATTTAGATTCCTGCAGCTTTCAAAACATACTAAAGGGCTGAACAGGAGCAATTTGGTTTTAATGTTCATGCTGAATGTTTTTCTACAGAAAGGTAGGAATTCCTATGCTTTTTTTTTTCCCCTCATCTTACTCCCCAGGCTGTGTATGTTCTGACCATGAGGGGTGATAGTTTTTCACCTGAAGTAAATTTACTCAAAGGAAGGAGAGAAAACCTTTTGCTACAGTCTTCAGGGTGCCTTTGGGTGAGAAATGTGGCTTTGAATGTCTGGCAAAGATGGAATTTATTCACCAAACTACATTTGGGTTCATGCCTTTTGGGGGAAGACAGACATCTTCCATAATTAGATCATTTAAGCCTGTTTTCACAGCATCCACCAAATCCTGCCCTTGGGCTAAAATATATGGAGGAACTTCCGTCAAGGTACCCTGATATGGTCCCAAGGGAGGACTTGCGCTGTGCAGCCATGGGCCAAGGTGCGTGCATACATAGTATACAATGGAGTGGCAGACACTCACCTGGCCTGAAAATACAGATATATTTGTACTTGTGTATTCTCATTGCAGACCTCATTATTCCCTGCTTGTCGGTAAGCTACTTACCATTTTGGGGAATGTGCTTTTTCATGGAACTGTTTTGTCCCTGATAAGGCTGCTACAGGGCAAAGATTTTGAACCTCAGCCTCTTGAGCGCCTGGTGATGTGTATGGACAAGACTTTCTTCTTACCATCGTGGTGAAGGAGTGAACAGTTTGACTCAATTCTCCACAAGGCCAAAGAAAGGCTTAACCCCAAGCCTATATCTGTTTTCCATTCTTTCATCCTTGCATTCTTAGATGTTGAGGACAGATAAAACTTAGGGCACAGGTTTTGTAGCATGCTAGTTCATCTGTTCAAACTCTCTCTGCTAAAAGACCTGGTGACTCTGCATTTATTCTGCACTTGGCCCATTTTCAAAGCAAGGTGAGTTACCTTGTTTGGTGTCATTCTTAAATCTTGTTAAGCTTACCTGCATGGAACACCAAGGCAAAAAACATAGGGCTCTGTAAATTCATATCTTTCTTTGTGTATTGTTATATCATTGCAAATCCCAAATGTACATAAACCAGGGCTTTTAATGGAAATATATTTTACTGTTATCAAAATTCAGTCTTCGTTGGCTGAGAATAAAACTCAGTATGAATACATATTTTTTTTTTTCTTTCTTCTTAAATATATGTTCTGATGTTGGACATCTTGTCAAATTTTTTGGCCCTATTCCCTCACCAGTGTTGCACATGACTTTAGATGAGTAAGAATGTAAATCTTCAGAATATTCATTCCAACTACAAAACGAGGCATAAACCCATCTTTTTTCTTTTTTTCCACCTTATAAAATGCAAAGGTAATGTGAGGCTATCTCAGGCTTTTTCCTCAGATCTTGAATCAGGCCCAGAAATGTGTCTGTTAGGCCCAGAAATGTGTCTGTTTTTTATACATCTAAGGTACCAGTCCTGAGGCTTGCTATAATGGTGCTATCAATCTCTCCTATGACAACACGGAGGAGGAAAAAACTGCTTTTTGTCTTTTTGAGCTTTTATAAATTNTTTTTTTTTTTTTTTTTTCTTCAACAATTAGTCTTGAATTTGTTTATGTGGTAACCAAAAAATCAGCTTTTTTTTTTTCTGTAATTCTCTCTCACATTTCACATCCTCAAAGGCCAACGTGTTTATTGGCTTATCTGGTTTGACCTGTTTGCTGCTCCAGATCACTAAGTTTCCTCAACATACTAGAACCTCATTATAACCAAATCCCTTCCTTCCTAAAGAAGTTCCATTATATGTTATAAACAGAAACTTCAGGCAGTAGTTCTCATCTTGCCTTTAGTAAGGTGACTGCTGCTTTTGGCCTGGAGAAAAGCTTGTGTGCTTGACGGTCTGTCTTTTTTTTGGTTTGTTTGTTTGTATTTTTCAGCTCTGGCAGCATTGGTTGGTCTAACAATATTATTTTTTCTCTCCTATGAGTTTTGTCTTTCTTATGGCCTTAGATAATTATAGCTAAAACAATGATTTATTGGCTCCTGGTGCTGTCAAGTAGCAGTCTTAACTGCAGGGTTACCAGCAGCATTGGGAACTGAATAGGTGGCCAGGTGATGCAGCAGGCACGTACCTTGTGCTTCAGAGAAATGTGGGAAACCAACAAACCTGATGCAAGAAAAATATGTGCAGGACTTCCAAGCCATTTTAATGAAACTAAAGAAAATCAGTTCCATTGCAAGGAAATAAAGCTTATTCAGTGCAGTCTACGGTGTCTTACTATCTGCTTTTTTGCGGACTGCAAGACTTCAAATGAAACATTAAAGAAAAAGTGAGTAATGGAACATTTTTGAGTACACTGGAAAATGAGCATGCCATCTAAGGCCCTTTTTGAAAGGTTACTAAGAAATAAAAACTGACCCAGTCCCTAGTGTACTGTGCTGTCTACAAACAGAACAAAAATACCCCTATTCCCCCTCCTGCCCCACCCCAAAATTGGCCATGTGAACATAGGAGGTAACGGTTGCATTCAGACAAATAGAAAAATGCACCCAAGCAGCAATACTGCACTCAGTAGGCACGAAACCGTCTCTACCTACCAACCACCAGCCTTTGTAGCCTGTGCCTGGTACAAAACCTCAAAGGCAGTTCTGCACCACGCTATGGTAAATGCTGCAGCTGAAGAAGCTGCCTTAGCTACTGACATCACCTGCCATGTAGGAGCTGCCTGCACTTTGCCAGACCTCTTGCGTTTCTCTGGTAGCGTGCACTTTACAAACACTCTTAAAGGTGCATCATAAGTGTCTCTCTTTTGTAGTGGTTGACCCCGGCTGGATGCCAGGTGCCCACCAAAGCTGCTCTATCGCTTCCCTCCTCAACTGGACAGGGGAGAGACAATATGAAAGGCTTGTGGGTTCAGATAAGGACAGGCAGATCACTCAGCAATTACTGTCATGGGCAGACAGACTCAACTTGGGGTAATTAGTTTAATTTATTACCAATCAAAATCAGAGTAGAGTAATGAGAAATAAAATTAAATCTTCAAACACCTTCCCCCCACCACTCCCTTCTTCCTGCGCTCAACTTCACTCCTGATTTTCTCTACCTCCTCCCCCTGAGCAGCACAGCGGGATGAGGAATGGGTGCTGTGGTCAGTTCATCACATGTTCTCTCTGCTGCTCCTTCCTCCTCAGGGGGAGGACTCCTCACACTCTTCCCCTGCTTCTGTGTGGAGTCCCTCCCATGGGAGACAGCCCTCCAGGAGCTTATCCAATGTGAGTCCTTCCCACAGGCTGCTTTTCTTCAGAAACTGCACCAGCATGGGTCATTTCCATGGCGTGCAGTACTTCAGGAACAGACTGCTCCAGCGTGGGTCCCCTGTGGGCTCGCATATTCTGCCAGCTAACCTGCTCCAGCATAGGCTCGTCTTTCCGTGGGTCCACAGGTTGTGTCAGGAGCCGGCTCCAGGGGGTCTTCCCATGGGGTCACAGATTCCTTTGGGCATCCACCTGCTCCGGCGTGTGGTCCCTCATGGGCTGCAGGTAGTCTCGTTCTCATGATTCTCATGAACGGTCTCATTCTGTCATTCTGATATCAGTTCTCTTCAGCTGATCTGATTTTTTTTCCTTTTGAGGAAGAAGGCATTCCTAGATTATTTTTTTTTTGTCTGTTTTTAGACTGTCAAAGCATATAGAAAATTTAGGGTGAAATTTTATAGGTTGGGAGAAGCAAAGGGTTAGTCAGGGCACTTTGAAGCCCTGCAGATGCTTTGCAATGTTCTGATAGTGCTTAACAGGCTTTGTAGAACATCATGACACAACAAAGTCAAAAGTGCACCTGAATGGTCTTGGCTTTTAATGATCTCAATGACCTCTCCTTTGCTTTCAAAAGTTTCTTTAATTAACATCAAAAGATGTGATGCCTGTGATTTGTGCCATGTTTTTTAGGTTTTTAATGGAACTGCAGTACACTCCCATCATTCTCTGCAGTTTCTCTTCCTGCCTTTCACAGTACTTTGAAAAAGTTTTTTATTTTATTTGAGAATTAAATGCATAAATGTGTTTACAGATCTCCTGGATGTCCAAAACTGATATGAGTCTGAGCCAGATGTAATTCATTTTGATGTCAAGGGGTGCTAAGTTGTCTAAACTGACAAGAATAAACTTCAGAGTGGACAACCATTTGCCACTTCACAAATTAGCTTAATGGTGCACAATGCTAAGCTGAAATCATTGACTGCACTTCCCTGTTGAATGGATTGTCCTCCAAGGGTAGTAAGTTTATATCAGCAAGGATATATTTCCTAGATAAGGGACCGCCTTTAAATTAGGGATAGAAGAAAAACACTTCTGAAGCTGAACTACCAGTAGAAAATACTTTGTGGAATAACAGCAGTAGCCCTGTCACTTACAAAGTAGTTCAGTCTTGAATTGCTTAACAAAATATAAACTGCTAAATGACTATATCAGAAGACTGATTCTCATCTACCATAGGGTTATTTGACCCTGCTTTGGTGAATAGAAGGCTGTTGGAATATAGAAGAACCTTAGCATGAGGGAGCAGTGGATGTATCAGGGGACTAGTGCCCCCAAATCAGCTTTCAAGTGACTGGTATAATCACAAAGATGAAGAACAAGAATTCAGAATACTATGAATAATATGTCTTAGGGTGTAGGTGTGGGTATTTTTTTTCCTGTTTGTGATGTTTTTTTTTTTTTGTTTGTTTGGTTTTGGTTTTGCTAATCTCTCTTTTCCTTCTCTCTTTCTGCCTGCTCTTCAGGTGCCCAGTCTGGGATATCTCCCTCTGCCTGCACTGTCAAGCTTCAATTCCTGCAATTTCTACAAAGGCTGACTGTCACCATGCTCCACTATGAGTTAAAACAGATGTTAGAATGGGTTTGAAATTAGAGACAGTAAGAATTCTTTTCATCTAATTTAAATGATTGTTTATTGGGTGGTAGATGTACTAGATAAATTATCTGTATCTAGCAGCAAAAATGAGCAAAACTGCTGGAGCACTGGCTCAGTCACTCTTAGCTATCACGGTTTTGGCTGAGGAAAATAATGCAAGTTGGTGATGCTTTCATTACTTTTTCCAAGAAATCACTAGCGTATTTTCTAGGTCAGGTTAGTGATGCCAAAGCCAGCAGTGAAACACTGCAATGTGGCATGTTTTTTTAAAAAAAAAAAACACAAATCAAATAGCACATGATTACAATGTACTCATTATGTGCTCTTTTTCCCAGGTAATGCTTATGAATTCCTTTCACTCTCACTGTGTTTATCATCACCAAACAACTGATCCAACTTCCTACTCTATAGTGTTTTGTGGTGTACAATACGAGTATCTCAGACCTTTTATTGACACTCCCCTAAGTAAGCTTTTCTTATCCCTTCTCATTTGTGTTTCTCTTCTCTCCCTGCATAGACTTACTAATTCATTACTGGTATACAGCATCAATGTAATGTGTTACAGGTATACTCGGAGACAAAAGTCTCAGCAGTTTTTCCACAAAGGAGCATATGTTTATTTTCCAGGAGGGTAAAACTGAAGCCTTTTCTGAGCTCTGTTGATTCTGCTTCTCATTGTGCTCTTTCTACAGCATAATTTGCAACTTCCAGAGAAGCACAGCATGGGTGCGAGTCAATGGCAGGCGAGGACATGGCTTGCTTAGCACTGGCTTGTCACACAAATATTTAGGGCACGCATTTCTGTGTATTTTGTGAAGCTGAAATAATTCAGTGTTTATAATTCCCAAATATATACTTCTATTCAGTGAAGTCTTGTGAACTGAAGGTTGAGAGGATGGAGCGTATTTTAAAGGAGTCCTTTAAATGTCCTTTTATTCAACAGGAAATACGGATTTCCCTTCTTATATTTTTTCTCTTGCTCTGTTGGATACAACAAGTAAAATTAGGTTATAAAGGGAGATAAAGAAACAGATCCAATAGCAGTATGCAGCTTGGCAGTTGTGATACTAACTCTAAGCTTTTTAAGTTGCTAATTGCTAGAAGCAGGAAGGGATGGGGAAAGGACCACTCTATTAATTCTCTGTTGCTTACGTGCCATCGGAAACAGTGGTCAGTGCTGAAAATGAGGTGCCAACCTGGACGGACCTTGCTGCGTGACGCAGCATGGCCATGTTCTCCACTTGTTACCTCTCTGCTTATGAATTGCCTGATAATAAACCCTTTCTCCTCACATGCAGGGGATTGTTTTTAGGGTCTTCCTTTTCTGACTTAGGTTGTAACCGCAAAATTTTAACACAGTTGTATTTGGCAGGGGTGGTGCAACTTGTAGTCTGAAAGAAAGGAACAGGGTTGTTTTTTGTAATAATAGTGTCGTCGCAGCTGTGACTGTCTACAAGCCTGGCAAGCTTTTTGGAGAGAGGTAAGAACCTAGATTAGACTAGATTTTTTTGTGAGTGCAAAGGCTCTGTTGCTGCGTTAATTGAAACTTATATGTGACCGACCCTTCAGAACGCCCCTCAGGGTATTAAGGACAAATAATNTAACTCCTGAATATTAGTGATGTTCCTTTTTTTTTTTTTTTTTTTTTGTGGTGTTTACAGTTTGTCCTAGAAGCAAGTAGTAGGTTGCACAATGAAAAGCTGAGTTTGACTTAGGACAGAGAGGATTAGTAGGAGAAGTGGAATTTAAGTTGGGAAGCATGCTGCCGTAAGAATGCACATTGAAATATGAGCGTGCGAGACATGCTGAGATCCAAACCAAAGCTCCCGGTCCTAGGAACAGACTGCATGTACCCGCATGGATGGTGACTTCTGCCTGTTTTTAGTTGGTCTCCAAGGAATAAAGTATGAAGCAGAAAGAAGGGAGCTGCTCGGCTTGCCTGTTAGTTCTTATTTCTGTTCTTCAGTAACTAGAGGCTGTTCCAGCTCTTGCTGAATCCAGTGAGAGTCTTTCTAACAGATGATTCTTCGCATTGCAAACAAAAACATCACTGTAAATTAAAAAATGAAGCCAAAGCAAAACAACTTTTCTCCCCCTCAAAACCGGAGTCCAATAATTGTATGTTTCTTCCTAGTCACCTGTTTTCCTCAAGGGAAGGAGGAGAACATGGACTGGCTGGGAAGAAATCCTGTGAATTAGAGTTAGTCATGGGGATGGAGATGAGTGAAATTTAAATAAGAAAGAGGTTTGCTTAACAGCTAGTGATGTCTCCTTAGAAGCGATGCCATTGAAACAGGAACGTAATTATAGGTTAAGCATTCTGAAATAACATTGATAACTTTTATTTTTTGTAGTTCAGCAAATGTGATGTGAGGATCGTGAAGAGGAGTTAAATTAAATACCTTCTGAAAACCCTAAGTGAGCTGTTTCCTTCCTAGATATTATACTTTAATAACAGCATGCCTGCCATCTAGGAGAATGATATTCAATGATGCTACTAATACAGACATAAATGCTGCATATTTGTGTTAAAATCATATTCACCAAGGCAGAGATCTGATGTGTTTTGCAATATACTATCTGAACCTGTCATTTCTGAAATGCTACATCAGACTGAGGAGAAAGCAGAAGAAAATCTATTCATGTATCTATTTTGTGTGGAGAGACATCTCCTGAGTTTTTCTTCTCTGAAGGAATGGTACTATGCAGCCTCACTTCATTGGTCACGGTGGTGTCAGGGTGGCCCCCTTGTAGTTGGGGATGGGAATAAAATGACATCTGACACTGTAAACTAATCCAACAAGAGAAAGATCCTCTTCAGTCTCTGCAGGCAGTTGAACACCTGTCACCAAAGAATATTTAAAATGAATTTGTATTAAATTCTTAAATCTTTCTACCTGCCCCTTCAAAAGAAAGCTTACAACTAGACTCCTCTCTTTAACTTTTTGCTATGGTTGCAAGTGATGTGAATCAACATGAAGACGGGCATACTGCTGTATCAGCTTAAGATTCAAAATGGGCTGAAATAAGCTTTCAGGGTTTGGATGCTTATCTGAAGTTTTTTTCAAATTTTCTCAGAAGTTAGGTTTTATAACTGAAAAGAAAAGGCACTCACAGTTCTTCAGAGCTAGCTGCAGTTTGATGTGGTGGTGGAGATACCTTTTATTCTCTCACTTCAAGTAACAGCGTCCCAGTCAGATCTCTGTGTGTCTGCCTGTACACGTGTGAGTGGAGAATGATGTCAGCCAGAGCCAAATGTTTCACAGTCTCCACAACTAAATTTAAGCTGAGCTTGTTTGTACAGCTGAACACTGGCTCCAGAAGGGATACCAAGCATGAGAATTTGGGGGGTTACTGGTTTGCTTACTAGTAACAGCTTTCTCATCACCACCTCAAATGCCCTGGGGGGATGGTGGGAGTAAGCTTGGACTGTTCAGGGTTGTCATACATCTGTTGTGGGAGAAAAACAAGTAATTTCAGTTATTGTCATTCTGGCATATCTCTAAGCATTTGATTCACTGAAAGAGCTTTCCCTAAAAAAGTCATTTTATTATTGCTGTGACTTTTTGTATCTGGATGCAGGCATGTGGCAGATGTAATTGCTTGGCATTACAGCTAGCTAGGAGCTCCCATTTTCATTCTCTGTTCCTGAAAAAAATACCCTCAAAACCCAAAAACAGCAAACTGCCAAAGCCCCCAAAACAGCAAATGCTGTCTTCTCTCAAACAGTCTTCTCTGATACCTCAAACCATAGGTTCGTATTCACGTACTTGATACAAAACTCAGCCTCCCTATATTCCCTGGAGCAAAAGGTATAGTTAGTCACGGTTAGTCACGTGCGCATCATGTTTTTCCATATCCGAAATTACTTACTACATGTGTTTTTCCCATCTATGTGGAGCTGTGCAGTATGTATTCTTGGTGCAATGGGAAAGGTCCCACAGAAGAAGTTAGTGGGAAGTTAGTTACTTGATCAAATCTTATTTTTAAGTGAACAAGTTGCATTCAGCATCCCATAAGATTCTACTTGTGCATTAATTTTCAAGAGTTTGGCCAAATTATTTTAGTGATTTTTAAGAACACTTGCACTGATTTTTGTCTTTAATAACTGGTAATAATCATTTACAGGTAGAGCTAGTTGAATTGCTATGTCTTAATCTAGCAAATGTGTTTTTCTTAACTGTTATCTATTTAAGAATGCTTGCATGTTTCAGTGTTAGAAGATATATGGACAGATAGATACATGAGATCCTTTTTTTTTCAAATGTATTCATTATTCATAAGTAATACACAGAATTGTCCAAGTGAACTAATTGCATACTATGGGTGCTTTGTAAATTATTGAACTAGACTATAAGGTATTTGTGGCATGTTATCGAAACAAACTCTTCAGTGACTGTGACTGGAACTTCTGAATTCCAGAAAAACAAAGTAGGAAAAATACTAAATTATAAACAGGGGATTTAAGGTGTCAAATTTTATTCAAATAAATTTATGCCATGCTTTGTGTACCTTGAATATTTTGCCAAAGAGCTGGTTCGATCCTGTAAAAACATTGTATGTGCCATACCTCTTTGTGAAAAATACTTGAAACTTTCTGTATTTACTTTTAATCTAATGGCAGAAAAAGAAAAAACAAGTGTGTCCAAAGAAGAGCAGCAAAGCTGGTGAAGGGTCTAGAGAGCAAGTCCCTGAGGAACGGCTGAGGGAACTGGGGTTTTTCAGCCTGGAGAAGAGGAGGCTGAGGGGAGGCCTTATCACTCTCTACAACTACCTGACAGGAGGTTGTAGCGAGGTGGGGGTCGGTCTCTTTTCCCAACTAACAAGCGATAGGACAAGAGCCAATGTCCTCAAGTTGCGCCAGGGGAGGTTTAGATTGGATATTAGGAAAAATTTCATCATGGAAAGGTTTGTCAAGAATTGGAACAGGCTGCCCAGGGAAGTGGTTGAGTCACTATTCCTGGAGGTATTTAAAAGACATGTAGACGTGACACTTAGGGACATGGTTTAGTGGTGGACTTGGTGGTAGTGTTTTGTTAACAGGGTTGGACTAGATGACCTTAAGGGTCTTTTCCAACCTAAATAATTACTTGATTCTGTGATATAAGATTGACTTTTATTCTTTAGGTATGTTTTCAGACCAATAAAGTATATTAAGTTCATACTGTTTATTTGTTTTGTTACAGGTAGTGTGTGTCTGGTTTGGGTTAATATTTTCTAGTTGGGGTTTTTTATTGTTGTTTTTCACATGAATTTGTCACACACAGGATTTCAGTCCCTGTTATTCTATTCAACAGACGGCAACCTACTGAACTACTTTATTTTAATGTGTGGGCACTTCCCACTGGTATTTTCTCAGTGGAAAACTATTGGATAAAATTGGTATGATTGGTTTGTCAGCCAGCTCAGGAGTGTGGCTAGGGCAATGCCTCGGAAGGTTTACCTTTCACTGGCTGTACTTGGATTTGATCCTTTGATGACAGCAGAGTTGTATAAAGTCTTGAATTTATTTTCATTTTGACTTTAAGGAAGTCAGATAGCTTCACTTTCCAGGAGAAACTATTAAAACACCTCTGATTTTCCTTTGTTATTGGACTGATGCTTGTGGATGCTGGTGTCCTGCCCGTGTCCTGCCCCGGTCCGTGAATGACTGGTAGAGCTCTGGCAGATGGCCTGTTGATACAGGATTGCTGATGGCAGGATACAGCAAGGAACAAAACTAGGGATGAATTTCAATTCAGGTGAAATGTTTCTGTGTGAGCTAAATGCAGTTTTGTGGAATTCATGGTTCCTTTACATAGCTGTAATTTTCTCCCTGCCAGTGAAATGCAGAGGGAGGGACTCTGCTAGCAGGCATCAGGGAATCTGGGAATCTTGGTACTAGGTTGCTTCCAGGTTACAAGAATTAAGCTACCTACTGTAATCGGGGAAGGATGGTGAAAGCCCAGTTCCACAGTGACAAATTTAAATGAAAATATTCTCCTTTCCTTGGGAAACCTACCCTCGGCAGTCACAAATTCTAACTGCTGCAATTGTGTTTAACACTAGCAAAACCTCAGGTTTCAATCACTGTAACTTTCACAGACGTTCCAAAGTAGATCAACTTCAGCCCCACTGTTTCCAACTGCACATCACCGTGAGACAGGGCAGAATCCAGCCTTCAGGGAAGGGAGTGGAAGTTCCTTTTCCAGCTTGAGAAATTATTTATCTTTGCTTCATATACTGTAGTCACAATAAAAACAAGCCCTTATTTTTTTATTAAAGACATCATGCATTATTAAATAGAGCATCTATTCATATGTTACACTCTTTTATTTATTAATTTCACTTTTGCAAAATCCTATTCACACACATCACACATCCTTTGGGCATTTTTTTTTTATAGTGAGGTGAGTAAAATATAATTGTTTTCTCGTCATCCTTATCCATTATGGTAAAAGGCCAGCGAGTACATTCTGCTCTCTGCTCATGAACTTAAAAGAAACATTTGCTTGACTGATTTTATTATTTCCTTAGACTTATTCCAAATCCATTCTGTGTATGGATAAGTAATAAGGTAATTGTATCAAAGTTCAAGTAATCAAATGTGTAAGAACAACCTGAAACGCATATGCTCAATCTCAGTAATGTTTGCCATTAGAAATAACGTTCTCCTTAACTCTGCTGCTCCCCTTCCTCTGCCCTCAGCCCAGATCTTATTATCTTTTTGTCTATCACAGCCCAGATCTTATTTTATTTTTGTCTGTCTCTTAATATTTACCCAAAATCCATTTCAGGAAAGGGGCCTCCTAGATTACCCAGGAGATTAACAAACAAAAGTTGTGGGAAGAACATTCTCCCTACACACCTTGTGAGGATGCAGACCTGCATGCAGCTGCTATTTCCAGTCTGGATACAGGAACATCGTTATCCCAGACTTAGAGGGTTGTTTGGCTTGAGCTCTCTCTGCAGGAAACATGCTGCCTTTCCATGTTTAGCATTGAATCTCTGAACTCTCATGCTTCAAGATTCCTGGTGGACTAAGCAGGCTTCTGAGCCAGCGGAGGTTGATTGTGACCCTATGTGCATATCCTTGGCACAGGCTATGTTTAGTGCTGCTTTCAGATGGTTTCTTTGCACAGCAGAACCAATGCCCCAGGCTCCCCAGGTATGCCACTTTCTCATGCGTGCCCTCCTCTTTCCTCCACACTAGCGAAAATGCTGTAATATGTGTTAGATGGTTTAACCCTCTAGGAATGGGTGAAACAAGCCTTTTGTTAATCCATTCCAGAACAGCTCAAGAGAGCCACAAATAGACAAAACCCAGCAACGTCTTGTTTCTTGATTTCTCACTGCTTCCAGAACCCTTTGAGATTAAGAACAGTATTTCCTTAGAAAATCCAAGACTTCTCTGCAGTCCTTTTCCTCCTTCTTCTTGTGCAGTTACATTGCCTCCTTCAGAAAGACACATTGAAGTAAGAGTGTAATCATTTAATAGAGGTCCTCAGCATTCCTTTAGCTCCTACTTTCTCCTCGCTCTGGCAGTCCTCCCCATTCAGTGTGTCAGTGCTGCCACATGGCATTTCTGCAGTAGCAGCTACAGCAGCGGGGTAGGCTTCTTATTGTGCAACTTGTCGCAGATGAGAAAATAGTTTCCTGAAACCCCAGCTCCTTATTTGCGATGGTTATAACTGATCAGGTTATGTGTTCAGAATATTGCCTCCAATGTATAACAACTGTGAAAAAACACTGCTCATCTCCCACGTACGGGGCAGTTTGGAGGTACAGTCAATGCAGGGAGTCTCTGGAGCATGAAAAGTCAAAGGGATCTGACAGATACCTTCTGCCAAATACTGAAGGGGCATTTAAGATATTACCACCCCTGGTTCTGGATAGCTCTGTAGAATTCAAAGTGGGGTAAGGCAGAGAAAGAAGAATGATTTTTCTGGGTAAGCCCCTGAAAACTGGCCCTGTAGCCATGGTGCTAGCTGGCACATCCCGTGGAAATGTATAAGCCTTTTCATGTTAGCAGCAGCCAGCAAGTTCTCAGCAAGGCAGACTAAAATGATGCCCATGTTAACAGAATCACAATTTTAGCTTATTGATGAAGCTGCTGTGAACTCTGCTAGCATAGACCCCACGTAAATAAGCAGACTAAGACCCACTTCTGATGAAAGTAGGAAAGGAAATGCATTTTTTTCTTTTCCACCTCCACTACCTCAATACAAAAGAGAACTGGAGATTGTCATCTTGGGGAACAGCATGTAGCCTGTGAAATTGAAGGCAAAACCCAAATGAAATAGAGAAAAAACATTAGAGCTACTTGTTTCGGTGGTTACTGCACTGCTTCTCTTTATCCATGGTATGGGAATGACATGTGTATGTATGGGCATGAGCATGTGGTTAGATTAAACTTCTAAAAATAGAGTCCACATTTTCAGTCTGAAAATGGTTATGCATTGTCTGTGTGGATATATATATATCTATCTAAGCTATATAGCTATGCTTTTATCTTTGTTTAAGATCACTTATTATCCAAGACTTAACTGCATCTGACTGACAGCTCTTGGCACATGACGTTAGCTATGAGGGGGTAAAAGATGACACAGTTTTGAAAGTAGCTTGAAAAGATAACCTCGCACCCTTAATCAGGGGTTTTACGGTCTGTGTTGTGCAGAGACTGGCTGGCAAAGTCAACCTGTAACCCTGGCTGAGGAAGGGGGTGTGCGCACAGAAATTGCGCAGCGCCAGGAGACCCGAGAGAAGCAGAGGAGTAGACACAGAATATGTGACTGCCAGGTAATCAAGCAAAGAGACAGTGATGATGAGGTGGAGAAAAGAGCTCAGTCCTGTGTGCCCTGAAGTAAGTAGCAGTTTTGCCAGTGTCACCCTGAGAGTCTATTGAATGAGGTCTTGTCAAGGGAAAAAAAAAAGACAAAACAAAACACCCAAAAACAAGTAGGTGAAGGCAAGAAAAGGAAAAGGCAGGGGAAGAATTCATAAAGCAAAATTAATGCATTAAGTGTTTAAGAGACAGATAAGCAGAAGGGAGTGGGAGGCAGAGAAAAAGAAGGCAAAATTCAAAATTTACAAGTAGCAGAACTATCTAGGTTTTTGTTAATTATCCCTCTTTTGTGAACAGTTAGCATATTGTGAATACGCTTAAATATCTAGTAGAGCAGAACTTGTGCAACTAAATGCACTGAAGTATAACTGACTGGAAAGAAAGAACGAAAGAAAAATTGTCTTTTATCTTTATCTGTAAGGCTTGAATAGATGAGGAGATTCTCTTCTAGAACAACAATATAAACAGACGATAGGGAGGCAAAGTAGCCAAATGACCTATTCAAGGTCATCTCACAGGCAACAGGCAAAGCTAAAACGCTCGGAGTTATGTTGCACAGTAAATGAACTCACAAAGCTGACAGAGGGCTGGCATGCTTTAATCCAGTTTTGTGTTTTCTTTCTCTTCAAATGAATTCCAAACATCATGATGTTGCTTTTTCTCCCTTGCGAAACTTGTTTAGGAATGAAATGGGTATTCCAGTGCTGTCTGAAGTCTCATAACACCGCCTAGGACAGTCCTTCTCAGTGTATTCCTCCCATCCAAATCACAATCCTAATAATTAGGGAAAATCCCTCTTTGATCTGTAGCATGGCTAGAGATATACTAAGCTATCTAACATGGCTTCAATGACATGATGATTCCCAGTAAAGTCAGAAAGCGATACAACAGAGTAATTCCTCCCTTGCAATGTCTGCTTCCTATTGTTATGTTGGGTAATATTTCTACAGACAACAAGTAATGGAACCATCAGGCACTGGAGGTCAAATTTTAATCTAATGGAAAGACACTAATCAGAACTTGAATTGGAATTCAGCTTAGAATGTATTAACTTGAGAGAGGGTATCTCGCAAAGAAGGGACAGATGGACAAGTATATGTAAGTACTTCTCACTATAGCAAACAGTATCTGCTTTAAACAGTATTTATGCACTCAAGTTAAAGAATATGCAATTTATATTACATACTTTTTCCAAACGCCCCCAACAGACCATGCTTCCAAATGCCATTTTGTTGAGCGTTTTACTGAAACCACAAAGTTTTTGATTATTAGGTCTTGGATCTCTTAGGGTAGTCCTCATAGGAAGGAGACATTTGAATCTCTCTCTCCTATGTTCCTGGAGTACTTTGCGGAGTCAGTATACCATTCTAGTGGAAAATCTTATGAAACCAAAGAAATGATTTATTGTACGTGCACAAAACCTATTTCCATTGAAGTCACTTGACACTAATCAAAGACAGTCTCTGGAAAAAGATTATCATTAGCAACAACAATAGTAGAATAAAAGTGGACTGATTACTTACTCCCCATCACTTATTAAACTAAAGAATCACATATTTATCTTATGCATTTACATATGTATTTTCCTAAACTGTTGCTGTTTCACAAAATTCTGTTAGATACTGTTTCTAAATGATATTTTTTCTTTTATTGCAAGACATGGCAGAGTATAGATCATAAAAATAAAAACTGAAGACATATTCTCTTGTATGGGAAGAGTGTAACATCAATGATTTGCATACAAGTCATAAATAGAAGCATTCTGAGTGATGGGTCTGTAATATCAATAATAGTCATGTCAATAATGAAACTGTGGGTTCATTGCTAAGCTTATTTAAGAATGAGGTTCTTAGATTACATATATATACAGTTCTAATGAGGATATCAGCATTCGTGTTGCAAGGAAGGAGTAGTATACAGTATCAAAAAGATAGTAGAAATAGAATACTATTGGTGATAATGTTGTTATATTCCAGGTACTACTAGTAGAAGTGTTGAAGCATTATGAGGAGGACTGAGCTGAGTGAGGGATGTATTTTCAGGAATGTAGAAATCGACAGACACGAAGTAATGTCATGGGGTATCTGGAAATTTTGCAGGGTTCTGATGATCTGTTGCAAAACCCTATGAGGGCATCAAGTACAGAAGTCATTTTAGATAAAGATTGTTAGTTAAGAAGACAATTTTTCACTTGTTCCCCAGTGGCCAGGTTCATTTCAGAACTGATGGTTCAACTGCTATCAGCTCAGGACTACAACTGGTAGGTCCTGAAAACAAATCTATTGGCAAAGTATTCCTGTCTCCCTTCCAAACAAGATGAAATCGATCCCAAATATAACCACTTTAAGACTGAAATATACAATCCACTTGACTTGACCTTTCATACTAATAATGAAATGGAGTCAGGAGAAAGAAATTCAATGTCTCTATCTCCTCCAGCCTAAGAGGATCTAATAGATATTCAAGCATAAACTAAATTTTGAACACATTGGTTAAAGCACACACATGGTTTTAGAAAGAAATGTCTGTGTTTACAGCCACTGGCTTTGAGATGGTTTTGGTTTTGGGGCAGAAGACTCTTTGAATCAATGGGTCTAATTTTGGAATTCTATTCCTGTAAATAAATGAAGCCAAGCTTCTACAGGGCTACTTCTGGTGTAGACAGTCACATGTAAATGACAGAATAGTCTTGTCCATTTAATGCGCTTACATGTGAAGTCTCTTTACCAATTTCCTAACCAAGGCAACCATTAAGACCAAACCACCAACCACAGGTGGCCGAAAGCTGTGTTTCTCTGCTTCAGATATGAGAGGCAATCCTTCCGTCCCTGTACAACACCCTCTGCCAGAAGCCAAGGTGAGGTGCATGACACTGAGCAGTTCCCATACTACTCCACAAATTAGACTCTGGTGCCCTTCTTCATACTGGATAGTGAATTATCCTGCTAGTATTTCCCTCCCAAGTGGCGATATCATTTCTGTCAGTAAGTCACTAGTACAGTCTTTGATGCAGGTGCCAGAACTACCTTTAAAACACATGATCTGGGCTGCACATGGATTCCTAGCTCTTCTATTAGAGCTCAGCCTTAGGAGTTTTGCATTAAGACTCCCGGTATGCAAAGGTGTGCATTGATGGTCTCTTTCATCAGGGTTATTAAATGCAAGCTTGTGACTGGTTTTTCAAAAGCTTTGAACATCAACTTTCTTTAGCATTCTGGATGCTGCATTCCTAAAGCAGTATTATAGCACCGGGAACTATTAATTCATGATGACATGTCATTATATTGAGACTTCAGCAATGATAGATTCCAAGACTTACTTGAAGTATGGCTATTATAGATTCAGTTATGTTTTTGGCCACATGGGGCTTCACTGGAATTATTTTGGATTTATGTAACTGTAACTGAAACCAGAATTTGTCCCCATGGCGATTAAACATTTCAGAGTTTGGCTTGCTCATGATTAATAAACTAACACTTTGAAAAATAGCTCTCACAAATGTATATTAATTGTATTTTCAAGTTCAATTACAGGATCAGTTTTAGCCTGTAGGTAAATATCTGCTGTATAACACTATTTTCACAATTAATGCTTTCTAAATGAAAGTGATTTTTAGTTTGTTTTTCAAAACAGGAGAATGGCAAGTCATTATTTGAAAATGAAAGATGAGACAATTTGACAGGCTTGAGCTACCATAAAGAGCTAGAATGTAAGGTGTGAACATGCAAACAAAAAAAATAATGTGGGTGGGCAGAAGATGTATTCCCTAATCTAGCAAAATTTAAATTGGAGCAGTCAAATTCTAAGCAACTCCTTAATGAAAATGTCAGTGTAGCTGTAAACATGGCAGCAGTACCAGGCATCAGTTCAAGAAATAATCAACTATAAAAGAAAAGCAAGACAGAAGAAGAAATTAATATAGTAATAAATAATGTGAGACAAGATCTCCTTTACATGCATGTCAACTCTATTAAAGCCACTCCTCTGATAAATCAAATGAGCACATACACCTTAGTTACTTACAGGTTAAGGATTCTTTATTTCTATTAATTAGTAGGTCATCTAAAATCATAGAAGCATAAGACTGGAAGGGGTCTGAAATATTAAAAATACCTTTCTATAATTGCAGCACTCATATCATAAATGTCTATTGCATTCAAGGAAAATGTGCTTCATATGCCGTAACCAAACCTGTTCAAAGATCTAGACTTAAAGAGCAGGCTGAAGCTAAAGTACATTCGGAAGGGCATTAAGAAAGAATAAGTGCTTTCCCAGTGCTCTGTGTCTTTCCAATAACAGGAGGTTGTTAAATACAAGTCTCCAGAGGAAAACTCCTATGGACTCAACTGCTCTGACTTGGGGAAATGAAAAAAAAAATCCTCCTGACTGTAAACCTGGTGGTGGGTTTTTCATCCATTGTATTGGATTTTTCGCTGTGTTAATGAAATGCTGATTGCCAGCCAGTAAAATGGATGCATCTTACTAACACAAGATCAATTAGACTTCCTTATTATAACAAAGGTAGCATTCGTTTTTCTTAATTAATCACCACATCATCAGCACATCTTGGCTGCAGTCAACTAGTGATTACAAATAGACTCTGGGGTAGCTGGTCTCGCAAAAGAAACATTTTAAATCATGTTCTCATTTTCCTGTGCAGTAGCTGAAATCGTGCACATGCACTCATAAGCAGAGAGTAGACTTTATTTTCTTTGCAATCTAGCCAAGATTTGGAGTCTCTCCAACAGCAATTAAATCATTCCATCTTCTTTAGAATTCAAGAGAGTGGGGCAATTTTATCCTGTTGTGAAAGGAAATGTTTCTGTGTAATTATTTGGTCAACAGGAGGATCGGACTCAAGTTACATACGCTGGTGATTTATTTGATTTATTCCAGTCTGTGTGTTGTGCCTGTAACAATGGTATCCAAGTAGTTCTCACTGGTATTGAAACTTCTCTAATTTCTCTTTCTTTCTCTCTTCCACCTCCCCTCCCTTTTTCTGTTCCTTAGCAGCCAGTGGAAGAAAGCAGCTTGTTTAGATTATAGCCCGCTCACCTTTTCTATAGAGATTGATCTTACTTTTTCTCTTCCTTAGTAGCAGGTGGGAGAAAATGTTTACATCCTCCTTACTAAACTTTTGGGTCTTTAAGTGTGTGAGGGACAAACTTCGCTGCCATTCACATCCCCTGGATTCCTTCTGTGGACTTGGAGGGATCAGAAAGTATGTAGAAACAATTTGTAGGAAGGCTGCGTGCAAGTTTAGCACTGTACAGTGCATGGAGGGAATGATGTGCTTTAATTGACCTGCACGATAAGCGGGAATCCCCTAAGGCAGAGGAATATGAAAAACTAAGGAGAGAAGGGGTAGTTGATGCAGTGCTGCTTGTCAGACAAGTTATAAACTTATGTCTCCCACCTAATGTCTCTTCTCTCAAGTAATAAGTGATAGGACAAGAGGAAACGGCCTCTAGTTGCACCAGGGGAGGTTTAGAATGGATATTAGGAAAAATTTCTTCAATGAAAGGGTTATCAAAGATTGGAACAGGCTGCCCAGGGAAGTGGTGGAATCACCATCCCTGGAGGTATTTAAAAGATGGGTAGACGTGGTGCTTAGGGACATGGTTTAGTGGTGGTTTTGGCAGTGTTAGGTTAATGGTTGGACTCAATGATCTTAAAGGTCCCCTCCAACCTAGATGATTCTATGATAATGGGAGAGCATGAAAATATGTGGCTACAGGTCAGGGTGCAAGAGGTTTACTCCATCTTTCCCCCGATGTGCTGGACAACCATCACTTTAGGAATTTCCAAAGTGAAGGAAACCTTTCAGTAGCCAAAGTGGGTATCAGCATGAAGTTGTCAAGTGCCTCAAAAATAGCATTGTCAAGAGGAAGGCAAGCACAGTGTCCTTACTTAAAACAAACTGGGCTATCTTTCCCATAATTGCTTAAGGTGGCCATGAATTTGTATCTTAAGATCACAGTCTTACTATAGTTACCATTTTCTTTAACTTTTAACAATATTCTTTAATTTTTTTTTTTACTATTTAAGTTGGAAGTTGGCTTTAGGGAGAGTTGCTAAAGCTCTTCGACTACAGTTGCTAAAGAATTGCTAAAGTTCTTCAAGACTCGGGTGTTTTTCACATGTTGTAAAGACAAACCAACAGATTAAGTCAGGAGTGAATCTCATTCCAGTTAAAAGAGATGGGTATTTTTCAATCTTTCATTTCATTGTGCTTTGAAGAAAAACTTAGCTTTTGTGTGTTCATATTTCATGACTATTCATAACAGATAAGGAGATCACAGCTTAACTTCCATTGCTTGAAAATAGCATCACTAAGGTTGTTTAACTTAATCTCTGCTCCCTACTATGGGAAAAATCTCTGAATACTGAATCTGCTTTCTGATAGTTTTTCCTTCTCTGTTATATCCTGTTACTATCAGAGTTCAATTATATCCTCCCAGGTTACTTTTCATAGCACTCTTGACCAAGTTAAGAAGCCTGCTGCCAATGTGCAGACTTCCGAGTCTGTAACATCATAAAGATAAGCACTGATGTTGCCAAGAGAAGCGTCCCTGTCTCTCGCTTAGGCTTTTTTGTAAAGTAGACAAAGTGAGATAATAATATTATGCTAAATGTGATTAATATGGTAATCACATTTGTAATCTCAGAAGCATTCTATCAGCTCTTCTTTCAGACAAGGGAACTCTCTTCTCATTTTCTTCCATGCTTTATCTTTTCAAAATGAAAAATGTAAATAAATTTTGCAGGGGAAGGGTGCCCTTATTTAGTTTAAATCTGTTATAAAGGAATATTCTACTATGTAAACCTCAAAGGACAGAGCCTGTCATGCACGGTGTACCACCGTGTTTTATGTTGAGTATGTTCATATAATCAGTGTGAGACTGACCAAAAAACATCTCCATGTTAACACAATTAAGCTTGATTATAGATAAGTTCACAGGAAATACCATATTTCTTGGTGCTCAGACTCTGGTCAGTCAACTCTGTATTTATGGGGCCCTTCTCCAGCCTGATTTCAAGGGTCTGTTTATGGCCCAGATCCAGCAAAGCACTTTGGCACATGCTTATGGTTTAATGGGCGTCTAATGTGCTGGATTAAAAAGGTACTGGAGCTATACAGTGCCATCATTTTTGGACAACAGCCCTTATTAATGCCAGTAGAGATTTCTGCGTCATTCAGCGGTAAAAGTTAACCACTGCCACCATATAGACTCTAAAAGACAGCTATCCCTCATGTTTGAAAGGATATGTTTGGAGGATATAATTTCTATAAGTTGCAGCATGTGATGGCTTTAGGATAGTAACTCCCCTATAATGCATCACATTAAGGAGCTTCCTATTTGGATATGCTTTTTGCTTTCTTATACCCACACCTAATCTCCTAGTAATTCACTTAATTATTTACAGGAATGGCTCATTCTGTGTCCCTATGTATGTGCTCAAATGCCTGTTACAGCTCAGGGGGAACTTCATGAAAAGAAAACCCTGTGACAAAATCAGATCTTAAAATACTAGAGCCTGAAGCAAAGAAGGAACAGTTTGCAGTATGTCTGTACTTACTTTATCACCGTGGGGAACAGAAAAACTAGGTAAGAGGCAGTAGTGAGTGCTGACTTCTGTTGAAAACCTTTGAGGTAGATCAAACCAAGGCCATTCAGGTGCTCTTCCAACAACTTCTCAGAACCAGTGTTGTGCAAGGACACAGTCATACTGGTACTTCACAGCCACGAACTTCAGAAAAGCTTTTTATAAAACAAAGGCATACTAGGTTTTGGCCTACAAACTTTTAGACACTTAACTTTTGAAGAAAGCTCTAACCATAGCAACTCTAGGAGTAGAAAAGGAATAACAGTTTCCTGGCATTCACTTATATTAAAAGTTTAGGCTCTTCTGCTGATAGCAGAAAGTCCTCTGACCTTTCCAATAAAAGGTCAAATACTGAAAGGTACTGAGCACCCATAATTTTCACGACAATCAACCTCTGAATGTTACATACCTTCAAGGACTTTGCAGAAAGACTTCCTACAGTAGAAGGTATCGGAGGGACTGGCTTTTGACATCCCAATCAGGAGAAGTAGGTTTTTTGAGTAGGTTTTTTTCTAATCACCAAGTGATTAGAAAAAAACCACTTTTGATGGTTTCAATCTTCAGTGTTACCACAGACTAGAGACCGGTATGTCCTTGATTTGCCCTGTGATGGGAAGAGTGTTGTGTCCTGCGAGGGACCTGACCAGCAAATGAATTAGTGGGAATAGACTCTGAAAAAAGTTGTCCCCATTTCCTCTTGGCTGGGAGGATCTTGTCTGTGTTGAGCAGCCTTGGCATTGCGGACACAGAGAGAGTGAGAAAAAATATGCAAAGCACAGGCAATGCCAACATGATGTGAGACTGGAGCAAGACTAGGTCCTGTTGGCCTGGCTGCATGTGATATTCTGACCCTTCAGCAACGAGGCAAAGGTGATGTAAAACTCATCAAAGAAGAAGGAAAGATATTTAGGAGACAAGTCAAAATGCAGTAGTGGCCTAACATAGTAGTACTATGATTTCATCCCACAAAGTGCATAAGAAAGTAAATCTGGAATTTCTAAGGGGTTTTGAGTCCTGATGGTTTTGAAGTCTCTGCAAGGTTGAAGGGAAAGAAGTGATAGGAGTGTGGGTAGAATGGCCATTCACTTTTAATTTGGGCAAGACCATTTTGTAAAGGCATTAAAAACAGTTTAGATGCAGTTGACTTGGAAAAAAAAGGTTAAATACATGTGACCTTTCAAAGTTCCAAGCAAGGAGATCATAGACAAGGGCAAAGCTTAAGGAGCAGGAGTTCAAGGAGTAGAAGGAAATTTTCTTTCCTTTATGTCCTACTTTATAAAGGGATATAAACATTAGCATTTGATCAACTGTGTGCACTGTACTGCTGAACTGTTTTTCAGCATGTAGTCTTCAATTAAAAACAAGTTAGAAAAGAGTAAAACTTCTAAGTCTCTGGAAAACCCCCTCAACATTAGTATATAATTCTCTTAATTGAATTATAGTTTTAAGTGGGTTTACTGAACTACCCAATATGGTTTCAGCAGAGAATTGTATTCCTTTTTGAAACAGGATATAATTCTTGAGCTGAAATCTATGCATTGGCTCAGAAAACTGAGCTCATTAAGATTTCCTTATTAGAGAAAATCCTGTAAAGGGAAATGCAAATGTATTAATGTTTACGTTACAGAGAAAAAGCAGGGAAAGCTTTTGGTAGCAGCCAAAGTTTTTAATAAATAAGATGAAATTGGTTGGCCAAATATGAAAGAATTTCATGTGAAAGCTAGTTGGTGATGTTTTGTGTTTTCTAAGAGGTGCTAAACTTGCCTCTCATGCAAATGTGCCTCTGACATCTGTCACCTCTCAAATATCAGTTTTACTTGGGAGGACAGGGTTAACGAATTTCTCCAGCGCTAAAGAGCGATGTTAAACAAGTTGCTCTATGTTAGAGATTCCCTGCCGAAGGCACTTGGAGGGCAGTGCTTCAGCGGTCATGCTGCCTTGACTCCTTGAGAAGAGCCAGCTGCAGACTAAGGGACCATGTGTGTGAACAGAAGTTTTTTGCCATGACTACTAGTGACCTTTGGTGGTTCTGCTTGCTGTGTCCATGCTTTCCAAAGACAACACAGAACACAAGGCGCAATGATATGGCCTTTCGAATGTCTGTTTCTTACAGACTCTTAATTAAAGCAAAGAACATCAGCGAGTGCAACACCTCCCCTACAAGGCGTACATTTTAGTAATATGAAAATCACTAGAATAAAGACGAATAACAATAAAAGTATTGTAAGTTTTCCCTAAGTAAATCTGATAGGGGAAGTGCACTGTCACTCGATTTTTCTTATCACAATATTTTCTACCCTTACCCTGTAACAGGGAGCCTCTCCCAGGGCTGTGAACTTGAAATAGTTGCACCAGTGAGTTAAATGGCAAAATATGCAGTATCTGGTTCTAGAGATTTCTTATATCTGAAGACAAGCTTTATGTAGTATGAGAGACCTTTTAAAATAACTACATACTAAAAATCAGTTGATGTTAATGAAATCTCGCTAGGTCAGTTTCATTGTTTTGCAACTGGAAAATCTGAAACTTTGCACATGTGTTCTTTTTTCCTGCTTGACCTTCTTTATTAGATGCTGGATAATGTAAAAACATCGAAAATCTTTAGACTATCCATTGCTACAGTGGCTTGATCTTTTCTGTTTCTTTTGCACAATTTGTATCTCTTTATTTATTTGATCATTTGTAACAGCCCTTGGGAAGAACTTCTGTGTCGCTATTTGGTAATTAGCCTGTGCTGTGGTCATTTGTATTTATATAAAATAAAAATTAAAAAGGGGGGTTCTGGGCAGAGCTGAAAGCCTTCTGTCAGCCGAAGTTCCAGGGCGCAGGCCAGGCTGCCACGTGCGCATCTATCATCAGTGAGAGCCAGCCCGTTCACAGCTGGTGGGCAGCGCCTGTGAGAAGTTAGTCAGCCTGGCAAAGGGGCAAAGGGCTACCTGGGAGTAAAAGGAGGTGACTAGGTAAGGGGTCAGGGGCTGGAAAAGCTCACCTGTGCATTGGGAAATCGGGAAGCCGGGCATCTGCAGAGCAGCAGGAATACCCTGTGAAATGTTTTTGAGATGATCAAATGAGTTTTTTTCTGGCTGGAAAATTTGGGACCTGAGGAGGATCTTTGAGGGGGAGAGTGTGTGTGAGTGTGTGCAGGAGAAACACAATTCTGAATGACTTCCAGAGAAATTCTGTGCTCTGGAAAAATGTGCCTGTTCTCTGGAAGTGCTGCTGTGGCTGCGTCCTTTCTCTCTGAGTTCCTTTCCTTGACAAAGATATTTATAGAGGTCACTAGCTAAGCCATTACCACCTATTCTGTTTTCTTATCATTGCCTGGCCTGCCTTTCCATTTAACTCCATGACCTTGCGTTTATTCTGCTAGTGCAACACTTAACTTTTTTGCACTTATTTTTGTTTAATTTTAATACCTTTGGAGGTATAACAAATTCCTTCCTTGCCTTTTCATAGCAGGTCAAAGGGATTTTTTTAGGCTTTGAGTGCTTTTATTCTTTTCTTACAATTTCTAGAATGAAAAAGGCAGTTTTTCACCCAGGCTCGTATTGTCCTTGCTTGCTAGAAGGATCCAGCTTCAGGATCAGCATGCAGCTTCTGGCTTTGCTGCAGGTCCTTTTGATACCCTCTGCTAGTAAACTTCTCAGTTGCTATAAAAGGAGGCCATTCAACTTCCCCTCTCCTCATCTTTGCTGTTTTTTTGCCTTCTAAAATGACTGGCTGCTCTGGGCAGGGATGCTTTCCTCCACCTCACACAGAACAAGATGCCAGTAAATCAATATAATTACCCTGATGAGCACAGCTGAGAATATGCTCGTGAAGTTTCTTTCGTTTTGCTACTGGTACACTCCTGCATTACTTCCACTTTCTTTTTTTTTTTTTGAACTTGTGAATTTTAATAATGCTTTCTGCTTAGTAGATCCACTAAAGGCAACATTTTGAAAAAGAATTATTTTAGAAGGATAATTTTCTAAAGAGACAGGTCTGTATTACAAGACAAATTTCCAAGTTTACTTGAGACGGTCCCAAAAGCTGCAGCAGACTATACAGGATTATCTTTTTAACCACCATGTTGTCAGGTCAGAGATGGTGCTTTCAATAAGCCATTGGGATTCAATTAAAAATTTTATGTGTTCTGGACTGTTTTAGCAATTACAGCTCCTGAGTTCAGGTCAGGTCAGGTTTGCTTCAACCACACTGTGCTTTTTCTGTGCAAGATTCACATGAGTATTCACAGGCCATTGCATCGACCTTTGATAGCATAACCCTCACACAGTTTACAGACCTTTTTAAAAGTGAGAGAAAGAAAGGTTGTCAGGACATTTTGACCTCTGCTGGGCTCATATTGTTCCTCTTGCAAGACTCTAGCCCTTTGCTTGGTCAAATCCTTTGTGACTTGACAGCTATTTTGGCAGACATTATTTTTCCTGCTCTTGAAACAAGGTTTATTCTGGTGGAGATCTTGGTTCGTGATATGTAGAAGGCTTGAGAAGAGAGGGGTGCATCAGAAAACAAAAGAAGGAAAAATGATCTAAACCTGATCAAAGAAAAGATGAATCCAATCTCCCTTCTTCCCTTTTTTCTAGTACCCCGTCAGAAAAAGTAGAAATATCCTTACAGTTCCCCTTACAGTGCCCTGATTCTCCCCATGGGCTCTTTCTCCTGTCTGGCCCTTGATTTTCAAGGAGGTTGTAAGTTACTTTGAGATCTTTTTCCCTGTTCCATTAAAATGTGGTTGACGTAGGCAGTGCTGTGTAGAAACTGGGTGAGGAAGTAGCGTGTCATAATGCATCACATTCTGATTTCATGTGGTGCATGTAGACTTGTGTCAGGAGGAAGGATAGCTTTTACAGTCCACCCTTTTTTNCAGTCCCCCCTTTTTTTTTTTTTTTTGACCAGAGGCTACTCTAGATACGAGTAGAGCTGGCCCAAAAACAGAGGAAGCACAATGAGGGGGTGACACCACTTTTCCTTCCTCTTTCACTCCTGAGGACCAGAGTGAGGACCAGAATTGAGAATGGGGGAACCTCCAACACTATGAGCAAGCCAGAATTCCTCTGTGCTCAGACAGGAGGAGGGAGCCAAGGAATAGTCAAAAAACCCCTGGTTTTGATGAAAACAGGATCATCAGAAAGGCATCCTCTGTTTATAACTTGGGAAAATCTATGACGTTCTTCTGAAGAAAGGAGTCAAAAATGGGGAAAACATTTATTTCCCAATGAAAGTTTTCTGATGGACATTGAATTCAGAAGACAAAACATACTATGAATACAAGCAAAAAGGCTGTTGTCAGTGTTGTTTAGACATGCTCAATATCTGAAGACTTCTCTCTTTTTTTTTTTTCTGGGTACCTGTATTTTTCCATGGTCTCCTGTCCTGGGTAATATCAAAATGATGCTAGCTTGGCTGACTCCTAACATGAAGAAAGTGTGCTCTTTATAAGCATTTGATAGCCAGTACAGTCCATTGAAGTTTTGATACTGAAAAGTGCAGGGCACATACAACTCACGTTGCAAGCAATTAGAAGAGCTGGTGATCAGTCCTAATCAGGATGTAATGGACAACAAGTGAGACATTTGGTGCAAGTTCAGGTGTATTTGGATACTCAAGATTCCTCTCAAATCAGATTTCCATTTTCAAAATTTTATTCTATCCTGGTTTTTTTTTTCCCAGTCCTACATCTCAGTAATTACTGCAGCTACTCTCTCCTATCATAAACCTAATTCTTCATTCTAGAAGGGTGTTGGCTGAGACTTGCAAAGGCTTTGAGGCACGGAGTAAGTGCCTGGCTAGTTCAGATGCAGGATTACACTGAAGGGAAAAGAATTTAAGTATCTACCTGCACTGAGCAAGATACCTATGAGGGCTTGTACATCTGGAAAAGCCTTGTAGTCCTGGGCCTTCACAGAGTTTAAGTAACTCCAACAAAAAGTATACAATCAATTGCAATTAAACTTTGTGGGATCAAAGCCATAAACAGTTACTTTTTAAGGGAGAACTTGTCCTTTTTCTATCTATTTCCACGATGTCTTCTGCCAAACAGCACCTAAAAACTTAATTAAGCCTGTAGGCTAGAAGTAGGCATTTTTTTTTCCTTTTCTTAGAGTTTACAGTAGGTTTGCTCCAAAAATCAATGCCACTTCTACCCAAAGCATTTGTAGACTCTTTTTTGAGTTAATTTAATATTGTTGGGGGGGAAGGGAAGGAAGTGGGAGGAGCTAGGTACTTAAAAGTATCAAAATCCTTCATGTTTTATATTGATACCTTTAAAACTAGACATGAGTTTTCACATTGTATTACAGTTGACCTAAGTTTTAATTAAAAATTAAGCACCATTAATGAAAAAATAAACCAAAACCTCTCATTTCAATTAACACAAAATTACTTGTTGGCCTGGGATGAAATGACTGGCATTTTAATTTCATTAAGAAAATACGTCGATTGAGTCACATGTTAAAAATCCTCTTAATAAAAAACTTTCCTCCAGTCATATGCTACACATTGCTATAATAAAGTAATGATCTTTTTATTGAGAGGAATGGTAATATATTATAATTACTAGTAATAAAAAGGCATAAATGTACCATATCTATAAAGGAATTTAATAGAATCACTGCTTGGCAAAATGAAGTGTCTTTTTCACATATTTCAAAAGAGATAAATTTTAGCTTTCCATCTGCAGAATATAAAATATTGAGATGAGTTTGGGAGTATTTACTTTGCCAGCTTTGCCTTCACTTCAGAATATTTTCAGAGGCAGAACTTCAGATACTGGAACTGAAGCTGTAACAGGAAAATTGTAAATTATTTCAGAAATAGTCCAGTAAGCCATCTCTTAATATGGCAGACTTTTTCTGAAGGCACTCTATACGTGAGTTTACACAGCCTGGAATCTTGGTTAGTCATTTTGCAGCAACCACTACATAAACCAAAGTTGCTGCTTTTTCTACTTAGAGTGCAGGTCAACACAGCGGGATGAAGCCTGGCAGCTTTGAAGGACGAAGGGTTTAGAACAAACGAGAGTGTGCTTCTAAGCCAGTCACTGTTTCAAGCCCATCTCAGAAGCAAGCCTTTCAGTGCAGAGCAGTGATTCGTGGTTTACATGCAATATGAGCAAACCAGCATATTTTATGGAGAACGGTCTGACTGATATCATAAATGCTAGTGCTACCCATAACCACTATATATAGTTCTGAATCTGTTTTTTTCCTCCTCCAAGTGCCCACAATCTTTAATCACTTTGTTTGTATATGGGGGTGCCTGTGTGTAGGCGCATGAAATGACTGGGAATTGGTAGGAATTGATTGAAGTCCTTGACAACTTTCATGGTGATATTTTAATATTCAGAGTTTCAGAGAAACTCCCCTTCCAGTATTGTAAATCTGTTCATTCATGGGATGTTTGCCTGTGAACTGAATACGAGATCTTGGTCATTGTATTTCTCCAGTCTCAGTACTGCTTGCAATTTGTCCGAACTCATTTTCTACTGCAGATGTTACAAATGTGCTATTTATTCCTATTTGCTACTTATTTGACAGGACTATATAAAATCAAGTACACCAACAATTTTAGAATCATTTAGTAGATATTTTGGACGGTTGAGGAATGGGGCAAACATTGAATTGAGCAAGGAATAGGATGAAGAGGGAAATGACAGTTACATGGAAGGATGGATGAAATCCGAAAGACCTTATTTGATATTTTCACTGAACTTCTATTATGTGTGTGTTAACAAAATATTCTGGTAACAAAAACGGAGGCTTTATCAACTGGTAGAGTATTGAAATACGGTATGGAAAAAAACTAGACAGCTGTGAGAACTGGAAAACTGAGAAGAAAATCAGAATTCTAGGTCATACTCTGAGGAAGTAATCCTACAAAGAAATCAGGTACTTGTAGTTTGCAATAATGGGCATGGAAAAGACCTGTGTGTATTTTCAGATGTTATTTCTAGAACAAATAAATAGAAAGCTCCCATGAATAAAAAAAGAAGTTTCAGTCTTTGCAATTGTCCTGGTTTGAGGTATAGCAGAACCAATTTTCTGTTCAGTAATTTTATTTTTTAGCTAAGCCTCTTCTAACTAACTGAACTCTCTGAAATTAACAACATATTGTGGAGATACTGTTCACTCTCAGAGTGATAAGACCAATGTTTATAGTTGATGCCAAGGAATGGTATGCAGAGAGGCTTTTGCTTATACTTATTGCTACAACACCCAAGGCCAGATAACTTTGTTATTTGCCCCGTTGGAGGTTTGGAAGCAGAAAAGCGTAGAGGGGTCCCACCTGTCGGGAGGAGCGGACAGGACAGGTGACCCAAAACTGACCAACAGGGTATTCCGTCCCATCTGCCTCATGCTCAGTATAAAAGCTGAGGGATCAAAGGGGTCAGCTCTCTTTTTCTTCAACGGCTGATGTCTGAGGAGGACTCTGTCTGTTCATCTGCCTTTGACCCCAATTGGTGCGTTCCTGAATCCAGATCTGGAATCCAGTTCCTGTCCGTCGCTGAGTCCAGTCTGGGACTGCCCCAGTGCCAGCTGGTGACGTGATTGTCATCCTGGGAGCTCGATACTGGTTTTGTATAAATTGTATATATTTCATAATTTCCTTTTTTTTTTATTTTATTAATATTTCATTAAAGTAGTTTAGTTACTTCTAAAGTCATAAGTCTCTTTCTCTCTCTCCCTCCTCTCCTGGAAGAGAGAGAGTGGCAGAGAGCATCTGTCGTTCGTCTCAGTGGCCAGTCTGGCCCAAACCATGACGGATTTATTGGTGCCCAACACGGGGTTCAAGCAGTGCTTGACCAGGGCTCTGATAGATTGCC
Organism: Himantopus leucocephalus; assembly: GCA_003993805.1. Classification (NCBI taxonomy): domain Eukaryota; kingdom Metazoa; phylum Chordata; class Aves; order Charadriiformes; family Recurvirostridae; genus Himantopus; species Himantopus leucocephalus. Next base: position 87,517,110 of record RSEF01000004.1, on the reverse strand, counting down.
TGAATAGTTTGAATTCCAGCTTGCTCAGAGATTAAAACAGCCAGCTCACATCATGTTGTTCTTAAGTGAAATTTTATATCATGCCTTTAGAGAGCTTCGTCTGAAGTTAATCGAACCCCACAAGTCCCTCCGCAGCCCATACCGGCAGAAGCCCCTCCGCAGCCTGCAGCACAAGCTACTCTGCTGCCTGCAGCAAAAGCCACTCGCCAGCCCGTACCGGCACAGGCCACTCTGCTGCCTGCAGCAAAAGCCACCCCCCAACAGTAAAGTAAAAATCCTTGATACATTAAAATGGAATTTGATGAGTTTACATAAGGGATTAGATGACATGATTCCAACTCTAGCAGGGCATGTTGTAGCAGGGTGATATTGACTCAAGAGTATTCTCAAAATGTCAAATTGTTCGTTAGATATCTCCACCTCACTTGTCTTCAGACTTGGCTATGGTTAATGGTGTTTATATATGACAGTAACCCTGACCTAACTGGAAGGCAGTAAAATCAATTCATGTGAGTGAGAATTACAGAAGAGAAGGCATTGTTTTCAGCTGTTCACATATTGGTGTAATCTGCGATTCCCAAGTAGTTAAAAACTTTTAATGTGGTGTAAGATCCAGTCCGCTGGTCAAAAATAGAGATCTGCTGGCTTTGGCTTTTGTAGCACTGAGATAGTCAGTCATGCACTGCCTTGGCTGACAAGGTTAAACTATAACAACAGAACTGTGGCTTTAAAATAAAATTATCATGGATATAGCAAACTTAGTTCATGAACTAAAGGTCACTATTTTAGGGAGCCGCTGTATAATTTCACATCATTACTGAGTCATATGCATTCCTTGGTATGGATTACTCATGTTTCTGTTAATGTAATTGGGGGTGGCTTGCAATTGAGACTGTTTGGCTGCTGTCAGCTAGGATAGAGATGCTTATTAACGTTGCTTTAAGGGTGAGTGGGTGTGTGCACGTTTCAGAAACATCTCAGTCTTGGAACTGAATTTGGAGCTCCACATCTGAAGAATCTTGTATTTATTTGTTTCAGCCAGACTCTTTCCAGTAATTTTCTCATATTCCTGTGAACGTCCACCAAAATTATCTTAGACAGTTCTGATATTGTAAAAAGCACTTCAATGCTCAAGACCAGCCCTCAAAACTGTTGTAGCAGAGCATGTCATGTACGTGTATCCAAAGCGCTCATGTTAACTGGTGGGGATATAATCAGATCTTAAGCACATGGAAAAAAACTATCATGCTGCTAGTGAATAGTTTTAAGATACTTTCAAGATGATTGATCTCTTCCTTTGTTATTTCTAAAAAAGGGGGTTTCAAAACAAAAAACATCATAGCATGTAGCTCAAAGAGATTGTCAAAGAAAATTTGTCCGTGTCTGTAAGAATTGCAGTAGCAAGGCTTTCAAATTGAATATTGATCGTGTGTTACCTTCATTATTGGCTTTTTAACAAGTTGCCTCAGTGCAGTGAAAATGATTCTGGGGTGGGCTATTCGTAACTTGAGTGTGTGCCCTAGCTCTCTTGTGCTGAAGTCGCTGCGTGCTTTTGAAAAATCTACCGATTCATTCTGCATGAGCGGAGCAGGCAGGGTGAGCTGTAGGACTCACCAGTGCTCCTTGCACTATGTATTCCCACCTGCATGAAAGTGTGGATCAGTCAGTGAGTAACAGATGTCAGAATTTTGTGAATCCTGGGAAGTGACAAGCACACGGAAAATGTTAAAGCTCACGACAAGGAATGCGTTGTATCCTATATCAATCTGTAACATAATGATTTTGCTTAATTGTCTAACAACCACATATTGTGATTGGCTTAAATTGGCATTTAGAATCATCAAAACCTCACAAGAAACTAGTTTAAACTCAGATGAAATATCCGCATTCTTGCTTTAATATTGAAGTTAAAAGTCAAAACATTGACATGTAAATAACTGTACTGACCTATTCAATCCTTCATAGTCTGTTCACAAATCAGCACTGTAATCTGAAAGGTTCTTTTTTATGACAGGAAATATATTTCATTTCTTCATTGCTCTACTTCAGGCGATAAAGCTGAACTATTCTGTTTATACATATTTTGGGGTTTGATACTCGGCCTAAATATACCAGTTATTCTTAATTTGTGTCTTTGAGAAATATATGAACTTCAGAAATAATCAGGCAAGAAAGAGAAAGCCTAAAGTTAATGGATAATGTTTAACTACTTCCTGTTTGAGGGAATTATTAGGATAATAATCTGCTGTCCTCAGAGGATGGGTTGAACAACATTTTCTTGCTCTTGATATACATATAGACCCAGTGAAAAAAAACCCCAAAAATAGTGCAAATCAGCATCTGTCTGGTGGTGGACATACAAGTAATTGCTGAACAGTAAGCTGGAAAGAGACTTAGTCTGAAAATATTTGAGTAACCTCTTTCATCTATTTTTGACCAGCTGTGTTGACAGAAAAGACTAACTGTGAAACTGCATTCAAAGTGAGGGTTTTTTAGCTCAAAATAAAAGCATAGAAAAATGCTACAGAGCTATATTGTCCCTCGTTTACATCCAGGTAGCTTTAACACCAGTTCCAAAATCTGCCCTGACTGTTTAATGTAAAAATTTGGAAAATATGATGCCATTTACTTTTTTTTTTTTTTTTTTTTAAACTGAGACTTGCTCTGTTTCCTTATTTAGTTTTGCATTAACTTAACAACTTCTCCAAACCTGATCTACTCAGCATTGTCTGAGTGGCAAAGCCTTTTCAAAATTCTCAGTGTCGAGTTACTTTCCAAGACAATATAGTTTTAATTTCTTACATATATTTTGATCTTAGTGGAGCTGTTAGAATTTGTCTTTGTCTGCCTGGTGAAGACAACCCATAATTTCTTTACTCCAAAATAGATCTTGACTTCTCATGGCATTTTGCACATGGGAACATCTCCCTACTATTACTGTCTGATATTTAAATAGTACGCGTTTTCTCACAGGAAGGGCTCACTGGGAACATTAAAACTTTCCGAACATGCACGACTTTTTCTCCTGAACGTTGAAGTCCACCCACTCATAGAGTGGGAGCCTCATAACACAGGTAATTGGAGCATCAAGTGCTGCATAACCAGGAGGAGGAACGCTTGGATGAAGGTACTGGGACGTGCCAAGGCCGTTGAAAGGCTGAGGGAGGCATTGGGACATGCCAATGTCATGGCACCCTCATGAAGAGCAGCGGTGTCACACCTTGCTCACAGCGCTCCTGTATGGTCAAGCTTCTTGCATACTGGTTATGTGGATTTGGACTGTATCTGAACTGGACGTTCACATTTTTGTATTATCTTTTCTTAATGAGGGAAGGGAAGAAGTGGCTAATAGACTACTGAGCTGACAGGTCCCACTTTTGTGTAGTAAGTCCACATAAATCATGTTTCAAACAGATCACATTTGCTTGCTACAAATTGAGCTTCTGTGGAAGTGTGCTCTTTTATTTTTTTTTTTTTAACTTTAGCGAGAGAAGAACAGTTCTCGCAATTTCATTTCTCATCTCTTACACAGTGAGTTTGTTAACATTCATAAACAACAAACTACAACAGGCTCTTAATCATACTTCTCTTTTTTACATGTAATTTTTCTCCTACAGCAAAGAAGCTGTAGGACTTCACCATGATGTAAATGTCACTTAGATACTTTTATTTTTCATTCAAAATACTCCAAAGATGTTCATGAATAGTTGAAATACTAGACAGAGAAGCAGACCTTTTGGAGCTTGTATTTATATCAACTCCAGATCTCGGTATAAGAGCAATGCATTAATACGTCTAAATATGTTGCAAAATAATGTAATTCTTAAAGCATTCTTTTGGAAGGAATGAAAAGAAAAAGAACTGGCAGCATTTTTATGTTTTGTTGCATCGGTGCCCATTAGAGGTTAAAAGAAAAGCAGGATAATGTTCAGCTTTTCTACATATCATAAGTATTTTTCACATTTAGGCAATTTTAAGGTGTTGGTTAACTGTGATGGAGGAAAGGTGTTACTGAGATTTATTTTAAATGTACTTGATTTGATCTGGAGTAAACCACGGGTTTATTTTATGACAGCTTTTGCTTTGGCAATGATTACTGAGCATATAGAAGATTCAGAACTTCTTTGTACCATGTGCGGTGACTCAGTTTGTGGTTTTGACTATGGCAATATCCAGAACGTAAGATTCCCACTGAGGATTGCCATGCAATAATCTGGAAAGGATACATCTATAGCCATTTACTCTTTTATTAAAGATGATCCCAGTCTATATTGGGTTAGCCAGAACTTTTCTATACAGTATTCTTTCAGCCTTCTCTTTGCAAAATACTCATACCTCTTACGCTAATAATGAGTATTTAACATTTTCTAGAATATGCTCAGGTTACAGGTATTCAGCTTTTGCTGCAATATCGAATGTTATTTGAAGCATGTACTTCAGTGGTTCACAACCCTCTGAGACCCCTTTGTGGACAAGAAATACCCCTAAAAGTCTCCAGGCCAAACAACCTATTGCACTTTCTTTCATAGCCTTCCCAAAATTTTATGCAGACCTGAAAATGGGCAATGAGTAAAGTCTCTCTTTACCCTGGGGCCAGTTCTGTCCTCCCATTGACAGCCTCCTCGTTAATGCAGTTGGTTCTCTGGCTGAAATGACAGCTGTCTCTGCTGACATTTTTCTAAGTCAAAAAAAAAAAAAAAGAAAGACTGAAAAAGAAATTTTTTTATGTCTTCTCCTTTAACAGAAACCCTAGAAATTATAATAAAACAGCAAGCTGTTGCTGTTAGCTGTTGCTAATGCCACTTGAATTTTTCCTGAACTATGGAATAGTGTGGTGTTGGATGGGGTTGCATGATGGTGTATTTTCCCTGTGCAGCCCCGATCCCGTCTGGTACATGATGTAGGCACAGAACAGAAAAGAATTAATGCAACAGAGATCACTGCAACTTCCTTGTTTTCAAATATTTATTCTGCAACCTGAGCAAGACTACCTTGACAGAGGGGATCGCTTGTTATATATAGTTTATTGTTTTTGAAAGCCGTAGCTTACCTTTGCTTAAGTGAGGGAGAGACATTACATAGCACAGTTAAAAGTCAGGATGAGTGATAGTACTCATTGTGACCAAGTCAGACTGACTTGAACAGAGTGACTGTCAACTAGATATCATCTGTAGAGATATGGTCAAACTGGACTTAAGGAATGAACCCTGAATACATCTGAATAGTGATTTTTTTTTTTTTGTAACTCCCTGTGCTGGTAGAGATGCTGAGGGGTAGAAGAACATTATTTTTCAAAAGTGTGCTGTATTAGCTGAATACAGGAAGATGGATATGGTATTAACTTTGATCTTAGCTGTTGGTTTACTGATTTTTGGTAGTTGCAATTCTCTGCCTTATTTTATCTGTTGAAAGTATGATTAAAGAAGCATTCGGTTGAGAGGGGTCTGTAAATTCTGGTGGCACCAGCTGTACCATCAGACTGTTGGGAAGTAGTGTTATTTACCTGAGCAACCTAATCTATTTTATGGTATAAGTAGTTTTCCAGCTAAACGTCTCTATTGTTGTGGGTGGAGATATTCTGCATGTACTGCTGCGTAACAGCATGCCCATCTATTAACTACTAAAACCTCAATCTCCTAAACAGCACTTGTAACAACAGTGTTTTCATGAAAGCCATTTTTCATTACTGTAAGCTATATATACTACCACATACACCAGCTAGAAGTAATTACACAGGCTTAGTATGGTATAATTAGAAGCTTTATTATGCCAGATGGAGGAATATTTTATATTAACATTGACAATTTTTCTGAGAGTAGTCCTATGAAAAACAAAATGAGAACATGAATGTGATACTAAAACTATCAGGTAAACATTTTTCAATATAAGGTCACCTTTCTAACATCTTACTTACATTAATACATCAGATGTGACTCCAGAAACTTCCTAGCAGTACTGCTTGCCTCAACAATGAAACACTGCTATGAAAACAGCTTAATACAGTAATTTGGGGATTTGATGGTTTACAATAATCTGTGCAGATGCAATTAAATGTTATTTAATATGCTAACTTTAAGACTGTCAAATACGTCAAAGTACTGACTGAATTTAATTATGTATTTCTGTTATGTTTACATTTCTTAAAAATAAAGAAATAGTGTAATATCCAGCATTGCTTAGTGCCCGGGTAGAATTAACCAATTCATTATTCACCCAGAGATGGCCTCTTAATGTTTAATATGGATATATCACTGGTTAGAAGTTTATTTTTTTTTAATAGACCTCTACGCTGCAGCCAGCCATCACACTATATGAGTGATATCTTATCGCCAGAGGCAACATCAGCATGGAAAGAAAGGTGTTCTGCCTGCATGACACTCATCTAGAGTGGCATTACTCAACACCTTGCATGAGGTGTGGGATGCCAGAGAGTTTGAAAAGATGTTCTCACAGCACCTCGCAGTAATGGAGCAGTAAGGAGTGAAAGGATTTTGTTGAATCCTATATTTGCAAATGTGGGTGGAATTCTCTGAATAATTTTGGCTGAAATGAAGCCTTTGCTCAGTTTCCTCCCCTGCCTGGGGGATGTGAACCCACATCCCCATTGGGAATACTTCAGTCAGAAGGCTACCACTTCTTCTGGGGTAGGGCTCCCTCATGCCCTGGTTTGCATGAAATAATGACATTATTTCAATAATCAGCAATTAAGTTGGCTGGGGAGAAGCAAGATGGGAGTAAATCCACAGCCCAGAGATTAGGGCACTCATCTGGGAAACATTTAGCCAACTTTTCTCTAAAAGAGGCAGAGAATGGAGTTGAACCAAGGGCTGCCATTTATTCACCTGGCCTCAGAACTGAAGCGCATCAGGTGACATCCACTCTGGTACCTGGCGGTTACCATGAAAGAATAACAGTGTGTAACAGATAGCCCAAAATTGGTGTGGCATTGCTTCTAAAATCATTTCACCAATTTTTTCACAGAAGAGTCTGATTTTCAGTTTGATAGGAGATAGTGTTATTTGAAAAAAAAACCCTATTGCTATACCAAATATTGCTTCAAATATGTTATTATTAATCATTTTAGCACAGATTTCAAAAAAAGTTCATGATGTTGAACCCTGTCTCAGACATAAGTGCAACAGTGCATGTTACAGGATTTATGCAACCAATCTGAGAACCACCATTTCTGTAGCAAATAATATGCAAAATAAAAATGCCTCGTTAAAAATACGTGGGCCAACATGTTATGGCTATAAAGCATCCTGAAAATTTCTTGCTTTATCACATAGAGCATCATAAAAATAAATTGGCTATCCAGATGCTCAGATCAGGTCTATTTGAAAAGAAATAATATTATCTTGATTTTCATACTGCATCGATTGAAACCGAACTTGAATGTTATGGGTTATGATACAACGTTAGAGAAGTATTTCGGATGACTGATTTTTTTCTTCAAAATTTAATTGAATAACAGTAATGCTTTTTGCAAAATCTTACTTCAAGAAGTATTTTTATGTACAATTTACCTGCGAAATGCTGTCGCTATCTCGAGTTCTATACAGCGGCTTTCGTAGTATTGCAGACTCCACAAGCTCAAAAATAATGAGTCTTATACTTTCCCTTACAAAGAAAAACAATCATACCATTGGCTTAAAAATCATGGCATATAATTATTTATTTGGATGGGTGGAAATTACCTCCTGATTTGTGAAGCTTTCTAGGGAAGCGGCTGGACTCTAAAACACATGCAAGAGAACTGAAGGATCAGAATCCATATGCGAACAGGCGTGCGTGAGCTGCTCTCTTTTTTGGCTGATTAGAGGAGTTACTCTGTGCATGGCGTAGAAGATTGGGGACCAGCCCTTCAACCTCTGCCTGTCACCTCCATCAATGTTGGCTCTGCTCACGTTTGCTTATATTCCTCTTCAGGTCTATGCTCTTTTAAATCCTTTGCTAATCTCCTCGGGCCTTATGTATGAGAGAGGGTCCTGTACATCAACAGGCCTTTATATCAGGCCCTTTGACATCTTCCTCCCCAAGCAAGGGGCCAGAGTCCCTCACCTCTCTTCCCATCACACACCGTCCAGTCTCTTCACTAGAGCTTGGAAGGTCTATGCCTTAACCACAACTCGGCTACCCCACAGAGTGACAGTACTTTCCCTTCTGCTGATGTCTGGCTATAGTCCTGGGATCCACAATTCACATTTTTAGCATCTCTTCTCAAGACATCTTGCTACAGCATGTGAAACAATATTTCATTTGCTAACATTTGTGGAGCATTAGTGGACAGTCTGCCTGTGAAACACCCTGGAACCTCTCACAGAAATCAGAGATATTTGTCTCTCTGGCCCTGGTAGTGCTAAATTATAAGCTCTTAAAAATTTAACACATTTATTACAAGACTGATTGCTTGAATAAACTAGCTCTTACTGCTTTGAAGCAATCTACTGGCTTTCCAGGATTCTGCTCTAACTTTAGATTAAATGTGGCCTGAGCCAGTGAAGTTCCCTCATACTGGGGTTATTTTTTGCAGTGCTAAATGGGTAAAGAATAATCTCTTGTTACATTAAGGTTTAGTAAATGGATGCAGGTCCATTGATTTTAATGGCATTTTGTCTACTCAGCCTCTCAGAGTTTGCCCTGAGGTATAATCTAGTTTGCCATAGCAGTGAGGGCTCTGCTGGAGTACACAAGACTAGGTCTGTCTGGATGAAGCAGTTAAATCTGTCAAAGGTGAGCCCTTAATTCCCGTATCTGAGGTAGGAAACAGACCTGTGCGTTCACACTTAACCTGTCTAATGTTTTTGTACCTGATTCGCCTCTGTGTGAAGCCGGTACAAAACCAAGATCAGTGGATTTACGTAACTTGATGTCAAAGAAAAATGACTGAGCCTTTATTTTGTCATTTTGCTGGCTTTCCTTCCCCTCAGATCTCCTTGGTTAGTTTTGAGAGGCTGGTAGAACCAGAGTGGCTTCAGAGACAGGCAGGCGAGCTTTTTGGTGGGAAGGAGAGGAGCTGGTTTTTGGAAGAGGCTGTGATATCTCAGTCTTGCTGTCAGCTTTTCTGATTTTTTTTTTGGTTTGGTTTGGTTTGGGTTGTGGGTTTTTTTTTTTTTTGGTGGTGGTGGCAAAACATATCTAAAGTTGCATGAACCCAGGGGATTGTTACATGCTGCTGCTGCTGGGAAATAATATTCTAACACTTCCATCCCTCAGGTTTCCTGTATATCTCTGTGCATGTAATCTTAGATATCTCCTGGGTTTCCATTTAACACAATCTGATGTTTTCATCCCAATGGGAGGAAGATAAAAAGCACACAGTCTTCTCCATGACAATCCTCTCCACAAGGCTTGACTTTATGGTTTTCTAAATCTCATATATGACAAATAAAGGGCATTTGGCACTTACCACCTGCTTAATTGTCATGCCCAGAAATCAGGTTGAAAAATCCATGCTTTAGTTTCAGGCACTATGATTTCTCATCAGGTACAGGATATATATATGAAATTTTTGAGTCAAGAGCTCTGGTGGCAAAGTGATGGACTGAACATTACTAAGGATTCCTCCCTGCCATTTTCAGAAATAATTTGAAGCTATCAACTCAACCTTAGCTTACTAAGCAGCAGGCAGACTGCAAAAGACTTCATTTCTCACTTCTGTGATCTCTTTTCATATGTACGTTTGTTTTTCTTAAGAATAAAGTAATACTTCCAAGATCCAAAATCTTGGTACTGTGAAATGGAATGATAACGCTCTGATTGATTTTACTGAACTGAGGGTTTTCCGCCAGTGTTGCACCTAGTCTGTTCACATCATTGACTTGCAGGCATCTTGGAGTTCCTAAATATCCACTAAAATTTGTAACAGTGGCACAGGCACGTGAATGGTAATTTAAATCTGCAGAAAACAAGTCTGCTTTTCTCAGTTGCTCTTTCAAAATGTTATATACCATGAATTAAAAACTAGTTGCCAATGTTATCTTCCATGCCTGTTGGGTTTTAGTCTGCAACAGTCAAATGATGCAATTTGAAAAAGATGGGCAAAACGTAACACCAGGCTAGTGTCCAACCCTAAGAAAAATAATCCTTACTGTTTCCTCTGCTCTGATTTTGACGTGGAAGTTTATTTACTGATGCTTCAACTGTGGTGAAATGCTAAATGCTCTCATTGAATAAAAATTAGAAACAATTAATAAGAAATATTCAGCTCTAATAGCAGAGAATAAAATTATACAAAGGTGATAACAGAAATGAAAATCAAGAGCCTTCTGTTCACTAATCATGAAGATGAAAATCTTCATTTTGTCTAATCACAGTGATGCAGTATTATATTAATAAGTTAGTAATAAAACTGAGGCAAAATCTTAGTTATAGTCATAAGAAAATTAATATTTGAGTGATGCTGGTTTGCTTCGTGACTTCAGAGCCGTTCATTAACAAAGTAGAGGTCTGTAGTTTTTAGCCATGTGTCAGGATGAAAGGTCAATGCCAAATTTATAAACAAGGATTTAATATGTTGCTCTGGAGGTATTGTAGTGATGGCCTTCCTGACAGCAGACTACTGAATGAAAATTTAATCTTGATATTAAAACCTGTCCTAGTTTTGGCTGGAATAATTTTCTTCCTAGTAGCTGCTATAGTGCTGTGGTTTGGATTTAGTATGAGAATAATGTTGATAACACACTGATGTTTTAGTTGTTGCTAAATAGTGCTTACACTCAGTCAAGGACTTTTCACCTTCTCATGCCCTGTCTGCAAGAAGGTTGGAGGTGCACAAGAAGCTGGGAGCGGGCTGGGAGCCAGGACAGCTGACCCAAACTGGCTGAAGGGATATTCCATACCATATGACGCTGCTCAGCATAGAAACTGGAGGGATTTGGCTGGGCATTGTGCCACTGCTCAGGAACAGGCTGGGCATCAGTCGGTTGGTGGTGAGCAATTGTTTTTCATTTGCATCACTTGTCTTTTCTTGGGGTTTATTTAACTTTTTTTTTTTTTAAATTTATTTTCCTTTCCTTATATTTTTTTTTTCTCAGTTATTAAACTCTTCTTATCTCAACCCATGAGATTTCTCACTTTTACTCTTCCGATTCTCTCCCCAATACCACTGGGGTCAGGCAGGGTGGGGTGGGTGGGTGGGTGTCTCCCCAATACCACTGGTGTCGGGTGGGGGGGAGGGACTGGCTGTGTGGTTCATAACTGCCAGCTGGGATTAAATCGTGACAAAGCCTCAAGTTTAACAAAATGACCAAGAGAATAAAGATGTTTGTAGATTTGTCATTCCTGAAGAAGTCTGAAGTAAAAAGCAGCATGCAAGAGCTTGGAGCAAAGCCCGGGATAAGTGATAATGGAAAGATTTCAATGCAGAAGGTCTGGAAAGGCAAAAGTACAACCTCCAAATTTACTAATTTACAGGGAAAGTTATATATCCAAAGCAACTGAACCAGCTTAAAACTAGTTAGCTTTGCTCTAGCCCCATGGAAATGCATGATTCCGTGAGGCTTTCTTTCCTCCCTCCCGTACACATTTCCTTTATCTTGCTGTGAAACTGCTGGGATGTAGACTGGCTTTGGTTGTGTGCACTATCCAGCTGACTTTGCGGTGGAGCTCAGCTCCTACTCATGACATTTGATGCTTTTATAGCTCAATTAATAATTTCAGAAGACTAAAAGGAAAAATATCTTGTATGCAAAATGCCCTCAAGCAAAAATCCCCAAACATTTTGCAGATTGTAATTAATTAAGCCTCACAGCCCCTTAAGAAGCAGGCAAGCATCATGGCCCCTGTTTTCCAGCTGAGTGAACTGAGGAACAGAGTAATTATTACGTTTCTGCCTTTACAGCTGCAAGTAGCTCTACTTACCCTGCCACAAGTCAGTTGTTCCAGTGAATCCTCCAGTCCTCCCGGTGTTTGCAGGATCTTTGTCAGTCAGTGACCATACAGGAGAGCTGTGAGTCCAGGAGGCCCAGGTCACCAACCTGCATTCAAATGTCAAGCCTGCTTAGCCCAGATGTTACACTGATTGAGTCGGCCTGAGTTTTAGACACCTTCAGTGCTTGTATTAGTAGCAAAAAACCAAAATTTCATGCTGTAAATGATTCAGACATTGTTTGGCAAACTGCAGTTTATGTTATCATAAACTTGAGGCTGGAAGAGCTATGAAAAACAAATATTTTGAAGATTTAAATCAGTTTCACAAGGAATTTTATAATAAAGAGGAAAATGAATTGACTTTAGCAGATTTGTTGATAAATGGCATCAAGGCAACAGAAGAGATCTATGTCCTTGTTCCTCTCTGAAGCCTGTGGGAAACGTTCCATACAAGAGTAACACATATATATATAGGATACATAAGCACATGAGCTGGCCCTTGCTGCGTTGAAGCTCATGATAGCTTTCACACTGACTGCAGAAAGAAGAGGCTCGGGCTTCCAAAACTGGAACTTGATGCAGAGAAGCAGAAGTTTGTCTTGATTTGTGTTATGTTGCAAAGGCCAATGCCATGGATCAATTTGCAGGTGCATGCCCTTGTCAGTAGGTAAAATCTGAATTTCTGAGTTCAGTGCACTGTTCTATCAGAAGCTAATGCTGAGTTAATGCTATCTGATAGAAGTAGCTAGTGCTAAGATATAAATATTAATTACATACACAAAGTCTCGGCAGAGAAATCCCACTTGGACCAACACATAGCAGAAACCTGGTATCGACAACAAGACTTCACCTGGAGAGGAATAGCTTCAAAATTAGTCATTACTATTTCTGGTTATTCCTGGGATTGATAAGTTTTTGTGAGTACCCTATCAATGAATGCCAATGGTAGTGAGAGCTGGTAAAAAATGAGGCAATTTGGATGAACATTTTTCCTAAATTGCTTTCTTGATTGTTGAAAATTTTTTTGGGGGGAGGCGGATGAGTGTTTTGGCCCACATAGTTTTGTTTCAGCAAAGGCGAAATGAGAATTCCAGTTTCTGGATTTGTGGCTCATCTGATGTTTTATTGCTTCTCAGGTTCTGCTTCCCTCTAAACGAGAAATGGTACTTGTTTACCTGATTTCCCTGGGGTTATTTAGTGTATTACTGACTGTGAATATCATACAAAAATGTAAGGCAAAATGTCTTGCGAAGTACAGGTGTTTTACATAGATACACGTACAAAAGGTTTCTATTGGGTGGTATCAGATCTGTTCCACTGTTAAAGAAAAAGGACACTGAAAGGCCAAACTTTCCCCAGTGGAGTAATTTGCAGCTTCCCAGTAAAAAGCGTGTTGGGGCAGAAGGGTACGTAGCTGCCAGCACTGGAGTTAATGGCAGATCCCTTTGTAACACCAATCATTCAGTTCGGTGTGCCACAGAAATGTCTCCCTCCATCTCTTCAGCAGACTTAGTTCAAATTTTCACCAATCTTAACAGGAAAAGGATCAGGCCCCAGGTCTCGCATAGTCACCAGAGAAGCATCCTTGTTTTGATTGTTCACTGTACTGAGCTGGTGGGAGCATTCCCCTTGTTAGTCTCTCTTTTTCCTTGTCTGTCTATGTCTACCTTCACTTGCCCCCTCTAATTTACAAAGCCTGGATGTAAAATAACACAAACTTTTAAACTCTCAGCTTCCACACAGAATACCAGGGAGCAGCAAGCATAATACAAAATGAATAGCAGGAATCACAAAAACATGTCCCCAAACCAGAAACCCTAAATTAAATTTGTCAAGTTACCTAAGGACTAAAAGCTTTCTCTGAATGCTGCACTGCAACTTAAAGATTGAATTAACTACTTCCATCATGATGTTTTTGTACCACTAAAGTCAGTCCGACTTCACAAAAAGAAAGTCACAATCAATACAAAAGTGCAATTTCTTAGAGTTTGGATAAGTATGTTACCAAGTTGGTGGAAATAATCACAAATTACAGTCCCTAAATTCTTTGAAAGCAAGGCCAGCATCCTTCAGAGAGGCCTGAAAGCTTCACTTGATTCCATTAGGACATAAACTTAAGTAGTATTATCCTTCCCAGGGGTGCTTTCAGGGCCTTTTTATGCCTGACCATACAGTGAAGTGCTGTTTAAACTAAGGTGCCCTTAATATCTTCTATCTCCTGAAGTCAAGTGATCCAACTGTATCATCTCTCCCAGTGCTTAGGTTTTAAAGGTGACACTAAAAATTGCTAGAACTGCAGAAGGCAAATTGCTTGATATCTTCCTGACCTTCCCCAAAAGACCAAATACTTTGAATTATTTGAAGATTTCAAGTGGGATTTGAACAAAATCATCTCATGTTACTCATTGCTAGAGCCATGCAATGAAAGCAATGAGATAGTGACAGAAATCCATAAGCTGATAGAAAGTTTTATTTTGAATTACACTCTGGCATTCCTAAGATTTTGGTCTTTCAGAAATGTTAAAAACATCACACAGACTTTTACCTAGTGCTTTTAAATACTGAGAGGACCTCATTAATCATCCTTTGTAAGTTAGACACTCAATCTCTTGCTGACCAGTCCCATCTCTTTTCCCTTATGATTCACGAAAGCCTATAATCTGCTACCTGATTTCAGGCCATTTTGCGAAAGAGACTGTCAGGTTTTCAGCCTTGCTACATAAAGCCTTCCAGTTTCAATCTCAAATGTGCTCAGACCATTTGAATAATTTTTCAAGCCTTGGGTATCAGAACGAAAGTCTCGGAGTGATAGTAGTATGGATGAGATTCTGGTTTAATGGGCTTACGCCTGTTATTAGGGGTCTAAACCTTGTCTACACAGCAGTGAGAGAAGTCTGACCTTGTAGAAAGAAAATTGCCCCTTTACATAGTCAGGGTAAGACCTAAAATACATAGCAGATGCTTCCGAGCAGATGAGAAAATTACAGAGGAGGTAAAAGGACGGTGAGAAAATATATGAAATATTCACCAGGTACCTTGTGACCAAACCACTGCTCCCTTTCATCCCTCCTGCTCATGCCCAGCACCAGCCCCCTTGGAATGGCTGCTGCAATCTCTTCTTCTTTCTTTGTGGCAGTTTCCGAGGCGGAGAAAAGATGCTCTTTATGCACCGTCCCTTTCTCTCTTTTCACAACATCAGTGCTACACACGTTTGAATTTCTTCTCTTCGTACATGCTTGCATGCCTCTGTCCTTAATAGAAAGCCTTTAGTGCCATTTTGTTGTACAGAAGCCACTGCTTGTTTATCTAACAATACACATTTTTTCCTTTGAGCTGTCATCTTGGTGAATGAATGTGAAAGCTTAAGTGAAACTAGCTCTTAGCAGGCTGCTGCACTTGTATGTTTGACATAAGAGGTCACAAGAAAGACATGATAGAAAGCATTTATATCTTTGTTTCCAAAAGCAATTGATTTGATTCCTAACCCTTTTTCTAAGCAATGGACACAGATCATCTTTTACATAGACAGTTAAATATGGTCATATCCTCCTACTCAGAAAGACCAACCATTTCCCTTTGGAAAGACTTAAAAATACTGGACAAACTCATCCCAAAGCCAGATCTATTTCTTAACCTGCCTTTCCAGTAGACTCTCTGCTCAGCTTCACGACTGATCCCAGACCTCTTTCCTTTGAACATGAGGGTTTCAATTCAGTAGTTAGCTTCAAGTTGAGAGCCTGTAGGTTGCAGAGAATGGGGATAAATAATGTATAAATAGGTTTATTCTCATGAAAATTTGACAGTCATTAAGCAGAGCCCTTTTGCATTGGAGCACCCTCATTCAGCTGCACCTCAAAATCTAGGCTATGCTTTTGTTTCCATTTCAATGTATTTACATGTATGAGATGTGCAACAGAAAGTGAACCCTAAGAATTTTCCTATCTAATAAAGAAGACAGAGAAATTAAAATATGACTTTCATAGATTACATCATTGGATGGCCATGGGGTCAACCATTACAAACCTCCACAGAAGATCAAAAGAAAAATCCTTCATGATATTTCTTCTTTGCGTCCACCTTCTTTATGTGTATGTGCCCTTATCTTGTTTTCATTGTTATTTTATATGGATTTAGTGTAACTAGTGTTGGAAGCATAATTTTATTTATCAGATAGTAATGACTTATAATAATAATAAAGTCTGTTGCAAAGGCCATCTCTGTTAGAAAAAAAAATAACTTCTTACAAGTTTTGAACATTGCAATAGGTTGGAATCTCCCTCTGTAAAGCGTTTAAGTCAGGTTTTTAGTCAGGGAGGGTTCATGGTGATTGTTCCTTTGGGCTGAGAAACGTAGTAGGTGAGTTATTTAAGATTATTTCCTTACCTTAGATGACTTAAAAGATTGCTCCTCAGATGAATTATAGAAAGTTGCAGCTGAACTGGGACTGAGGAACATACTGAAGCCTCCCTGAGGACAGCCTGTTTAATTTCTGTGCATTCAGCATTGCTCTCTAACTAGTTTAAATAGTTTCAATTTTTATATTTTTAACTTCTCTTATGAAATGTTCCAAGACATTTATGAAAGGGAATTTTCTTCTTAAACCTGTAATGTGAAGAACACCATTCCCACTGCTCCCACGGGAGGTAAGGGAGAATGCAGGGAAAAGTCTCTGACACAAAGGCTCTAAAGCAGGAGTTACTTGCTTATGCCACCCACATCTGCCCTTACCCATGATGAAATCTTATATGCGTAGATTACTACGGACAGTAAAGGCCATTATGATAATCTAGTCTGACTCTGCTGCACAACACAGACCAAAGACCGTCACCAATCATTTCTGCATCAAGGCTGTAACACTAAGATATAATCTATCTTTTAAAAAAGCACTCTAACTTGATTAGAAGAACTATCACATCCCTTAATAGGTTATTCCAACAGCTAGTTATCCTCACTTAAAATTTGTGTATTCAAGTACACCAAGCTTCAACCTCTAAAATCTGAATCTCTCTATTCTGCATTAAAGAGTCATAATTCTTCCACAATTAGATACTACTTGATTGTGATCTTAGTCTTTTAACCTTCTATTCAATAGGCTAAATAGATTGTTATTCATTATGCCCTCATCATAAAGCTCATTTTTCAGAACTCAGATCATTCTTGTAACACTTCTCTAGCTCTTTCCTGTTTGCCTTTTCTTTGAACTCCTGACCCTAGACAAGAGGACAATTTTCAAACAATGGCCTCATTTAATGTCACCATTCCAACAAAACAGCAATCGCTACATTTAGCCCAGGGAACCAGCTGGTAAAAGCACTAGTATGCTTCAATAATAAAACATAATGGCATGGAAAAAAATTGCACTAAATACTTAAGCCAAGAAAACGATTACCAGAACTTGGAGTTGCCTTTCTTCATTATTGCACCCCTACGGTAACATCCAACGTTTGGTTATATAAAAATAAGCTTATGTTATGCAAATTGGGTATGGTTGAAGGTTAGAAACAACTGATGTGATTAAACCTGTGTGTTAATTCTGGTGACTTTATCCTTCAGATATCCAGTACTTCTAGTACCAAGGAAAATGAATAATGAGTATGGTTCTCTGCAGTTGTGTATTGGCCGTGCTAAAACATGTACCGTGTAAATACATGATAGTTTGAACTTTAAGCTAGATTTCATAAAGTGCAGCTTGGATTGTTACACTACCATCAACTGAGAAAGGATATAATTTAGCTGATCCATGAAGGACCTTTGTTTTGAGCTGTGATGCTATAGTCTCCTATGCTTACAGAAGAATGTGTAGTACTGATGATGACTAGGATTTCTTTAGATGCCCCATCTGAGCTCCACATCCTCATGTAGGTTATGAATAAACTAACCACAGAGATCTCATCCAAAAAAAAAAGTACTGTATCAAATATTTGCCATTCTTTTATAGTTTAACATTAGAATTTTCACTTGTCTACAAAACCGCAATATATGAAGTTCCTCATTCATTTGAAAAGACATTTTCTTTGATAAAAACACCAGTTTCTTCTTGGATCTTCCTTAGTTACAGCACCCTAAAGATTATCTGGAGTATAAGGTACTACATTACCAGTGTTACGATTCCTTTTAATAATGTCAGTTTGAAAGGCATCAGATATATCACACTGTGTTGTGGAACCCTCGCATTCAGATCTGATGGCTGTGAGTGTGGTTTAACAATGGAGTCAGAGATGGAAAGATATCCCTACTGTATCAGATCCTATAGTATTACAGGGGAAGAAGAGAGGTAAACCCATACTAGTGATAACTACCACTTCATGCCAGCTGCATGGATTTCCTGATGCAGCTCAGATAAACTCCAGTGCACCTCCTTTCATATTACTCTCCTCTTCTATCCAGATGCTCCAGGTCTTGATCAATTTTCCAGATTATATTTTTATGACAACATCAAAAGTTACCAACTTAAGGCACAGCCTTAGTGGAATAAACATTCCACAAACACACAGATGGCGTTTCAGCCCTGATACATATGTAATTGGCAGGTCAGATAAAAGATGGGGAAAAGGAAATAGCTGTTTTAAAATAAATGCGGGGAATGGAGATACAGTTATCATTTAAAAAGATAATGGTTCTGATGAAGTGCCAAGAAATGAACAGAGAACTCCTGGTTTCCACTCAATCATAAGAAAATATTACTTCCCCATGAAGTTAGATATGAGGTTGGGGAATGAATGCGTCAAGGAAGAGTGGATTCAGAAAGGCTGGGGGTAGTGCCAAAGCAGGACCACCTGTCTTTGAACCTTAGTAAACCACTTTCAGGATAGTTGTTGCTGAATTATTCCATTTTTGTGATGGACAAAATAACATTTTTCCATGACTTCATTTTCAGAAATGACTAAAATACATTGGTTTATATTTTCTAAAAATATTTCTGTGTACATACACTATAGAAATCATGTATTCAGAAACCCGATTAGCAATATCATAAGCAACCGAAACCAGGACTTTATAATCTGAGATGTGGGGAAACCTCAAATAAGTGGTGCTACCAAGCCTACCTGTGATATGATCAAAGGGAAAAAATCTTCTAGAGATCAGTAGATCGTTAGTCTGCTCTTCAAAGATAAAATGGTTTGAAATTCAGAAGCTGGTTGTAGAAGTGATGGTCAAGAGAAAAAAAAAATCTAAAATGCAACAGCATGCACCAATGCTGGTAAACCAGTCTCGAGAATCAAAAACGCATAGTGACTCCTGCAGTTCATCCTGGCTTAAAATATACTTTAAAATAATATTTTACAAGCACTGAGTGCAACGATTCTGTGGTGGGTTTGGCTTGGCCAGCTGCCAGACGCCCACCCAGCCTCTCTCATTCTCCCTCCTCAACAGGGAAGAGAGGGAAGAAAGCTCATGGGTCAAGATAAAAACAGATAGATCACTCACCAATTGCCATCATGGGCAAAACAGACGACTTGGGAAAAATTAATTTAATTTAAATAGATTTGCATAGTGAGAAACAAAGACAAAATTAAAACAACCCTCCCTCCATCTCTGCTTTTTCCCATGGTCATCTTCATTCCTTCATTCCTAACTCCTCTAATTCCTCCGCTCCAAGTAACACAGGGGGCTGGGGACTTATGGTCAGCCCATAACAGTTCCTCTCTGCAGCTCCTTCCTACTCACACTTTTCCCCTACTCCAAGCATAGGTTCACCATGGGCAACAGCTTCCTTCAGGGCATATCAACCTGCTCTGGTGTGGGGTCCTCCATGCGCTGCAGTATGGATATCTGCTCTGACATGGTCCTCCATGAGCTGCAGGGGGAGAACCTGCATAATCATGGTCTCTCCATGGGCTGCAGAGGAGTCTCTGCTCCAGTGCCTGGAGCATCTTCTACACCTCCTTCTTCATGAACCTTGGTGCTTGTGGGGCTGTTTCTCACACTTTTTTCCTCAATCCTCTCTCCACTGTGTGGCATCTTGCCCTTTCTTAAAGATGTTTTCCTAGAGACACCACCAGCTTGAGCTGATGGGCTCAGCTGCGTCCTATGGTGGGTCCATTGAAGCTGGCCGGAGCTGACCATGTCTGGCACAGGGCAGCCCCTGGCCTCTTCTCACAGGGATCCTCCCTGTAGCCCCCCGCCGCCAGTACCTTACCATGGACACTCAATACAGATTCATGCCAGGTTTGTAGCTGCTGTACAAACAACTGAATGAGTTCTGATCAAGAAATGAAGAATTATTGCTATGTATACAGTGACTGATTAAAAAAAATGGAAAGAGTGAGCTACTGCCTCATCTCGAGACATAGTGTGCTGCCTGGAGCATCTTAAACAGCATGCATGTGCTGTCCCTTGGCACAGGCGTTCTCTGCCTGGCTGTCTTCCATCACCTATAGAGCTGGATGCAGAAGCAGCCATCCGCACACCGCATGGCATCCGTAGTCTTGGAAGAAAGAGCAGACTTATGCTAGTGGAGTGATTTGCATGAAAACCCACAGATTCCTTAGTCCTGTGTACATCAGGCCCTTAACGCTCTGATGTATAAGGTTGAATGCAGGGAGGGATCCGATAATTTCAGAACCTAGACACTAAAAAAGACGTACTTAATTGTTTGAAAGGGAAGACTACATTATGAGAATTACAATGCAATGCAAAGCAGAATCTCCTTGTGGTTGTTGGAATTTTGTAATAAAATTCCATTTCAGTGTGAATCACTTTTACTCACAGATCATCTGCCTCAGTGCACATATTCAAAGGCTCAATAAAAGGCATAAGAAATTCTACCAGATGCCTCCAAACATTTGTTCAATCCTCCCTGTGAAGTGACTTGAACAAACCATGGCATCCCAGCTCACCCACTTCTGCTCTTTTTCTTTTACACAGTGGCATTGACCTTCATCCCCGAGACGACCTGATCAGTAGGGGTTAAAGAGATGCAGGAGATGGTGTAGGGAGATGCAAGGTTGCATTGTACAGGCTTTGCACAGCAAACGAGCAACGTCGGGCGTATTCTGGGATGGTATAGCTGCAGCACAGTGTGACTTTAGAATCATAGAATCATATTTCATATTTATTTCATTACTTATGTCACTTCAGGTTTCATTTCAAGGAAGCAGAAGGGCAGGTGCCTGACATGGGATAGCCAGGTTGGGATTTGTTTTTTTTTGTTGGTTTGGTTTGGTTTTTTTCTAACTTTGAAATCTTATTTACAAATTAGACTAGATTGTAAGTCTTGCAAGGTCTCAGCCAGCAACAGGCCGGCCTCCCATTGAACACAGAAACAATGAATCTCAGAGATTTCTTAGATGAGTGTGTGCGTTTCTGTGAAATGTTTAGCAGTCCTGGTTGTTTGAACAAAGTGAATAGAGATCAGTTGTTTTACATGCCTGCCAGGAGGAACATAGAGAAACTGGTTTAATTTGGAAGACAAAAGATTCTGGCTGGATGTTAGGAAAAACTTTGTAGCTGATAGGGAGGCAAGAGCCCAACTTAGGACAATGTGTCATTGAGGGCTTTCAAGAAGAGGTTGGGCAAGCATCTGCGACAGCTGATGCAGGAGCAGATATTCTGCACCAGTCCAGGGATGTGGCGTAAACAATCCTTTGAAGTTTTTGTCTTTGGTTTTATGGTTTACTCTGTGCAAACCATAAATAGATAGTGTTTAATCTTAACGTACACAGAAAGACTGTTTTTCCTGGTGTAAATTCAATTAAATATTTCAGAGAAGAAACAACAAAATTAACCCTCCAAACCAAAGCCTCTTCTATGAAAGAGCAGCACTGACTTTGACAAGCAATTCAGTTCTGGGCACTCATATGTCCTGGATTGGCTATATGACTTTTGAATCATAGAATCATAGAATGGTTTAGGTTGGGAGGGACCTTG
>RSEF01000004.1:87452711-87495269 GCA_003993805.1 Himantopus leucocephalus | reverse complement strand
GGCCACACTTCTTTTGAGGCAGCCCAGGATATGGTTGGCCTTCCGGGCTGCAAGCGCATGTTGCTGGCTTATGTTGAGCCTCTCATCAGCTAACATCCCCAAGTCCTTCTTGGTNACTTCTTTTGAGGCAGCCCAGGATATGGTTGGCCTTCCGGGCTGCAAGCGCATGTTGCTGGCTTATGTTGAGCCTCTCATCAGCTAACATCCCCAAGTCCTTCTTGGTAGGGCTGCTCTCAATCCATTCTCCACTCAGCCTATATTTGTGCTTGGGATTGCCCCAGCCCACGTGCAGGACCCTGCACTCGGCATTGTTGAATTTCATGAAGTTCACACGAGCCCACCTCTCAAGCCTGTCCAGGTCCCTCTGGATGACATCCCTTCCCTCTAATGTGTCGACCGTGCCACACAGCTTGGTGTCACTGGCAAACTTGCTGAGGGTGCACTCAATCCTACTGTCCATGTCACTGACAAAAACGTTAAGCAGTACCGGTCCCAGTACCAACCCCTGAGGAATGCCACTCATCACTGATTCCCACTTGGACATTGAGCCATTGACCGCAACTCTTTGAATGCAACCATGCAGCCAATTTCTATTCACCAAGTCATCCACCCATCAAATCTGTGTCTCTCCAATTGAGAGACAAGGATGTCATGTGGGACAGTGTCAAATGCTTTGCATTAGTCCAGGCAGGCGATGTTTATTGCTTTTCCTTTATCCACCAATGCTCTAACGCGGTCGTAGAAGGCCACCAAATTTGTCAGGCATGATTTGCCCTTAGTGATGCCATGAGCTGAGAAAGGTTATTCTTTACATGGATCTAAAGCAGGAAACACTCTACAGTCTGTCAGACTTCAAGGGCTGCTTGTTAGACGGAAGTACTTGTGATGATACCTGGTGCTGTGATACCGACTTGCAGGTGGAGCTGTGAGTTTCTCTTTTACCCTTCTCCTCAGCAATCTCTCAATTTTTTTCAGTCCCTCTTGCAGTACTTTTGTGCCTACCTCCAGGATTTGAATGCCAGTGTTACAATTCCCCAAAAACATTACAACTCAGAATTTCCATCTTGGTACATCTATTGTGGCCATTCCAATGACGTGCCCGAGCCCCCTAGATTTCTCTATAATAGGATTTTCTTTCAGATGACTGCAAAACATTGTCTTTTTAACCAATTGACAAAACAGTTCAGTGGCAAAGGCAACTGATGTATATTAATCAAGGAAACCTGAGAATTTTTTCTTTCAAGTATATCTGGCAATTTTCAAACCAATTTTGTTAATCAAAGAAAACCAGGTGTGGGAGCTAACAATAGAGCTGTAACAAATATATTTTGTTCTGATAAAAATTTTGTCTCACTTTTCTCTCTTCCAGAAGAATTTCAAGCACACTGTAAAGTAAGCTGATTTAGAGAATAGCAAGCTTCTGCACAAATGTGAATTAGAAACTTTCTGTGTAACAAGGATAAGTTTTGTAGCTAGTACAAAAAACATGTACACTTGGAAAAGCATTAAAATCTGCATTATGATAGCCAAAAATATGTTTGTTCAAGTACCTTATGTTTAGACCTGGGTGAACTAGTCATAGGAAAGACTATTTTTATTGCTGTTTATGTTTAATGTGATAGAAACAAGAGGCTTCTGTATAATTGGGACGTCATTGTTACGCATGATACAAATAGAAAAGAGGAAAAGAGGATAGAAAGAGATTTAAAAGTATGTATTCACACAGATAAGGATAGAGTAAGGTGATTAGAGTAACTGCTTGAAAGATTTCAGCACAAAGAGGGTTTTGTAATACATTATTAAAAAAGACTTATCAGGCATCCGAGTGTGTCCCTCCATGCGGGACTTTCTATAAAAGTACAGCCTCTAAAAAAACAGGCTTATAGAATGACATGAGGAATACTTTCCTTTCTGCCAGCAAATAACTGGAGAACATTTGCTGAGGCCTGACTCACACCGCTGTTAATGGGGGGCAACGCTGTAGGCTCCTGTAGAATAATGTAGAATAATGCTCTGCGAAAGGTGCAATGGTGAATAAAAGGTCTGTGACTTGTAATATGGAAGTTCATCAGGTGTTTAACTCCACTGGTCCTCTGTCATGGTTTCAGCTGGGATGGAGTTAGGTTTTTTTTGCTACCAGCTGGTGCAATGCTATGTTTTGGATTTGGGATGAGAAATACTTTTGATGGTGCACTGCTGTTTTTAGTTGTTGCTAGGCAGTCAAGGCCTTTTCTGCTCCTCACACCGCCCCACCAGTGAGTAGACTGGGAGGGCACAAGAAGCTGGGAGGGGGCACAGTTGGGACAGCTGACCCCAATTGATCAAAGGGATATGCCATTCCATGTCATATCATGCTCAGTATATAAAGCTGGGGGAAGAAGAAGGAAGGGTTGGACATTTGGAGTTATGGTGTTTGTCTTCCCAAGTAACCATTATGTGTGACGGAGCCCTGCTTTCCTGGAGATGGCTGAACATCTGCCTGCCCATGGGAAGCAGTGAATGAATTCCTTGTTTTGCTCTGCTCGCGTGCACAGCTTTTGCTTTACTTATTAAAATGTCTTTATCTCAACCCATGAGTTTTCTTACTTTTACTTTTCTGATTCTCTCCCCAATCCCAACCTGGGGGGAGTGAGCGGGTGGCAGTGTGGTTCTAGCTGCTGGCTAGGGTTAAACCATAACGTCCTCAGATACAGCAAATAAACCAGACCCTCAGTCCAAAAAGTCTATTTTTTCTGGCAGAATGCAGTTCATCTGATATATCAGAAGTTAAGCATAAGCATCACCAGTTTTATGTTATTCTGTTTTACTTCATGAATTTCGGTTTAGAACAACAAAGATTAAGCCATTTTGCAATATTTGCTTTTGTATGCTATGGTATGAATGCAAGAGCTTTTACTTTCTCCTGAATACTTACACAGATATACACACACAGTAAGGTTTTACTTCTCAAGTGTAAATGCTTATGAGAGGAGGAGAACATAAGGCTTAGAACAATAAGCGTGATAATGAGCAATCTGGATGCTGACCATACTCACTGCCAACTGCTTTTATGAGCATTATCAAATCAAAGGGAAAATGTGCTAAGGGGAATAAGGATGAATCAATGCGTGGAAAACTGAGGGCAGCGTAACACATACTTTGATCCTATGGCAACTGAATTATTTAGATTTAAGATTGGAAAATGATCTGTCTGCATAATTTCACTAGCAATCTCAAAACCAAAGAACATTTCATTTCCTTACTTCATTACCTCAGTTGACAGATGGAAACAGTAACGAAAGGACTACAAAGAATGGATTTTTAAAAAATTATTATTATTTAATAAGGTTTCCTCTAATGTATACAGCTAATCCTGTTCTGGAGGTGGAGAGCAAAATACAGGAATGGAACTGGTATTAGAGTTTAATATTCCCTGTGATACAGAGGGAATATTTATTAAAGCAATAGTGGAACAATTCCTTCATAAAGGGCCTCTTGGATGTGCCATCAGACTGCTTGTGAAATCCTGTGTGCGTACAGTCTGGACAAACAAGCTTTGCATGTGAAGACTCTGCTGGAAGCATTTGTAGATGTCGGGTTTCGTCTCCTGTGCCTACAAGACCTGAAAGCAGCGTGAGGCTGAGGCCCCTCAGCAGACCTGCCCTTGTGTGATCTCACCTAGCATGCACAGGAATTAACATATTGCGAGATTTTTTGCTTATCCTCCTTGCAAGACCTTCACATGGGAGTTCCCTGAGCACCTGTGTTTCTCTTTATTCTCTGCCACAACCTGGGCTGAGCAGCAGGGGCGGTTTGTTGGGACTCATGAAGTGGCCGTTCCTCATTCTCCCTTTATGGCAAATTCAATCCAGCCAGAACTGGTGCCACAGGGACTACTCACTCAAAAGCCAATGGGAATATATTAATATCTCCCTTCTCCCACCTGCTCTTCAGGGCTGTGGAAGGTTTCTCTTCCAGCCCTTGAATCGACTTGCTGCCTGGCCTGCCAGCCTTGCTACAAGCTCTGTATGTGCCTACATGCCTCTTACTCAGTTTTGTCAAAACTGTTCCCTGCCAAATATAATTAGACATTTTCAGGCCCACAGAAATTGTGATTTTCTTCCTGCTTCAGACCGCACATCAGAGAGTTCAGGACTGAAGCTCAGGTCTCCTCTTTTTTTTCATGAATGCTGTAAGACTTAAGTTCTTGTGTTACACTTTAGTCTGGGCAAAATGTATTTAAATTATTCTCTGTATGGAGGAAGAGTTTCCACCTGTGCAAGAAAGCAGCTCTGCCCTGTCAGATTATCCTGCAGAGTTGTGCTTAGAGGAAAGCCCTGAGGAATAAGGTTCAAATTTCTTCTGCACAGAACTTGAGTAACAGGCAGAGAAAGCACAATTTCTAACCCAAATTTACCTCATGGTATTCCTGCAAATACGAAGGAAAGAGAGGTACACTCCTGAAGCCCAATTAGCTGCCTGACACCCTGAGAACATGTCTCTCCACCCTGCCCACCCCACCCTACCAAGATTTTTCCAGCAGCAATGTGCTTAGCATGCATTTTTTGCAGACACTCATTCGCACTCTCCCACTCTCATTACACAAGCTTTCTGTCCTCATATAACGTACCGGGGAGAAAACGGCTTAATTTGAGAGTTTATGAATCACCAGAGTTCAGCACAGGGCATGAATTTGAGCACTGCTGTACCCAAGTCCCTTCAGAGAGCTAACTGTAAATGAACAATGCCACCTGGCTATATCCACGAGTGTTACCACTGTAGTGTATAAAAGTTTCCTGGTTTAAAGTTTAAATCCATATGTTTATTTGTCCATAGGATTATTTTGCTTACAGTCTTATATCGAGATTGTGACTGAAGGATTTACTGGGATGACATGTATGTCAACATAAAAATCAATATTACTACAGGACCATTTTAAACACACCAGAAGTGTATCCTTAGTTGAGTCTTGCTTGGTGGCCTGGGAATACATCTTATGTAGGATTGATTATGCACTCCTGAGCTTGCAGGAAACATGCATGCAAGAGCACATGACATAAACAAAGCTCTGATGTACAAAGGTTCAGAATATAGCTCTTAACGGAGACGTTTCCTACAGGCAGCTCTTGGCATTCGCTTTGTTTAGAAAGGTCTCATGATCTTACAGAAAAAGAATTTAACTTCTAAGCATTTGGTGTGTTTAGAAATGCAAATATCTTTGGCATTTCTGATGCCTTGTCAGATTTAGGTTGCTGTAAGTGTGTGAAAAAAATATTCAGAGAAAGACCTTCTTTTCCTTTTGTTAATATGATATCCCCAAATTATCTCTCCTGTTCTAGTTTCTATTTTCTTTTGAGTCAAGACCAATTATCCCTGCAGCTTTCCAGCTGAATGCAACAATATTTCAGGGTACTGCTCACCTATTTACACACTGTAGTGCTCTGAAGCATAATATACACACCGCTCATCTGTCAATCAACAGTTCTTTAATAACTACCGTGCACAAAGAAATTTTGCCATCATATTCTAAACGATATGTCTAAACCTACTCTGAACCTTCTTCACGCCCTCTCGACCCTCAGAAAACTAAAGCAGATTTTGATCCACTTGTTGGGAAGGGGGTAATTTTGTCTTCAGTATATCCTTACACTGTTTGTCAAATGTTAAATTACCTCCAGAACCCCTCTGACTAGAAAAGGAGGTACGATTTCAAACTGGCTCTTCTTTTGTTGCCACCAGCTACTCAAACAACATTTTTTACGAGGACATGGTTGACACCACACCTGTTCCTACCTGCGTAAGTACAATGTGTCCCAACATAAGGAGCAACGTCCCCAGAGTGGTTCAGCCTGTGAATTACAATTAAGGAAACGTTTGCCCCATGCTGTGGAACATGGTATGGAGATTCCTGAGGTGCCACTGACATCCAGTGCCCCAGTTCACCTTTCTTCTCACAGACCAACTTACCTTGTTGAGCAACTGTCCCTTAATACAACTGTTGTGGCTGGTAAACTGAAGGATGCTGCAGGGTCCCCCCTAGTGCCTCCCTCTTACCGTGGTAAGCAATGACACAAGGAGGTGCAAAGCAACATGTCCTTCTTCAGCCAGGCTAGGGAGCCTGTCTCCTTCGAAAGGCTTTGCTTTGTGACCCCAGGCCACGAACCCCTTTCCAGTAGCTCTCCTCAGTAGCTTAGGAGGGAAGTGATGGATGCTGCAGGTTCCTAGGTTGACGTTGGGGTTTGGTCAGGGTATCAATATTGGTTATTTTTTGTGAAAGTTTTACAGGCTATCACAAAAAGAAATGGAGAAATTTAAGATACTGCAGTGAGAGTGGAATTTACTAGGTGAAAATTTGTTACTAGTGTAGCTCCATATAAATATCCCAGCAGGGAATTTGGCCCACAGCGTTTTTTAAACACAAGAGTTTTCACAAGCTTCTGGTGACAGAGAAAAGACAGTTAAAGGGAACAATTAAATAATAGCTGTCCTAAAGCCAACTGGAAATTGCCTTTGATATCAGAATCCATCTGTGCCAATAAGTGAAGCCTACTGGGGAGAAGATGAAACAAAAAGAAATAAAAGAGTCATGACTACTGGCGGACAAGTGGATGAAATTCAATTAGCTTAGCTTGAAACAGGCATTCACCACTGTAAATGAAGTTTAACTTTTCCCTTTCGATACCAGAATGGAAACTTCCACACATCCTGCCCTGAGAAAAAAACTTCTCTGTTTTTTCTTTTGGACTTACCCCCAAAATCTAAGATATTATTATTACAGCTTGAAATCTCACTTTTATATACTGAGAAATAGCTTCTATTCCTATCAGGGCAAGATGAAATATTTGCATCATGTAGTACATGTATATACTTACTCTATCTGAGCAATGGTTCCTGTTATTATTCACTACACAGAACAAAGGAAATCTATAAATGCCAATTCTGTAGAAGTTTCTAAACCAAATTTCTGAATCTGAGCCCTCTTGAATGTTTTCTCCTCATCATCTAGCTCTGAATTTCATGCCCTGAAACAATTGCTGTAGTATTATGTAACAGGCATTCCCTCTTGAAGCTAATAAAAAAATGCCTCACTAGCTGTTACTGCCACAAATTCTTTTGAAAAATGACATTCTCTTCTTAATAATGATCTTCTCAGCTGCATTTTAGAAGATAAAAATATAAAGCTATCTCTGCTTCAGTAATGATGATCTACTTCTTTTTCATATCTCCTTTTTAGTAAAATACTTTCACCCATGCATATCATTAAAAAATTAGCCTGCTGATCAGTTGGCTTTAGAACTGTCACAAATTTTTCATCAAGAAATGTACATTAGATGAGCCTGAACAGAGTTTACACTGATTGAATGATAGTAAATGTTTTATTGATAGAACATATTATGAAAACAAGAAGTGTTGATGGCAGGGACTGAATAAAAAAAGGTATTGTTATATGACAACAAAAGATTCCCTGAAATGATTTTCAAAAGCTACTAAACCATTACAACAGAAATTGGTTATAATCCAAGCAAAGAGATTTAATGTAATGCTCTTCGCTTGGGATCAGATGCAAGAAACCAAGATTTTCAAAACCTGTTGTCTAAAGTTACTCGCTTTCGTTCAGACTGAAGACATGTAAATTCCAAGCTTTAGTTTTTGCCATGCTAATGGAGCAGCTCTTTCGGAAAGCAACCAATGCTCATTGTCTGAGCCAGCAACTGCTAAGTTGTAGCCATATGTTTGGGTAGTCTTCCCCTCGGAACATTCTGGCTTGTTTAGTTAACATTGGTGAAATCCAGCTTCTGACAAAAGCATTATAAAACTTACTCTTCGTAGAGAATAAAACCAAAGGCAGAAATACGCCTATCGAGTACTCACATTATCACCTCTAACCTCAAATGGAAAACACTACTTTAGAAATCCTGATACCCCAAACAAAAATCACTGCCAACAAATGACATATTAGTCACCAGAATTGTTCATTCCAGTCTTCCTACCATTTGTCTTGTTTGGATTTTAAGACTTTTTTCAAGAAAAGTCTGAAAGTCTTAATTTTTTGCAGGTGTGGATTTTTACTTTTCCCCATACTTCTGCAGCAAAATAGGAAAAAAAGGTACAAGTAGAAAGACCGGTGTAGAGGAATAAAAATATAGGAAAGGGGTCTTTAGGTCATATGGTTTGGGAGAGTTTTCCCCAACACTGGTTTCTTCCATTTGAAAAAAAAGTAGGAAATATTAAAACTCTGTGAAAAACATTGTCAAAATGGGAAAATAATGTTGAAAACTAGCTCTAGTTCTTCTGCTAAGTAGCCAGTGGTACAAAAAAAGGGTTTCATTTTTGTTAATTACTTTTTTTCATTAAAATGCCTTTGAAAACTGAATATAATCTGTGGGCTGGCATAGAGGAAAATCTTCTCCATTTGCTGGTATTATGGATATATGTAAACAAACCATTCCTAGGAGAGTAAACACATCATAACTTGGGGAAACACAGTGTAAGAATCCCTATACAAACAGGAGTGAAAGGCTCCCATCCTCAGTGACTTCAGCAGTAGCTTGTTTCTTTCCATTCACTGATCAGATGGTCCTTCTAGTAACACCTCCACCCACCTCTCAAGCCTGTTCACAATATCCAGGTGTTTCCATAGAATTCTGTCTCCCACACCAGGGATTTTCTTGCTTGGTCCTGCCAGAGAGTATCACCAGCTAACCTGGCTCAGAGTTTGATTCAACTGGGCAATAGCTCAGCAACCCATCCAGTTCAGTTCCTGTCCTTTGCAACATCTTTTGGTGTCCTTGAAATCTGCTGCTACCAATCACAAAAGTCTGTGCACTTTCTTCCAGCAAAACCCTCTATCATCAGCTTTGTCATACGGTTCTCATGCAGAGGAGGCATCAGCTATTAAAGTAGTTAAACACATTAGTAGGTGTGTAAAAATAAACTCTACCTTTGAAAGGTAAGAGCTCCTTCCCTCTTTCCCCTCTGAGCCCCAGAATCCAAGTTCAAGTACAATGATGGATCATTTCTAGAGAATTTATGAGTAGTTGGCCCATGCAAAAGAAATTCTCTGTGACAGCATATTTCCATTTCATGAATGAATGATACTTTCTCCTCTCCAGTCTCTTCATAGGATTTGCTAATCAATACCACGAGGCTACATTGCAGCAAAAGAAGGCTGGAGCTATAAATTCTTCAGCATCTCTCTACCTGATACTGCAACAACCAGTGATATAAGAATTGTATTTTGTGGTCGCATATGCTGAATCTATTTGTTTCTATTGGATAGTATATATTGCAATCATCACTCCAGCAAAGCCATCGTTATGGTTTTAGCAGCCTGGTTGACCTAAGCACTAATCTTCTCAACTATTTTGGGAAATGTCATGTATTGGTTTCCACCACAGAACTGAAGCTTTTCTAAAAAGCTAGAGGAAAACCCATGTAATCTGCACTGGAACATTTCATCACTGATGAAATGATGCCTATTTCATAGGTTGGTTTCTCCTAGGCCCCGTTTGGAAGCCGAGGTTGATGGACTGCTAGCCGTCTGTAGCTGGTGCACACTGCAGAACTGGTATCCTCTGTGCTCTTTATATGTATTACTCAAATTTATCCCCAGATACACTTACCCAAAGAAAGAATTATTTTTCTGTATTATAGGTCTCTGGACGTAAATGGTTACAAGAAGGCAGCAGCAACTGGGAGGGGCAGTTGTGAGTGATAGGAATGAGCCTGCTTGTGTTTCTGAGCTCTAACATCACTTGATTCAATTGCAGTGCAGGAGTCGTCTGTGTGAAATGAATAGGAGTCTGTAAATGCCATCTTACAGTCATTTTCCTGCTTTATTTTCTTGCACTAGCTGCACTTTTGCAGGGGGTTTGTGAAATGGAGAAGAGATGAGAAACATGAAGGGAGAAAAAGAGAAAGGGACATTAAAGAAAGTAAAAAAGATAATTAATGGGTATTAAAGGGGAGCAGTAAGGGGCCTATAAAACCAATACCCCATTATTAAGAAAGGCAATTCAGTTATAGAGTCAGTGCACAGACAATTACATTCTTGCCAAGGAACCCTGAGGCTATTCATGGAACTATTTACCTGAATATGTGTGTGTGATTGCTCCTTAAAAAAGAATAAAAATGGAACTTTAAGACAAAAAAAAAAACTTTTAAAAGCACATGGTGAATTTACGTATACATTAAGTCAGCCTAAGGGGGAAATTTACAGCTTTAACAATACTAAAAAAAAATACATAGTTAGCCTGATGTGTACTGTGTTTTTCTGCAATGCAATTATTTATTTTAAATGTTTGAGTTGAATATTCAGCTAGCATATAAAGAAAGTGCTTGTCATTTGTTTTGAGCATTGAAGGTTTAAAAATGGCTTATTTCTGATATTTTAATCTTGGGACATATGTAGTTCTCATTGTAGGATGTGCAATTGCTTGGGAAATAGTTACAAAAATAACTTCAAAGAACAGAAAGAGAGCACACTGATTTAGAAGCCTCATGAGTGCAGTTTTCTGGATGTATGTAGACAAAACGTTGACATTTATCATTCCAAAGTTTTTTCCACATTCAGACAATTTGTCATTATTTGTATCCTGAGCAGGAATCATGCTTCCAGGCACTCAACTTGCACATAAGAACCCCCAAAACAGGAACTGCCTCAGAAACATCAAAGTCTGCAGTGCTGTTCCCAGAATCACAGCTCCCGCAGAGATGAATGCCTCCTCCTCAATCCTGTACCACAGACAGTGAGAGGAGAGGTTCTGCACTGAGTATTTGCAAATAATATGAACTTAAGCTAACCAGGAAAATATAAGGCAAAAGTTTTCCTCTGAAAATTGTTCTGGCATTTAGCTAGAATCATAGAATCATTTAGGTTGGAAAAAACCCCTTAAGATCGTCAAGTTCAACAGTTAACCTAACATTGCCAAGTCCACCACTTCGTCCCCAAGTACCACATCTACACATCTTTTAAATACCTCCAGGGATGGTGAGTCAACCACTTCCCTGGGCAGCCTGTTCCAATGCTTGATAACCCTTTAGGTGAAGAAATTTTTCCTAATATCCAGTGTAAACTTCCCCTTGTGCAACTTGAGGCCATTTCCTCTTGTCCTATTGCTTGTTACTTGGGAAAAAGAGACTGGCACCCACTGATAAATTGTCAGTTCTATAATACCTTCTGTAGATACATAAAATAGCAAACTTAAAGTTTTTAGAGGTGCTTCAGTATACAAGATTCTGGGAAAGCTACAAAAGGTAGATATAAAAGCAGACATTGATGATACATATTGCAACCCTCAAATTCCAAGTCATTTAACGCAAAACCAGAGGACAGATGAACTCCTTAACGAGTAGTACCTTAGTGACTGTTCTCAAGTTTTTATTATATGTTTTTCTAACAATAATGATCTAGGTCTTCTGT
Source organism: Himantopus leucocephalus (assembly GCA_003993805.1). Classification (NCBI taxonomy): domain Eukaryota; kingdom Metazoa; phylum Chordata; class Aves; order Charadriiformes; family Recurvirostridae; genus Himantopus; species Himantopus leucocephalus. Next base: position 87,483,868 of record RSEF01000004.1, on the reverse strand, counting down.
AGCACTTCTGTTTTTGTTCGTAACTTTCAAAAATATTTATGAATGAAGTAATATTGTTCATATCCTATCATGAAACAAAGAGGCAAGAGATTGAAATGACAGGTTCAAAGCCCACAGCACACTGGGCTAGAGGCCAGCAATGGAACTACCTACGAATCCTTGTCCAGGCCTCATTAATGTCTCTGTTTGCTGTTAATTTCTTATAAAACAGAATTTTAAAATTTTAAAAGTTTTGGGCTCAGAACTAGCACTTTTACTCCATCTGAATAGAACCAAAGACTAAATAAAACTGCTGGGATTTTAAAGTGTTTTTGGATTCCCTGTCATGACAGAAAAGGCCTGAAAGAGTTTTCTGAAGTTTCTGAAGCCAGGTGGAAGCATGAATGGTACAAAGCATCTCTGGAGCGTCATAAAAGACAGTGGAGGTGGGCAGAAAGGATTGCTTTTGATAACTAAAGAGAACAGCATAGCATATTTATCAGTTGTAGCGATGGGACCTTTATCCTGTTGATCCCATGAACAAGTTTAGTGAGAAATAAATGTAGCCCACAGCTTCATGATGCTGTTGATTCACCACTCCCTCACCCGGGTGGGCTTCAGCTGCCTCAGCAGCGCCTGCAGAGCAGAGACTGCAGCAAGCAGCCGCACACTGACTGCCCACGCCGTGCTGCAGATTTGGCCCCAGGAATCTTGTTTCTTTCTTGAGTGGACACAGAGAGGAAATAGATACTTCTTGTTGTTGTACTTGTGCAAGCTACATCAAGGATTATAACCGTATGTTAAGAGCATTTTCTAGCCCTGTGATATATTTAGTGGCAACCAAATAATAAACCTTATCACTTACATGGAATGTGCAACTGTATTGCCGTGCCCTACGATAGCATCTGCATCATAAACACGGAGAAACATTACTGATGTTTTGAAAGGAAGAAAAGGATTTGCAATTCCAGATGTGAGAACATATTCGTGAATTCCTCAGCTAGCACCCAATCCTCTGAAATGCCAATTCTACAGGAGGGTCAGGCACCTTCCATGCAAGAACGAATAAGGAATGAAGCAACGTGTGTCGTGGTCAGAGACTCCCATTGCTCAGGCTTTAACTAAAGTCTTCAGCTGTGTATAGAAACACATACTTCCTTGTTATTTTTATCCTGCTCACGACAGCTATGGTATAAATCATGACTTGGTACTTTACGATCTATATTCTTCACCACTTCAGAGTCAGTAGATCATGAAGATACATTTGACTTCCTGGACATAAACATAGTTTGTTTTATTTGGGGAAAAAATCAAAAGCAATATTTTGGCTGGAGTTCTAAAGAAAATGCCTGTAAAATATTCCTATGTGTATGTGCCTCTACTGTGTTAAGGATTGGGGGGGCTGCGATGGGTAGGCAGGAGAAGAGAACATACTGTAGGGGTCTATAGTTATTAAATGAATTCTAAACAAATAAGGAAAACTTTGTGCCCTGGACCCAGCCAAATGTTTGTTAGACAGAATTTGAACATAGCAGATAGAGAAGATTTAGAGACCTAGAGATCCAAACAGCCTAAAGAAGAGATGAGCAAATTTTGCCCACCTAGAGCAATATACGTGCATCTTTCTATAGACTATTATTTTGATGTTATCCAATTGTTAGGACTTTCCTTTTGTTTATTATTAGGAGGGAACAGCGCTTAGAGTCATAGGCTAATTCAGGTTGGAAGGGAACTCAGGATGCCTCTAGTCCAGTCTCCTGCTCAAAGCAGGGTCAGCTTCGAGGCCAAACCAGGTTACTCAGGGCGTTATCCAGTCGGGTCTTGAAAACCTCTAAGGACAGACAGCGCAGCGTCTCAGAGCAACCAAGATATTTTATTACATGACATATAAAACCTCAGGGATAAGTAAGTGCATTGAGTTAATTGAGTTGTCCTTGATTAATCAGATAATTAAATGGTTAATTTGCATCCAAAGGTCCTAATGACTCTTTTTAATATGTTTATTCCTGATGTTTATTTTCGCATTACCAAAATAGAAAAGGAACAGTTATTCTTGTAGTCCTGTAAAATATCTTTTCAGTTTGTTTGTTTCGCCTCTGAAAGAAAGGGAGGGGGAAAATGCAATTTCTGTTACTAATTAATAGTAACTGTTACCACAACAAAAATCCAGTTAACACACAAAAAAGTTAGGATACCTTTTGAAAAGATTGTAACCTGAGGGCAGCCTTAACCTATGTGACTATCAGTTATCGTATGCTGGAGATGGCAGAATTACGTAAGAATGAACTGCTGCTGAACTCTTTCTCCAGGAACTGACAGGTTCCTTCTCCTTCCACATTTACTATGCATGAGTACTTTTTAAAATGTCTTCTACCTACTTTTTTCCTTTAATACCATATTTGGGGACAATCCCTTCCCTTAGTTATGAACAGTATGAGTTTGATAGACATTGACTGGCATTTCTGAAGGTGGTAACTACTGTCAGGAAGCCTCCTCTATACAAAACATTCACCTGGCATTCAAGTTCCCTCTATGGTCATCACTTTGCCTGAAAAATATACACAGAGTTGCTCAATAGCCCCAAATGTTCATTCCCAACAGGCGTATTGCCAGTTAGGGAGTCCATCCTGCCTAACGTTAGAAAAGAATGATCTAGTGATCCACATTGTATCCTGAGACATCTGGCATGCACTAAAAGAAATGGGAGATATGAAAGATCCGTGGGTTTATCTCTGTTTTACTGCCTGAATTTGAGCCTTGACCCATAAATGAGGTTGGCTATTTCAGTGACTAGTTTGGGGGGATCTTGGGTCAATTTTATTTTTTATTTTTAGTAGTACTTCTGATTTCTGTACTTTGCCAGAAGTACAGAAGAATTCCACCCTTTTGGGGTGTAAATCATAGGCCAGAGCAATGCCCCGAGGGTACCCGTTCACTACTGGCAAAACCAGGCATCACAAAATGGGAGTGTGAATCCAACACTAGTGACTAAAAATACAAACACAGTCCTTAAAAAAACGCTAGTGATGCCAGTGCCTCCCCACAAACTAGAGATGTAGTACCTTACTTTTTTCTTATTTTGCAAAACCCAAACTGCATGCCCTGCCTACCAGACGGAGGTCAGCAAAGGAGAGAAACATTTAGTTTGTGTATCCTGATAGGATTTGTGTGCAAGTTCTGTGTACATGCAACGTTCACAGAGCCAGAAACAGAACTTATACATTGGAGCTTAGCAGGGGTCTGAGAATCAACAGTGGATTTGCAACTGGAAGGATCCACATAAGGTAGAAGCTTGTTAAGATTTACCTACCTAAATGCCATTAATCTTTTGGTTTCTCATCAGCATAAAGGGCATGCTAGTCCCTCCTTAATGCATAAAGACATTGACAGACTAAGCATAACAAAGGTTATGTAGCATTTAGATAAGTGATAATGGATCTCAGAGTTGAGTGCCCATAAACCCAGGGGCCTGGGCTACCCAGGATGCAGGAGCCTGGAAGTCTCGGCTTTCCGGCACCTTATCCAGCAGCCTGCCCAGAAGCCAGCCAGACAAGGCAGTAAGCAGTCAGGCCAGCAGAAGCTGATTAAAGATCTCCTGGTTTCCATTATATATGGGGCAAACCAGACACATTCTTCAAGGAGAGATCAGATTTCATCAAAGTGGCATTTTTCTGGCAGAAAAACATACCATCCAGGAATCTTTAATCAGTTCTATTGCTAATTGTGTTGTTAAAACAATGCATCATGTTCCTCTGATATACCATGAGGCAAACCAAAACTAGCAGTCCGATGGACTAAAAGTCTCCCTTTAATCACCGACAGAAATTGCTGCTGATGTAAACAAATCAGTGCCAACCTTAGTGAATGCACATTTATAGACACTTCAAAACTCTGCACACAAGCATTTATTGGTGATAAAACAGTAGGGCTTGGCGTGAATCAAGAACTTTTAGCATCACTCCTGTCACTCCACTAGTGGTCCTTAAATACAGCACAACACTGCCTCGAAGCATCTCGCAGGTAGTCTTCTGGGGAATCCTCCCAGCGTACCTGGGAGGAGGAGAAGCCCTATCTACCCTTTGTAGATCAGATACTGAGGCATGTGAGGTAAAGGCACAGCAAGCGCCTGCTGTGTATTGTACTCAAATTGCAAGCGGGGACTGCTTTAAAGAGTGCAAAAATGGAACGAAAAGACAAAGCAAGAGAGTCTGGTATAATGCAGAGTGATTCAATAGGCACATATTTTCGTACCTTAATCTTTGCTGGACACTTGAAAGAGCTCCTCTCAGTCCAGCTGCTATGGCCCCAACTGAAGAGCTCCACACACTGTGTGCACCAAAATCTGATGAGGGACACATCTGAGTAGGTGGGCTCAGATAGGTCACCCCCACCACAGACAAGATTAAGTCTTTTCCTTAGTTCAGCTGTGGCCTTTTCTTTTAAAATATAGCTGGAGTGGCTGCGGGATTTCAGGATTTCTCCTATTTTTCCCAGGATTTGACATGTGCTTGCTTTCCAGATACAGAACGTCCTTGTGGAATGAAAGTGTTAGTCTACTGAGAGACAAAAAGCTAGATCAAATAAAACATTTATGTGCCTAAAGGAAAGGCATTTTAGCTGCATCACCTTTATAAACAGTCTATTGGTGAAAGCACTCAGTGAGGAAGTGGGAGACCTCAGTATTAATTTCTTTCTCCAACAGACTAGGTTGAAAGGGATGCTGTGCTGAAAGTGCTCCGCTACAGAGGAAATAATTTGAAATGTTGGGTCAAAGGCATAGAGAACAAAAACAAGAGAAACATGTCCCTGCAGCCTAGGGTTAGCCTATTAAGTGTGCTGTACATTTCAGAACCAGTCTGGTTATTATTTCTCCGGCTCGTGTCACTTATTATACATCACACCAAAAGACCTACTCCTAGTGGCCTGCTTTTTAATTTATGAGAGGAGACTTAACAGAGTTAATGGAGGGAAATAGAAATCCTCATTTTTTTTCCTGTTGTCAACAGGGTGTACAGCTTTCTCTGTCAGCAGAGAGCTATCAGGAGAGTATCATACAAAATGAATGACTGCTGTTCAAAAAAATGCTGAAACACAACTAATCGATTTTGATGAAGCAGGCAGCTATATTTGATTTGTGTACTTTACATTCAGGAGCTTTAATAAAGCATTTTTGTTAAGAGAGTTACATATAGACTAATTAAGTGCTGGTTTGCTTTTCATTAGACCTTTCAGAGAAGTATAGTAAAGACCATCGCTTTACAGCAGAATGTCATTTATTGACAGAAAAGCTCTTTTTTTTTTCTACTGTAAACAGTATCACCAGTGTAGTCTATTAAAAATAAGCTTCTGCGATTTTGCATGAATTTCTGTTTTCCAAAAGAAAAAAAAAGGGAGGGGGGCAGGGAAGGAAGACTGGTATCGTGGTAAGATGTTAGGCTAGAACTGACACCAGGTTTCAATTCCTGATGTTTTGCATGCTTCTGTTTCTTTTCTTCTGTAAGGTACTGGCAATCTTTCTCTACCTTATCAACTGTTGTGCAGTTGAATTAAAAAATGTTTGGGATAGTGCAGTGAAGGACATGTGCCAGAGGAGAGATAAAATACTTAAAAATTACTCCTGTCGTACTCTAAGGGCTGCCACTTCAAACAAAGGCAACATACCAACTGTAGGCATCACCTAAATTCAGACCACGCATGATAGTCACTGTGAATGGAAGATAACTCAGCCTTTCCCACTAAACCAGTAGTAGAGTTATCCAACTGCTGGAGGTCTGGGCATCCGGTATAACCATCTGAGTGCCGACTTGCTGAGCAATTTGCCACCTTTTGCTTCCTTGAGAAGCAGTATTTCTACCATTTCCACGTTACATAGCTCCCTAAGTCTTTTTTAGGATTTCAAAGTGACTGGGAAGCGACAAAATTAAAGCCAGCTCAGTTATCAGAATGGGATCTAGGGAAATTTCACAATACACCCATGACCCTTCAAACTGCTAATTACTCCTTTCTCACATGCCTTAAGCGTCAGACTCTCCCATTTCTGTCCTGAAACGGAGATGTGCAGGGTGCCTAATACGAACTGATGCTTTTTGCTAAAACTAGACTATATTCAGTGTAGCCTTATTGATGCTACATGGCCTATTGCGTCCAAGTGCCAAACTGTATTTTTGGCTTAATTTCAAGGACAAAGGACAAACTTAATCTTGGTGCTGAACACTGAAGTGAGCAATCCCTTATCCCAGCCTTCTCCTGTGTCATCTTTTGTATGGTCTAGTTGACCCACAGATCTGGAAGGCAAATTAACATTTGCTACTGTGCAATGAAAAAGGCAAATTCCTGCACTGTACTTGCGTACAGTGCAAAGAATGTAAGCAAATATTAATTCCTCCAGTTTTGTGGGTAGTCACTTCCTCATGCATCGTCCTCCCTCCAAATTAGAGCTTTTTCTCTGAAGCATCTATTTGCCCTGTGCTCACCAACAAGGTCACAATGAACAACCATGAAAACAAACTCACAGATAGCATCTGGCCTTCATTTTGCACAGCTTGCAGGTATTCTCTCCTTCTTGAGTGTAGTCATAGTTTAAGGTTAGAACATTCTCCTGAAATGCATGTCGTTACTGACATTTCCTACAAAATCTTTATCCTTCTCAGTTGCTGTTCTAAACAATACCAAATTCCACAAAGCAAGAAAGAAACCAAGTTTTCTTCTCCAAAAACCACATGCAATGAGATAATGCTCTTCACACAGCTTATACTGAAAATATACAGTAGGTTTTGTTGCTCTGGTTAGATAGTCACAACCCCCTTGACCCACACCTCCTATGGCTTTGAACAGTAGTCAAACATAAGCAGAGAGGATTGCTTTCTTTCAGTTCTTGTACGTTTACACACAAATGTTTGCTTACATTCCTCAGGCACTTTTACTGAAAAAGAGGCAATGATGTCTGAGGAAGCTCCTAACATCCTTGCCCACACCGAGTAGTTCCCTCATTCAAAAGGAAACTTTGCTGAAGTTTTCCAGGTTTACTCACAAAGGCTGATACAGCTCAATGTGGGCAAAGCTGCTCACACGTTGTCTTTCATCTCAGGTCTACTTCTCAGAAATTGCCAGTCCTTTTGGAGCACTGTGACTCTTCTGAACAGAGATCACACAGAACAACAAGGCCTTGATTCTTATTTTAGACCATAATTTAAAGCTGTGATCCTGTCAAATCTCCTGTATATAAGGCCTCTTCCATTTGCCCCAAGCCTTGAAGAGGCTGATTCTGCCATTCTCACTCATGCAAAACTCCTGCAGAAGAGGGCTGAAGGCCAGCACCACTGAGTTCCCATCCTAGTTAAGCTGATCCGTTTGATATTTCAATAACCAACCAATAGCAGTACTGTTCAGAAAATTGGTTTTGAAAATAAAACATTAACTTCTCATTTTAGACCGACAGAAAATTTTCTTCATGGCGAAATGAGCAAATGAACAGTTAAAGATCAGGTGCTTGTTGTTAAAATCAATATGGCTTCATAGTAACATTTCTTTCTTCCACCACAGTGAAGAGTGGTGTTTCAACCAGCTCATCAGATGTGATCAAAGTCACAACTGGACACATTTGAAACATAAAATATCTTCTCCCTTTTTCTTAAGCAAAAGCTGCATTGACTGTTTTTTTCCTGTATATGCTATTAGCCAACTTACAGCGGAAGCACGACCACAGTGTGAGTAGCAGAGCTGATAACTTTTTATGAAAAGTTAACACCGCACAATATGTTACAAATTCCAGTCTTCAGCTATTACAAGTAATAAGAGAACACTGTAATTAAAAAAATAAATCTGCCCCATTTTACTTCCTTGAAGCGTAATCAGCAGTTACATTAAAAACAATTTTTATAGAAATCCTCTGTATTCACTGATTTAGAGGGAAATGCACTTAAAAGGGCTGTATACTGCACATCTTTATTGATGAATATTACTTTTTATCTAGCTCAGAAGAAATAAGATCTTCTTGAGGCATTGAATCAGATGAGTAACTGTGATGAGAAATAAATTAAAACCACAGAAAATGCCTTGTTTTTAAGTATGCTGTTGCACATAGACGTTCAGTATCTGCATTTGGAAATGCAAAACAAAAATAGAAGCATTATTTCCTTTACGTTTATAATGACCACAGAATAATTTTATAGCAAAGAAATTACTTTTAAGGCACATCAGTCATTCCACATATACTTCACCTCCACTAAAATCTGACTGTCAATTAAATTTCATTTCCATAGACTCCTTGAATTCTACAAAGAAAAACAAAGGGGAAGGATTGTGTTTAGAGGCAACAAATCTCATTTCAACAGCTGTGCAACAGTGAAACTGCTGTGTGTCTGCAGACTGGGAAACCACGCTAAACAAGCATTAAGTGACAAAAGCAGACCTTTATCTTAGTAGGAATGGGTATCTCTAATGAAGCTGTCCAGTAGCTCAGAGGTAGTAGCTATGTACCATATGTTGCTTTGGTTGCTCTGGCAATTATATAGTTTCTTCAGATTAAACAAACCTGAACTTTTTAGCTACATCGTTACCTACAAATAATATGAGCTTGCTTCAGCTCTTCTTGATGTAACTTTAAAAAGAATTCTCCATTTTGCAAAAGAGAAAATGGCTTGTAATTTCCTCCACTTGGTTGCTATTTTTTCTCATATTTATCTGTCTCAGATATGGATTTGTATGAAACCATTGTTATTTACAATGGGATGCTCTTGAAAATAAGTCTTAACATCGTTTCTTTAAGTGCAAATGTTTAAACAAAGCTCAAATCTTTTCACAATTCCAAGCCTTATTTCAAGAAAGGATCTAATAAGTTACAGACTTAAGACTTTGAAAATGCCTTAGTTTTTTTCTTTAGTGAAATCAAGCAAACTTCTAATGCATTTGGTGCAATCACCTAATCCTTACTTCAGCAGAACTCCCACTTGAGTTGGCCCTGAATTGTCTATTGAATTAACACCAGAACCTGAGCCACCGACAGCCTCCTTTTTCCAGGGTTAAGTGAACCAGATGCTTATTATGAAAAACTGATGAAACAAAGTGACTGCTCTATCATTTCTTCTTATGCCATAGAGATTTCAAGAGAAGAGAGGCTACAGACACCTTTCAGACAGAACAGAGGGAGTAAAGAAGGGGATATCCAATGATTCTCAGGTATACATTCAATTTAGCTGTTTCAAGAAGCCTGCCGTATAGAAGAGATATCGTTCTATCTTTCTAAGAACTGTTTACTATGGAAAGGTTCATTTGAGGCAGACACCAAATCCTGCTGCCTATGGAAGGAGTGATACACATAAAATGGAGCAGTATTTACCCCGCAAAGAGAATACACAGCTTGCAGCAGCACAGCTGGAGAGGGGATGTAAATGCTCAGCTGAGTCTTACACTCGGTATGCTTTCAGTGGTGAATGTACAGACACCAGTCCCTGACTCTCATTCTCTTCATTACAGTTTATGACATTTTATAAACCCATGGGAAATATTACTTGCTTTAATAACTATTCAAACTCTTCTCCCTTCTTCCCTCCCCTCAACAAAATCCTCTGAAATCAGAAACTAGAAATGAAAACAGAAGAAGGGAAAGAAAGCAGCATTAATATTAAAGGTTTGGAACAGCTGCACCTTCTTTTGAGATTTGTTCGCATACACCACTGACAATCTGCAATGTATGCTTCTCATTAAAAAAATAAATATAAAGGATTTAGTTGCTCTAAGACTGTAAATACGAAGGATTTAAAGACCTTAGCGGTCTGGTGATTGCTCTTCCTCTGAAAATCTGCATAGCAGACTGCCTCTAACTGCCTGTCTGAGAATGAGAGCAGCATGCATTCAGCCCCTGAGATCAGCCTTTTGAGGGGGACCTAAAAAGAAGGGAAAAAAGTTCCCCAGGGCACATGCAAGTTGAGCTGGTTGGAAATTTGATCTTTTTCTTTTAACTCAGAAAATGTTGAGTTCACCAAAATGATTTTTTTTTCCCCACTACCTGCTCCACGACAGCAAGGTGCTTAGGCTACTGATCTGAGAGGGATGGAGCAGGAATTTACTGCCTGGTGATCCAACACGGGGAAATAAGGTCATAGGGTGCATGTGCTCTTTTTCATATTTCATGAAAACATGCAATACTTCCAGGTTTGTCCTGCTGACAAATAAAAAATCATGGGAAGACAGGAAACACATTTCCCATCCAGTTCTATATGCAAAGACCCCTCCAAAGAAAAAGAAAACCCCATGCTTTCCGTTTGACTTAAGCCCTGTGTAAAATCATCATTCAGAAGGTTTTAACAGTACAAAGGTTTATTTAGAAAAGAGTTTGGATTGTTCTTTAGGGGGTTTTTGGCAAACATTTAAATCCTTTCATAACTCAAAAGACTGTCAGTGCCTGGTACTTTGCACTTTCTTTCCCCGCATAAGCAGTAAAAGCCAATTTCTTACTGGGACGAGCCCACCACAGGCCCCAGCTGCTCTATTTATAAATACCCAAATCTCCACCACCACTGCCACTTAATCCTTTCCTCTTGATGTCTCTGCTTGTTTTCCCACAAAATTCCAGAGCCCATAAAAGCTCACTGCCTCCCAAACTTGGTGTCTTAGCCTATTTTCCTCTGCGGACTCCCCATGCCCTCTGTTAGGGTTCAAAGACAATCACTCCCCTCCCTGTTTAGCCATCCACACTCCAGCACCGCTCCTCCACCAACATGTTGCCATTCTGAATGCCCTCAGCCTCCCTGATACTATCCCTCTACCCCACACCACCACTCTGCACCCCCGAGGGGGCGAGCCCTATTCCTTCTCTCTAAGCCCAAACCCCATGTTCTCTTCCGTCCCTTCTTTTTCAGCATAGAGCTTTCTCCTTCGCTTTTTAACTCCACTCCTGCTCAAGGCAAATCCATCCCTCCAGCTCAATGCCGGAAGTTCTTCTTCTTCTTCTTAAAGAGAATGTGTTTAAAGGACCTGCGGAAGTCCTGGTTGAAGATGGTGTAGATGACTGGGTTGAGGGAGCTATTGCAATACCCAATCCAGAAGAAGAACTTGAAGAGAGTCTCAGGAACCTCACAGGCCTCCCGGCAAATACCATAGAGGCTGTAGCTGAAGAAGAAAGGGAACCAGCAAACTACAAAGACCCCCATGACCACGGCCAGCACAAAAGTAAAGCGTTTCTCCCGGGCCTGGGTGACTTTCTTACGGCAGATGCTGCTACGCTTCCGGCGACGGCGGTATGAGAAGAACTGCATGGAGCGATTGCTAGAGCGGGACAGACGGCTACTAGAGTGCTTGGAGGAATATGAGTAGGAGAAGGACTGGCTCTTGCTGCTTTTGCGGGGATGCTCCTCCCGGCTCCGCCTCCGTCTACTCTCTGAGGTGCTGCTCTCCTCCAGCTCGATGTCCTCCAGTTCTGAGGCTTTGCGCCAGTGGTGCACCGAGTAATGTCCGTTCTCTCCCAGCTGCATCCTCAGGGACGTGCAGCCCCCAGCAGCACGGCTCAAGCCATTCTCAGTCTGGGAGGACCCCTCTGGCATCGTACGCTTCTCAGAGAGGGTCCTGGTCCTTAGCTTGGCCACGCGGTAGATGCGGATATAGACCAACACCATGATGAGGCAGGGGGCAAAGAAAGAGCCAATGCAAGAAGAAAGGATGTACCATGTCTCATCATTGAGCTTGCACTGGGGAAAGCCATCTCCTTCAGGGTCCCGGTACATGGAGATCAATGGCGGGAAGGAGATGACAGCTGAAATGAGCCACACAGTGAGGATGATGGCCTTGATCCGCCGGGGGGTCCGTTTGAGGTTGTACTCCACCGCCTGTGTGACCGACCAATACCTGTCGAGGCTGATGGCACACAGGTGGACGATGGAGGAGGTGCAGAAGAGCACGTCCAGCGCCAGGTAAATGTTACACCAAGCCTTGCCGAAGTACCAGTAATTCATAAGCTCGTTGGCTAAGGAGAAAGGCATGACGAGGGTAGCCACCAGGATGTCCGCGCTGGCCAGGGACACCAGGAAGAGGTTCTGGGGGGCTCTCAGCGCCCGGCTGGTGAGCACGGCTATCACCACCAGCACGTTGCCCACGATGGTGAAGACGATGAGGAAGCCCACCACCGCCGCCAGGCTGGCCACGGCCGCCGGGGAGTAGGGGGAGGGCGGCTGCAGGAGGGCCGAGGAGGACGGCGAGGAGGGGGGCAGCGCCAGGGACTCGTTGGGGGAGCCCAGGCTCGTGTTCACCACCAGCAGCAGATCCATGGTGGGTGTGCGGGGCGCCGGCGTCCTAGAGAGCCCCGCGGAGCCCCCGCCCCGCCCCGCCGCCCCGCCGCCGCCGCCCCGCCGCCCTCATCGCCCCCCGCCAACGGTCCCAACGGCCGCCCCGCCGCGCGGCTCCCAACGGCTGGAGCCGCCCGCCTCTCCCCGCCGGCCCCTCAGGGCAGGGCCGGGCAGCGCCGCCCCGGCGCGGCAGGGAGCGCGGCAGCGCTGCCTCCGCCCGGCCCCCGGCGAGGGGGCAGCGGGGCACGGCTGGCCCCCGCCGCCCGCCCGGTCATGCCCGGCTGCGCGGAGCCCGCGGCTCCGGAGAAGACACCGCCCGGCCAACGGGGTTCCCCGGCGGGAGCTGGATCCTCGCAAGGAGCAGGGTCCGAGGTGGCGGCGGTGGCATCAAGTCCCATGGAGAGCGGCGCCCGGCGCCCCCGCTCCGGCGGCGCGGCAGCGCGCTCTCGGCGAAGTCGCGGCTGCCCGGCGGCTCCGTCCTAGTCTTGCATCGCGCTCCCAATCGGCGGCGTGCCCCGCCGCCGCCGCGCGCATGCTCAGTCCCGCCAGGTGAAGCCGCCGCGCCCGCCTCGGCGGAACACCCCAGCGGGCGGAAAAACGCCCCGAGCGCCGCCGCTGCCGCCGGTGTTCCCGCGCCGGCAGCCGCCGAGCCGCCCGGCGGGCGGGCTGCCCTCTCCTCCCCGTGGCGGCACCGGCGCGGCAACCCCCTCCCCGCTCCCCGCCGGCCCCCCTCGGCGGCCCGGCAGGTGTTTGTCCTCGCCGCGCCTCGGCTCTAAGGGGAAGCGGCCCCGGCGGAGGCCGCCCCGAGGCGGGGGTAGAAGTTGTCGGTGCCCCGAGAAGCGGCGCCCAGTTCAGCTCCCGGGAGCGCGGCGGAGGGGTGGTCGCCGCCGGCGGCGCCGGCCTCGCGCGCTAGGGGGCGGCCTTGCCCGCGCGCAGGAGGCGGGCGGCCGTTACCGGCCGGCGGCGCCGCGCCGCGCCGCCCTGAGGGGACCGGGAAGGGCGGGGGCTCCGCGGCTTGCGTTGGGGGTGTATAGCGGTGTTTAAGCACAGATTTCGCGTAAGCGCTCGCCCGGGTGAAGCCTGCTGCTCCGCCACGCGCCTCTCCGCTGGAAGCCGGCGCGAGCCCGCCGCGGGCGAGTGCTGGCCAGGGAGGGAAGCGGGAGGAAAACTCTTAGGGGTGTCTGGCTGTAGTCGTGAAAGCAGAGCGACCTCGATAATCACAGAACGACAGGGGTTGGAAGGGACCTTCGGAGATCATCTAGTCCAACCCCCATGCCAGAGCAGATTCACCTAGAGCAGGTTGGACAGGAATGCATCCAGGTGGGTTTTGAATATCTCCAGAGAAGGAGACTCCACAGCTTCTCCGGGCAGCCTGTTCCAGTGCTCTGTCACCCTCAAAGTAAAGAAGTTTTTCCTCATGTCGAGATGGAATTTCCTGTGTTCCAGCTTGTGCCCGTTGCCCCTTGTCCTGTCACTGACCACCACTGAAGAGAGTCTGGACCCATCCTCTTGACACCCGCCCTGTAGATATTTGTAATATGGGAAAGAAAGCAGAGAGGGAACTTAGAATAGTATTTCCACTATTTGGACTTCAGGACTTGCTCTGAAGGACAGGAGAGGTTGATAATACCAGCAGCCATCAGTGACTGGTGCAGAAGACCCTGGCTCACTCTGCTCCTTGCCAGCAGTGCAGCCGTGGGCTTGCCTCATCCCACCCCTCTTCCGTGCCTGCTGTGAGGGGTCTGAGGCACATGTCTTCAGACCTCCTTTGCTGACAACCCTGTGACTTATGTTTCCTTTGGAAAGAAAATTTGAGAATTGACAATGAAAATGAAGTCAGGGCCACTTTAATGCCTCCTTTAGCTGAATCTGCCCAACAGAGGGTGGAAGAATGTAAGTTCAGTGTAGTCCTGGTCTGTGGTGGTACATGAACCTGAGAAAAGCCACAGCCCTGTGCTAGAGAATACATTCTCTCTTCCCATCCCCTTCCTCCGCCCGCTCTCTGTACAACCCCCAGCCCCCAGGTCCTCATCCAGAGCTTTCCTGTGTGACACTGTGAGATTAGGGTAACAGTAAGGTAAAGAGGAAAGCCATATATGCAGCACGTCTCTTCTGGGAGCCTGTCCTAGTATCTGGATTTTGGATCACAAGTTCTTCAAAGCAAGGACTGTCCCACTGTTTTCTTTGCTGCTGCGCTTGCTTTTGTTGTGCCACGCTGCAAAGAGCCTGTGCTTATAAAATACAACAGTAGCGTAACCCTAACCACAGGATTAGCTGTGTTTGTTTCAGCTGAGCCAGAATATGAATTCATCCACAGCCAGCTAACTTGCTCTTAATCCAGAATAATGTGTTGCTTTTATGCTGTGTGGCGACGTTACCAGCTTGCTTTTTCCCATTGTGACACTGTAAAAGAGCTGGTAAAAGAGGTAGATATCTACAGCAGGACTCGCAGGGCACAGCGGTGCTGCGAACCGCAGCCTGACTGGATTCCACGGGTAGTTCCTAGTTTTGGAGCTGCCTGAACTCCTTCATCATCATCCTGCTGACTTCTAAAGAGAGGAACCTGATGTTTTGCCTAGGGGCATTCCCTGTCTGAGCAGCTGGTTTACGCCTCCCTCCTGTGCCCCATCTGGACCCAAAGATGCAGTGTCCCTAGGTCTTGGGAGGGTCACAGTCTGGTGCACGTGTTCTGCTTACTACTGCCGGGATCATATTCTTTATAACGCAAACCTGTGAGTAGTGAAGGCCCATATACCCAAGAGAACTTCTCCTTCACTGTGTAACATTTAAAATAATAAAATACTTGATATTGTAATGATCCACAAGTTGAAATAGAACAGCCTGGGGGAGTGATAAGGGTTACTCTGATTCCAGTTATGTTTTTGATGCAGCCAGCGCTGGCTCCTCTGTTCTCTATCCGTTTGTGTAGGTACACAGACTGGATTATGAAGGGTTGGAAGTGAATATGCTTAGCTCTGATAGGAGGGAAAATTCCTCTGGAGATTATGATCTAATTAATCTAATTTGTAAGCAATTTACTCGGAAGGTTTTTTTTCAGCTGAAAACTAATTAACAAACACATTGTGACTGCATCTAAAAGAGAAAGGACATAATGTTGAAACTAAACTTTGTAAGGTAACAAACTCTAATCGGACTGAAGCGCAGAAGCAGTGATCATCTTAACAACCAAAGTGTAACATATGGGACAAAATGAAATAGAAATCTGATGCCCCCTCAAGTCCTCCTAAATAGACGAGCAATCTGTTGAGGGCTCTTTAAAAGAGCTTGCAAAGCCACAGGACGATTAAATGAATGGAGGTTGAGGTTAGTAAAGTTCAAACAGGAAGTAAATGGCACATTTTTAACATGAAACCTGAATAACCACTGAATCAGCTTCCTAATATTTGTAGCCACTTCCTCATATTTGAAACTTTCATCATGGTATCTATGACCTGAGAGGACAAGGTGCAGGAATTTAAAGCCTAACCTTTGATGTGACAGGCATTAGGCAGAAAGCTAGAATGTATGATCTGACTCGTTCCAGCTGGGTTTAAAATATAGTAAATACAAACAGGAAAATCACATGAACATTTGGGATTCAGGAACTAAGTGTCAAAAAAGGGGTATATAAGCCCCATCATCTTCAATTGCCTTACTAGGGTAATTAAGAAGTCAGACTGACCGAGTATGTCTTGAAGTTGTATGAACTGACATTTGAACTAAACTTCCAGGTAATGATTTGGGGCTTCAGATCAAAGGAGTTGAAGCTTTTCAAGACTTATCTTTGCTCATAAGAAGTCAATGCAGAGGTTTTATAACAAAAGGAATGAGACAAGCAAATGTCTGAGCAATTATTTGGCATTTCTAATGAGGAGATGCCAACTGGGATATGGAATAAATTAAAAATAAATTAAAAATAAATTGGGAGCAAAATATCCATGTTTTGTTGTGGTTTTTTTTAGCACTAGAGTTGTACTGTGATGCTGAAACAGTTCAGTATATAAGTCCACTGAAGCCAGGGAAGTAACATTTGGGTTTTCATGTATATAACTGAGATCCAGTTTGCCTAAATAGCAGTATGTCACCCCAGCTCATGTATGTAGAGGTGCATGAAGCATGGGCATAGATACAAGAAATCTACCCTCGTGAAAAACTGCTTAGCCTACTGAGAGGCAAAGGTAGGAGCAGGGTGAGCGACTGTGGATAAATCAAATGTAGTCGTGCTTTTGGAAATAAGTGGTTTGATATAAGACACAAAGGTGAAGGTTTAGAGGAACTTGGCAAGATAGGTAGGCACCTTGCTGCTTTTTTTTTCCTTCTAAAAACCTGCATTTGTGTTATGTTCACTCTCAAAACTGGCGTCCCAATAGTTATCAGCTCCTAACCATTAGCATTGATTTGAGCTCATGCTTGGTAGGTGTTAACAGGATCCCATAAAAAAAAAAAGGGGGGGCTTAGAGACTGGATGAGGCTCTTCTAGGCAATAAACTGGACCTGGCTTAAACTGATCCAAGCCCAGCCTTCCTGAAGTAATCCAGTAGATATTGTGCTGTACCCATCCTTCCGCTGTACACTGCCATTGCTGCTGTGATTCCCTCATCCAGCATCCCACTACAGAGCCCACCAGAATGGGCTGAGAAGATTCTGCAGGAGCAGAACTATTTCTTATTGCTTGTTGTCTCTAATTCTTGTTGCTGTTTACTTGGATCCTCAAGTTGGACTGACCTTTAGTTCAGTTTGAGCTACCAGAAGACTATTTTGGCCACCACCAGCACCTGAGATTAAGTCTTGGGAAATCCAAAAGCTGCCACTGGGAAATTGGCCAGACGTGGCCTCAAGAGCCTAAGTCCAAACTCAGGGACAATTACCAAAGGTGACATCAACCCAACCACTGAGTTTGGTGAAAAGATTCCTGCTGACACCCAAACCTTTAGGTTTCTGTATAAGAACGTTTGCTTTGAATAGTGCTGTCACAAGTGCACACTGTGCTTGCACACACATAGATTTAGGAGAAAAAAGTGTTCTACCTGGTTTGCACTTCTAAACATGTTTTGCCTCTTCTGCTCAAGATCTGAAGAAAAACTTGTGTACCTGAAAGCTTGTCTATTTTTTTTCTCCCAAACTTAACAGATGAGTTAGTGGAAAATACTACCTCCTCCTACAAGCCTGTCTCGTTATACTTTATATCATTAAGTCATCACAATTGTAACCATGCTATTAAATGCTCTTCAATGCATTTTTTTAAATAATCCCTCCCTCCACAGAAGAACGACGTTATCATTTATAGAGGAAATATGTCGGCTTTCTTAATAAAGGGGGTGATATTTGATTTTCAGTGGGAACTGGGTTCTTTACTTCCCCCTTGTGACTTTGAAAATGTGTTTTAGATAAACAAAAAGGTTTATAGGACAGCCTGATTTACTAAACATCTGGAAGTGCTCTTTAATCTCTCAAGCTAAGCTTTACATCAATAGGCAAAATTATGCAGTCTTATCAACCGTACAAGAAACTGTCTGCTGACAAAATATTCTGTACATCTATATACTTTCTGAGACATAATTTGCGTTATAAATCTGCTCAGGATGCCATGATCAAATAGAACCGGTTAGCTGAAATCTCTGTAAGTAGTTAAAAAGATAAGCTGCAGTACAAACCATGTGGTAGCGAAATGGGATAAGAGGTAAAGAACAAGTGGCCTGTCCTGGATTTCGAAAGAAAGGAACTAAATATAAGGAAACCAACAGTTACTTTGGAGGGGAGTTCAGGTCCTTCAAAACGTAAATATAGTTATCAGGGCAAAGCTTCTGAAATTCTGTAGCATTAAATGGACATTAACCTGTAAATTCCTAGAAGAAGTCAGGGTGAACTTTTAGTATCCACAAATGGAGCCAAATTTTCAAAAGACCTAAGTGTCAACCTGCTTTTATTGTGATGCTCATGACAGCATCTGTTCATTTTTCCTTTGACAAATGAAAACTGAACTCTGATAAATCTAGGCATCAGCTGACCTTTTGTTTGAAAATGTAATTTGGACTAATTATGTTCTTTATTTGTTAACTGTCCCCCCCCCAAATTAATCACAAGGTAATTTTAAATACTAAAGGTTTATTTAAAGCCATCCATAAAATGGGAATGAATGCTTGCGAAAATAATACTACAGGAATTTTTATTTATTTGTGAATATTTGAAACATTTCATCAAAAATATGGGACTCTAAACAATTTTCAGAAGCCACTTGTTTTTTTGTTTTTAAAAGCAACTTTTGGACTTGAACATCTTTTTCCGTTTTTATTTTTTTTAGTACAATGTCCAGAGAAGGAGAAAATGTTGATTGAAATGGGTCTGTTTGAAATTCATTCTTCTGTATGAAAGAATATTTCGTGACGATTAAGGGATCAAGACCAAATCAAAACTCTTCCTAAACAATGTCATTGGTGCTGGTAAGACTATAAACCAGAAGTCAAATAACGTTAGTCAGCCATATCCTGCCTGGCTCGTTTCTGTAAGTCTTTTTGGCTTTTGTAACAGGATCACGTTGACCATAACTGTGTTGCCGAGCGCCATTGATTCAGCCCTTTGGAACCAAACCTGGGGCTACCGCAGGAGTATTTGTTTGATTCTCCCTATTACTGGAGAGTCATGAAAAATAGATCTATGTCCCCTCTCTTCCTTTTTCCTATTTGTACCGTTTCCATTATCTGTACTCATTTTAAGGCTTCTTCATTTCTTATTTATTTAGTCAGTACTTTAAATAGCCTTCACAGACACCTGTACTGATAGCTGAGCCATTTGCACAGGATGAGTGCCTTATTTTTCTAGGACTCTGCACTGTATTTGAAGACTCTTCCCCTTGATTTCAGTGTTTTTTTAATCATGCAAGACTTCTGCACAGTCTATGGGAAGTACTTAGTTTATTGTTCTGAACTTATATCAAGCATGCATTTATTTGCATTTTGAATGAGGTTATGCAAGTTTGTAAAAGCTTCAGCTTCCAAATAGAGAAAATTCTCTGTAGATAATTTATCATCTGTGACATTGCCTATCTCTAATTTATTAATTGTAGAGCCTGTTTGGCATAAGTGTAAGACAGCCTTTTTCATGACATATTTTCAGCTGATTTAGTTAGGAGACAGATTTTGGCTACAAACCCTTACATGTCTGCTCTCTTCATTTGTATTGAAATACCCATTTCTGCAGTAATGATCAAGTAACAGAATCCATTCCAATGGATTTTAGTGAAGGTGGGGGAGAAGAAGATACAGTCTTTGTCACCAAGGTTCATCACCTCCCAGCTGCATCTACTTCATGGCATGTTTCTGCTTCAGAATCGCCATCCAAGGGATTTCAAAGGATGGTACGACTTGCCATGACAATCCATTATTAAATCAAACCCATGCAGTTCAGGACAAGAGGCATCTACCGTCTCATACATTGTTCTGTGATGCTTTGCAAGAGGAAGAGCTTGTCTGCACAAGATCAGTCAGAGCAAATGTGGCCATGTTTCCTGTGTCTGCTATGAGTGGCAACTTCAAAGCACTGCACTGAAGACTTTCCACGGGAACAAGAGCACATTATATTGTTTCTGCTTCACGTCAAACCTTAGGGACATGTACAAATATCATGTTGTCCTTTCCATTTCCTTGTATCTATGCTATAGTGATTTGAATCATATTTGTTAATTTAGCATTCTTATGTCTTTCAGACGCTGCTTAATTTAAGCTCATGAAGATTCGATTTCTTCAAGACAGGCATCAAGTTCTGCCATCTTTCACTAGCAAAATAAGGTGTTTCTGCTTGCAGTGTTTGGGAGGTGTTCTGCCTTTCTGTTCTTTTGTTCCTCTAAGGTGAAGTTCAAATTTTTTCCAGTCATTACTCCTCACTGCACTTTCCTTGTTGTGGCTTAAAATCTCCAGTAAGTCTTTAAACTGTTTGATAAAATGTTCTCATGTCTCCCTTTAGTGCTGCCGTTTCTGCTTTCAGTGCCTGTCTATCAACAGAGCCTCTTTTATCCTTTTTTTTTGGCTGATCTTTTTACTGCTTTATCTTTATCCCTATATTCCTTTTTTCTTTGTTTACTTTTCGGTCCTTAATGTATTGAGTAGATTTAACTTATCTTGCCTTTTTTCTGTAATAGCATCCCATGTGGCATTGCTAATCCACTCTTCTTTCCTAGTTTTAATAAAGAACAATCTCTGCTGTATTAATATAAAATTTACAAATGGCTTCCTATTCTTTTTGTATGATGTCAAACACAGTTTCTGCCATATCTGAAAGCTAATTTGAATGTTACAATTGAAAATCATTCCTTTTGTATTCATCCTTCGTTTTAGAGCTATTAATCTTTCTTGAAATATTTTTCTGATATTTTTTTCATTTTCATGGTGGTTTTGTATAACTGATGTTCATATGCCCCCAGTGTCTATGAATTTCATCATATACAGAAAAAAGCTACCTGGTTTCTAGTAATGCTGTCAGGGGAGACCCAGCATTTCTTCATGTATTTAATTTTCAGGGAACAGTGTCCCTCCACTGAAAAGGACAATTTAATCAAGAAGCCTTTTCACAATTGTCAAGTGAGCCTTGACTGTATATACACTGTATCTGTCAAGTCAACATGTCATTGATGTCACACTGGACCTTGCTAGTAAGGACCAGTAAAAGGCCTGCAAAGAATATGACTCTTTTCCTTATATTCATTTGTTCCAGCTTGATATTAGATGATAGTCATTTTCACACATCCACTTAAAATATTGCCAAGAATTCTGATACTCTCTCTGTGTTACAATATTTCACTTCTTTGATGACTTGAAACTATTTACAGCCTGTATGACAAGTTGTATAGTCCAGAAAGGAGCCCAAAATTGGGAATGAGTTGGGAGTAGTGACTTCTAGCAGGCATTACCTCGCTGCTATAGCAGTATCTCTCGGTACACTTTAAGCAATCTGCTGGAGAATCACCTGCAGGTCAAAGAGATGCATTTGACATTTTGCTGACTATTTTGGATTTGGACTCAAGCATATAATTCAAATTATGCATGTCCTTCTGTGTTTTGATGAATGGGGCCTTATATTTAGAAATGGCAAATCAGTAAATATCAGTAAATAACTCGGCGTCAGCAAAGTTTTAAAGCGAAAATGGCTCATTAGAAGCACCTTACAAAACAGAGGTGTCATAAAATTAATTCTTAAGTCATGTAACTCATTCTTATTCATGTTCACCAGTAAGAAAGATGAAGCAAAGAAGAAATGGAGAGAGGAAGCAAGGGACCGAGAGAGAAAAGGAGGAAGGGAGGGATGAAACCGCTACTTCTATCCCCTCTTCACAAACCACCTGAGGATTATGGACTCATGTGCTGTGATTTTTCTGATCTTATCCATTTTTTCAACATCCGCAGCGTGCTGTAGTTTATACTCGATGTTTGTATCTAGGATAATGGCAATCATCAAGAAAATTAGGTAAAACATGTCAAAAATTGCATTGTACCTTTAGGAATAAATCATGTACTGAATGTGGTGAACATAGGCTTTGCCAAATAAGAACAGTTTAACTCGCAAAAAATGCACAGCAGGAGTAGCAGCAAGTACTGTAGCCTGCTATTATCTGCCGTGCAAAGGAAATGTTGATTTCAAGTTCACAGAAAGTTCAGGAGATCAAAAAGGTCTAACACATTGAAATCATCGATTAGCAGTAGGAAGACTATAATCAATCAGAAACCTACGGTATCTCTTACCAGTCCTTGATCATTTAGGCTGCTGCAGCTATTGGAAATGGAAGCTAGTTTAGAACAGTATTTAACGTTCCCTTATTTGTATTCTACTTGCTTGTCATAGCTGAGTAAGATTCAGCTAACTCTAACAATATTTCAGTCTTGAAAATGAAAACACAGAAGCCATACAAATTAACTATAGGTGGTACAAAGGAAAAATCAATAGGGAACAAGTTTTATTAATACTATGCAGAATCAAAATTTAACTCAAACTCTTGAATTGACATCAGTCCTTAAGAATCATGAACACCTGGTTCAGAGCTCAGTGCAGAAAATGTCCCTGCTTAGATGTGAATGTTTACTTAAATATAGTGTACCAGCATAGACATCAAATACCAACACATATGCACTGTTATTATAAACAGACAAAATACCTGTAACATTTTTCAACTATTCCTCCTGTTAAACGGATTCACATTCCTGTTCAAACACATTTTGGTGTCCACTGCAGAGGGACATGTGAGACACAGCTGTCTCTTAACATTGCCCTCCCAGAGCTCCTGTAGGAGCACTCCTGAGCTCTCAGGGGGAGACACAGCCATAAGTAATGATGTTGCAGTATGCCAGGGTCAAGCGTAAGGACTCAGAGTGTCAGTGTGGATCAGATAGATGCACATTCTCATGGCACCTATTCGAGATCATTATTCTGCAGCAGTTAAATTATTTGAGTAAATACTTTGCATAGCAAAGTGGGCAGGCATGCTTGACTGTGCAGGGAGTATCCTGCGAGGAAATACCAATGCAGCATAGATGATTTTTTTTTTTTTTTTTTTTGTTTCATTCCTTCTCTCTTGATCTTTAATCATGAGCACCCCTGTCAGATGTTCTGGTTCATGCTATTTATATTAAGCAATTCCAGCAGGTGCAGATCTTGGCTCCTATCCACCACAATTACAGTTAGGTTATAAGTAGAGAGTTATACAAGTAAGGCCTTTCTGAAGCACCTGGGAAAACACATTTAATTATTTATATAGCATTTGTTACTTACCATTACACATTTAACTACTTGCCTGTATTATCATTCTCCATCAATTAAGTCATTGACAAATTAGCAATCTTGTTCCTTCTGATACTTTGATCACTTCGTTTTGACACCTTTGACTAGGCAGAGGCAATTTGGATTCTCTTCTGTCTCTGAAAAATGAAGTGAGGCATATAACAGCTGTTTTACTGATGTTAATTTTCAGGATTCATTTAGAACATGTGTTAAGAGGGTGGGCAAAGGGTTCAGAGCTCCCCCTACCTGTGAAGGTCCCATTACCTGGAATCAAAGAAACATCTTGGGAGTGACAGGTTGGGACAGGTAAGGCTCCCTCCTTATATAGGATAGTAACTTGTCCTTAAAGGTGGCCTCAGCATTAGCCAATCTAACTTAATGAGTAAAAAATACTAAGAAATATATTTTAAAATATCTAAGAAAGGGCTGAATTTTAAAAGAGTAAAGAGGATAATTTGTCATGCACGGAGTCATGCAAAATTACTCTGTAAATCTGTGACAAAGCCAGCTTGTTTATTGATGAATTCATTTAAAATTTAAAGTATTCCTCCTTTCAGTGGCTACTTTCTGCTTTCAGTTGTTAGTCAGCTTCTCTCAGGAAGGCATTTGCAGCAAACTCAGCAGTCTGACAGAGCAGCCTCCAGGTAAAGTGTCACTCACATAAGCTGATAGTTTGGCTTTCATTTAAATGAAATGGTTTGGGGCAGAAGGCCTGAGCAGCCTGCCCTCCCTCCTGCAGAGCACTCTCTGCTCTTCGCTCCAGAGACAGCCTCAGTAACGGGACCGCGCTGACGCTCTCTACTAAACTCATAGCTTATGCAGCTCCACACAGAAAACAAGCCTGTAATTAAATTGTTCAAAATTTGAAGATCAGTGTGTTTTGCCATCCCTTCAGACCTAATTACTTGCCAAAACACACTGTGCGCAGGGTGGGAATTAATATTAATTAGGAATCTTCTTGAACTGCAGATTACAGCCATTATAGACAGAGGAAATGATTACGAGATTTATGCAACTCACATCTTTAAAAAAGTGTAATTACAACAACAAAGCCCTGTCTCTCAGTATACATAAAGAGGCTAGATATACACACTTGTTCCAGGTTAATGTCAGCCTAAATTGACTACATTCCACAGGATTCGTCCTGGTTTACACTACAGCAAGTGACAGGAGAGGAAAGCCCTTTATGTGCTTCCATGTAGTGACAAACTGGTACATAATGTTGCCCATGGTGATTTTCTGCTGAAAACACGCTGGGCCATTCTGGTGCGCTGCATGATGTGCCTCTGCTGTCACCCACCTCCTGCTGCCCAAGGTGCGTATAGACATGCCACATGTCCCTTCTGAGACAGGAGGCAACAGAGCACCCAACATTTTTCCTTAGTGTAATGCTAGAGGTCAGTAATCTAGACTGTATTTGGAAGAACCTAAATACCACCCAAACTACTATTGACTAAATAAGGAAAAAGCCTCCAGAGACACCTAACCAGATGGAAACATGACGTTTAGGAAATACAACTGAAGTTTGGTAGAATGTGAGACACTAAAAGACACAAGGAGAGCACTGTAAAGTCAGCCAGCTGTTGTTTTATAAATCCCAGAAGAGAACAGGATGATGGGGTGTGCACTGACTTGTCCAGTGTTGGAGACTGTCCCTTAATGATTGCAGGTTACAAAAGAAGACATTGTTAATTCAGGAATTCCAATAACAGTATCAGTGACTGTCAGGAATATTTAATAGGCCATACATATATGAAAAAGAAGTGGCCTCTGCTGTGACTTCCTGTAGACTGTATGATTAAAAAAGTCTTGTGAACAATCAGTCACTGATAAAATATATACCGGGTTGTTACCTTCTTTTTTAGCTTTGAGACTTAAAGGAACAATTTCAAGAGCAGACTAAAATATCAGATTGTGTGACTGGGCATGCACCTTTATGGAAAATATTTTGAAGAACAATATTAAAGGTATTGCAGTCCTAATTTATTTTGAAAGCAAATACAAAAGAAATATTAAAAATACATTGAACTGGAACATGAAAAGCATCATTCATTGCACTTGAGGTTCTTAGCTCTTGGAAAAGAGGTAATGTTACTTTGCAAATGCTAATGATCCATGTCGGTATATTTATGAATTGATTGCTACTGAAATGAGCTACACACCCGTGTTTTACATTCACTGTCTTAAAGTAGTGCATCTCAAGTACTTCTCACTGGTGACCTATATGAAAAGATTTATATCCACCATTAAAAGGAATAGGAAGAAATATTTTAAAATAGCCATGATAAGCCAGTTAAGTGTATTAGTATGCATGGTTCAAGAAGCTGATAGTGGATTTTAGTTGAATGTGTCCCACAGTCTTATTTTGAAAGTCACAAGGAGGGCACTGAATGAACAAAACAGTGAAAATGTCAGCAGGTTGTACTTTATGATTTCAATACCTTGAAGAGAATAGAATGATATTCAAATATCTTCAGTATTTGATCCTGATAACAAAAGGTGAAGCAAACATTTGTTTTACGAGTTTGCAGTACTCCTAGGTTTGAAAACGCTATGATGTTTGTAGAATTCATCAAATAATAAAATCTGAAGTTTCAGGAGAATGTGTATTGACCAATGAAGAAAGCAATGCATTTCTAATGTGAATAAATCTAGTGTTGCAGAGGAATCCTATATTCATCAACCTCTTTTACATGAAGCTGTGAGTTATCACAAAATAAAGCGTCTCAAAATTGGTAATAGGTATAAATAAGCACAAATGAGCTGTTCCTGGAACTCTGGTGTTTCTTGGGGTAAAAAAAATAAATCCTTTTTATGGATTTCCTGCATTCATTTTAAAAATGAAGCATGAAAAGAAACACTCCCCTGAATTTATTGTAAAATCATTTTAAAATACTTTGAAGATAGAAAGCAGCAAGCCTTATGAGCAATTTTCATTCAAAATTCCTATTCCTGCAGTGTTTAATTATTGACATTTTAATGTCCCCTGCAATCTACAGTAAACCCCTTGATGGTTGCATTTACTGGAAAAGACATTTTAAACTTGGAGTCATTAAGAAGAAAGATTTCTTTAAAGTAATCTAGAAGGTTTACTTCTTCAGGAGAAAGAAAAAACATCACAGCCAAGACAAGTGGATGCAGGTATAACCATGTGATGTCTTTATAGAATGTTTGATAATAAGGGAGATTTTCCTACTGTAAACATATGTATTTAGTCTGGTCCTTACTGTCCAAGTATCTTACTCGAAGAATATGGCTATGATTAATATGTAATCCTACAATATTGTGGGTCTCAGCTGACTATAGTAAAAAAGTAGTCACCTTACTAATGGAAAGTACTTAATTTCTACAGTTGAGTTAAAATTTTGAACGTTGACGTTATAGGGTATTTTGAGATTTTTCAGTTGTTGGTTTCATCCTCAAATGGGACAAGACAAAAGGGCTGTTGTTCAGTTGTCTAAACCTACATGTCTAGTGCCAGTCAAGATGCCATAGCAAATCCTGCTTAACCTTCAGGTACTGCGCCAGCACTATGTTTAGGCCTATGTTGCCAAAATTTAGACTAATGAAACAAGTCTCAAGTCCAGAATTTATGTGTCTTCTTTGAAATATTCAAATGTGTTTGGTTTAGTCATATCAACATGTTTTATTTTAATGATATCCTTCAGAAAAAGCTATGGGAATCAATATTTTCCTGCAAAACACAATAGTATTGTTGATTTTCTATCAGAAATATTTGTCTAACTCTGCTTACCTATAAATGATGGCGAGGTGTTGCCATTAGTTAGAATCAATGATTGTTCTATCCATTTCTCGCTGTGCTTTGAGATTTTGAGGTACGTGGCTGCTTCTTTGGCAGAGGCTTTTTATTTTCGTCTTAGGTAGATACTTTTTAGGTCAGACTAGTAACCATTTTGTTGCCTGTCATCTGGAGAATAAGTTTCTGTTTTGAGTTCTGTTCCCTGCCTCAAAGACCTTTTATGTGGGGTGTTTTTTTTTTTTTTAAAATGCAATTATCCTTAATGTAATAAGGGACACCAGACTTCTTCCCCTTTGGCCTCCCCAAATATTACTCAGAAAGATCTGTTTACTTGCCCTTAGTCCCCTGGCCAAGCTACTTTTTGCTCTCAAACAGAAGATTTTCAACAGGGGAGCTGAAAATCCCCTTCCTTCCCCTTGCTCAAGGGTTTTGCCAGGCAGTGGTCTGTGTGGCGAAGGCGGAGTGGTGGGCTTGAACACCCACCCTCCAGGCAGAGGAAGAAAATGGGCTTTAGCAGCAACGAATTCACAACCTCCTTTCCTTTCCAAAGAGTTAAAAAAAAAAAACCCAAACAGCAAAAACCCCAGGCTGTGTGCAATTGGATGTGAATGTGTGAGTGCACACGCACTCGCAGGAAGAAAGAGGAATGGTATCATCAGAGAAGGACTACGTAGAAATAAACCACAGCAGTTTCCTAATTCTGATTGAATTGGAAAGTGCCTGAAAAACTCAGGATTTTCTACTTTATTTATCCAAAAAGTCTTTCAAAAAACATTTTAGTTTTTAAAACAAATTAAACCCGTTAAATTGAGACCATACACATTAATCATCTCAGAACTCACGGCCATTTCAGCAGTTATTACACTGGAAATGGCATGATTTTGTCTCCACACCTAAAATGGAGGGAGGTTCACTAAATCCAGATCTAAATTATGGTAATATTTTGGTAAATATTTAATTTGGAATAATGATTCTCTACTAATGCGTACCTAAGTCAACCTTTTAATCTTTAGATACCATTGCAAAAAAAAAAAAAAGCCTCTTCCTCAGTACATTGTCACCTTAATGTCTTATATAAAAATAGTTTTTGCCACACATAGGATAAATTGAAAGAACTATGTGTTTGCAGTAAGTCTGCTGACCGTCAGCTCAAAGTAGAAACAGAGTATTGACACAGGTGTCTTGATTACCACTTCCCTGTATTACTGTCATCCAGATTCTCCCCTGAAAGTACTTCTATTAAATCATGTGGAAGGCATAAAGATGAATAAATATATCAGGCAAACTCTATTTAATATTTTAATATGTCTGAGTTGATTTTCATTCCGGCATTTCTCTGAATAGCATGCTAACGTTATTTAGTAAGAAGTGAGATGTATTAAACTAAATTATTTATCCTCATATATGTTGGTTTTTCTGCCTAAAAGAGAGCTAGAGCTTTTACTGTTCCTCAGTCTATAAAGATTAATTAAGTAATTTTTAAAGCACAAAGATGGGAAAAATCTTCAGCTGCTTCATTGAGGAAGACAGTGAGAGGCAGTGAACTTGTTCGTTTGATCCTTCTCAGTGGCCAAGCATTAAACATACAATTAAAGAGAATAATTCTAGCAAAGAGCTCCAGTAAAAGCAAAGGTTGATAGCTTTGATCTATTGGGATACTAAAACAGTTGAGAACAGAATATATTGCATCTGGCTTGATGATGAAGGGAGCAGCCAATACCTTCCCATTAAAGAACTGTTCTTTATTCCTCCCGCGCTCTTTCAGTCTCCCTCTGAACCACTGCACAGTTTGATTCCAATGCTTTATTAGCAACTTTGCTGCAATTCCCACCAGGGATGAGCCTCACACCTGCAGGGGCCAGCTCCAGTGTAGAATGACGCCAGCTGTGGCAGCCATTGGTGCAGGTGTAGGCGTAGGTTGCACTTGCACCGTGGGACAAGCACATCCGTGACTCTCTTTTCCAGTGGGGATGCAGGGCTGGTCTCTGTTCCCAGAAGACCTGACTAGCTTTTTCCTGATGTGCTGCCTGACAAAAGCTTTCAGGGGGCTTCCACCGGGCCATGTTGCTGTAGGCCTGACTATTGAAGTCAGTGAGAAACTTTCCCATTTCAGTACCACCGGATCAGGCCTTTGCAATCTTACACTCATGACAAACCCCAGAAACCACAACTTAGTTTTGATCTAAAATGTTTTCAGGTGAGCTACAAAGAAGTGAATATGAAGTGGCTCAAGTACATCCATTAATTTTAGGAAAGAAAAATCCCTAAATGATATACACTATCTCAGGTGAAAACCAGAGATACATAACACAAGCCATCATGTCAAACAACTGCAATTATCCACTCTCGTCAACAGGCATCGTCTTTTATATATATGTAAAGGGAATATGAATTGTCAGGGCAGACATGAACAGTTTAGGGACTGAGAGAAAGGTCACTTTTCACATCTGAGTAAACCTTATATAAGAATCCTTATATATATGAAATATATATATATATCCTTAAGAAACCTTATATAAGAATCTCAGGAGCAACATCGAAAGATGTTGCTAGTTTCATGAGAAAGGCAGTTAAAAATGTAAACAGCTTATCCGCCAGCCTGTAGTCAATAGTACCTAATTTTTCAAATAATG
Source organism: Himantopus leucocephalus (assembly GCA_003993805.1). Classification (NCBI taxonomy): domain Eukaryota; kingdom Metazoa; phylum Chordata; class Aves; order Charadriiformes; family Recurvirostridae; genus Himantopus; species Himantopus leucocephalus. The sequence continues at coordinate 87,454,454 of RSEF01000004.1, read as the reverse complement.
AAATGAGCCTTGAAACGTTACAGAAAATTGCTTTAGCTAGTGGGAAATAAATTGAGATGATTTCATGAACGCAGACCAGATGATCAAACACACCAAATGCAGTGGAAGACCCTGCTATAAGGGGACATCGCTATCCATGACTTACATACTGCCATGGCGCTGGCACTGGGAAATGACAGTCAGTGAGATTTTTTAAGAATTCATTGCAATCACAGTATGTTTCACTGGGATGTCAAAGTGGTTCTTATCTTTGTTTCTTTAACTATAAAGGATTCTGAAATCACAATATTTGTAGAATAGTTTCTTTAGCAATGGATTAAAAAAGAGAAATCAAAGTGGCAATGAAATAACTGCATAATAGCCCAAAGATGAAAAATATCATCCTTCTCCGGCAATATGGAAGTTGATTGGGGAAGATCAGTAGTTGTTTTGCCAGCATTAAAGACCTTCCAGTCATTTGATGAGTATGAGAGATTTACTTAGTAATTATCGCTTTTCTCTGATATCAGCTGTAACTCATAACACTATGGGATTCGGCTTTTATGCAGACATTTTCATTCCCTTCAATCTGTCTCTTTTCAATTCTGTCTCTTATTTGTTTACTAAAATGATTTAGTTAAGATGTCAATTGGGAGTCAGATGGAATGTTTTCCGGATGGTGCATTTTTCAGTTCATTCAATTTGGCCATTTAAAATGTTATTTCATTTCAGCTTTAGATCTTAGATCTTCTAAAATTAAGATTTGCATTTTCTGTAAAACATCTTTTCTTTTCCTTAATCATTTTACCAGTCAGGCCCAGGAAGTTCTTAACAAATGTTAATCTCTGGGTTAGCATTTGGCTTTGATAAATGAATTTAGATGCAACAAAGAAGCCTAAGCAAACAAACCTTTCTGCAAGATCCAAGGAATCAGTAGTATGTTGTTGTCCACCCAGTACAGGCAGCCCACAAGGCAGACAGGAATTGCAATGAGGTATGTAAGCAACAGGACAGATCTTCCAAAAAGTTTAAATAATTTTTTCAGATTACAGTATTTCCTTCAAATCCATCATCTGAAGGACAGAGCAGTGAAAGTGGGAGAGATGATAAGAAGGAAAAATACGTTTTGGTTTTTAGCTGTGAACTAGAGGTAGTCTGGTAGATTGGGAGACTGGAAGGATAAATCCTAGTGAAAGAAGTTGAGAGGAGGAGAAATGGATGATAAGGGGGAAACAATGGTCTAAAGTGAAGGAATTACATCTGAAAATGGACTTATCTACAACTCCATCACATCACACCCCCACACCCCCAACTCTTTGGGAAGTTAAAATCAAATAACTTTAATATCGAAGTTATGGGAGGAAATAGGAAAAAACCAGCAGCAGACACTGCACAGTCACTGCTCAGAGCGGAATCCTGCTGGCCCTCTCATTCCCTCTGCATTCCTCCGGGTTTGCTTTGAGAGTGAACACTTTAATTCTGCTCCAAATAGATGTGCTGAGCAATGCTGAAATGCAAGGTGGAGACACGTGCAGCAAGCAGCTGCATAGCTCGAACCACATGGGCTGGGCTACTGCAGCACCCAGCATCCTCACTCCCCTCAAGCAGTAAATAAAGAGGAAGGTTCTTTACTTTAAGGAAGTGGCTTTTTTTTTTTGTTTTATGTCCATGAAGAAGGTGCTGGTTAAATATCTGATTTTTAGTTTGCAGCTATATTACTCTGAATCACGGAATCACGGAATTTTCATAGTTGGAAGGGACCTC
>RSEF01000004.1:87382898-87414861 GCA_003993805.1 Himantopus leucocephalus | reverse complement strand
CCCTGCTCATTGCAGGGGAGGTTGGACTAGATGACTTTTAAAGGTTCCTTCCAACCCAAACTATTCTGTGATTCTATGTTTAACTTGCACTTTGAAACTGGAAAAGAGTCTTCAGTTTCTTCTAGAGTAATTTATTTTTGTTGGCTTAGTGGTCTAAATGTAAAATTTTGTAAAATTGTTATCGAAATGTAAAATTAACAAATAGGTTGATTTCAGAGCAATAGCCCAAGTTTTCTGGTTCTGGCTTAAAAGCTAGGATTCCTGTTTTTATTCTGCATACTTTTAAATTGTGCATTATCTTAAGTCACTTGTGGTGATGAAATAACTGTTCACATCATACATGAATGTACTGGAAGATCTCTTCTGCTGCTCAGGTTGAAGTCTCCTAGTCATTACTGGCTTCCACGGAACAGGTTCCCGAGTTGGTTAATCCAGGACTGTCTTTAAGCAAGTCCAGTCAAGAATGTCAGTAGACTTAAGTGTTAATCAAAACTTGGTCAGTTGAGAAGTTACTCTGAAGTCTAAGCGAAATACAATTAGATGATAAATAAAGAGTGGAATAATAATACGTAGAAATAAGCATTTTTTTTCCAGAGTGCGAAGCATGTGGAAGAATATAGTGAGTAACACTATCAAAGCAAATTACGTGAGAGTCTCAGAGACTGAGTGTTGTGACTCGGGGAGAGGCGATGGCTGAATTCAGCGACAAAGCAGGAAAGTGGGATCACGGTAGACTCTGAAGGGCCAGAATAGTTCATTAACTATTCAATTCTTTACAAAATTAATAAATACAAGTATTTGGGAGGGGGAAAAGTCCACAAATGCCCTGTGAAGTGTTGAAGCATTAACAAATTTTAGCTGTGTAATCTCCCAGTAAACCAGCAGGCTTACCTAAAGCAATCTCTGTTGTTCTTCTCTAGGGATGGCATTCCATACTGCGAAACGGACTATCATGCAAAGTTTGGTATCAGATGTGACAATTGTGAAAAATATATCACAGGAAGAGTGCTTGAGGTAAGGAGAACCTGTCGTTGAAACACATCTCAAAGTGTAAAAAGGGACTTGCTCTTTTGGTTCTAGTCATATGCTCACAAATGAGTGTTAATGCAGCAGTTTAATGTTACTTTTGTGAAATACTTGGAACTTTTTCTGTAATTCTTTGCTGTTTCTTCTCTTAATGGGTTGATAATACACATAGTCCCTGAATGGATATTTGTGGTACTGGAGAACGTTCAGGTAGCAGAAGTAATAAGTGAACGGGTTACCAGGCACATCTTAATACTTACACTAAATTCCTTTGTAAACTCTGCTCTTCAATTCTGCTTTACGTTCGCCTGAGTTAGGGTGGCGCTGCTGAAAAACTAAAGTGAATCATTTGAAATGTATTTTTTCACCCAGAAGTGAACTATGTTGCAGGGACTTTTTGAGTTTGTTGTTTTAGTGTAGGTAGTGTAGGTGAATGTTTATACTTTATGCAAAAGAGATTTCCACATAAACTGACTCAGGGTCAGAAATGGATATATTCCTTTGATGTAAATAGAACTTATCCTTGGATCTAAGCATATGGTTATCAAATCAATGTTATCATTTATACACTTTATCTTTCTGCCCTTTCCCTGCATCTTGTTGAAGCCTTATCAGTACTGCAGTTAGGAAGAGGTTCCCCAGGGCACTCAGTTCATGCCTTTCTTTTCATCAGTTAAGAAAGCCTGGAGAAGTCCCAAAGGACTCTTCCACCAGAGAAAGATCTGCTAGGATTTGTACAAAGACTTAACTGTCCAAGTGGTGCACAATTATAGCTATGGAAGGGACTGAGAAGCAAATGGAAGGAATCAATGAGTTCACGCTGGATGGCATGGTACGGTGTTGGGGTTGGGCATCGGAGGCTTTTCCACTATCAAATGTTTTTACAGACATCTCAGAAAACAGACTTCTAATAAGGGATTTGAAAGAGTATAAAGACAGCTTTCTCACTATTTACAGACGTCTCTCTGAAGTGGGAGAGGCAAAAAAGAAGAAAACATTAAAAAAACTTCAAAAATGTAAGTGGTGGCCAGTGGAAGCTGCTACACGTTTTCAGAGATGTCAGCCTTTGACACTGAATGAAAGGTAGTAAGAGGGGATGGGCTTTGGAGGTGAAGCTGATTAACTTATATTTGTTGGGATAAAGAAGAGAGAGGTGAATGCAGAGAGAAGAGTGTCATGGTAAAAGCTGTAGCAAATTTGGGGTGCACTTAGCCATAGCAGGTTGCACGGAGCAGTTAATACTAAGAAGCTCCGATTTCTCTACTGACTCTGAATTTATGGCTTCACAATATTGTGTATTTCTGTCCTGGTTCTTGCCTTGAAATGTCTGTACAAAAATACTCCTTTTATTTGGTAATATTTCATCCGCAGGATGGTTAAACAACAGCATGTGGTGTGATGTGATTAAGAACTGGGTCCTTATTGTCTCTGTGGATGATGAAAAGAAAAAAAAAGTTTAAAAGATTTGCATAGTAACAGTGCTGAGTTGGATTTGTGGGACATGTGGCTGTATCTCTTTCTTCTAACTGCTTGGTGAGACCGTACTGAACATGAGGAGAGTTCCAACTGCTTGGTGAGACTGTACTGAACAGGAGGAGAGTTCCTTGTTTTTGTTATAGATAGGCCAATAACAAACTTGAGAAAAGTTAATTCTTTAAAGCTGTTGTAGGAATTTTACCACGACTCATTACGTCTGTCATCGTAGTTCTAGGTGATCGGTTAGTGGACGTGTGCCCCTCTCCTCTCCCCTTCCCTAAATGTTGCTCTGGTGACAGCACTGTAGTACTGATTCTCTTCTTATTTTGGTACTGGTGCGGGCTGGGAGTGGCTTTGATTGAAGTCTATGACATTTAACTGTGGAAAAAAATACTGATGCAACATTCTGAAACCTTTTTAAAAAAAAAGATGAGGAGAAAGGACTTTTGCGATCTGTAAAAGCACAACAGAGTCAGATGGTGTCACTGTCAAATAGGAAAGACAGGATGAAGTTAATGTGAAGCAGGCAATGGATTTGAACAGGTACAATGATGTTTAATGTCTGGAGGCTCGTTACAACAACCTGGAAACTTTACAGTCTATAACCTTCTTTCCATAAGATTGTATAAAACATTTTGTTGTTCTGTGTGCAGCAAAACCATTGAAGCTTGAATATGGGTGAACGTCCTATGTCCTAGCATTCTGCTGTCACAATAGATCCTGTTCCTCATGATGTCTCCCAAAAAACCTGCTCCCATCCCCTCTGTTTCCTCATGAAGCATCTTGAGAGCTTTCTTTACATTTCCACTGCCTGTTTATGTGGTCAAGAGATGAAACACAGTGTGAGGCTCCTTCCAGGACACATGGTGATCAGCCTGTGATTTCCATGAGCCTTTGGACCTCTGTAAGGTATCACCTTAAATGGCCATTGAGTTTCAATGTTAACCATGGAGAGCAGTCAGATGAGGAGGTAGGACCTACACCTCATTTCATTAGGAAGCTAGACTAAAAGTCATGACCTAATCAAACAGATTTGAAAGAACGCAGAGACCATATCCGCAGCTAACATGGTTAAGTCATTTGTTGTTTGTCTGCAGCAGACGGACTTGCTTGAAAGGCATGGAATTGGGGCTGACCTCTTCTCTCTGTCTGGTATCAAACTCGGTGTGTGTTTGTCACTGGCCAGCTTGCTGTTACGTTTGTGTATCTCCTGATCAGGAGGACAGAAAAAAGAAAAAGTGGCTATGGCTGGTTTCCGTTGTAGGGTGTATTTTTTTGTGGAATTGTCTGGAATCCTGAAACGTGTTTTGAAATTTCAGTATTTCTTTTTACTATCTCAAATATAATCTGGAGATACAGAGAAATAACAGGGGCAAATTGCTGTTAAAGTGGGGGAAAATCTTGACAGCGATACTTATTAGGCAGAGGAATAATCTCCCAAGGGAGCTGCTGGAAGCTATCACTTAGATCGTATTAAAACAAGATTGGACAAGGCACTGGAAAATCTACGTTAGGGAACAGTCCTGCAGTGACAAAGGGAGGGACTATATGACCTAATAGGATTTTTTCCATCTCTGATTTCTCTGATAATGTCAGGAGGACAGCTGCTTCCACAATTATTCTGTGCCCAGATTTTATAATATTGTCTCCCTTTCCAACACTTGTTCGTTTAAAGTGTTTATTCAGCAGAGGAGGAAGGGAGAGTCAACTAGTGTGAGTTACTGATAACTAACAAAAATATGGCTGTTTTTGTAGGTTGCCAGCCAAATACAATGATGATTTAGTTACTTAAATTCTTCCTTCAGCCCATTTTCTGAGGGCTTCATTCCATGTAGTAAATGGGCTTAAACACAGGATAGTTCTGTTTATAATTCCTTCTTGTTTCTTTCTTCCACTCCAGTCCGCCTTGGCTTGCCCCCAGTCTCCCAGGGAACTTGTACTGGAAAAGCTACAAAAGAAGCTGAGGAGCTAATTTACGGATACCATAAATTCTTCTCTTGCTTTTAAAGGCAACAGTTTTGCTGTTCTTTTTACAAAAACCCTGCCCGCCAGTGCTTTTATGGGCAAGGTTTGCTTTGCTCGTGAAGCATACAGAGCCCTGTTTAATGCAACGTCAGTCCTCTCCTAGAAATTGCAATGTTTTATCCCTGACCATATATATTGATAAACCTACCATCTTAAATGGGGAGCAAGGGCTGGCTGGAGTTTACGTATCGTTTGACTTAAAATGCAGTGTGACTGAAAACCTTTAGGGAGAAAAAGGGTTTATTTTAGTGCTTATGCTGTAGCTCTGTTCCCAGTCCAGCAATAGCTAAAATCATGCAATAACACAGAAAATAAACACGTTTTAAAATAACAAGCTGTTGATTTTTATAACCAGCCATTTCCCTTTTGTTATGCTGCAATCTATTTCTCTGCATTTGGCACTAAAAATGTTTTTTTCTCTATTTTCCTATCACAAGCAGTTATTTATTAATTAAAATCTCAACTTGTGCTAATGAGTATATCATAAAAATAGACAAAATAAGTGTCATTGCCTTTTTTCTAAAAATATACTATATTTCGCATTCAGAGCCTGATACAAACCCCTTTCCATCAAGAAAACACTTTCCATTTGTTTCGTGATCTTTAATCAGTCTTCTAGCTGTGTTTTGCTTGGAGGAGGCAGGGGAAGGTCGCCTGCTTCCCAGTCCTTCCCACACAACAAGCCATACAGAGGCTTGGAAGGCTGTTGAGGTGCGTGGAGGAGCTGTCTGACAGCCAGTGATTCCTCCTGGTCCCCTTCTGGGGCACATGCATGGCTTTTCTTAACATCTGATATTTAGAAACTCAGTTCCAGCAAACTCTCTATTTGTAAGTGATCCCTGCATAGTTATTAATTCTTCTGATAAGGATTGATTTTTAGCTTTTTTGATCTTCTCCCCATTAATTGATGAACTCTTAAGGAGAATTTATGGAGAACATTCTAAGTTCTTCCCAACTTTTGTTTTGCAAAACTGAATGAGCTGAATTCTCCTCTGCTCATAAAGTCAGCTCCAGGATCTTCTGGTGATGCTGGTGGACCTGCACACTGTCTGCCCAGCTGGAATCACCTTCTCTCAGCATGGGTGGACATTGTACTCCAGGTGTTGCCTCACCACTACCTTGTGCAGTGATAGTAACCCCTTCCACTGTTTCTAAAGAAAGTACTTTCCCTAGTATGTCTCACACTGAGAGTGGGTTTTTGTCTGTGGCTTCATTAACATTGACAGCCTGTAGTGACATATGACTTAGTGAAGGGGTTTCTCTTCATGTACTGTTTCAGCTAATGATGTTGCTAGAGGAAGCCTAGGTTGTTAGAAGCCTTCATATCCAACCTCCTGGGGATGTTTTGATGACAGACATGGTATAGGCTGTGAGGGGAGGTGTGATTGCTTGGATAGGCAACTGCAGCACAGTGATGGCCAGGCTTAGTTGCCTCTTTGCAGACCTCCACGACCAACTGTACTGGTAGCTGATGAACTAACGAATCTCCGCTGCTACTGGCTGGTGGTTTGAATTTCATGTGAGTAAAAGTTGAGTGTAGCATGTTGGAAGTTATGCTTTTGGAAAGGTCTCTTGGGGCTTATTTACATGCAACTACAACTGTCCTGTGATGTACAGCTAGGCGGCTGTGGTGTAAATGTGTCCTACAAGTGCTGGTGAAAACAGCTGTATCACTTACTAAATGTAAAGATGGGTCCAGCTGCTGTATCAGACATCTTAACGTGGCAGCATGTACTCAGTACATGTAGGGGAAGAAAGGGTTAACATTTTTCTGGTTACATGTATGTGTATATATCTAGAAAAGCATAATCAGTGTATTTTCTTAAAATCTATTAATCATAACCGTATGTTACTTTAAGGGAACAAATACAGTAGGCACTAGGCAGGAATGAGACTAGAAATGTCAATTATTTATATGTCAATTAAATGCCACTTATACCTCAGTGACTTATTAATTAAACATGAATCTTTTTTTTTTTTTTTCCTGGTAGTTTGGTTTTTGGTTTGCCCTAGGGTTGAGCTGCTTTTGTTTGCAGCCCCATCTACTTTGTAAATCAATTGCCTTTCCCTTTGCAAAACTCTCGGTATAGCAGAGAGACGAGACTAATTCTTTACAGCGGGGTGTACAAATTTCTGCCTGCAGCGTGGAAGAATGGTTCATTCTGAAATGTCTGTTTCCCTGCTGTTTCGCTAACAACAAAACCTAGTGATGTGTGAAAGGTACTTGAGCAGCTTATAATATAGGCATTAATACTGAAACGTGCAATAAAACCGGCTCCGTCTATGCGAAGGAAGGGTTTCCAGTAGCATGGGGAGCCTTGCGAAGGCTGTCAGAGCAGCAAAAGGATCCAGGTGTCAGTACTAATCTTCAGTTAGAAACTGCTCTCTGCGCCAGTTTTCTCCCATCACAAGAGAAGAAGGAAAACTGTTGGAAAGGATACATCTAAATAAATCAGCATTAGCTCTCGCGAAAGGAAACCATCTAAGGTAGGAAACATTAACTAGCACTCTCAATGCATAGCGTTTGCAGAGATGCAAGGCGTTTTGCAGCTTGAGAACGGTCTCTGTTTCGGTACCACTTGCGTTCGTCTGGGGCTGCTCGTTTGCAAAGGCAGGTTAATCATCAGTGCGTAGTATCTGAACTTGGCTGGGTAACTGTTAATTGACAGTTGACTTAGACTTTCTGCTTTAAAACAGGCATCATTAAAAATGCAATCAACAAGCATATAAATAGCAATGCACATGTTTCTGACCTTAGCTTGTAGCCTTTTCTGTAGCCCGATTGTATTGTTTCAGATACATTCACCTTATCTTTCTCCTACCCTCATCCTTTCCCTTTTTCAGTGACCTCTTCTCTCCAGAAAGAGGTAAGAGAGCTACACCTATCCATATTTATTATCTGAACTGTTAAAAATTCACAATTGTTGACATGTCAGGAAGACCCAGTACATATTAAAAGGAACTGTTTGCATAGTTTTTACCCTGTAAATCAGTTTTCAGGTTTACTGAGGAGGAGCACTGAGTAGCATTCGGTGACAGCTTAAGCTATATAGCTTACATTTTTACCAAAGTAAGGGGTTCTGCAAACTCTTTCTGAATAGTGCAAGAAGTTCAGAATTTGAGGGAAACTGTTTGATAGAGAAGAAAGAATGACTATTGCAGATTTTGTGGGCTCTTTTTCAGTTGTTTGCTTGCTTTTCTGTTGAGGATTTCTCTCGTATGTGTGGAAAAAGTCCCCAGTGGTGCTGCTGTGCCTTTGTGCCTGTGTGGGTTTGTATGTGTTAGAGTTTCAGTGCATAGTTTGACTCCTGAGCCTGGCAGATAGGTGAATGGTGTCCACTGCTTTTTCCTACGACACAAAAATGTATTACCCGTTAACTGTCCTAAACTGTCTTAAGTGATTAATGAAAGCATCAAAGCAGTGATTCCAGTAGTCACCTTGATACCTTCTGAGCCTCAGACACAAACAGCATACAGTGTGCCAGTTACAGTGCCTTTCTAAGCAATGTGTTGCTGCGGTGATGCATTATTATCTAGTAGTATTTGCCAGCATTTGAATATTTCCACAATGTGAAACATTGCACTTTTTGGATGTTTTCAGTTCCTCGTCCAATTACTTTGCATAATTTCTTTCATTTCTGGTGGTCTTATGACTCATGCCTGGGGTACGCTGCGGTCGGCCACACTACGGCTCCTCAGTGCCCTGTACCTACCCGTGATCCAGCCAGCAGCACAAGCGCCTCCCTCCAGCTCTCTCCCGTAACCATGACACTGGTGCAGCAGTTAAGTGCACTTAGTGACAACTGGCTTTGTTGATAAAGTATCTTCGGGATGCTCTGGCCCATGTGACAACGGTTTGGTGTGTCTGCTAATAGCAGGAAAGCAGCCTATGTGACTCATTTCTTGTATCTTTAAGATTTTTCGTTCAGCCAACGTTCAGCATTTTTTGTGCTTCATCAAATTTCTCCCCCCCCCGCCCCGAGTGTAAGAACTTCTGAATGGTACCTTGAACTGGAAATGTGTGGATGAATCTGAAAGTAGCAACTTCCAGCTTCCAGGAAGTACTGTTAATGTCAGTTCTGCATGTGACAATGGCATTTCCAATCCCAGCTAAATTTGGGGATCCAAAATATCAGTCCTATCAGCCCTTATTCAGCCACAGAATGGGAGTCAGCTTCTGTTCTCAATGTTTTCAGCCTGGATCACCATGGCCACCATGAAAAGAGCTGGCTTCATCTGATAAATGATGCTGCCTCTCTAGGACTGTTCAGTGTTGGTTGCACCTTCATTCTTCCCATCTGAAATGGGTGGGCTAAATGCACAGCTGCAAAGTCAAAAAGGAAGGGGAATATGTCTGCAAGTCATCTTTCTCCTTCTTCTCTCCCTCTCCCCTATCAAGGGATGGCAGAAGTGAGAGCCAGCTGCAGCTTGTCTTGGCCCGTAAGTGGGTTTTAAGGAGTGGGAGAGGAAAGTGGAAAAGAAATGAAAGAGGTTGTTGAGCAAATGGAAAGCAGAAGCCTCTTCCAGTCTCAGTGGGTGGCAAGAAAAATTTGCAAAGCTGAGTTGAAAAAGACAAAAGGGGCTGATCGCTCATTGCGTAACAATAGCAATTGAGTGCAAAATCAGTGATTTTAGGCACGACAGACCATTTTCGTTTGCAAGATCATGTACCAAATTCTGTAGAAAAAAATGCACTGTTGGCGTTTTCCAGCTTTTGCCTGACTGTGGCAGGACTGAAATTTGCTCCTGAGTCAGAACTTGTTTGCAGATGTCACAGAATGAGATTACATTTATAATAGTACTGATTTTTCTTTCTAGTCTTTCTTTTTCTTAATTATTCCCTTTAGGGGTTTTAAATTATTTTTTTATTTCTCCCGCAAGCATTAGAAACTTCTCCTTCTGAGAGTCCGGTATATAGTAAGTTACTATCATTCTGAAATAAATGTCCCCGTTGGTACATTCAATCTGCGCTTTATACCTGGAAGAATAGAGTGTGTGGGAGGCAGTAAAAATGACTCAAATGTGGGTGGGAAGTCTCAAGGCTCTGCAAAGTACAGCAGGATGAGCCAGAACCAAGACAGTGTGAAATAACCGTACATGTGAGACGGCTAAAGCTGTAAGTAATGCTGCAGGTGCATGTATTGAACATTTCCCATGACTGTTTCTTGGCATCTAGTGGGATGATAAATGAATCCAGTAAGGAGAAGATGAGGAGAAGGATTGATTCAAGACATTACACTACATTTATGCTGGTGTAAACCCTGTTGAAAATGGTTCATTTGCCCTGGCACACTGCTGAAGTGACTCAGTGGTGAGTCAGGTCCACTGTGACTAAGATAATTAGTAAGAGTTTTCCTCCACATAATTCGCTCTTTGTCTCCTGGCTCTCACACTTCTCTCTCCTCAGCACTGTTGTATAACAAAAGCAATAGATATTTTGCCAAATACCTCTGCCTTCAAAATGTTGCCTGTCCCTTCATACCCGGTAGATGACATGAAAACTGTTTACTAACTTAACCAGTATTGTATACAACTATTACTGAGTAATCCTTCAAGTTCTTCTGTAGCATATGAAAAACTCTGGCTTTGCTATAAATGTGAATGGAGATTTTATGTGGTTACACTTAAAGCTGGTAACTGAGCACAGTCTTCTACTTCAAGCAGCAAAGGTTATTGGATTTTCTGAATATCATCACTCTATTTTGAAAATACTGAATAGAATCCAGTTTATGGAGCAAGTATAGTCCACATAACAAATAACACCACTACGTGGATGCAATGGCAGAGTTATGACTGTGTGGCCATTGAGCAACACTTGATGGTGCAGTGCTGTGCACCTTCTCCAGCGTGCTCTTGAGATAAAGACAGAAGGACGACCACTGTCCAAGCATGGACAAGCACTGGCCAAGAATGAGAGGGTTATACTACCAGGTGGGAACAAGCAAGAACAACCCTTGATTTCAGCCTAGAAGTGGAATAACTTGATAGGAAGATTTTCTGGGGCAGTTTTGTGCTTTTAGGTCAGAGAGTTTTTAAATAATAACTAATTTAGTTCTGGGAGGAGGAACTAGAATCTTAGCTCAGCCAAAGGCAGGGAACTGCATTTACTTACAGAAATTGTGCATTTGCCTCCATAAATCAGTGTGGTGACTGGTTGGGCCATTTAAAGTTGAAATGCTGTATCTTGTTCAAGAACCTTATTAAATTTCATAAAGACAAATATCTGGAGTTCCTTTTTGTATCTGTATTTCATTATCAGTTTCCTGTACATTTCCGCCACCTAAGAAAAAGAACAGTTCATTCACGTAATAGCTTAATACCCCAGTAAAAACAGTCATTTGGGGAATGAATGAGGAAGTGTAAACAGGATGAATTAGATAATGACTAAAGGACATCAGTGGTTTTCCACCTTTTTTGATTTCCATATTCTGAAAAAATTTCCCAGTGAAGGTATGTACTCTTCAATGTTGAATTTGAAATGATAGATAATAAACTTCCTTTACCCAGTGTTAAGATGTTTTTCTCCTCAGATCTATGCATATGAATCCATGGACATCAGCTGAAAGTGGTAGGGGATTCATTTATCAAGGAGTTATATCTTGATTTTATGTTCTGTTTCTGTATAAAATACATGAATCACATCTTGATTTATTTCAATTATAAGTGCTTGGAGATGCATATGGGATATCTGGAGTCCTGGTGGGCATTCACCTAAACCTGAGAGCAGTGTGCCGTAGCAGCGGTGAAGGCCGCCAGCATAGAAGGCAGTTTCAACAGGAACACAAGCAGTAGATTGAAGATAACCCCTTTCATTGAGCATTTGAAAGACCACATGTAGGATACTGCATCCTGCTTTGTGCACTCCCATACCAAAAGATGCTGGTTAACTGAAGCTAGTTCGGTGGAGGGCCACCATGATAGTTGAGGGGCTGGAGCACATCTCCTGTGAGGAAATGCTCAGGGAGCTTGACTTGTCCAGCATGGAGAAGGGATAACATCAGGGCGACCTAATAGCAACATAGCCATACCTACAAGGAGGCCTTCAGGGGTGTGGAGACAAGCTCTTTCCTGAGGTGCATGGTGGCAGGAGCAGGAGATAACTATCATAAATTGAAAGAGGGGAAGTTCTGACTGAATAAAATGAGAAAATATCACTGTAAGGATAACTAAATACTGGAGCATTCTGCCCGGCGGTTGTGCAGTCTCCATCGCTGGAGGTTTTCAATATCTGACTGGACCTGAACAGACTGGTCTGAATTGAGCGTCAACCCGGCTTTGAGCAGGAGGTTGGATTAGGTGACCTACCTCCTGAGGTCCTTTCCAACCTGAATTATTTTGTCATTCTGTGGTGCACTTGCACACTTACTGACTTTAAACTGAGTTACATTTCTACTATTAGCTGTATTACAAAGTGCACCTGAAGAAATCTCAGTGCCCTTTAATGAAGGAATGTGGATGTCCATAGGAATGAAAATTATTCAGGAAATGGAGGCAAAGTCTAGAAAAGAGAATAATTTATTGTCTAATTGAAGTTTTAAACTTCTGCCTGTCACTACAGTACCTAAGTACTTTTCCCCTTCCCATCCCAAATAGTTACTCCCTTCCACTTAAACAGATAGCAGCAGTCCAGTTGTATGTCTTTCATAAGAGCTTTAGTCCTTCATTTCAGGGTGAGAAGCTGCCTGATGGAAAGGCTTATTGATTGTCGCTGGTTTTGTGCTTTATTCTGTTTCCCTTTGATTGAACAGGTGGTTGTCTGGTGGTGACCCGACTCTCCAACAAATTTGTTCCATGTGAGAAGCTTTTAACGAAGCATGCTTTATACCAGTCTTCTGTTGGCTTTGTTTCTGGGTCATACAACTGCACCGTGCCTTGGCATACCAGCAGGCTCGGTGTTTTGTAGGCTGACTTCCATTATCTTTGTTCAGGATAGGATACAGTTAGGACTTCATTTGGAGATTTTAGAGTATGAGGATGGAAGGATTTGGACCTACCTCAATAGATAACACTCAGTGGTAATAATGCACTATTACAGCAACCTGTTATACATTTTAAATGGAAAATATTCTTTGATATGATTGAATCACTGCAGCAGTCTAACCTTTTCTCACAAGTTCTTTCTCCCAGCAGTAAAAGGTGTCTGTTACTGCTGTGCATTTTGATAATGAGATAGATTTTTTTTAATCTTCTTTTTTTCAGGAGAAAGTTTACTGAAAACTTCTCAGTGAAGGAACCAAATAATTACGAGTTTATTAGACTAGATATAAGGAAGAAATTTTTTACGCTGAGTGTGGTGAAACACTGGCACAGGTTGCCCAGAGAGGTGGTAGATTCAGCATTCAAGGTCAGGTTGGACAGGGCTCTGAGGAACCTGATCTAGTTGAAGATGTCCCTGCTCATTGCAGGGGAGGTTGGACTAGATGACCTTTAAAGGTTCATCTAACCCAAACTATTCTATTATTTACTAGCCACTTTACTAAGTGAGTAATGTGGTCAGATAGGATGTACTTAGACTTCACTGGTGAGAGAATCATTAGAAATCTTGAGTCTTCTTTCCAGGACTCAGCCCATGCTTTGAGCTCTATGCTGCGCTGTTTCAATCCTTCATGTGTCAATCCATAAGCAGTTGTCACTCATCAACTGCAGTAAAAAATGACTCCTAGCAACGGCATGAGAGGCCAGACAAGCAATGTCATTGTTATAGAGTTACAATTATTATACATATCATCTTTTATTATAATTCTACCACTTCATCAGTTATTGCAGCCAGAGCTAGAGAATGAGCAGAGGTTTTCACTGAGCTGTCTGCAATAACGTAGTACCTTTTTCCTGAGTGATGACAACTAATTTAAAACCCAACCTTAACTAGATAATGTTATTCCTTCTGGTATGAATTACTCTAGTTTTGCTAGCGTTGCATGTTTCCCAGGCCTGGTGTTCATGCTGCTTTGCAGACTTTAGGATAACAACCCTTACTGTCTTCAAATTGTGCTTTAAATTATGTGATTCACATTTGTTGCATCAGGTTCATTCTTCTTTTATCTAGTTCAAGCCCTGAAGTTATGAGAAATGAGTAAAGGAGGTTGTATGTACTTTGTTGCAGAGCTTTCTGGTCCTGTTTTAAGTGAAGCATGGGTTTACTTGTCGATGTGCTGTGGAACAGGTAGCGATACTGTGGTGCCCCCCCATGCTTAGGGCAGGGAATGTGGGGAGGTCCTCGGCTCTGCTGGGAGAACATTCTTCATGTTGACCCAGCCCAGAAGGCTCTGCCTACTCTGCAGAGGAGATTTACAGTTCAAAGTGGTCCCTCATACCTAAAGGGAATGAAGTAATTCATAATACTCTGTCTCAGAGCGGTAAGGACTGTTTTGACTCCACCTTTAAATTATACACTGAGACTTTGACTCGGTGGCTGCGGAAGGCTGGCGTAGTCTCTTGAAGAGAAATTAAACTGTTGATAGTGTACTGTGTTCCTAAGGACATCCTTTGCTATTCAGGTTTGAGGAAATCTAAGTTGAGAATTAATGTTTATATTGATCTTCATAATAATACTGTCTTCACATCTGGATGCCTAGGCACAAAGACCTGGTGCGGTCTTCAAGCAAATGTAGGATATTGAGAAGGTTTCTTACAATCTACCACTTGAACCATAAGAGATGAATGTCCCTTCTTCTGTGGTATGCGTGTGTTGATATTTTATTAATCACTGAGAAAACAATCTGTCAAACTAAGCTTTCAAACTGTGCAAAGAAGAAGTAACCATATGGTTAGGAATTTGTTTGCTGCGTTAAACACCCTCACAGCAATACAACCATGAAAAGAAAAAATAACGAGGCCATTATTACAACTAAACTGAAAACATAAAACAGTTGCTGCCCTAAGCTTACAAAATTTCTGGCTTCTGCTGCAACCGATTGTTCATCTATGAGATCTGAAAGCCTCCTTGGTGTGTACCCCGGTGGGGTTACAGTTTGCATTCAGACCAAACACACCCAGGTGTGAATATAGTTTATGGTATCTAATCAGGCTAACTGTGTGAACATATCAGGGAATATTATTAGTTAATTTTTGCGTCAAGTCCCTAGCATCAGATTCAGCTATCACCTCTCCTTTAGAAAGATGGTGTGATCTGTTTTAAACACTTAAAGTGATGAAGAATCTGCCATGTCTTGTCTTCTGTGCTTTGGTTAGAAGAGGGACATCATAACAAGAATTTAAAAAGGGGAAACAAGGCTGTCAGCAATTTGAGCTATATGAACAGTTTGAGTATGTCCCATTTGAATTCAGAGGTAATTATGCAAAATCCATTGGAGTTATGCTGGTGTGAGCATCAACAAAAGGATCACTACACCTTTTCCCCCTGATTTTTCTGTTATAATTGTATCTAAATTATAAAAAGAGGTCTCTTTGTGTCATTCTACAGCTAGTTGATATTACGTACTCCACAGAGTGAATTAAAATGATGTATTTGGTTGTGCTGTTAAATTTAGGGAAATAGATTTTATTCTGTGATGCATCCAGGTTATCTGAGAATGTGTTCTGACAGTTTATTTTAGCAAAGGAGTAATTGAATTCCCCTAGAGAGTGATAGCCTGGGAATTGTATCAGCTGTGCTGAATCAATTGAATTACTGAGGCTATGCATTGCATTAGCAATGCTTGTGCAGTACAAGTATTCCAAGGGAAATTCTATTTCTCTTCAGCTTTATATTCCAAATTTAGAGTTTATCTCACAATAGTTAAATAACCTTCTGTGCTTAAACACCTGCAGTCACTCAAGCAATTTTAAACCTGAGGTTCAAACCTGGTACTGATAGTTCACAGTCTGATACTTTATGGTGTTGACACAGGGAGTAGTGACCATCTTCCATGTCTAAAGTTGCAGAAATCACCCAGCAATCTGCACAAATGACACCATAAAAAGAAGAGTGAACTGGAACAAAGCTGTTTTCAAAATGGCAATTCTGATGTGATACGTTGCTCTTCCTTATTGCTGATTGAAAACACAGCAACAGGTTTTCGGGGGTGGACCAAGTTAACACTGATGATGTAAAACCAGAGATTCTTTAACCTAAATTTATCACAGTCCTGTATTTGATATTGTGAATGGCAAAATAGCCCCCAGACACAGATTATGTTCTTTAGTATAAATACGTCTGAAGGCTTTGACATTCAGTCAATGAAAAAGAGTAAGACAAGTCATCCCTATAGTAACAGTGTTAAATGTCTAGACTAGAGATTTACAGTGCAATGCTGTGAGAACATATTTACATGCTGAAGACAGTGGGGCAATACTTGATTGTAATTTCTTAAAGGTACATGCAATGCCCTTTCAACCTTTTCTGGATAAACAGGTTATGAGACCTTCTACGTGCACCAAAATTTGCTTTTTTTTTAACTCCAGCAGAACCTCTCCTGAAGTCAGACTTAACTTAACTCTAGGATGAGCTTAGTTTAACTTAGCTCTAAGCTTTAGAGTTACTTGTTCTCCTGGCTTTTGTTCATAATGGAAGTGGCATTGACCTTAAGGCACTTAAACTACGGGCCACTCTGCCTATCACAGAAGAGTGTGGGGTCAAAGAGGAGGAAGGAGATGCCAAGATTTGGCTTTCAGTTCTGTAGGGGTTTTGAAGACTGAGGAGTGCCGGGAGCATGCACAAGAGCTGGCTTCGGACTGTTGAACTCTGTTTTGTGAGTTTCATCTGAAAGATGGGGTAGGGGTGCAGTTTGGAGAGGCTGGCCCACGTCGTTTACTCAAGAAGAGCACAACTCTCTGGATGTTATTTCTGTCACAGGCTCAAGCCGATGTTGCCTTGTGGTGCTGCTGTCCTTGCCTGTGGGAAGGAGAGCAAAGAAGTTTGCCCGCAGTCAGCCATAGAACTGAATTTTGGCCAAGCTACCAAAATTGAGTCCTGCATAAATCTCGTGATCCGGGAACCTTGGCTTTCTTTTCTGATAGTCATTTGAGGTTAATTTCACCCTTGTCTGTGTTACACATTGATGTTCTGACATAGACAAGCCCTTGCTCCTTTTAGCAGGTAGATGTCTCCTGTTGAAAAACACACTGAGGTCAATGGGGAAACAGTTTAAATTAATGGGGTTATAAGGTAATTGGAAATTTGAATTTATGAAAATTGATGAGTTGCTAAGCTGTTCTGAGCAAAGTTAGGGCTTTTTCCTGTTCTCATTCCAATCAATGAAAATTGTAGTATTAAATTATGTGGATTAATCTCAGAATGATTGGCAAAGCTCCTGGCTTGTCTGTGTGAGGGAGTTAGTGCACCGTACCCAAAAGTGTCGGCTCTGAACTTACAGTCCTATAGGCACACCACACACATTCCTCATGGAAACCGTTTAGTACCCATTACCTACAAGACAAAGCAGGTACAAACATTCCTTGCACAAGATGGTTCTTGCTGTGCATTAAGATTATATATTCAGTGGGATTATGATGAACATACAGCTGAGTTGCAAATCCATGCTCAAGGTTATGATGTCCCAACTTCCTTGTGCAGGTAAGTCCTAAGCTACCTTGCACTCAGTGCACTATATGGTTGTTTACAAGGAAAACGTGTTCACTATATAAAATTATTTCCATTCTGTAAATTCAGATACTTAACTATTGCACATTAACATTTTTGTGTAGGCAAGACCGTAATTACATTTTAAGTCATGAATTGTCTATAATCAAAAATAAGCATTGTGGTTGTAAGAGATTGTTGAACTAATTGGCATTAACTAATTTGCTCTGATTAGTCATATTCTAGAGGATGAAAGAAAAACTATTCCTAGTGAAGTTTCTAAATTGATCAGTATTCTTAATCATCTGTACCTTTTTTCCCAAACAGGCAGGAGAAAAACATTATCACCCAACCTGTGCACGATGTTTCAGGTGCAGTCAGATGTTTGCAGAAGGAGAAGAAATGTATCTTCAAGGTAAAAACAAATGAAAAACAAAACCCAGACCAGTTACACTTGGCAGCATGGCCCTCTTGCCCATACCTGCTAGCGTGGCTGAGCTATTTTGCATGTATTCTCACTTCATAAATACCAAAGAAAGTGAAAAATGTAATGTGTAGGCTAAGGAAAAGCAAAACCAAACCCTTGTTGCTTCTTACCTATTACTTCTCTCTCAGTTCAAATCCAATAGCAAGTGTGAATCACGGACAGGATGAGTAGTAGCATTTGTTTCCTGCAGATGGAAGTACTTGACAGTGAAGATTATAAAATTTTCCATTTACTAAAAAAACATGATTTTTCTGCAGTGGTAAATGGTCCAGGTGAAAGTTAACACACATGCCAGGACAGCACGTTCCCTAAAGCTGCTGTTGCAGTCCTAAGACCAGTTCTGTAGCCATTGCCCATTTTGAGGAGAAAATCTGAAGGTCCTTACCCAAATTCTCCTCAGTCAGACCAAAGTGCCCTCAGAGGGTGGAGAAGAGGATGCCATGGAGCTGAAGCCCTTACCACACAATATGCCTATACCTTACATACCTGTAAGCTTGCACAGGAGAAATTCAGTGTTTCTTGTCAGGGAATTTCAGTGGTAATGGAGAAGGACTTGCACAATAATTTATGCAATATGAAAAAAAAAGATGTGAGCTAAAATCTGTATTTCATATGTAGCAACTTTTAGCTGTACTAAACTGATCAAAGAAAACAATGTCTACACAGTTAAATACAGGGTCAGACACAAGAGAAAATGAAGGCTTTTGCCTATGTTTTTGACTGGCAGTATCTTTTCAAAGGAAAACAGAAAAGAGAAACTCAGTAGGATGTGGGAACTGCATGGCTGGTGTATTATCCAAAAATTACATGCTTGCCCAGATCTGTATTACAGCTTCGCAATTGTCCACAGTTTTCTAGAAGCATACTTTGAAGTCATTCATTAAGCTGCAAAAGTTAGACTTTATTTAAAACACAACAGTGGTCTCAGTAAGATCTAATTATAATTTAGTACGTTATTTAAAATGACAATTTTATTGTCACTTTGGTTTGCAACAAGAACTAGCTCATTAAAGGACATAATGATCCTTGTCTGTGCTCATGGATTCTCCCTCAGGAGCCAAAAAATGCTGTGGTTCTTCTAATTGCAAAGTAGCTTTGCAGTACTAAAATCCCCTGGGAAATCAATGCTTTAAAAAGATACCAAACTACAAATTTGTTTCTAGATTTCAAACCTTCTGAAACTGGGTTGCAAGTGTATCTTAAGTTCAGTTTGTTATATGGGTGGATATTTGTTAGATTTTGTGCTGGTTTTTAATTCAAGTAATCGTAAAGTATGCTCAGGTCCTGTTAATTTGGACCCATCTTACTCACTTTATTTTCTAATGCATGAAACATTCATAGCAGCTTACTTTTGGTCTTCACATGAAGAGCAGTTTTCATTAGAGACTGGTGCTAACTTCATGAAAGGTCCGTGATCAGGTATTTGGACTGCCTGATCTGATATGTTAGATAATAAAAAAAGTCAGAGCCCAGGGTTTTATAACTTATTTTTTGTCCTCTGTAAAGTTCCTTTAGATGTTGTATGTTCCTTAGCAGAAATTGAGTCATCAGTGCTCATCCAGCAGATGACTTTTGGGTGAAAGGACTCTTTTTCTTCTGTGTGAAAAAGTTTCCCAGCCAGTTTTGCTTGACCACAGGAGTAATTAAAACAAAAAGTTGTTCTAAATACTTCTTAATACCATTGGGAAGATTTACATCAACTTAGGCAGCAGTTGGGACAAACGCTTTCAATGGGCAATCTCAGACCCACTTGTAATTGAAAGATAAATTAGCATGAAATTTAAAGATGCTATAAAGATGTTTCTTAGTGGTTCAGTCCCAAAAAACTTCAGTAACTTAGTAAACGTAACTTATCCAGTCTGTACTTACAGATAATCTTTTACTGCATAAGACTGTGTTTATCTGGGTTATTTTTGTGAAATAAATTCTAATGATCTCCATCTGTCTTCTGGGAAATAGACTTTCTGTTTCTATCTTGTTTCCAAAATCCACTGGTTAGAAAACTATCAAGCTGCAGTGAAAACAAAGCATTTCCAATAAATCTTCTTGGTGCTCTCCACCCAGTATAAACATGAAATATTTATAATGCAAAGGTTCTCAACTTCCCATTTAGGCAGGCAGAAGTTGCAGCATACTCACATTATTTAACTGTGCGGAGCTTGAGTTTATGACTTGTCCAAGCTCAGACTGGCATAAACGTAAAGGTTCCTTTCTACTATTAAAATTTACAAATAAGTCTTTCATTTTATATAGTTACGCACATTCCACTCCCATTCAACACTGACTATTCAACATTGTGTTCAACTTTTTAAAATATTTTTTTTTCCTTTGCGACTAATGCAAAACTTAAGTTGCTTTCTCATGCTTAATGTTTACTTATATCTCTAGAGTTCGTAATCCTCTCTTCAATACTTACATGCAGTAGAGAGTTGGTTCATTCTGTATTTTCTGCTTCCTCCAGGATAGATATTCCCCTGAATTTGAGCAGTTCTTAGTATTTGACTTATGAGAGACAAACGTGTAGGAAGTGCAAGATCAGTGCAGTGAATAATTCAGAAAGAAAGACGGGATTTTTAGCTAGTCTTAAATGCCACAATGCTATTCCATCCCATCACGGTGTGCTACTTAGCATGTCCTGAGCCCAGACTATTACAAGAATATGTATGATAAGAGTACAGGAAATTCTAGCTACACATGAAGGGAAAAAAATTTACCATGAGTGTGGAACAAGTAGCCCAGAGATGCCGTGGATCTCTGTCCTTGGAGATACGCAGAACCCAACTGGGCACAGCCCTGAGCTGCCCGCTGTACTGGGACCTGCTCCGAGCAGGAGGTTGGGCTGGAGGAGCTCCAGAGATCCCATATCACAATTCTTAGGACTCAGGTTATGATGTTGATCTCACATATTGAAGTACATGTAGCTTTCTGAAGTTCACCTAGTCTTTAAAATATATGTGATCAGGTGTACTGATATCGAGAAGTTGTCAACTTTAGCTTTGAAATTATCCATGAAACGGTGACTGCAGTGGAATCAGTCAGTGTGCTGTGTCTTAGAAAACCTTATAGAAAGGTTTAGTAAGGTTCTTATTTTAAACCTTTTAAGGTTCTTATTGGGGAACTGAACTAAGCAGAACTTGAAATTTGCTTTCCAGGTACATCCATTTGGCATCCAGTTTGTAGACAGGCTGCAAAGGCTGAAGAAAAAAACAAGGTAAAAAGACCGTATTTTTCCCAGTGTTATTCCATTGCCATATTATTCTCTATCCCTTTTTTTTGCAGTGGGCATGCAAGGAAGGATTTGGGGTTTTTTCACTACTGTAATTTTAAATTTTAAATGACAGAAATCTAGTAGGTTAATGTAATATAATAATGTAATATAAATATTCTGCTTTTACTTAGTGATTAAAGCTACAAGTTCAGGAGAATGCTGACCTAAGAGTTATATGTATAAACTGAATGAGGAAAAATGTGAAAATATGAATAAGAAAAAACAAAGTTAATTTTTAACTTCTGTCTGATTATGATGTGATCAGTGCATGACCTCTTCTCTTTTTATGTGGCTCTGCACTTGAAAGATCAGAGGACTTTCACTTTATTTGTTTTTACAAAAAAATCTCTCCTTGGAATTTTTTTTTATTATTTGTTTGTAAAATGTTGGCAAGCCAGCCCCAACTTAATTTAATCTCTGGCTTTAAGTACCTCCTTAAATTGGATGATTTGTGCATCTGTCTGCGTGCAAGGGGAAGAGGGGGGAGTTCTGGCAACTTTAATAATTACAAGGTTAGCAGATGAATAAGCTGCCCCTAGGAAATGAATTAATCTGTAGCCGGGGAAATGATCTCCATGAAGTGGTGGGATTGAGATACAACTACCTCATTTAATGTGGAGGCCAAGGATGGGGTTTTTCGGTTCTGATGTTCTTTGATGCTCCAAGTGGTACCCTTGGTATCCTTGTTCGAAAAAGCTCTGCTTTGATCCATCAAGGCTTGGATGGAAAGGCACAAGTCGGAACAGCGGGCAGCAGGAATAAAAAAAAGTGTTTACAAATATGGAATGTTAGCAAGTACAACTTTGACTAAATTACAGTTTTGAAAAAAAAATTGGTTTGGGCTTTACCCTGAAGGATCTTGGATGTATTTTTTGTACCCATGTGTTTGGGAAGCTCTGGTATTCTTCATGGTGAGCTCTGAATATCAAATAAGTAGCGTTTCAGTATAAAATGTATTGTTTAATATATGCATATTTAAAATTGTCAAAATACTTTAATAAGTGCTGCTGATTCAGCCTAACACTATTAAGCATTATTTTAGGCTTCCTAAGGATTTTATTCTGGCTGAGTAACTGAAATTGCAAGCCTAAAACCCCAGGTAATTTTTTGAAAATGTATTAGGTTGGGGTTTCTTTTTTCCCTCCTTCAAAGAAAGGCAGTGAACAAAGTTGTACTGGGTTCCTACTGGCTGCCTTTTCCTCACAAAGGCAAAGAAAGTGTACTTGTAAGAAACTGTATAAAGGCTGACTCATTTATAACACATCTCTCCAAGTGCTGGGAGTCTGCCTGGTCCCCAGCAGAGAGGAAGACATCTGTATCTGAAAGTCAGCGGGAGTTTTGCCTGAGTAGGGAAAAAAAACAGAACGGAGGTCAAAGAATTTTTCCAAGTCTAGTCATTTTTCCTTTTCTTTGGGTTTTTCCTCTTTTTTTGATCTTTACACTCATTAGTGGAAAAATAAACCAAGAAGAAAGGGGACTTCTCAACATAACTTGTAGAGTTGAGAATGGGATATACGGTTGAGAAATTTTCTGGTCAAACTTTGTTATTTTAAAAAGTTATCTTTATATATATTTATATAGATAGATGCACAGCATGTAATTAAAGTAGGTGACAAAGGCAGAAGGAGTAAGTGGCAGCACACTCCAAAACTTTGGAGATGGAGTGGAAAGGAAAAAGAAGTTGGGAAAGTGAGTGACAGCAAAAAGAAAAATGACGGGAGAGTGAGATTGTAAGCAGAAGGGATGAAGCTGGCAAAGACAGAAGAAATCAAAGTAGCAAGTGAAAGAATAAAGATTATCAAAAGGCATAAAGGAAAAGAGGTAGGTGGAGGGAGAATAAAAATGCGTAGTATGGAGAAAAGAACTGAACAGAAGCAATGGAATCAACTTAGATGTGAGTTTTTATCGCAAAAGCTAGAAGATTACGTGTAGCACGCGTGGACTGGGGATGCTAAAAGGGGTAATGGAACGTGCAGAGAAGAAAGAGCATGTGTGAGATGTGGAATGAGTAGGCTTTAATCACCAGGAGAATAAATGGGACGATTTGTGGGAGTAACTGAATAGCATAAGGAAGCAATCTGCAGAAGTACCTTAGAAAGATGAGACTCTACACTTTGATTGCAAAAGTTGGACATTTTAATGAATTATAGTTCTTCTTAAAAACAAGATGGCACCGCTAAGTTGAGGAAAGCCCCTGAAAAAACTCCAGGAATTTATTAAGACTTACTAAATATGTTCAGCCAGGTATGTTATGCGTTTTAAGGTCACGCTACACTGTGTGATCTTAAAACACACTCCACTGATGCACATGATGCNAAGTTGAGGAAAGCCCCTGAAAAAACTCCAGGAATTTATTAAGAGTTACTAAATATGTTCAGCCAGGTATGTTATGCGTTTTAAGGTCGTGCTACACTGTGTGATCTTAAAACACACTCCACTGATGCGCATGATACAGAAAGAAACTCTGAAGCTTTATCTAGGGAATCCTGAGGTTAATCCAAAACTGTCGTTTGACCTTAACAGGGTTTAAAACACTGAAATAGTGCAGTTTTATTTAGGTTTTTTTCTCATTGGACCTCCTGTAGGGACATAATGAAAGAGCAGTATGGTTTGCATGTGACATCAATGCATTGTTGACACTTTCATGTCATTTACACAAGCTCTAGAAACTTGCAGCATGCTTTAACTATGCAGAAGATCAATGCAATTACACTGTCTGTGTTGAATGATCATCTCAATGGCAGCCACAAGTATTTCTCAGAGAATACTCTATTTCCATGCCAGTGTTTGCCTTGTTCCCTTGGTCCTTCTGAGTTCGTCCAGAGCCTCATTGTGAGACAACTGAAAATGAGGGGGAGAAAATTCCCAAACCCCAGTCAGACATGCCAAAACAAATAAACTGAATCTTTTTTATACGGATAAGTATCTCCACGTACTGTCTCAGAGAAGTCCATAGGACTATTTAGGCTAAAGAAGGTCTGTGGAATGATAGTTGTGATCATTGAGTTTGTTTGCTCTGCTAACACAGTACAATACAGATATATTCACATATTGCTTCTAAAAGCTAGTAAATATTTCAAGCAAAGGCTGGAGTAGTAAGAAGGATGCTTCCTTGACCTGACAGCTTAATAATGCTAAAATCCTTATAAGGATCTGAACAGTTGTAACCTCCAGTTGAGAAGTGCCAGCCTTTGGTGAGGCAGTAATTGGCAGTCATTCAGAGTGCATGGAAAAAATATGTACTTTTTGCAATCAGGGACAGATTTTTCCATAGATGGGAAAGAGTAGTTTATGATGAATTAACATATCTGGGTAAAAGAGGGTATAAAACCATTGATTTCATAGTAAGATTTGTTTAAACTTCAATTATGAATGTCAGGTCTGTTTGCTCATGGTTTATATCATTGTGTCTCACAACCCTTTGTTATTTAAAAGTAATTATATTTTTCATCACAAAGGAATCTACCAAGAAGAAAGCAATAAAGGTCTGCCACTCTGAATGCCAGAATGATTGAAAACAGAGCAAAACCAGTTGAGCATTAAAATTAATCTGGTAGTGTTACAATGGGAGAGGGGAAAGCTCACCTGTTGGGTGCCTCATTCAGGGTGCTCTGCAGGATGTAGTGCTGTTTGCTATGAGTGAGTGGCATGGTAGTGTGACATGTTCCAGAAGCAACATAGATTGGTTTGATGGTATAATCTTAGAGTAAAAATTGCTGTCGCCGTATCATCTTGTGACCCTGGGCTCAGAGCTGCTGTAACTTTGCCTGTCCCTGATAGTGCCCGAAGGCTGTCCTGGCAGCCCAGAAGTGCTCCATTTCATTCTGAAGAGAGGGGAAAAAGGAAGTCATATGTAAAATCATTTTTGCATTTCCAAAGGTCAATTTGATTGACTAAAGGTGTTCTTTTATTTTTAATTCTTTGGTATGCCTGTATGTTTTGAGCTCGTTGTGATATGCCATTTGTGAGTGGAAAAGGTTAAATTAAATGTCTTGCACACTCTTTTTGAAGTAACAGTTATATTTTTCCCTCCCTTTCCTCTATTTCTTATCTGTTTCACTTCTCTTATCCTGACATAGGAAACGAGGACTTCATCTGAGAGTATTATTTCTGTACCTGCTTCAAGTACATCAGGTTCCCCAAGCCGTGTGATCTATGTGAGTATTTCACGGTGAAATTTGTTCTGTGGGATGAGGAAAACCCTGTGCTTCCTCCTACAGTTTAGCCCACTGTGTGGAAAGCTAGTATCTCCAAACCACTGCAGTTGGTGATTCCTCTAAAACAGAATTTACTTTCTCGTGTTTGAAATATTTGAATACTGCATTTACCATAACGGAATTCTGGCAGTTTCCTGTTATTTTTTATGGTGTATTTATAGCACTTGGACTACCACTAGAGCTGGCTTATACCAAAGCATGCAAAATACCACAGTGCTTTCTAAAAAGAAAAGTTTAAGTAAACAGTACAGCCCACAGGTAGATTACAAGTCTAGATTTGAACACAACTTGTCTAAATCGAGCTCTTGAGTCTGCATCTGATTGCTTATGAAAACACTCATGTGTGTGATTGCAGGACTCAGGCCTTGACAACTGCCAGTCCCTAACCTCAGAGGATCTTTGATGTGTTTATGGTCTCAGAAGCGCTAGCTCTGGAAAGCTCTTAGAGAGAATTTAAAATAACAAGTATGATAAAAGCTTATGTTGAGTATTTTTTTTTCAATACCAGGTGCACCTTGCTTGTCATAGTTGCTGTAGCTAATGTTCATGGCCAAATTCTCAAGGCTACTGCCAATAGGTAAAAACTATCCATGAGTTGCATACAAAGATGTCTTGGAGAGCTTCGGTGTTCCCAGGGCTATTCTTTGTGCTGTCCAAGTATCCCTCAGGTAGGCAGGTCGTTCTCATCAGATAGGACCATATGCAGGGGAAATTGCTGGAGATGCGATTGACTGCCGGAGAGGTTACTATACAAAGATGAAGGGCTTTTATCTACTACACTGAAACAAGCAAAAGAGTGCCTTGAAGCCAAACTTGTCTTTTTTCTTCAAGTAAAAATTATTTCTAACACAATATACCTGTTAACTGAGTAAGGCTGAACTAGAAGTGTGGAAACTGCCCCTTATCTAAATGCTCATCAGTTTTTCCTGAGTTCTCCTTCCAGTAGACCTCCGTGCTGGTGAATACCAGTGGTATATTCCCAGTAAAAAAATGTCGTTGCCTCAACTCCTGTGAAGACAATTTGTTGTGCTAGGAGCCTATTATGTAAGCGCTTTTCTTTCATCTCTCCAGCCACACACCACTTCATTTTTTTAGAAGCATGAGCATTCTTCTGAGATTTATATGTTTTTAGTGACATTTCTCTAACTGTTGGATGGTACTGTTTTTCTTGATGTTTGTGATTACAGCTTTAAATATGCTTCACAGGCTGTTAAAAGTCAAGGACAACCCTCCGTTCTTTTTTTCAAAGGATATCATTAAATCAGCAACCAACTCTAATGTTCGTTATTGCAATATACTTTAGAGGCAGCTGGGACTGTGAAAGAATAAAGTTGTCTAGCAAATATGAGTCAATTAAGAAAAAAGATTCCCCAGAAGTGTGCAGGTTCTTGCTGTATCTATCTCATCTCTGACTGCTTAATTGTCAAAGCTGTGAGACTGATTAAATTCTATTGTGGCTTTCACGAACAGGAAAGTAAAAAGAATTAAAAACATGTTATTGGACTTTCATATTATCAAAATAATTCTTTGGCTATCTTTTGCATCTGTTTTGTATTACAGGAGTGTTATGATGTACAGACAGGCTTAAGATTTGTTTGGGGTCCTTTTGTGATTGTTTTTACCAAACCTAAATTCACAGTGCCACTGAAAGGGAGGTCCCACCCACACATGGCCCTGTTCCTCTCCGGCCATGTCTTCCCATCTCCTCTTTGGTGCTAGTACTAGTGGGTACCAGTCTTATTTGAGACCAGATTCAGCTAAAAAATAACCCAGGAAAAGCCTCCAGCCAGCCGAAGAGGCAAAAAAAGGCCCAGCCATCTGCATGTCTCTAATGCTAATGTAGAAGGCAGAGCAGAGTGGGAAGGCGCACACGACAGCCACTTTCAGCAGTAGCATGGATTCACATCATTAAACCCAATAGTGAAACTGTACCTTGACAACTGGTGAGCTCTGTGAAGTATCATGTTGGACAAAAGAGAATTCAGAGGAAACTGTTAAAGCTTAGGAACCGTGAATCTGTGGTGCTCATTCCTTCAAAGGCATCAAGTCAGAGCAACACAATCATTCTGAACAACACACCATCTCATGGGAGACATGTTCCTGGGTCATGGTTGAGTGGTCAGCTAGGGAAAGATAAAGAAATGTGATTCATACAGGCCGTTTACTAAAGCCGTACTTCTTTTTCTTCTTCTGTTGATACCAGACTTTGGTGTCTTCTTGCACTGAGAGAGGGCATAGGCCAGTGCCCTTTGAAGTTAATGGGCATCTTTTCATTAACTTTAGTGATAGCTGGATTCTATCTAGACTGAAATTTACCCCAGTGCAGACATCCCCTCAGAGTCCCTAAACATCACTTAAAAAACAGCTAATTTCTAAATTATGCCATTAAATAGGGCTTAAATAAAAGTCCTTCTTTATACTTAGCTAAATTTTATGAAAAGAGAATTAGGAGCTCCTTGCAAAAATGTATCTATCTGGAAGGTTAGGTTACATAGCTGTGTTGTCATACTAAGAACAGAAATTACATTATATTTTTATACAAGATCATATTTGCAATTATACAATTGTAAAATTACATATTCCAAATGAAATATTCTAAACTTCGAGCATGATTTGAACAGAATCCAAAATATGAGATTACTGAAGGGCTTAAAGCCCCTTAGCTGTAATTTGAACCTTCCCTAGCATATTTGAATTCCACTCACGTATTTGAAAGTAGGTGAAACAAATAAAATAAACAAACAATGTAGGCTGAATGTTTGTAGAATTGTGTAGAAAGCAATGGTATCTCTAAGTGTGTTTTTCATCCAAGATTGCCTACATTTTGATATTTAAACTGAAAGGAGTTACATAACTGGATGTTTTACTCCTGACAGTTCTGAAGTCTAAGGGGAGGATCTCAAGTTGCACTTCTACATGGAGAGATAGGTGCTAAAATTACTGTAATTCACATTTAAATATTCCCAGTTCAAACCTTCTTTGGGTTCACTAGAATAATTTCCACAACTCTGGATACCTTAAAAAAGAAATTATTACAGCTTCCTTGGCCTTTCTTGTAGGTGCAATGCAGCCCAAAGTCTTCCTGAAACAGACCCGATGGACAGACTCCTCCTTATCTTTGCCTGATCTGCTCTTGCATCAGAGCTTGCCACTGGCTTCTCAGTAGGGAGGGATTTATTTTCATTAAGCGGCTATTTCATTGCTCTTTAGCTTCTTAAAGTAGCTGCAAGGAAGGTGAGATCTGTAGATCACTGAAGAATCACATATTTGATTAAAACACATTTTTTCATTAGTTTTGAGGATGAGAATATGTGTTGGTTATGGTGGCTTTGTTCCACTTTCTGAGTTAATAGTAATAGTAATAGTTCCACTTTCTGAGTAAAAAGGAGGAGTAATCTTCCTCCTTTCCATGTTGCTTATGCTTGTACAAATTCTGACATTGTTTTAGAAAAGAGATAAATGAAAGTTGTCACGCTAAATTTCTCCTGTATGATTAACCTAATAGAAAACTTCCCTGGAAAATCTATTGAACTTTTCTTAGCTCATACAAAGAAAAAATATAATCACTGCACACGTAAATCCTGGATACTTTCATATTTTTGCATGTGGAAAACATTATTATAGTTTTATAGTTTTATAGATTTTCAGAGAATAGTGAGATTCACTCATCATTTTGTTGCCAACAAAGAGCATATCAGTCTGCAAAGCCTGAACTGGGAATTAAACAATTGCACTGCCCCTTTCTCCACGCTCAATGTGGCCAAGTTGTCATATCTACAAGACAGTACGTGCTGGATACAGTTTTGGAGCATGTTACCATTATCCTAAGGATAATCTGTGCAAATGTGGCATTTGGTAATTATACTTTTGCAGTAAGGGTAGTAAGAGGAGAATGGGGAGTGACACAGCCCTTTCCCTCTGTTGGCTGTGTGAGTCTCATGAAAGGATTTGAACTTTTCTTAAGTGGCATCTGTGATCTTGCGACTAATCCACCATGGTGCCAATCCATCATCTGCTGGTTTGTGACCCATAATTAAGGGCTACTTAGATGTAGTCAGGAAAGGAGGTGAAGCTGTGGGACGCAGCTGAATGGCAAAAATTAAAGACCTCACTAATGTTTGCGAGCATCTGGAGAGTTTATGTTGGAAGTATGTATTTGATTATTCATTACTGCTTATGGTAGGGGAACCCTACACACCAAAACCACTTTAAAATTAAGGGCATTTTGCCTGAAAGAGACTACAGTATGTGTCCCCCATGTCTCTCTGTGCAGCTAGTGGTAAGCAGGATATAACCAGGGGAACTGGAATGATGCCATGCTGCTCCCATTAGCCAAATGTGAGTGACAAAGAAAAGTAGAAAGCGCCAGTATATAAAAAGAAAACAGCAGTAATATTTATCATTGTATAGTAAATATAAGATTTAAATGCACACAAACAGAAAAAATGGTTTATTATTAGGGTGATGACTTTTCTACCTATGCTTACCTGTCCTTTTCTGATTGCACCCTGATCATATTCTTTCTTATTCTCACTGCTTTCTTTCCTCCTTTTCTTAGGCAAAGCTTGGAGATGAAATTCTTGACTACAGGGATTTGGCTGCTCTTCCTAAAAATAAAGCCATCTATAACATTGACCGCCCAGATATGATCTCCTATTCTCCGTATATCAGTTATTCTTCAGATGACAGGCATAGTTACGGGGAGGTACTGAAACATGGGTATTTTTTTTAC
The DNA here is from genome assembly GCA_003993805.1 of Himantopus leucocephalus. Lineage (NCBI taxonomy): Eukaryota > Metazoa > Chordata > Aves > Charadriiformes > Recurvirostridae > Himantopus > Himantopus leucocephalus. The sequence continues at coordinate 87,385,110 of RSEF01000004.1, read as the reverse complement.
TATGAATTTAAAATTTTACGTGCATCATTAAACATGTTGCTGAACACTGTTGAACATGTGCATAATTTAAAAAAAAAAACCCTAACTTTTATAACTTCAGTTAATTGAATCATGTCATTCATTCATTCACAAGACCTTCCAAAAAACAAGATGTTCATTTCACTTTTTTAGTTTGTGGAAATTAAAGAAGTGCTTTCTGTGATCATTTTTAAAACAGATGACATGTAATTAAAATATGTTTTTCTATGAGAAGAGTTTATATGCATGTGGTAGGAAACAGGAGCCATTGCTAATTATAATGCAAAAATCAGAAGCGAAGCCAAATGTCTGTCATTTATTTTTTTTTTTAAAGTGTACCATGTTATTTTGGTAACGCAACAATGGTATCACTTTCCTGTGCACAGATTTCTTTCGACTGTCCCTTACTAAAGTTCATCCTCATGTCACGCATGCATTTCAACTTATTCATATGCAGAGCTAATATTACGCAGTTTGTGCTAATGAAATCTAATCTAACATAATCTTACTAATTCTGTTTTTTATGAAGCATATTTGTATATAACTCCTGTCATGCAAGTTAGCTTTTCTTCCCTAATCATATCTACCTTTTGTTTGAATTTCTGATTTCTTTTATAATTTTAGATACTTGTTTACAAATCAAACCTCTTACAAATACGAGGTATACTACCAATATATATATAGTCTAGACTGGAAGTCTGCATTGTTCTCTATATGTGTAAGTGAATGGGTAGAAAGAAATACTACAAATGATAGCCATACAGTTTATAAGAGCCCTAGTCCTGCTATCATTTACACCTTTTACGCTTAATCTACTACTAAAGTCTCAGTACTACTGTCAGGTAAAGTGCAGCATGTATGTTAGATCTTGCAGAATGTCTTCCGAACCCTCTTGGTACAATGCCGAACCACAGTAGCTCTATTATATTGCATGCTAAAAGAATTTAAGATGGTATCTGGTAAAGGGTTTAAATGGTGTTTAGGTGTCTGAATTCACAAAACTGAAAGCTGCTTACTAGCCCTGAACCTATTGAGTATAAACATTTCCTTTCTCTGTCAAAATTTGTGGGTGCTGATAATGTTTGTGGCCCTCCTCAACTGCCTGTTTACATCTAGCCTTGGCGTAGGCCAAACAACCTTCTGCCTCGCTCCTGTGAGGACTCGGAGTCATTGCACCCACTCCAAGGTGGTGGTTATAAAACCATCACACCCAGCATAAATCTGTGCTGCTGCTGGAGAGAATTTCCCCCTGCTTGCCCTCAGCATCTTCTTGGCCACTTGCTTCTGCTCCTCTCCTTTGCCAGAGCAAATGTCTGTGTGGCTGTGGTAGGGCTTAGGTTTCTTCTGAAACCCTGGCATGATCTGACTCCATGCCATCACTCAGGAGTATGGATGGAGATCCTGCAGGCGGGACAACCACCCGATGGTGCGGTGAAACTGCCCATCTTGGCGGCAGCCCAGTCTTTGCTGGAACCCAGCGGTTGTGAACTGCAGGACCTCAGCATCACACTTTCAGGAGTGGGATAGAAGGTAGTTGCAATTGAGCTCTAAAAAACCAACCAACCAACCGAAGATATAAAACCACAGCAAAGAGGGCTGTCTGTCACCTGCTTTCAGTGGGTAGCTTAGTGGTGAGACCAAAACAGGAGGGCTTTATTGGCACAACTGGAGTCATTGCCCATTTCAGTAAATGTATAACTTAACAGAAGATAAAAGGGACCACATCATGAATGGGGGCCTTTTCCCTTCAGGCTGTAGGAAACATCTACAGTGTTTGTACCACCAGTTTAATACTGTCTCAGATAGGTCTGTGCTGATGTAGACATTTGTGTCAGCAAGACCTCAGTGATATCTTAAAAAATAAAAAAGTGGGGTCCAGTCATCTGTTTCTAGGTGCCTAAACCAGGAGGGCATGTTGGGCTACGCTCGCAATCCAATGTGCGCATTTTCATGATGATCCAGATATTTATGTCCTTGATATTGCCAGGGGAAAAAAAAAATCATAGGATCATAGAATATCTCAAGTTGGAAGGGATCTATAAGGATCATTGAGTCCCTGCTCACAGGACTACCTAAAACTAAACCATATGGCTAAGAGCATCGTCCAGATGCTTCTTGAAGTCTGACAGGCTTAGTACCATGACCCTGGGAAGCCTGTTCCAGTGATCAACCACCCTCTTGGTGAAGAACCTTT
>RSEF01000004.1:87371855-87382798 GCA_003993805.1 Himantopus leucocephalus | reverse complement strand
TGGAGGTGCTTACGGCTCAAAGCCACCTCATTTCATTGGGATTGCATGGAGCGTTACGACAGCATCGACGTCCATCTACATGGCACAGAAATGTGCAAAATGGCATATTCTTCCTGTTACAGAAGTGATTTCTCTTCCCTAATGACGTATATTTCCTCTCTTCCTCTTAGGGTGACCAAGATGATAGATCTTTCAAGCAGTACAGGACATCAAGTCCTAGCTCTGCTGGCTCGCTGGGCTACGGTCGCTACACTCCAACATCCCATTCTCCTCAGCATTACAGCAGACCAGGTAATTGAAAAGCAGCCTTATTTATTCTCTAGATTTTTCCACTACTTTGTCTTATGTTGTAAGCAGGGTAGACTCCGGTAGGCAGGGGCTTCAGGTGGAGTAACAGTTCATTGCAGTGATTTATTTGCTGTGAACAGAGTCCCATGGGGAGAAGGGAAACAAGTGGTTCAGGAATGAGCGTCTAAGAAAACAAAAGCAGGCATCTAGAAAGATTGATTTGATGTATCTGCATACAGAAGATAGAACAGTTTAAAGGACTTAATCCTGGTCCCATCCTGCCTGAAGCTACACATTCAATCCACAGCTCTTTCACGGTGCAGTGTGGTAGCAGTGAATGCACACAAAGCCAAGAGGGTGATTGAGTGACATCGTATCCCTTCTTGTACTGCAGGGTTATGGTCCGTGTCTCCTCTCCACAGTGCAAGAGCTGGAGGAGTGACTAGTGGTTCTAATGGCTGGATTTTGAAGGCCAGGTTGCTTTAGATGACAAGCTTACAGCAATGTTTATTGCAGCTTTGGGCTGCAGTGGCAGCTGTGTTGGTGTTCTTGTTGCACAGAGAGGAGGGATGACCCCTTTTAATCTTTGCGTGGGGGCCCCATACAAAGGCCCATTTGTATTTGGGCATTGTACAGAGTTTTATCCTTAGAAATAATCAACTGAATTATTCAAAATCCATTCTTATTTTTCTCCACTCTATCATTTGGGTGGAAAACCCACAGCATTTGCGTTATTTTCTTGTTGTCTTTTAATTTCATTTGGGATACATTATAAACTAGTTTGGAAAATTGGGAGTTCTTAATCTTTCCAGTGGAAATGTAAATTTTATGGGTAACACAAATATTTTTTATAGGAATTGAGTATTTGTACTACATAAAGTCTTTGATGCAGTGGAAATGAGATGGAGTATCAAAGATCTATTAAAGAGAGGAAAGATTAGTTTCTGCTGAAGGTCTGGCAGCTGTGTCATGCTTAAGTTTAGCTGCACACTGTTACAGCAAGGAGGAGAGACAAAATAAATTCCAAATTAATTCTAATGTTTTACAGCTTCATTGAAAATTTAGAAGATAGTCATCATAATTGCCACTTTTAATAATTGCTGTTAGTCCTCCGAAATGTGTTATCAGGACATTATTACAACAGAGCAAACAAAGATGACTTCTGAGAACATTTTTCAAAGTACTCAATCACATGTCTAACTTTCAGAGCTCAAGTAACTTCAGGATGTTTCTTCAAAGCTTAAATTAGTCGTGCTCTTGAGTGCCCTGGTGCGTTGTGGACTAAATCCTACCAGTGTGCCTTGACAACAGTGAGAACTGGACCCACTCGTAGCACAGTTCTCAGCAGAGACAAGGCTCTCCCCATTTCATTTCATTAGATCCATTATGAGCATATATCATTCCCTCTTGCAGCTTTTGAATATGGAGATTTTCCCCTGAGTGCCGCTATGGTTTTTGTGGTGCCTTTTCTGGAATATTTTCTGATGCGTTTCATTATCAACATTGTATATGATACTCTTTCTGTCTGCAGAAAGCCCGTGTCCCTTGGCCAACCGCATAGTATGGCCACTGTGATATTTTTAGCAATAACCAGAAGTTTCAAATATAAACGATGTTTTCTAAGCATCAGGAGGAAAATGTTCCTGAAAAAAAGGATGGCATTGTAATTTGTGGCTTTCAGTAAGTGAACTAAATAGTTTATTTTCACTTACTCTCTGTTGCCCCCAGCTGGTACTCAGAGTCTTGGTACCAGTAGCTGCATCTCCCTGCCCCAACACCCAAGCCCTACATCTACATTCAGACATCATTACATCCCTTTCTTCAAAGGTAAGGTCCAGGAATGCAAAACCGTGGTGTGATACTGTAGACTTATTCAGATGTGTTTCACTTTTATGTCTGTGCAAGCATGGCTTCCACTTGGATAAAATTTGTCTTAATTTTGTGCAAGTGCTTTCTTGATGTACTGTGTAGTTTTAAGAACTGAGTGGGTATGGGTTGTTTTATTTTTGCTTTTTTTCAGTGAGTGTTAAGTGTTTTTCAAAGGGGTGGAGGGAAAGAATTGGATTTTATAATGGAAATGAGGGAGGGAAATAATTTAAAAGTCTGTTTGTTCTAAAATATAGTGTTTACCCTATTTTGGTGATGCCAATCAAATATAAAACGCTTATATGTTGGATCCAACATTGGATGATCAATTATTTAACCTTCTAACCTACATTTAGGGATTTTTCGTATTATTTGTAGCATTACCAAAAATTATGCCAGGTAAGCTGGTTAAATCAATATACCTGCACTGATTAGCAAATAATGTTATAAAACAGAGTAACTGAGACTAGTCTCCTTGCCATTACATTTTTTTTTTCAGTGAATATTAACTTTTAATGACCTCCATGTTTGCAGATGTGAGACAGTAACAAGAAATGCCAAGAACTTTTGAGGCAAAGGCTATATTTTTTTTAGCTAGTTAGTTAAATGTCTGAAAGAGAAGACATTCAGCTACCACGTGTCTTCCCCTGAATCTGTCTTCTCTAGTAACAATACAAGTGGAGAGGAAACATGAACGATGAATGACAAACATTTTCAGTGCCTGTTCCTTCACTTTCGTGTACTGTTTGATTTAATAAAGCAAAACTGTTCTTCTTGCCTTCATAACCATTACAGAAAAGGAAGTGACCCTCTGCAGGAACCAGACTTGCAAACTCAAATGTATAGCAGGTCACCTTTAGAAAAATAACTAATGCATCTTCATTGGGCCTTAATGCATCCAGAAACAGTTCTGTCCAAAGTCAGCTGAATTTCACTGATATAAGCAGGAACAGCATCAGGCTCGAGTCTCCCAAATGTGATCCCCAAGAGAAAATTATGGAAGAAAAAGCTGATGAGATTAAACTGATTGTTGCCATTTTAAAGCCTAGCTGCAAAACTCCTTCCCACACCCACAAGCACTCACCCCATCCCAGACATTTCTTGGAAGGCTGGCACACACCCTGGTATTCCCTGAGGCACTGCGTGAACAGTTCTTGGATCTGTCCTCTAAATTTGGACATCATCATTCAACCTGATGTACTGAGTAAGAAAAAAACCTCTTTAGTTTAGTGTGCTGCGGTGCACAATTTCACTGTATGGAAAGCTCTTATTCGAAAGCCCGCCTGCAGTTGCTTAGCAGCACTCCTGTTAAAATGAGTTTCTGTTCAGTGCTACCTGCTGTTGTTCAGAGCGGCAGCAATTACTTTGTGCTGCTGTTTGGAGGAAGAAATCCTCAAGTGGCACCTCCTTGCCCCCAAACAATTATTAGTAGTGTGGTCAAAATTATAATATTTTGCAATTCTGCACTGCTTTTTATCAAGGAGCTAAAATATTTTGCAAGCAGTAGCTTACAGTTCCTCGCAGTGCTCCTGTGAGGTGGGCAAAACTGTTTATACTTTCCCTGTATAGGTAATCCAGAGCCCTGCAGAGGTTGTATAGGTTATCCACTGGGTTTCCACTGAGTTAACATCTCAGACCAAAAGGAATCAGAAGATTTGCCCCCATCCTCTTCAAGTTCTCTGAATTCTTTTCTCTGAGTTGCAGGCGGTATTTTTTCCCTTATCTTGAGAAGCCTTTTGAGAGCATCGATGTGCTATTTTTTTCTCTTCAAAGCGGTTAGTGTGGGAAGAGTAAGACTGTAGAAATAGTTGCTTTGTATCCAGACCGAGGTTAATGTTGCCACTTCCGTTTTAAAAAAAGTAAAATCATGCTCATTTAAAAAAAATTGGTTAAATCCAAAAATAATACACTGGTTAATAATACTAGAAGTAATCTTTGTAAAAACAGCACTCCACAATCATCATAAAAAATATTTCTGCAAGCTTCCAGGAGACACAAACGTTACTACCCCAGGGAAATTAAAACAGGCAGAATCTTCCTTTTGACTTCACTGAGTTTGCATCATATTCTTTCTGAGAATTACATGGTTCATCATTTTTCCAGCAAAACATACGATTGCTGAGTTCCTGTTCTTTCTCCAGTATACTGTAGTCTAGCTCCCATGAAGTGTAATAGGATGAGCTATTCTTTATCTTGCAGGCAAATGGTTTCATTGTGCTCTTTTAAGGATTTTTGTCTTCAAAATGTCTTCAAAATAAATCCTGTGGCAGCCTCGCTTCAAGAAAGCTTCACAGTTCATGCCCTTGCGAATCATAAGGTGTGATATTCCAAGTACTGACGCTTGGTGTGACTCTTCCTCTTGAGGTGATGGAGTCAGTGAGCGTACAAGCTATGCTGAGCCCTACTGAAAAAATGCTTACTTAAAATGTGGTGGAAAGTATCCTGCCTTTCTAGTGCAGGAGCACAGCTTCCAAAGCCCATTTAATTTCGCTTTGAAAGCTTGACAAGAATTAGTCATCAAACTTCAAAAAACTTTGTCTAGCTTAATGCACCACATGCAGAGATATTAAAGGATCCAGTTTCGGGAGTAGGCTCTGACATCCCCCTCATTAGGCCAGTGGTATCTGTTTGTTGTTCAATCCCGGAGTTAGACAGCTCTTACTGTAACTTGTTATCAAATCTCCCATCCTCACAGATAAGATCAAAGGTGACTAGGAAGGAGGTATAAACAATATGATGCTTTTCCTGACAGTCCCTTGAAAAGGGAGCACGGTCTGAGCTCTGGTCAGTTGGCTCCACGCACACAAGGTTAAAAGAGCAGCCTACCCTGTCAGCAGCCAAAAGACACAAGGAAGTTTTTGTGGTTGACACTCAAGTTCAAAGTAAACCTTTCCAGATTCTTCCCAAGTTAAACAAAATCCAGGGAAGAATTCACGATTCTGGTTTTTTGCTCTGCACTGACCAGTAGAGCCAATCACAGCCTGCAGCTCCTTGTGGCAGAAGACAAAACCAGAAGTTTGAAAAATCTCTCTCTTGGGTAGTTTTATTTTCTCTGAGACCTTATTTGAAGTTCTTCAATGGATACCGGACAAACCTTGAAAAAGAGAAACTCTTGGCAAAGTCTCATTTTAGAGATTTTCATTACAGGCTAGATTAAATGACTGTCTAGAGTTCCTACACACGAACTTTCTATATGGGTCTTCAATTTGCTTTATTATTAAATACTTACTTTGTATGCAAAATGTGAAGTACAACTGCTCTTTTGTGTGTGTCCCAATTGATGGCAGGGTTATAAATATAATTTAAATGTGCATCAGCTTGTACAAGTGGGCTGCAAGAAGAACCTTTTCCCTTATTTCATCCTTCATTCTTCCCTTTCAAGCAAGTTAGAGGTGATGGCTTTGCAAACCCAGGTGATCCTTGCATTGAGCAGTTCGCGGATTTGCTGTCCCCTGGTCCTTGTGCTTGCATCCTGTTCTCTTACAAGTTTATACCTCTTAATCAATGCTTCCTCCTGATTCCCCACTGACACCCTACCCTGTCCCTGAAGAATGACTCTCTGTGTCTGTACAATGCCAACACCTTGGGGTCATTGCTCAATGAAGTAATTAGTCATGCAAGTCATATATGAATATGAGGTTTTAATAATACACTAATTTTAAGTAAATGGGGAATTGATACTCTGTGAAAATCACTCGACAACATCACTTTGGGATGAAGATTTCTAAGGTTATTGGAGTTTTAAAGGACCTTAGTTAAATGTCTAGCACTGCTCTTTGCATTCAAAGTTGGAGTGACATTGAGGCTTCTTCCATTTAGTAGGGATGGCCAAGCGTCTGGGCAGCAAGCAGCAAAGAAAGAGGGAATTAACAAATGTGCAGTGAAAACCTGTCACCACTTCTTCCCTTCCAAGAGCAAAGCGGGAATTAAGAAACTGAACGGTCTGGTTCCTTGTCTGAGGACAACTTGACTGCAAGCTGGTGGTGATGCACCAGATTTTTAGTAATGCCAAAATCCTTCCCTTACTTTTTGGAACTACCATGTGCTGTGAGCATGTGCAGTTGTAATTTCACTTTCACAACTGCTCTTTCTCAATGAGAAATCACTCTTATGGACTGCACAGTGGTAATGGCTGAATAGTTTTTGAGTTTCAGTTTTTCACCAACTATGAAAATGACAGCCGCAAAATTTAGAACGGATTAGTTAGTGAATCAGCATGAGACACGCAGCACGCTCTTCTGACCTCGTCTGGCCTGCTTTGCCTCCCGTTAAACTCAGTGGCACTACCCAGTTGACTTCAGTGGTGCATGTCAAGGCTGGCTTTGGTGACAGACCATTGGCCGTGCATCCACTGCTTGTTAACAGAGGCAAGGGTTCAGCAGAGACTGCCTCCGTGGTCATGACAGTAATGGTAATCCAGTAGTTTTATGTTTATAAAACTTCCCCTCCCTGAAGGCAGAACTCAGTTACAGATCTAGTGCTCTGAGCTGCTGCGCTTTCTTTACCCCAAAAAACTTGCTATAATTTCATCGTTACTAGCCATTAAATTTGTGCTTTATCCACACTAAAACAATAACAGCGAATTAACAACCATTTTATGTTAGAATAAATGTCATGTTTGGCTTCCAGTTGCTTAACAGTCCTGTAAATTATATGGATTTTACAAGTCCCAAAAAAGTAGAGCTTTACTTTTTTGTTTGCCAAGCAGCACTATAATGCCATAGAGTGTGCTTCGGGGAAATTAGCTAAGAGGAAATGAATGGCACCTACTGAGCATTTGACAAAACAAGTGAGAAGATGAATACGGATCAGTCCTATGTATATCTTGAAATTTGGTGAAGTGACTATGGCATTATAGATCTATGACTTGATAATCCAACCTTGTTTGCATAAATATGCTGTGGCATGTTACCTGTGGGAAAAGTTTGCAATTAAGAACCAAATTTCAACATCTGTTTTTGTCACTGAGGTATGCAGGAATATTTGACTTAACCATAACATCTGTTTTTTGGCCTAGTCCTGCTTTGAGATAATTTAAACACTACTGAATGATTTCATTACTGGTTTCAGGGGCAGACTATGAGCCATAGCATTAAGCTTTTCAAAAACTTGATTGATAGATTATTCAGTTAAGGCTATGCAAAACACATTACAAGATTGTGGATGTTCTTATACTTTTATTTTCTTTGTTCAAGTGTTGTTAAAAGAGAAGCTTCAGTTTAAAAGTGAGGCAGTTTAATCTGATATCATGTATCAGATAGTCATTACTGATGAGTTGTTTGGAGACTGAGCCGATACACTGTACTGAAAAATAATGGGTTTTACAAAAACCATATATTTAAAACTGTTGGATTAACAAGTCATTCTGAACAAGCTTCTATGCTTGAAATACTCTACTTTGCTTTCCATTTTTTCTTTTATCTGCTTTCTTTGCTCTTCCCCTTGGAGGCAGTGAAAGTGGTCGGAGCACTCCAAGCTTATCCATGTACTCAGACAGCAAATCTTCACCTTCTGTCTATCAGCAGGCTCCTAGGCATTTCCATATTCCAGGTAGGCATTCACCGCTTAGCTTTTGATCTTCAATTGCTGGCACCTGTTTATTCTCTTCTGAATGTAATTTTTTTTTTTTTGCATTGATTTGTGAACTTCGAACTGCAAGAGAAGAAAATGTCTGATAAGTGAAAAATCTGTTAACTGTTAAACTTGGTCTCAGAAATAAAGGAGTTAGAGAGCTGTGTGCTTATGTATACAAAAAAAAATTGCATTAGAGGAGGCAAACAGTGACAAATGTTATTAAGTCTACAAAGATATGATTATTTATAGTGCCATGGCTGCATAGGTTGGTTGAATGTGTGTGCGGGGGGAAGGCTGAAGGGGTTTTTGGTTTTTTACTTATGCATCTACTCTCTAAATTAAAAAGGCATTTTAGCATAGACTTTCAAAGTAGCTGGAAGACTTTAGACCTCCATGAGGCTCACTGTGGTTGTGTCTTTGCATGTGTACTATACCGTTTATAAGTTCACATTCGGTCAGCAAGCACATTTAATTTATGTCCACACTGTTTAGCTTTTTGACTACTAAGCACATCTGCCAGCTCAGTGGAATAGTTTGTTTATTTATGTTTAGCTTCTGGGGTTAATTTTTCTGGAAACACACCGTAATTAGGAATTGTATCCGCTCAAGTCTGTAGTACGAAGTAAATCTGTTGTCTGTATAACATGATATGGGAACCCTCGACTGCGTCTCTGGGGCCTTTCACAATATTCCTGGAAGGCCAGGTTAGCTGTACAACTCAAAGTATAGACAAACTATAGAATTTCCTATAAGAATATTGGACATTTCCAGTATAAACATCTATATCTGACCATGTACACTTTCTTCATAATTAATAGAGAAAGTCCCTTTTCAAGTGTGACTGTTATCGTCTGTTGTACCTGCATATGGATTTTATTTTAAGTAGTGACAAGCGTAGCCAGTTTCTCTTTGTTGTCTGTGAAGTATACATTGGTGGTGCAGATGTAACCACCTATGTTTCAGTAAATGGGTGTTGTTCTAGGTGTCTTAAAGCATTTTGAGGGACTTAGCGAGGATTATGCTGCATAGGTAGGTATAGCCAATGTTTTAAATATATAAAGATATTGGGTAAGGCTTCATTCTCTTGTAATAACCAGTGAATGACAAACCACGGAATGAATGCGTAGTCTTTGCTGAAATGTTTGTATTTTTGTTGTTGTAGAGGGGAGACAGGAGCAGCATGGTCTGAACTGCTTGCTTACTCTTTTGTTCTTTCCTTTCTCTTTCCTTTTCTTCAGACACTGGCGTAAAAGATAACATCTATAGGAAACCTCCTATCTACAAACAGCATGGTACAGTCTGCTTTTCTCTGTTGCAGTTTTCTCTACCTGTCATTGTAAAGAAATGCACGTTGACTTCTGAATTAATTTGCTGTAGTCTTTGCATGTCATTATGTCCCCACAGTCTCAAATAGAGAAGGAAAAAAAGTAATGTGAAAATTAAATGGCATTTTGTATAAGATGACATCCAAGGATTCAGTAAGTTCTCTAAAACCAGGATAATGATATTTTGATTTGTCTTGGAAATTCAGAGCTGATAATAACTTCAAATCAGTTTTCTTATTTATGAAATGATATAAAACATGTAAATGTAGGAGGTTGCTCTTCTCTTTTCAGACCATGTCTTGGGGTATCTAGTTTTTGTAAATAATTCTGACTTCCACATTGCTGGGGAAAAAAATGTTCGTTGATAAGTGGTGTATATGAAATATCTACTTTTCGTCTGCAAGTTCTTCAAGATGTAAAATATCAGTAACAAATGTAATCACGCTGTGGCAGTGAGGAACAACTTCAGTAGCTGACAACGCTGGCAAGATATGATTGGAAAAACTTTGGTAAACCCAGCAACAAAATTGCTGTCCGAGTTTCTAAACAGCAGAAAGAAATATGGAATGTTGTATACCACTGACAATCTGACTGAAGACTCTAGTAAATATAAAAAATACAAATATAAAATTGGCATTATTCTATTATTATTTTTGCTGTGTATTTCACTGATTAACATCATGGGAATTTCCAGGTTGGTGTCAGTTCCTACTGTGTTCTCAGTGATGTTTGACAATGATCTTGGTTTATGATACAGGCCTAGAAATACAGAATTCGTTTTTCTAAACTGAATTCTATTATTAATCTTTAAAGCAAATATGTATGGATTCTGCTGCAGTAGGGTGCCTGAAAAGTGCAGAAGTAAACTTCTGATTAAGAGTTATGACTGGGGTACTCCTGTACTCAGAAGCAAAGGACAAAAATAAATCTGACCTGGGATGTCAAGGGCAACAAGAAAGCAGTCTGTAGGTATGTCTATGATAAAAGGAAGACTAGGGAAAATGTGGGCCTTCTCAGGAAGCAAATGGGAGGCCTGGTCATCCAGGACATGGACAAGGCTGAGGGACTCAGCGACAGTTTTGCCTCAGTCTTCACCGGTAAGGGCTCTAATGTCACCGCCCAAGTCGCAGAAGGCAAAGGCAGGGACTGGGAGAACGAGGAACAGCCCACTGTTGGAGAAGACCAGGTTCAAGACCAGCTGAGAAGCCTGAAGGTGCACAAGTCCATGGGACCTGATGAGATTCGTCTGCGGGTCCTGAGGGAACTGGCAGATGAAGTTGTCACTATCCATCACATTTGAGAAGTTGTGGCAGTCCAGTGCAGTTCCCACTGACTGGAAAAGGGAAAACATAACCCCATTTTTAAAAAGGGTAAAAAGGAAGACCTGGAGAACTACAGGCCAGTCAGTCTCACCTCTGTGCCTGGCAAGATCATGGAGCAGATCCTCCTGAAAACTCTGCTAAGGCACATGGAAAATAAAGAGGTGATTGGTAACAGCCAACGTGGCCTCACTAAGGGCAAATCGTGTCTCACACATTTGGTGGCTTTCTACGATGGCATTACAGCATTGGTGTGTAAGGGAAGAGCAACTGACATCATCTACCTGGACGTGTGCAAAGCATTTGACACTGTCCCGCGTAACAACTCCAAATTGGAGAGACAGGGATTTGACCAATGAACCACTCAGTGGATAAGAAACTGGCTGGACAGTTGCACTCAAAGAGTTGCAATCGACAGCTCAACATCCAAGTGGTGAGCAGTGACAAGTGGCATTCCTCAGGTGTTGGTACTGCGACCGGTGGTGTTTAACATCTTTGTTGGTGACATGGATATTGGGATTCAGTGCACCCTCAGCAAGTTTGTTGACAACACCAAGTTGTGTGGTGCAGT
>RSEF01000004.1:87339872-87371755 GCA_003993805.1 Himantopus leucocephalus | reverse complement strand
CCCCTCCCCTATCACATAATTACTTAATAGTTTGAAATATTTATTGTGCGTGAAGCTTAATTACTTTGTAGATGAGCATAACATTCAATACTCCCTTGGGAACATGGGACATGGCTAATTGCAGTTTTGTAATTAGCCATGCAGTAGGCTTAGAGGAAACCTCTGAAAAGCCTGATGAGCCCCAGCAATGCAACAGAAAGAAGGGGGAAAAGTGCAAGCCTTGTGAAAGCAAAATGAGGATTCAAAATTCAGTAGATCAAAGAGAAAATTTTCCAGAAAATTATGATTAGGCATCTGAAAGTAATATTTGGGCTAACTTTGAGAGGCACAGGAGAAGGGAATGGGGGGGAGAGGAGGAAAAACTGAAGAAGGGAGGCGGCTCTATTGTTCCAAATGTCCTCAGTTGAGATACTTTTAACATCCTAAATTTGAATACAGGAAAAGACTATGTCCCACCAGCAAAGCCTCTGCACTAACTACCCTAAAGAGCGAAGATCTGGTTATTTACCTGAATGCTTGCTTGCCTGTGGATAAACCTTTCCCAGTAAATCCCAGTTTAGTTTGACTGGTTTGCATTTTGAAGACTCTGGAAAAGATCTGTAGCTTTTACTTCTGGATTTTGCGGATCAGAGATTGGAAGTGTTACAAGGACTCTGAACAAAAATGAATTGAAGTGGACAACTACTTAAAATTACACTCTATAAAATAGAGTGCACAGTAATGCTTCAAAGAGAGACTGGCTGAAATATTCAGTATGGATTCAAGCAAAGGCAATGTAATGCTCAGCTGTCATTTCCTATAACATAACATAACATAAAGCGAAAGAGATACAAACCCGAGGTTTTAAATGACGTCTAGGAATTAGGGCTTTGATTTTTCTAGTCTTCAGCTCATCACCTCCTGCCATCCACTGTTGTTGGTTCATTGGTTCAATATTGACTCATGAAGAAGTATGATATCCCCTGGATTTCCTACATCAGCAGGTTTGCGCAGGAAGACTCCCATCCAATTACTGACAGAGAATAAACATGCTTGTGCAGCATGACCTGGTCACAGCTTACTGCAGTACGGCTGTAGGTTAATTGCAGTTTTCCCTTCCTCTGACTTATTCACGCTAATGCCATGTTCTTAAGTATTCGTTTTGAAGATCTCTGAATTTCATTAAAAGTACAGTTATTCTTGGGGAAAAGAAATCTCATTGAATTAAATAAACATTATAACTCTATTTAGAATGATTAGTGACTTTTTAGCAGGCCACAGAAAAATAGAGGCAAGCCTCATTAATTTACAGCGAAAAGCATCACTTCTTTCTGAGATAACACTGTGGAGCAAGTATTTGAATGTGCAATTAATTACTTTTGTTCTGAGAGACTCAAAAATGAGCATGTATCTGTACAGCTCACTTTAATGATCGTGTTTCGTAAAGCGTGAGGATTTTCCATCATAGTGGTTGCACTGCAGTAGAGAGGCTTAGCTCAGCCCTTGCTTAGTTCTGTGTATCTTAATAAGAAACATTTGTATTTTGATTCTTCTGTTGTGCATGTGTGTGTTTTAGGAGAGCTAGCTGGATAATTACAGCAAGGCGTGGTGACCCTTCTTACACAGCACTGTGCCATATAGGTGACATCCAGGTGAGGAATTACAGCAGTAGCATTCGGTTCCAAAGCTGCAGGCCACCTTCAGGCTTCCCAAAGTGGAATCCCAATGTTGTGACCCTATTTCTGTAATCCAAAATGCTGTCAGTGCAGGTGAGAGATTGTGCTTCTGGAGACACGACTCCTCTTCCACACAAAGTCACTGCCGTGAGCCATGGACGCATCTGGTGGGACCAGCACTTTACTGAACTTGGGTCTCACTGTCTTTCTCTCATTTCTCATGCAAGATGACATGAAATGCTATCCAGAACAAAAGGTTGAGCGCTATTGGCTTTACAAGACTCAGATTAATACAATTTTATCGAAACAATATGATGTGGTAGTCCTATCTAGTGTGACAGTTTCACAAATATACCCAAAATGCTGATGTTCTGATGCTGTGAGCTCCAGTTTAGCAGTCATTTTGGTGAAGAACCATCTTTAAGCTATTTACCTTATCTTTTAGCAAGAGTTTCAGGTAGCATCGTGTTAACACCACTGTGCAGCTTCCAAACTGAGCTGTGGGCAGAAGGGCACCTTAATCTGGTCCTCTGTCTTCTCCTCAGTGTCTGCAGCGTGCCCAGCTTTGCCATTGATGCAGAGCAGAGAAGTAGATTGAGTTAAGCTGCCTGAATATGGCCAAATTGTCACAAAGGGAATTAAGAATCGGTTACTTGCACACTGTAAAACACCCAGACTTCCTATGTAAACAAGGCCAACACTAGTAAAAAAAAAGGAATAAATTTTACTTTTACTTATAAGTTGGGCCATTCATTTAATGGCCCAATGATGCACTATTAACATAGCTGGATATTTTAAGCTGATCCAATCGTAAAAAAAAAGGACGAGAAACAATAAAAGAAATAATGTTCTTGGCCTTGTAAAGCATAGCTTTACACACACATCTTTTCTCATACCTCAAGATGAATATCCTCCCTATTCCCTACACATAATTTTCAATTTCCCTTCTTTTGTTTGACTAATGAGACAAGGTAACGCTTCAGTTAAGGCCAATTAATATTCAAATAGCTGAGAAGAAAGATAAATCGATCTAAGATTTCTTAGTGGTGCGTTTTCTCTGTCTTTGGGAAGAGCTCTATGTCTTAAAGCTGTAAGATTTAGGAGAGTCCCAACAATAATGCAGGCAAAATTTAACATCACACATACAAAGAAAAGTATGAACATAAACTTCCCACACTGCCCTATTCCCATGGTGTTTAGACCCTTCAAATACTTGTAGACATTTACCATATTCTCCCTCAGTCATCATTTGGCTAAGCTTATACATACTTAGGCCTTTTAGTCTTTCCTCATAAATCAAACTCTGCAACCCATGATTACTTTTGTTACTTTTATCTGAAGCTTTGCCAGTTTGATGACATCTTTCTGGGATCAAGGTTTATTAAAATTTGTAGACGGAACTGTAATCATTGCTGCTTCTAGGGTCAGTCTCAAAGCTAGAGCCTATGGTGCTTAAGAAGATGGTGAAAGTTTCTGAGATGCAGGGAGAAGAGTGGAAATTATGCTACTTTGGGCACAGACTGGTGCCCTCAGAGAGGGTTCAGACCAAAGGAACATGTTCCCTTCCTCTGTAATTAATTTTGTGTGTGGGTAATGCATTGATGGAGTCAGAAACTTTGCTAATATTGAAGTCTGGTTGTTAGTCCTTGAGATGAGGGACACAGTACGTGGAGAAGAATTAAAAGCAAAGAAACTTCCTAGTGGAACGGGAGGTGGAAATAAGTAAAGCTCATGCTTTCCCCACCTCAGTCTCTGCTACTGCATCCTTGGACTGGAAACTCTCAACTCCTTTTGGACCAAGAAGCACCAACCGAGAACTTCTGTGAGGAAGAAAAAGTGGTGCTGGTGTAAAGCAAACCTTCAATACAGTTAGAAAATGAGTGCATGCAAGGAATGAAGGTCACGTCATCTGGATACAAGCAGAGGAGCAGAGCACACATCTAATTCATACTGGCTTGGATAGATGCCTGCGGACTGAAAGCTTGCTAAGCCTCAGGACAAAGCAAAATGATAAATGGCAAAGAACAGCCTTGGAGAGGAAAGGGGGAATTGCAGAGCTTGTACTGAGATTGGTGGCAAGCTTTGTTGGGAGGGGAAGCGTAGCGAGTATTTGGCGCACTGCAGAAAAGGCCTGAGGCCAGACGTAGGACTCTCCCTCTGTTGACCTTCAGTTTTGGAATGGATCTGATGAGACCACAGCAGTTCCTAGGAAGACATAGTGTAATTTACCTCAAGAAAAAAAATGGTGAAAACATTCCTTTTAAAGTTTTACATTTCCTGTCGTTTTGGATAATTGGCAAAGTGGATTTATTTCCCTGCAGGATATAGGCTTTCTGATTTTCTCTTTGAGTATGAACTATAGTTTGTCACTGCTTTCTTCTGAGTCTCAAGTCTTATCCACAATCTAGAAAGCAAGATAAAACAAAATACAATACACTTTGCTCATCCAGACTTCTCTTTCAGTCCCACAGTTTTACAAACACTTTTCTTGCTGTGAGAAATTGCTGAAGTTAAACTTGAACACATTTGCCCACTGGATTACCAGAAAAATACGAAAAAAAAAATCAATGCAGAGAGAAGTTACTTTTTCTTTCCAAACCCAGTAGAATTAAATTCTGTCAGTGAGAGATTGTTTCTAAAATACATTGTCAGATGTTGCTCATTTCCATGCGAAATAGGATCTCCTTTGCCAAGTATGCATGGCGTGTTTGTTCCATGCTATGCATAGTGCTTATGGTGGGTTGCTATCATTGGTCAAATGAAAAATGAAGGCTCCGTTCCAAACTCTTAGTAACTGTTGTTCTGAATATGTGGAATCTCAAGGGAAAAAAACCCCCAAGGCTGTCCTTTTTTAAGAAACCACAAGGGCCCATAATGACCATTCAAGGTAATTAAATGTAGTGGTTTCTTATAAACAATTTCATTAATTTTCCTTGAGTAATTTACATTACAAAGGTAAACACATTGTTAATAAGTGGAAAGTAAAATTTTGCTTTCAAATTTGTCCAAAAAATAACTTTGTAAGCTAGGCTAATGGGGCTGTGTCCATCCTGGTCAGGTAAACCATCGTGAGATTACCAGGGCACGTTAGCATGCTCCCGGCCATAATTTTGGCTAATAGTGGCAAGCGCTCTTCCAGATGATGCTGGGACCTGGATTCAAATGCTGGACAACCTTGGCTTATTTGAATTACCAGTAAAAACATAGTCTAAAGGACACAGCGTCTCCCCTTCCCTTGGGGAGTGCTGTGCTCCCCTCTACCTTCAGCACCTTTCACTCAGCATTTGGAGGCAGCATTATTCACTTTCATGAGGACTGTATCTCCTTTAAAATTACCCTCCTGGCTGGCTTGCTGGTATGCATCTCGAGAGTGAGTCATGTGGACTAAATGGCAGTTTTGAGCCTCCTCCAAGTGATGAGGACATTGAACCCAGGTTTCTCACCTTCTGGGAAGTCCTGCAACCAGGAGGCAGTGAGATGAAAGGAAAAGGCCAATATCCTTCCTGTGAAATAATGCTGTTGTCTAATGTGTGATGAGCCTGATTCTGCTGTGTGAGGCACGTCCAAACGTTTCTTCCCTCTGCTTAGCAGCTTTGGGGTACCTCGTTTCTGGATGCAAGGGGTGCTTCAGCAGGCACCAAGGTGCTCAGGATGGGGCTGCTGGGGTGTGCCTGGAAGGAGAGCTGTGCCTTGGGACCTTCAGTCAAAAGCTTGTTTGGGGAGGAGAGGGTTAGATTGCAGGGCTGGTGCCAGATTTCAAGGAAATCTTTGTGGAAGAGGCGAGTCCATGTTTAAAAATTGCAATTTTTAATTCTCATTGCACAGAATCTGTCCATTTTAGACGGTGTGTGCTTAACACATCAGAAACAGAGAAACGTAACTGACACTACTGAAATGCTTGAACAAGAGTTATTCCACAATTATCAGAAGAATTTTATATGATATTCCTTTATAATTCACGTATTTATCTTTTCTGCCTTTTCTGTGTGTATATTAGTAATTGTTATGCAATTGTTATCTTGCCTTCTTCCGATTCTTTATGTTGGTATTCTCCCCTTTCTCTGTCTCTCTCTTTTNAGAAGAATTTTATATGATATTCCTTTCTAATTCACGTATTTATCTTTTCTGCCTTTTCTGTGTATATATTAGTAATTGTTATGCAATTGTTATCTTGCCTTCTTCCAATTCTTTATGTTGGTATTCTCCCCTTTCTCTGTCTCTCTCTTTTTTTTTTAAATACTGAATCATGAAAACGTCAAATAGAAGCATAGTTCTTGGCATTTAAAAAAAAAAGCATTATCCAGCTTGGGCTGCTGATATGAGTCTATCCCCACGGATAAGCACATTTTGGATTTAAGAATTTAGCAGTGTGCTCTCTCCTTTGTTACAAGGCTGCTATTAGTGGACCAGTGTGGCATCCACCACTCTCATTAAAGATCAAGGCAAAACAAATCCAACTCTGAAATTACATTGTTATCAATCTCTTTAAAGTCCTGGAATAGCTTAAATTTGTCTCGGCGTGCTCTGTCATCAAGCACCACGTATAAACACATCATTTTCCCGAGGACCACAGCTTTTGCTCAGCTGGAACTATATTGAAAAGATTTTTTTTTTTCAAAAGTCACTACTGCCATCAATAATTTTATTTCCCAGCTTCTCTGAGCTTATTTGGTTTTTATGCAGTCTTTTCCAGAACCAATTTAGGAATTTAAATGCAAATCCTAATGCATTATTTTGTGGTTTGTTTTAAAACTTAGGAAGGGCAGAAATATTCCTGTGCGCAGAAGAGCTTAATGATACCTTTTGTATTTTCATTTTCAAGAGGCATTTGTCCCCTGAAGAGTTCCAGGAAGTCTTCAAAATGAGCATTGAGGAATTTGATCGTCTGGCACTTTGGAAGCGGAATGACCTGAAGAAAAAGGCCCTGCTTTTCTAGCCCCTCCCGGATAAAATATGTGCTTAATGAAAACAAAAAAAAAATAGTCTTGCCAGAACTATCACATGCACTTGCTGTTGAACCATTGTCCAGCTTCATTGTGTTAGTATGTGTCGGGGGAAACAGGACAGATTAGATGGCAATGCGTTGGAATACAGAGAATTTGCTGATCTTGCATGACCAGATGGTTTTGTCAGTAACTCCTGGTCCTACCCAGTTTACAACGTGCAAAAAGTCTAGCTTTAAATTTGTTGTTGCTCGCAGTTATTGCTTGATGCAAATGGAAATTATGAAAGGAAGAGAAAAAGTGGAGCTGTGACAAAGGAAATGCATCCAACGTTTTGTTCCATTAAGTTTTACAACACAGTTTTTACAAAATCAAGTAAGTAATGAATATAAAATTCTCCAACGGGGGATCACATGCTATTAAAAACATGGTAAAAGCCAAAGAAAAGCATGTCCGCAAGCAAATATTGCAATTGTTTATGTGTGGTACTTTTTAAGAATGAAAGCAAAAATATGGAAGCACCTTAATTCTACTTCTTATACTTTAGACACAGCCTACTCTCTAAAAGGTCCTATTTGTCTAGAAGGTAACTAGCTGTCTTTAATTACAACACAAGAGTTTTTATTTTATTAAGAATATATTGTGACATAAAACAGTTATAATGACTAATGTATACAGACCTACTTAAAAATTTAGTCCCGTTTGTCAGGAAAACTGAAGCCTTATACAAAACTGGTTTAAGAGTGTATTGTGCCAGTTAACTGTGTTTTCCTACTAGTTTGGCGTGTTTGCAGAACTTTTTTTTTTACATTTCATGCTGATAAAAATACCATGTAATCTTAATTATATGTAGGTAGATATATCTATCTATAAAAGAATTATTTTCATTAGTATATATGTGCTAAGCAAAGACATTCTTACTTTCTCCACTTTCCGGCTTTACATAGTAAGCCACAAGAACTGTGATGGCAATTGGTAGGTGTGGAAATGGAACAGTTCAGCATAAAATGTAACAAAAAAAGCTTGGTGTGCTCTATCAATAATACATCCAATTATAATAAAATATATAAAACCCTCATGCATTACTATTTGCATGTTTCTGTACAAATCAATTTTAAAAAAAACCTATGTGATACTGGTGCAGTACCTTGAAACTATCTTAAATAGCAAGCAAAGCTAACAAAATCCAAGCGTTTGATATGAGTGTTAGACCTTAATATCTCTTCCAGCTGAAAGACTGTATTAAATTTAATAATTTCATATGGTCAGAAGTATGGTTGCTGACAAAGAATGTTTTAAAGTGAGTTGCTAGTTTTGTGTGATACTAAAAGAGCATTACAAAAAGTACATTTTTCAGCCATGTGTCAGTATTCTGCATTTTTACTGCCTTGAATGTTTGTACTCACTTCCTACTTCACTATGTCTTTTTGCATTTCCTTAAAGTAACTGGTTAATATATGCACTACAACACACTGTTTCAACTGACCCAGCATTGGAAAAACCATAGCATTGAACATGCCTTCTTCCAACTAATTCTCAAAATCCATGCTGTTGGAAATAAATATTTTCTCATGACCTAAATGTTTTGTCTGATGATACAAATGTTTAAAAAATTCATTAAAACAAAGACATAACTGAATGACTTTGCTAATGCGTGTATAATTTTTAGATTGGACTGCTGCTCTGGACAGGGTCTTCCCATGATATTAATGTAAATAATATGTAATTTGCATTAGTTTTGCTCCATGAGGAGAGTGTTAAGTGTACCTCTGAATGTCAAGTTACTGTAAAGTTCGTCATGATTTAAACAATCCATCTAGCAACGGGCACATCTCACCAAGCAAAAGCTGCTTCACTGGTGATGTTCAGTGTACAGAACCATTAGCCGGTTGTAAGTGAGAGCTCCTCATCACCTGTAGACTGCATCCATAATGCTCTTTAGCCTCAGAATAGCTTGCTAGGTTTTGCCTACCTGTGAAAACTGGCAGCGCACTGAAATAGGCCAATCTAAAACGTGATCAGCAAGGTCTATTGGTACTACGAAAATCTAAATCCAGGAAAACAATTGGTTGGAGAATGATGATGATGATGAAGTTTGACGTTGGTGAAGACCACTCTTCTCAACTGCACCTTCCTGGGACATCAGATTGATTACAGGCATCTTCTCCCTGAGTAAAAAACTTGCAGGTTGATCAAAGAAATCCATATACTGGTGCAGATCAGGTTCAATGTGGATCTTCATAAACAGTTTGAGAATTGCTTAACCACAGTAGCTATTGTACCAGTGTAGGATTCAACCTATGCTGGAAGGAAAATGTGCATTACTAAGCAACACGTGATCAACAGGTCCATGCTGCTGTACTGTATTATGCAGATGGATAGCTGGTGACAAGTGAGGACAGTGAGAGCATGTGAGCTCCGTTTGACCCACATATGCTGTTTTGAGCCAGTTAGTCTGTTACAACGTCAAAAGCCTTAAAAGTGTCTCCTGAAGATCCTTGCCCTACCTGAGTTAAATCAGATAGAACTCTTGTTTTACATACCCCCATGTAGATGTTTTAGCTCCTGAGCATCAGTTCTTACCACAATGCACGGCTGTACCTAGGACTGATACCCCATCATCTATCTGTGTTTGCTTACAAGTCAGTTTGTCATTCTGTGCTCCCTTTTATGGTCAGTTAAGAGGAAAGAAGCACTTGAATCACATCCTAATGTTCAAAACCAGTTATATGAATTCATCTATCATATTTCTGTCCACTGAATATGAAGAAAGCTAATCCAACTGCAGAAGTGTGCATTGCAAGCTATCTAATCTTAGATGAAATTCATTCTATGCCTGTCTGTAAGTGAAAATAATAAGCCAGATTTTACTAAGTTGGTGGAATACCAGTCTTACAACCACCGGGAGTTCCTAGGGCATGTTACCAAATCACCTTCAAGCCAGCAGGATGGTACCTTGGATTGCACAGATCTCAGAAAACGCCTTAACACAGTAATTCTTTGTGTGCATTATACTATTCACCAAACAGGCACGTAATCGATGCCAAACACGCAAAAATGTTTTAGAAGACAGTCAGTTTATCAACTTACGTTCCTACTACCAGCCAAAACCAAAAAGGAATTTTGGCTTCCATACACAAAACCTTTGCTGACGTTAGATGAACAAGTACTCTTGTGTGTCTGTCTTACTTCGTTTTCCTGAAAGTTTGAAACACTCTGTAGATGTCTGTTCTGTGCTAAGGTGGCATAACTCAATAAGCTGTTCTGCTTTTCAGATGATACATGTCCGTGTATCGCTCTACATTTAAAGCATCTACTGTCATATGGTGTAGGGACCTATTTAGTTATGCCTTCTAGCCTAACTAAATTCTCATTTACAATATGCTATTGTATGCTGGATTTGGCACCAGCCAAATACACCAGTGTAAAAGGGCCATAAAGTGAGTAGTGTTGCAATTCACCTCACTGCTAAGTTTTCTGTACATCACTTAAACTCTGTAAACTAGAACGCGGCATACCAGAGAATACAACATTTCTGTTTCTAAAATTTATCTTATTTTCCCCATTTAAAAACTGCAAACTGGAGTTTTAGTCATGTGGTCTTCTTTCAGGAACTTAAGATTGTCTTATTAAATGTGACTAGACTAACGTGCATAATCAATGTTCTGGTTTATTTCGAGAGTTCCATATGCTAATCTTAAATAGCATTATGAAATGGAAAATGCATTTCAGAGTAATTAGATAAATCTTTGCCAGAATATTCCATCTGATAGTGTGGTCCAGCATTGGCAGTAACAAACTGAGCGTCTCAACAAATCATCGGCTGGTTTTTAGATAATGCTCTTTCAAGTTACTAAGATACTGCTCCATTGTCCTGTTTTCAAGGAAATGCTGTCTTTCACCATTTGGTAAGTATGGATATGGCTGCGCAGCTCGAAAGGATCAATATAGCTCTTGAAGGAACCTATTTTGATATGTATACAAGAAGCAAGGGGATTCTGTCAGAGATTTCATTTTCATGCTTGGATCTGAAGTGTGTGTCTCAGCTGTTCATGACAACCCTGATGTATGACCTAATTCTCACCTCATGTATTTTAAAAAAGGCATGTCTCGAACACAGCAACGAAAGAGCCAACTTATTTCATCATCGTAGTCTTTGAGACAAAGGAACACATGGATTTTTGTGGTTGCTGAGGAATATCTGACCAACAATTCCAGATAGGAAGCCAGGCGTGCCAGATTACCATTATAGCTGTCTGAGAAGGCTGGACATTTTTGTCTGACCTTCTGCTATTTCTTTTCCTTGTGGTTGGGGGGAGAACTCTGAAAACTGGAATTGCAGAAACAAGAGAATACATAGTTGTGAGAAGTTACCTGGAATCTCATAACCCTCTGAGACAAGATTAGTTTTACATGAACAAAAAAGATACAGTTCAGACCGAGAGAGAAGCCTTGGCTTACATTCTTCATTTTGATGAGGAACCATCTATTTCCCAAGAGTGACCAAGACAGATCATTAATTTCATTAGCCTTTTCACAGATTTTCAGGAGAATGCTGTTCTGCTATTTACAGATGAGCTAGATGAGATCCCAGGCACTGCCATCTGTGTGGCGCGTGGGCTCCAGGGTGTCCTTATATTCTCCTGTCCCTTTGACTCATGTGTGAGGGAAAGGGTTATGTTCTTCTAAGCTTCCTAAGATCTAGACTGACCCTTGACCAATGTGATTACTTGATAGCTCACAGGTGTTGCTACCATTTTTCAGGTATCTTGAATATCTGAAAAAAACACAAATGTTTTTCATATCACAATGGCAGAGTGCAACCCTCTTGAACATGTAAAATTATAGTGGAGGCTTGCATTTCTTCTTTGTATCCAGGCCGCCTCTGAGGTATGGCCAAATCCTCAAAGGTGCTGGCTCAGGCTTTTGGAGACTTTGTATCCCTTCTCACTTTTTCTATTCTGTGAAAAGCCGTATTAGACAAGGTGGTACTCAGTAAAAATGCATGCCTTTGAAACGTTAAATCTCAATCATTTACATCGCTGGTAATGGTGCACACATAGCAAATTGACTTTTGTTGGGTTACTGCAGCTGGTCATTATTCCCTCCTCACATCTCTGTGAGTTACAGCTAAGAGAAGTAAGTAGTTCTGTGTTTTTCTAAGTGCTCTTACTTTCATGATTTAGCACGTTTTCTTCCTGCCACCAGTGTTTGACATCTTGATGACTATGCATGCAGGTATTCGTAAGTAGGTAGGTTCCGTATTTTTTTTAAGTGGTTGAACAAATCTATGCAGCATTCAAGCAGTTTGGACCAGCCAGTAGTCCTTTCGTGCCAGACTGCCCAACAGCAGCAGCTCCAGAGTGATCGGTAGGAAACTAAAAATAGACAAAAGCAACGTGTCCCACATATCTAAATGTATAATGATTCAAGGCTTTAGGGAAGAGGTTTACTGTCTCAGCTATGATGTATCTACCATTTGTTCAGGGTCTGGATATCCTTGATTTCTTTTTCTGAATCTTGTTACGTTTGCATCCTGAATGATTTGCAGTTGACCTGTTTTCTCCACTTGCTATGATGTAGTCCTTTATTACATCCTCTAACTCTTTCCTCCACTAAAAATTGCAATGTTTTCAATTTCTTTTGAGATTAAAACCTTTCTTCGCCCTTGATAATTCTGCAGGCTCCTCTCAGCCCACCGTAGCGTGTATGCAGGAGGTGGTCTGACAGAATAAAGGCATTACAGTACTTGCTTTATATTCACCACATTATGTCAAACATTAAAACATCTTTTTTTACAGAGGAAGAAGAAAGGTAAGAGTGACTTTGACTTTTTTAATACAAATGTACACTATGCTGAAGCCCTGGTAGAGCTAGTTTCACTATTGCAAGCTGTTGGTTTGGGTTTTTTTCCCCCCAAGTGGACATGCTCCTGAACTCTGACATAAGAGTAATTTTTTTTTAATACGAATATCTATACATTTTTTTATTAACTGATAATTAAATAGGTAACATGATTGATAGCAAATTACACAATTGAAGTTGCTAAAGGTTGTCTGAATTTTCCCAGTTCTCTGGCCTGGAATAATTAAGTTGTGGAACCAGGTTAACACTCTTCATGCCACTTGACAATTTTGCTAGTCAAACTTCAAAAAAAATCTCTCTCTGAAGTTAAGGATCTGGAATACAGACCCTTTGAGATCCCCAGTTTTTGCCAGTTTTATACTAGACATTTTTCATCTCCCAGCTAGTTTTTGATAGATGGCAGTGCCTGCAGGACTTTCTGAGTCACTGTATAAGCATCAAATTGTTCAAATTGCATTTTTTTCCTCGATCCTTTTTTCAGTGTAATAGCTGGTTATTTTTATAGTGCAATAAAAATATAATAATCAAAGGCTACTGAGATAATTTTTTTACATTTTAAATGTCACAGAAGATAATATAGATACCTAATAGAAGCTGGAATAAATCTCTTTTTTGAGTAGGGGCTAAAATTAAAGTGTTCTACAGAAGAATGTACTCCTGTTGTCCTTAGTGGGAGGGCTCTGCTGCTGTAGGTTATTATGATGCGCTGAATTTCAAGGCAGACACTTTCCTCCAGGGTCTATAAATGTTTTTTAAAATATTCTATAAAAATATAAATACCAGATTATGTGCGTGCACATTTACTTTACCTTTGTACCTCTGAAATAGGCTCACATAACAATTAGCATATTTCAGGCCTTCTACACTCATGAGATGGCTAAAATTAGTATTTATATACTAATATCAGTTTGGCGACACTGCTATTGTTCTGAAATTATAAGTATTTACAAAAATTTTCTTGAATGCTGTCTTGCGTACTAAAAAATGATGAAACATCTGCTATAAAAATTCAGTAAGAAAGAAAGAGGCCTAATACTTGCAAAACCAACCTTGTAAATATACTTCCTCTACATCACCAGGCCTTGATTTCTAAACACTGTACAGAAAGCAAGCATTAAAGTAGCATGTCCCAACCGTAAATAAGGTTTTTTTCTTTCAAAATCCTTCTGATTCATTGGCTTAAATGGAAATACTGGAAAGGGGTTTTGGAGCAGAAAAAGTATGGCTTTGTTACTTGTGAAAGTATCATTGAAAGCAAACCTGGCCAAGCTTTCTTGAAGGAATAAGAAAATTACTTCTGTAAAAAAGTGACATTGTATCACAGTGAGTCAACTCAAGTGTAAATAAGGTGTAAATAGGGAGTAACTTGAAGTAGCTTTTCCAGTGCTTACATAAGCGTGTTTCGGTAGGAAAAAGTGCAAAGTAATGCACAAGTGAAACAACACAGTGGGTTTATCCGGATAGTTGAGATTTTCAGCAGAATTACGCAGGCATTATTTTGACAGATGATAAGTTTAAGAACAGGTTGTTCCTTGATCTTGACAATAAAGGAGAAGGAAGGTATAGCGTTTCATACATTGTTGAACAATGCAGGGGGAAAAGGAGGCAGGGAAAGGCTGAGATTCCGTTTTTGGCCCCATCTTGCTTGAATTCAAAGAAAGCAGGGCAAGAAGGCGAGATTTACTGGAAATCTTCTCCCAGTGGGTTCAACCTTAATATAAAAATAAAAATAAGAAGAGTAGGATTATTTTTTTTTTTAAAGTTTGTACTACCCCAAGGTAGAGCTACTTTTCAGTGATGCTGGGGGTTTAATATGCAACTAATAAAAGGATGTTAGCGTAGCATTTTGAAAATGTCAGGCGCTAAATGCTAAGCCCACTGAAATCACTGGCAATCTTACCTGCACAACACCGCAAAGGTCAGGTTATATAGAAATTCTTCTAAAACTGAAATCAGAAGGAGGGATTGTTGGTTTATCTTTAGCTCAAGCAGAAGAATATGAATGGGAAGTAACTGTTTTCAGCTACACCTTAAGATTCTATAAAGTATATATTATCCTTTTGTATGTATTCCCTTCTTCACCCTGATTCAAAATCAATTAGCAGTGGAATGAAGAACCTAATTTAAGATATTTTACATCTCTGTGAAGAGATGCAAATAGTTTTGTTGCACAGAAGACCTATCTGTGTAGAGAGTAAGGAGAGGCCCGTGCATTATATTAAAAAGCTGCATAATATGTCTTCTTAAAGTTTCTATAATGCACACTTTTTCAAATTTGCTTTCTGCAGAAAGGTGAACGGCATTGCTGTAAAAGTAGGTTTTACCTGTATAAAAAGTCCTTTAGGGACACATATATACTCAGCGTTGTGAGATTCCTGAAACAAATTTTAAAAATGTATGTAAAATATGATTTTTTTTTTCCCCAGCGAACCTGGAAAATATTTGGGAACCAAGAAAAAACAACTCATTGAAGAGATACTTCAAAAAGATACTCTCTTAAAAAAATCAGTACGATGTTGAGTATGAGAGTATTAATAACAATAGATTCTGCAGTGGCAGGATCACATATGATACGAAAGGAAAAAAAAACCTTCATCAAAAACTTTCTGCTGTGGGTAAAAGACATCTCTTCCTAGTTTGTAAATGCCTCAAGCATCTGAGACAGCTGTAGAAACACTGATGTTTTCCTTACAGAAAAATCAGTTTCAAAGTAACAGAAGATTTTTGTTCTAAAAAGCCATAACTTGCCTTCTGTTTTTGAAATCCTTCCATCATTATGTTTTTCTGAAGAGAATGGCAATTACTGTAATGTCACTCCATCTCTTGACAGCCCAGATTGCGCAGAATTTTTGCCTGCTCTTCACTATTCCCTGAGACCATCCTTTCCCCCCACGCCAAGACGGTGCGAGGGCAGGCGGGCGGACACGGCGGGCAGTGGCCGTGGCAAGGTTCGCTCCAGGGAGCCCTCCTCCCCCCTGCCCAACACGCCAGTGTCTTCTGCACGGGGCAGTATCTGGTCTCTACATTAAATCAACATGTTAACAATTTTAATTTTTTTATGTCTGCTCAAACAACAAAAATCCCTCAGCCCCCTCCCCCCAAAAAAAGAACCCAGAGGCAGATTGTGTTGACAGCCTTTCTGGTACCAAATGGCAAGGACATACCGGCTCTTTCTTACAGCTATCACTTTAAGATACTGAAAAAAACCCAACACATTTGTGTANCGAAAAAACCCCAACACATTCGTGTAGAAACATCTTGAAAGGTCTTACTGAAAAGTATTGAGCAGACTTTCGGGGGATACCAATTATCACTTACATCATCCAATAGCTTTTCTTATACTTGTTTTCTCACTAGGATGTTGCTGAGGTTTTGGGGCCTCTTAAACTAGGGAGTTCTCTGCTTATGGACTCAGTCCAAGGCAGATTTGAAGTGGAATTGAGTGTATCTTTAAAAACTGACCCATACTTTAAAATCCTTAAAGTACTGTTTTCCTGCCTTTTTACATTATTTAAGTGAGCCAAATCCAAATTGCTTGGAGTTCCTTACAAGACATAAATCACAACAAATGGTTGGAGATTTTTTTTCTCATGCCTGTGTTTCTCAGATTTCATCCAATGTTGATTTTCCAAGGGAAAAAAAATCTTAAAACATGCATAATAACTCTTCTAAGCACATCTTAAAGATAATAAATATAGCCTGTCGTTGTCATGACTTTTCTCCTTCAACGCACTGGGGATTATCTGATGGTTAAAGTCCCAATCTTGTAAACAACTATATTTGGATACCTTACTGCTGGGACTACTTGATTATTTTCTTTTTTTTGCTACGATTATTTTCTTTTTTTTTGTGATAACCAGTACTAAGAAGATTACAGGAAGATAAGGGCATCCCTATGGCTAAGCTTCATCAAGTCATGCCTAAAGCTTGTGAAGAGTGTTTCTGTGGTAGTTACCCTTGATAGAGTGGGAATTTATTGTGAATTATTGAGAACAAAGGCAATGTTTGGAACATTGCATGGATGTTTGGAACATTGCATGGATGTTTGGTCTTAAAGCTAGAAGGCGCTTTGTCAAACATGGAGGACGTGTGTTTCAAATAGGGACATTCATACAAAATTGCCTTCTACTACTTTGTGTTAGAGGATGATTAGTTTAAGAAGTTTATTGGGTGCAAAGTATGACGTACAGTTACTGCGAACCACAAATTTCCTTTTAATGACGTGACTTCAGTTTCCATGCAAGAAACTCCTTAATAATCAATTGATTTATTTTGATCATACTGTGTTTGAGGTGAGTTATATGCTGTTCCTTTTAATTCTATAAAATAGAATTTGTATTTAAATAGTGTCATTAAGACTCATGGGAAAGAAATTCACTGAATTGCTAAGGTCTATTTTGCAGCTGAAGTAGCTCACAGAATGCTTATGGCCAAACTCAGAACTGGGGGGGGTGGGGGTGGCATTTTAAAAAGCAGCATTGTGGAAAGTCAGAATTGGAATAAGAAAAAAGTTCTTTTGAGCCCTTCAGCTTTTGAGAGAGTTTGTCTTCAGGAGGAACTGTGCTGTCTGATGTTTGTCTCTCTGTGATAGACAGCCCATTCTTTAGTCCCTATGGAGTTACCACCAGAAGCAAGAAGTCCTTACCAATCTGTCCAACAGCCGAAGGACAAACCCCTTGTAATCTCACTTTCTCATCTGGCATAGGGCATAAAGTGCTTATTTTCTTGTGCCTGTCTTGTCATGACTATTTCTCATTTTTGTTTCTTTGCTGATCAGCTTCTTAACATCTTCAGGACATTTCTGTGGAAGAAATACCCTGCAGTGTTGCTGGATCCCAGCACCTGACCAAGCACAGACTGCAGAGGGGCCACACAACATCTTAGGACAGGCAGAGGCTGCACCCTGAAGTGTCACTTAATGTAACATGGGCGTTAAAATTAATCAAACCGGAGGCAGTAAAGCCACCGGATCCTTGAAGTGCTCACTGCAAGCATAGAAATCGGTGGTGCTATGCACAGATTACACTGCGTGCGCCAGAGCAGCCAAGAGCTGTGCTTTTACAGCAAACTTTTGGATTGTTCCCTCTAGCGATCGTGTTTTACAGGTCATGATACAAATCAAGTAGCTCTAAGACAGCAATAGCTGAAAGCAATTGAACTGTGGAGAAGAGGAGCTAGGGTTTAATTTTTCAAGGCCGACTAAGCCCTTGAATATTGCCAGAAAAATCGCTACTTTCTAACTACTCCAAACCCCCCTCCTGCCAGCTCCCAACAAGCAGGATGAAAAAAGGCAGGTCGGAGCAGGCTGCTGCTGTCAGAAGAGCTCATCCAGTAGGCAAGTCCTTCCCTGCCCATACCCAAAGGCATACAAGAAAGAGAACAGCTGAAAATGAGATTTTAGGCTAAATCATTTGTCCTGACAAGGTTGGGCTGTGAATTCAGCACTCCTGGTTTAGGCTACAGAGATCTCATGTGGATCCTAGCTGGCCATGCAGTGTAAATGCTGAATAAATAGAAATTTCCCCGGTCGAATCCGTTGCTTTGGGTATCACCCTATTAGAATGACTGAGGATGATGAACCAGGACAGAAGAGCACATTAAATCTGGCCAGATCAAACCAAATTTTACTCACCAAAAATAAAGATGCTTAATGAATTGTGTACTCTAAGATGCACAACACCATAAGCCACGAGCTTGTACAGAATGATGAACTTGCACGTAGAATGCTCCATATATTTCTCACAAGAGAACATTTGTGCATCCACCTGTTATAGTTGAAGTAAAAGAAAAGATGCTCTAACACCCAGCTGAGCTAAAGGTGCAGAAATACAGTTGCCTTAACTGATGTTCTTCCTCTGTGACCTCAGTTTTCCAATTTCTCTATGGACAGAGAAGAAAATAAATACGTGAACTTGTCACAGTTGGAACATGTTTACCCATCTTGTCCATATGCAAGTTTGCACTGGTTCAGCCTGCAATTTTGCTGAAAACTGAAGCCTTCTTTAAGCTCTCAGAGGGCATTTTTAATCAGTATAAACTTTAAGCAACATAAACTGTTTTACCTTGCACTCAATTTAAATCTGGCTTGAGCTAAAGTACAGTGACGGAACCCAGTTTTAAATCCATGTTGGGTCTTTGCTTGATTGTACACCGTTTTAACAAAACGGCTTAAATTGTGACTTTAGATGAATGGCAACATGCTCGGTGTGCTCCAATTCCACGCTTTGGGAATTTCCCCCGCAGCTGAATGCCGGAGTGACAGCATCTCCTGGCCATCAACGGGAAGGGGATGGACTGCACTGAAGCTCCAGAGATGATACCGCAATATTTCAGCATTTACTGGGGGGGAAAAGCCTCCATCCACCGAGGATGCTTTCCTCGGGGGCAGGAAGCCCATGTTTGAACTAACAGCATCTGCCCGGCAGAGGGGCACGTCGGCTCACCTGCCCCAGGGGAAGCCGCCCCCCCCCGCCCCCGGGCACCCCGCTGCCCGGGGGCTGCCGCAGCCCCGACCCCTGCCGGGGGGGATGCTGCGGGGCCGCACCACTCTCCCCCCCGCCACCCCCCGCCTTTGTTCCCCTGGCTCCGCCTGTCCCCTGTCCCCTCCCCGCGGGGCGGGGGCTGCGCGGCGCGGGGGCGGTGGGACCGGGCGGGTCGGCACCTCCTCCCCTCTCGGTCCCCGCCTCTCCCCGCCCCCGGCGCGGTGCGGTGCGGTGCGGTGCGGTACGGTACGGTAGGGTACGGTGCGGTGCGGTGCTGGCTGAGCTCCCCGGCTTGGAGCTGTGCTCCGCGGCCGGAGCCGCGCCCGCCCCCGCTGCTGCGCGGAGCCCGCTTGGTGCCGGCGGCCGCGGCAGGACCGGCCCGAAAGGTAAGAGGGCTCCCGCCGGCCCCGCTCGCTCCCCTCCGGCTCCCGGCAGCATCTCTCTCTCCCGAGCTCCGCGGGCGGGGAGGGAAAAGCGGAGGAAGGTTGCGGGGGGAGGGGGGAGGAACAAAAACAAAAAAAAACAAAAAGAAGAGGGAGGGGAAGGGCTGGATTCAGAATTCAGAAAAGGGGTTTTTCTGCCGAGGCTCCGCTGCTGCTCCAGGCAGCCCCGTGCTAGCAGTTCAAAGCTGGGGGGGGGGGGAAAGCAAGCCTAAAAAAAAAAGTCTTGGTCGTTTTCCTGGCTGAGAGAGACACATGGGAAAAGCTCGCGAGGGACCCTNGCTGAGAGAAACACATGGGAAAAGCTCGCGAGGGACCCTGAGCATCAGGCGGCGGCTCCGGCGGCTGCCGCCCCCCTCGGCTCCCCGCCGGGCCCCGGCATCCCCGCACGGTGCGGCCCGTGCCCGGACTGGGAAAGAGCAGAATATCCGGCTGAAATCCTCCGGGACGAAACCCTCTGCTATCCCGAAACTCGCATCCCTTCCCAGGGAAAGGCACCGGCCTGGCAGCCGGGGGAGCCCGGGCTGCTGCTTTGTACAGCAGAGAGTTTCATTATTTTCTCCCTTTTAGGGTGGGAAGAGGTGGTCTCACACCAGACTTTTGTCATTCGAACCCGTTTAATCGTAGCGGAGAGATTGCATCATGTTACAGTCCTGGATTCAGTAAGGGCAAAGGCGAAAAGAACCATCCTTCCAGATCTGTCCCATTGGCTTCCCCGTCCGACCCTCTCCTTTTTATTTCCTGTTGAACAGAGAGGTTAGCACGAAAAAGCCGCCTGCCATTGGTAGGCGGCGGTTCAGTTCGCGGCGACGTATTTTGATTTCTTCCACTGAGGGTTTTTTTTGGAAACTCGGTTTTAACTTTGTCGGTTCTATGCACACTGTGTGTCTCGGGTGGGGGAAATAGAGGAAACTCGCCAAAGATTTAGCTGGGAGGAAAATAATCGGCGGCAAAAAAGCCAGATGAACGGCCAAAAGCAGACGTTGCTTTATAAATAAAAGCTCTGGAGTCGGAGGAGGTGAATGGATTCAGGCAGGCATCCCTCGGAAAGCGAGGTGTTCACCTGCCCAGAAAGGCAGTGTAGATGAATGAATGCACACTTCTGAAAGGCAAGACAAGACAGATGTCAGGAACAGAGAAGTATTCAGCTCATCTCCCCTCTGGATCCTATATGATCAGTTTGATGCAAACACTTGGTGTGTCTGTGCCTGTTTTGTTTATCGCACCTTTGCAATGACTGATCTTTTTGGCTGAGATTTGACGGAAAATAATACGTCTCAAAGCCAGAGAGATCTAATTAAATGTTGTAGTGCTGTCCAGGGCTTCCTAAGCCGATGGATTCTGCTGTCCTTTGTGCAGTTCTTTGTTTTGTTCCATGGGGAAAAAACTGTCGCAGCCCAGCTTGGTTCGGCTCTCGGAGGTCTTTTCCATAACTGGCACCTCACCCTTGCAGGTGCTCTCTTGCTGTTTGCTCCAGGTGTTACACGGCCACTTTTTTCTTTTATGAAAAGTAGTGGTATTATGAAGTTCTTTTTGTCTGCTTCTCCGGGAAGGGTCGGNGGCTTGGTTCGGCTCTCGGAGGTCTTTTCCATAACTGGTACCTCACCCTTGCAGGTGCTCTCTCGCTGTTTGCTCTAGGTGTTACACGGCCACTTTTTTCTTTTATGAAAAGTAGCGGTATTATGAAGTTCTTTTTGTCTGCTTCTCCGGGAAGGGTCGGTGCAGGGGGAAGAGGGAACAGCTTGGCAGCCAGATGGATCCATCCATCAGCGCTCTCCTATATGGGCACTTGGTGCCCTTCAGTCATCCCGTATGCCTCCTGGTGGTTTCCATAGGAAGAGCTGCACAATCACTGTCTCCTTTTGAACAATCCCTTTTTCCTTTTGGAACTGGGGTGGAAGAGGAGCGGGTCCTGCTTTAGAGCCGGAGGGAGAGCCGTCCTGTTTTTCTGGGGCTATAGGACACCAGATGGGTTTAAGAATTTGAAGCGGATTCTGAAAAGAAGCATCTACAGTTTTCTTTGTGTATCTGGATACCCGGTGGTCGCAGTGACAAGCCTGCGCGCAGAACAATGAGCAGCTATTCACTGCCTTTGGTGATATGTGGCACTGTTTGGTGTTTCCCAGCAAATATGTCAGCAAAATTCAAAGTGTTACGTGGTGTTCCTGGGTCTCAGGTAGATTTTTGGATTAAGGGATTTGGAAGATCTGTGGGGTTGAATTTGCAGTGTTCCTTGAAGCAGTGGTAACAAGGAGGGGTAAAATGCAAAAAGACTCTTCAATAGGTCAGCCATTCACAATGTTTAAAAATCTTACAACCTTAGTGGAGAGGTTTTTCATTTTCATCTCCTGAAGCTCTCAAAATTGAAGGGATACATACTGTCAGAGACATTAAAAATAAATATTGAAATCTCAATGGGGGCAGGCTGTATTTGGTACACATATGATTAATTGCGCTATTCCTTTCAGTGGTGCAAAGAGGACCTACTGTAAGGTCAGATCAGGAATTGTTTTGCGCCGCTGCTCACTGCAGACTTCCTTGACACATTGCCCCAGGACAAAGAGCCAGCGGTTCAGGGCTGGTTTATGCAATCTGGAGTTGACCAATTTAATTTCCGTCCGTTTTCAAAAGTTTTGTATCTGATAGGTCAGTCAATGGGAGTATGGTATCCAGGAGCCCGCCTGGTTAACTGCATTGTTCAAAGCTGCGCTCTTTGTTTTGCGAGGAGGGGGCGAGGAGGAGGAATGGATGTGCTTTATATTCCTTTGCAAGAGATCTCTTGCTGAAGCGGGAGGGTGGGATGCAAGGACTTAACGCTTCCAAACTCCCGTACAGTTTAGTTCACTCTATGTTATTATGGTTTTAGCCACACTGAAGCCAACTGTGTCAAATTTTGAACAAAATTTTGCATCCCTTCTAGTTATGCAATATAACTTGTTTTAGATGTGAATGACACCTAGCTACTGGTATGACCCTGCATTTCCACTGATTCATCACTTTATTGACAAATACAGTGTTTCATCTGGCATAGGAACTGTCTGTCTGGGCTGGGCAGGTGAGCATGTTACAAACTCAGCAGATACTATTCCAGGTTAATATACTCTGATATAAAATGTTCTTAGGCTCCCAGTTGAAGTCTAATAGTCAAACCTAACGAAAATAATAGAAAAATGGAAGTCAACCAAAGGACTACAGAGTTACTGTGAACTCTGAACCAGGACTGAAAAAGCTGTCTTCAACGTACTCCTACTCTACATCTATTAAGGTTATCTATTGAAATTTAGGAGGAGTTAGGTTTTCTACTGTGAGGCATCCTCAGCTGGCCTTAGAGCAAATTTAAGTTTTTAATATCATACCAGATGTCCTTCTGGGGAGTGTCTGAATAAAGCAATACTGAGAATAGTCTGTCAACACTATGCGCAGGTAAGAAAACACGTAGCTGCAATCGCACGGGGGTGACTCTGAGTGTGGTGTGCAGGTGTTTGGACTGCACCTACCCATATATCTATACGTGAAGGTCTTGTATTTGTATTGCACATGCAACAGCACTGTAACATACTATGTATAGATTAAATTGCTCTTACTCTCTGATTAGAAGTTAACTCTTGAATCTCCAGGTCATGAAACATGCGCTGATGCTAGTAATGCTAATGAATAGTATTGCAGGAACATAATTAGGGTTTGTGGAAAGGGGGATATCTCATAGCAGATAAGAAATGAACCTTTTGGGACGTAAGCCCTATTTTCCAGAGATATGGTAGGAAATTAAATCCTGAATGGCAGAAACATAGAGTTTTCTGCTGTCCATTACCCCTCTGCCGCCTTAACAGAAAGTCGGTCTTTGGCATACGGTGCGTAGTAAGGTTTGACTGCTGACGGTGCTGAGCACCCTTAACACACAGCAATGTCCAAATGAGCTGGTGGTGATCACCTCTCTTAGAGTAGCCCTGGGAGAATACACTAGGCTGTGAAAAGGATGAATCGATATCTGTTGTGTATTTTACCAGTGTCCATCAAGAAATCTAGGAAAGAAACTCCTAAGGGGACTTTCTTTATCGGTTTGATTTTGTATAGACATTGCTCTTTACACGTAACGGTATCTTAGAAGTTGATGGTGTATGTTTGGCAGTAAAGTAAGCAAAACTGCATAGGAACGGTCTTCTTTAAATTTCTTTCCTAAACTGAAAAAGAAATAAACATTTTAAAAAATCAGTGCATTATTCTGCTCGTGGTGACACAGTGGTGAGATTTTTTGACTATATGGGGGGATTTCTGCTGCCAGCATCTCTCTGCCATCATGTATTTTTGAGCTGAGTGATAAAGGCTGTCTTTCTCTAGGACAGATGTTGGTAAAGGACTTACTGTGCCAAAATCTTTGAGTACAAAATGCTGAATAAAAATATTTCCATCCACTAATAATAAGTGCCAGAAAGGAGTACACAAGTGGTTTCAAATTTAATCTGCAATGTAGCTGCTGTCTCAAAGATAACAGCATTCTTACCCCCAAGAAATATAGCACTTTGTGTATGTGAGGTAATTGCTATGAGTTGCACTAAATATATATTATTCATTAGGGGACTGTCATTATATCATGTTTGTGAATTCCCCAAAGTCTCCTATCACTGTCCTCTTCACATCTAAACATGTATGGAAAACAAGATTTTGGTGTCCTACTTGACTGACTGATGTTCTGGCTCGCTGAATTTGTCCTGAGCTGGTACCTACTTTTAATGAGCATACTCGCTTGGTTCATTTAAAATGAATGGACTTTGGGAAGGGAGCTTAATAAATGTATTCGCAGTACCAGAGAGAGCACTCCTTTACAGAGAGTACGTAGTGGTATGTTATCTCAGTTTTGCAGAGAAGCCAATAGTAAAAGCTCTTTAATATGGCGCTTTCATGCTAAACTACTGTGCACTGCCTTCAAATGCATAAAGGCTCAGTATTTGGCCAGTTGCTGTGGGTGGATTCTTTTTTGTCCATAAAAGTATGTTTAAGTATCTCTTTGAAACTTATCTGGTCTGTCATCGGTTACACGTGCTGATGGCATTCCTGTTGTTCAAAAGTGGAAGAGAAGATAAGGCAAGGTGAGGAGGGAATTTCCTTGTTATTAACAATTAGCAGATCCAGATTTTATTTTGCTGTACCATTTCTTACCAGGAGCAGCTGCAAAGAGAGAATTACAGAGTGACCTTCACAGCATTTCCTAGTGCCGTCATCAATCAGTTCTGGCAGGAGCTTTATCGCATCTATCAGTGTGGCTCATAAGCCACATGCTGTCTGGTCTGGGGGGAAAAACAAACAAACAATGGGAGCTACTGTAGGTTTTGTTTAAAATAAAACAACCAGGAGTGAGCCTTTCCCATATGTGCCAGCTTTGTAGGCAGATTTCAGTTTTTACCGCGTGCTGTTGGGATGATTAATAAAATATGATGATTGTAAAGCGGTGGAAGAGACTTCCCCCACGTCTCAATGGCATTGGCAGATCATTCACAAGCAGTTGTGGCTTTAGCCTTTCGCAGTCGATGCTCTCCTGTCTCATTCTAATCCTCAGCATTATTTTACTAAGGAGTTGATGTGGTTAGATGAATTTAGGTGTTTTCTGAACACATAAATATTAGGGAATAAAGACGTGTTTTCATACTTCTCTGATTCTTATATGAAATAACATAGCTTTCTCAGATGAAGCGGTTTGCTATTTTTTGTGGGAATGTGTGCCTTCATGGGCTATTCTAGGGCTTTTCCGGAGGCAACCAGCTGCAACATCCCACTTTTAAGCAGGCAAAACGTTATTAAACACCCTGTAAGTGTGTTTGTTTGTTTTGTGTGTGTTTGTTTGTTTTTCCCTACTGTCTAGTTTGGAGTTTTACTGCAATTTAAAACATTTTGGGCTCTTACTGTTACACCAAGTTCACTGCCGTTTTCAAATTCCTTTGCTCTCCTTTTCTTGCCAGCTGCAGTAAGTACAAGTTTCTTGCCTTCCTTCCCAGGGCTCAGTACAGTGACAGGTTGTCACTTCAGGTCTGGCTTCCGCGCAGGCAAAGTCCTAGCTCACAGGGAGATGGGAGAGCAAGAAGCAATGGGGACAGGCAGAATTACTGGTGTGTAATTCTAGCTTACTTCATGGGCATATGTTTGGGTGTGTATATGATATATACACATAGATATGTAGACGTATATAGATAGATATAGAGAGAGTGCGTATATGTGTATGTGATAGGTATTAGAGCTGCCTTTGTCACACAGGTTTTCTGAGAAAAATGGCTAATTGCTAATAAATACATATATTTACTGTTCCACTATCAAGTAAAAGGTTAAGGCCCCGAGCTTCAAACTGGTAACGGTGGGGTTTGGACTAGATGATCTCCAGAGTTCCCTTCCAACCCTGACCATTCTGTAATATTGATGGCCAAGTGTGGGGTATGATCTATAATTTTTGTGGTTTTTAACCAGCCAGTTCTTGGTAGAAGGTACCTTGGTACCAGATTTGGGCAAGGAAGCTTGAAATGTGCAATCGCAGGTGCAAGGAAAATGCTCATAAAATGTGAAATACATTTAGCAAAATGGTTATCTACTCTGGCAGGGAAAAAAAAAAAGCACGTGAATTGGCTAGCTGGCTATGGAAAGAATGACTTTTGTGCTTTTCCTCTGTGCGTGCCGTGTCACTTTGATAGGTTTTAAGGCCCCAGCTGCTGACCTGGTACTGGGCAGGGCAGCGGCCGCAGCTCAGCCCCTGCCCCAGAGACCAGCAAACCGGAATGAAAAGGACCCTGCCCAAAATGATGCTGCATGTCGTCTGTCTTCAGACGCTGGGGCTGTCCCTGAGGATTTTGGCAGCTGAGGGGAAGCGTTTGACAGACAGACATCCTTGGGTGGTTTCAGACGGTGCTCGCAGCCGCTGCATGCTGGCAGTTCCCGTCCCCACTGTTGAGCCGGTGTCAGCCCCTGGGTCCCAGCCCAGCATCTCTGCCCGAGCAGGGGACGGGACCAGGAGAGGCTGAAACTGGACCATGAGCTCCAGCAGCTGGGCACCACAGCTGCACAACCGCTTGGCAGTGGGGTTTTAAGAGGCCAAAGCCATAAGCAGTCCCATTCCAGCAGGAGGGTGAGGAGGAGATGGGAAGCTGCCAGCAGGAATCAGCCTCGGGAGCTGAGTCTTTTGTCGTTGTTCAGGGGGTCCTGCTTCATGAGCACGTAGCGAACTAGCTAGCTGCTTGCTGCTGGCGTAGACCGAACAAAAAGACGTCGTTTCAGCCTTGCAAGCAGGGTGGGCCGCAGTGAGGAAATGATAAAATGGCAGGAGTTGAAAATAAGACAGATAATGTCAAAGGCAAAGTCATTAGATAAGGAGAAGTGGGGCTGCTGAGTGTCACCGGGGCAGTGGTGGCCGGGAGCTGAGCTGCAGAGGGGCCACTCTTTGATGCTGTTCTGCTGCCGGGGCTTAGCACAGATCAAACCGAAATAAATTGCCCCGTGTGGGGAGTGGGTTTTATTCTTGTAAGCCAAGTCCGTGCTGGGAAATAGAGTGAAATACTTACTGGATGTTGTCACTGGCTGTAGGAGGTACAGACAGAAGAAGAGAAATACCTGAAAATGTTAGGAGCTAACTGATTTTCAGTTCTGTTAACACACAACATTATCAAAGAATACCCTTTGGAAAATGAAAAAGCTCTGCTTCTTGGAAGGCAAAAAAAAATATTCAGGCTGAGGAGCTTCTGTGAATATACAGAGCTCTTCTCCTCACCTGGTTCCTCTGTCTGCACCATGTGTTTGCCATTAGGACCACGAAAAGCTGAGTCTCTTGGACGGGGGTGATGGGTCCTTCAGGAAGAACCAGGAGAGCTGAAAGGAGATAGAGGCTACGTCAGGCCATGACATTGTGTTTTGAGCTTAGCAGGAATGAAATCCACCCTGAAGAGTCTTGGGGAAAATTCTGGATGGGGGCCAGTGTGAATAATGCTGAGTGCAGATGGGTGGGACCCCACCTGGTTACAAAAACAATCCTATTTCCAAGGTTAGTTAGTTCTGCTGACAAGTAAGGTCTTATTTAAAGAGAAAAAAAACGCAGTTGGAAACCTTAAAAAAACCCCCAAAACTAAAAAACCTAAAAGTCTCTCACTTTAGAAATTAAAGAAAACAAGCCCCTGAACATGCAGACAGCTGAAAGCACACACCAAAAATCTCAGATAAACAAAACAAGTGTCCTCTGGGGAGAGGAAGAGCTCTTCCCTCTCTGGGAAAGTTGTCTGTTCCGGTGGCTTGTGAACTTTTCATCTTCTCTGGGATTTTCTGCTGTCCTTGGTTCACTTTTTGCAGCTTCTTGGTCTCCTGCACTTCTTTCCCTGGAGCTTAGAGAAGTGTTTATGCAAGCGCTCAACTTTAAATAAATGAATCATCTCATTTGATGTCGGTGAGATTAGTGCTTGGGGTTGTGTGCGTGTTTACGCTGCTCTGCTGAACGGGAGCCCTCGCGGACAGGAGTCGCCTCGGGAGGTGTGTAAGTGTGCCCATCCCACAACCACCTTTCTGCCCCCAAAAGGAGCCCTCCCACCGACCTCCACTGCTGCGGCTTGGAGCCACCAAGACACCTTCCTTCCCCCTTGGGACAGCCACATCCTGAGCCTGATCCCAGAGCTGACCTGGATCAAACCGTGTCCAACAAGCCAACAAGATGCGGCAGTTAATTTTAACCTGACTCAAGTCCCAATTAGGCTCTTGCTGACTGCTGTTCCCGTCTGTCTGTCTGCAATGACAGAGCCTCACAGCCTCTCAACACTGCAATTTCCGTCACATCCCTTTGGATCTCCTCCTTTATTATTGTTTACAAAACGCCGAGTCTAGATTTTGCATATGTGGAAAATCTTGCAGAGAGCTGTCACCCCTTTGACCTCATCTTCTCCAGATCTCTCATTTTTCTGTCCTCTTGCTTATAGTCCAACTATGTAACTTTTTAAAGTAATTTGGGTGTAAAGAATAAGCTACACTGAAGGCCTCCCTGTTAACAGTGGCTCTCTGTACAACCTAAGGGCAATTACAGGTATGTGTAGAAAGCCCACGTGACTGTCTCCCCCGAAGAAACAACTGAAATGCTGATGAAATAACAAGGAAAGCAAAAGCGATCTTGAAGGGGTGTGATGTTTGGGGATTTTCAGACTTCTTCAGCCCTTTTCAACTGCTTCAACTTCTTTTTCCTATAAGCATTATGGGACTAGCTCTGCTGTACTTGCTCTGGGGATTCCTTTCTGGTTTATGGTCAGCACCTCTACGGGCTCCAAGATCTAAGTGAAAACTCAGATTGCCCTGAAGTTTATTGTACTTTATGAGAGCAAAGGGTGAAATCTGTCTTTGAGACTTGGGGTCATTTGGGCTAGGTTTCCTGACATACCAGCCCTTGCAAAAAACCAGCTGTTCTGGGGTTGTCATTCTGCCAGCTTTAGAGAAAAACAACCAAATAAAGAAAAAGTACTCTGCCAAATAGGGATCAAACCTTAGCTTGTTTTGAGTGTGCTTTAAGTAGTCTCAGTCTTTGCATTTACACTAGTTAAGTTCTTCTTTCCCTTCAGGGAGGTGACTTGGAAGCAGTATTTATGAAAGAATCCAGGCCTTTCCCTGTGCATCACTGCAGGGAAGGGTTGTTTCCTACTCCGGTCTAAGTCCTTTCCTCTGTGACTCAGGATCTGCACAACCCAGAGAGAGATCTAAATGTAAATATCTGGAAGCAAAGATACATGAAATGAAGGTACGCAGCTTTCCTAGGTGTGACTGCAGAGCTGTTCTTGGCCAGGAGGCATCACCTGGATGGTGCAGTCAGCTGGCTGAGCCAGGACCAAAGTTGCCCAGAGACAACGTAGCAGGAAT
The DNA here is from genome assembly GCA_003993805.1 of Himantopus leucocephalus. Taxonomy (NCBI): domain Eukaryota; kingdom Metazoa; phylum Chordata; class Aves; order Charadriiformes; family Recurvirostridae; genus Himantopus; species Himantopus leucocephalus. The sequence continues at coordinate 87,342,512 of RSEF01000004.1, read as the reverse complement.
GTGCCATTGCTCAAGCTATAGTTTGAGCTATATATATATAGCCAAAGAAGTGTGTGGCCTTCTAGCAAGTTATCATCAGTGACTTACAGAGCACTTGGTACCCAAGAGCAGCTCTTTATGTGTTAATTACTCATAAAAATTTAATGACTTCATGAGATGGGACAGGGAGTAGGAACTGGAAATGGCAGATGCTCAGGGTGCAGAGGGAAGGAGAGAACTGACATAGTCTGCCTGAATGCTTGAAAGAAATGCATACTAAAGTTGTAAGGATTTCGGTACACTGGTCGTCTCTCTCATCAGCCCTGCTAGTGCCTCAGCACTCCCGAGATTTCAGTATAAAACCGTAATCTTCGCTTTAACGAAGTGCATAGGAGGGAGAGAAGCGTGTAAGAATCCTATAGCATCTTTTACCTTTTTTGCTACAATCACCCCTGGTTTATAAGCTTTCATCTTAACTCCTGCAACTCTAGTGAGTTTAGGAACACTCCTAAACTCTGGCATAAACAAGCATTTATCTACTTTACCTGGGAAACTTAATTTTGAATAATGCTAGGTGTTACCGCCGCAGGACCGTTTGTCACCATTTGAACAGCAGTTTACAGGGGTTAGCTCACCTGCCCCTTCTGTCAGGCAGTCTGTGGAGCAAACATCTCACCTGCTGTTTTCAGCCCTGTGCTCCTTACGTGAGCAGTGTCACGTAATGCTATACTACTTGCTATTAAAATTACAGACCACGCTCTTCCCCCAGCGAGCCAGCGGAGAAGAGCCGAGCAAGTTATCTCACTGACGTGAGGCGTGCTGGGGCTCTCCCCACATATGTGCACTTTTCTTTGATGGCATTCACTAGGGTCAGCTATAGGGGGTCGTGACTGTCCCGGATCAGTTCACTTCATTACAGTAGTCTGCCAAAATAATCCTTCCCCTCCTATTCAGTTCAGCTGCACCCAGTGCAATGAAGCAACTAAAAGTATGCGTATAATTCTAGAAGGCTCTTGTCAGGTCTGGGAGGGGTGGAATGAAGCATGGCTCTGTGTGTACCGTAGCACTTCACAGGGTGGTTTTCCTACAGTCAATAATAAAGAGCATTTTTGCATAGCTCAGAAAGGCACAAAATAATATTGAGCAACCATACCTTGTGATGATAGAGTCTGTCAGGGTATAACTACACGAAAGCAGACAAAGGGCGTGACAAGAAGGTTTTTCCTTGGATTGGAGAAATCATTTTTAGTGGCATAGTTCTCCAAAATTGTAATTATTGGACATTTTCTGAGGTAAGCCTACCTAGGAAAATGTTAAATTCCTTTTATCATTCATTGTTCCTATATTAAAGTGAGAATTTCTTTCCAATGAGATTTTCATAAGGAGGAAACAGATACTCCACATTTTGGAAGTTGTCCAAAGCTGAAGGGGAAAATGCCATTTCAAACTGTTAAGAGCAGAATTATAAAAGCCACCCGGAACAATAAATGTTCAGTGGCTGCTGATTTCACGTGTAAAGTGTGTTTTCCTATGGAATTATTTATACTGTAGTAAACCTCATACAGCAATTAATAATTTTATTTGTGTTTTAATTTGGCGTTATAATCAGAGTGATGCCTCCTTCTTCCTGTGCTTAAGAAATAGCATCCATGCCTACAATGACTCTTCCTCTGCCTGTAGGCAAGTGAAATTTTGTCATTGACTAATAAGAGAAAGATCAGGGACTTGGGACCCTAATAATAGGACTGCTGGGAAATTACTGAACGCCTGCAGAGATCTCTTTGAGTGAGAATTTTCATTGTCTGCTGCCATTATCTTGTTTTACATTCAGCTTGTCTGCTGGCTTGCGAAGTAGTGAAGATTACTAGAATCTGGGCTTTTGAAGATACCATTCTTTTCCTTTTTTTATCTGATCGCACCATGGAATTATGTCACTGAATTAAAATTCTGACGGTGGTAGACTGTGTGTCCTGGATGATTAAAAGCTTCGTCAGCATAAAGTTGCATGTCCTTTAATTTAAGGATCAGAGGGCTGCATCCCATCTGTTCCAAGTGTGAGGGCTAAGAAATGGCATTGTTAAGCTAGCTAAACAACTGGAAAATATATGTTAAGACTAGCAAAGGGATTGATTTGGGTAGTTTTGTATTGCCCTAGTTTCTTTATCTTCCCGGAGGTTTTTTTCTGCCTTCTTCATATGTGCACCCTTTTTCAGAATCTTTCAAGGCAAGAACTGCGTATTCTGTAAGATAAGTAGTAAGTGATGTGTTACGACTCTTTTGCTGTATTGTTATTGTAGGGGTTTTGCTAAGATACTTGTTAGGTCAGATTGCTATTAGTTTCCAGATTAAAAATATTAACATCTGAAGGAAAAATTTAAAGTGGTGTATTGATTGTGACTGACAGTTGCTTTTCCAAACACATTTCCGAATGATCATCTATCAGCATCTCCTTCTACAGGGCACTTTACAATGTAGGGTGGGCTCAATCTAACTGCACTGTCCAAAGATGACAGTATTTCTGCTGCACTTGGAAAACATTGAACTGGTTTGTCTCCACAGTGAAATCACTTCATTTGTAAATATCCTACCCCAAAATAATAATATTCATTGTTATTTATGTTTATGCTTGTTCTTAAGCAAAAGCCTGCCCTGTACTGGGGA
>RSEF01000004.1:87312838-87339772 GCA_003993805.1 Himantopus leucocephalus | reverse complement strand
GGTCCATGTCCTTCTTATGTTGGGGGCTCCAGAGCTGGATGAATATATATACACATATATATAGGACTAGAGTATGTGCAGAAGTCTCTTCAAATATTAACCCTTGTGTGACACTTACAGGGGAGATGTAGTTTCACAATAACTTTACATCTAAATGTAGGCTGGTGCTAAAAGAGACCATGCAACTCTTCCTCCTGTTCCTTGCTCTTGCCCTGCCTGGGCACTACTGGAGGCTCCTGCAGGCATGCGGGGAGCTGGCTCTGTGCCCTCCGCTGGCTCACCCCATGGCCCACAAATGCTCATGTTGGCCCAAAGGAAGGGATAAAAATGAGGGATCAGAGACAAGATCACTCTCAGCAGCAGGCCAGACATATGTTAACTTAAAGTTTTTGTAAAGCCACAGCTTGCAGTGGAACAAAAAAGGAGAAATAACCATCTTATTTGAAATACAAACATATTTGCTCACTTGCACGTGCTTCTTTCACTTGTACAGACTGTGCTGAAATTCATCTCAATATCTCAGAAAGTGACTGTCCAATTACTGTTTTCTCAGAGCATTGGTAACTGATTTTAAGGACACCATCCAGCCTGGCCTAAAGATTGCGAGTTCTCTAATTAGGAAATAGTTAAGCTGAAATCTCCCCAATGAATATCTTGGAATGGAAGGAGGTAAGTGGAGGGAGCATCAACAGGAGTTTTTTATTCATGCTCAATTGTACCTGTCAGCCTCTCACAGAGTATATTATTTATCTGATGCTAATCTAAAAAGAAGTAGATCAATACATTTTGAGTTTAAACTCTTAGTAATGCCAAAATTACCTCTTTCTGACTTTTCTGGGTGTGCGACTGGGATGATATGTTACAGCTAATATCTAAATAACTGCTACTCCTTGACAAGCATCAGCTGGATTCCTTAAGAACTTGATTTCTTCCTCCTTAGACAGCAATCTGCATGATTAGATCTAAATGATGAACAAGAAACACTTATTTCCTGTGAAAATTATATCATGTAATAAGCTAACAAGAAAGAAGAGGAGGGTCTTGCTAAAGATCAGTTACTTGAAGCTCTGTGCACGCCTCTTTACGAGCTAAACCTTTCAAGCCCTGTTTGGTTAAGAGCTCTGGTGTACCCTTTGTGGCCAACTGCAGTTAATGCTACCCGCGCACTGCTGAACTGCTTGTGATTCAGCTGCTGAACTGCTGTGGCTTTTAAATACTAACCAGAAATAGGGATCTTTTGCATTAACATGACTCTTTCAGCCACAGTGGCTCATCAGCTGAAATAAGACCGGTGTAGCTTCCACGCGTGGGGAAGAGGGGGAGAGATATTCTTGGCAACTGTGCCAAGGCACGTCCAAGCCCTAAGAGATCCATGTCATTCTTTTGAGATGAGCTGATTTTGAAGGGCCTGTATAGTGTCTCATCCTGTAAATATTTTGCTGCTTTTTCCTCCTGCCTGAACTTTTGTAACAATTCAGGACAGACAGAAAGGAGCCCATAACCTATTATCTCCACTCCGTAATTGGACTTTTGTCATGTCCTTTACATGTTCTTTACAACCTAGTAATTTGTCATATTAGCAAAGCACTGTTTCCTCATCGTAACCTTTTTTATCATGCAGGATAAGGTCAGCTGGGCTATGTATATATTGTCATTGTTAATACTTCAGACAGACACAGGCTGTTTCTCTGATTAAAATGATGTGCAGTAATATCAGGAGGTGATAGATGATATTGTGCTCTTTTCCCCAGTGCTGACACTGTTACTCAAACATTGCTTAAGCAGAAAAGTAGCAAGTCCAGGCTGAAGGCTTTTCCTGGACTCCTAAGCACCTCATTTGTATCATCCATTTGCAATCCTTCCTCTTTCCACCATTCTGCTTTTCATAAAACTGACTTTTATAACATGGAGGAGGAGTTAGCAGGTCTTCTCCAAAATCTTGGCTTGTGGGAAGGGGGTCTGAACCTGGAGGAAATCAGTGTCTTCAGACAGCTACCAGCTGGGACGTTTATGGCTCTTTTGTTGTCTCGTCTCATGCCCAGATGACAAAAAAGTTTATTATTCTAGGCAATTAGGGTGAGATTTCCCCACTTACTTTTCATCTTTGGTATGACAAATTTGGTGATGAAACTGAAGGCTTTATTTCATGTTGCTTATGCAGAGGCTGAAGGCCAGCATCACTGTAAAATGTCATCTCTGCCCCTCCCCACCATGTTTTTAAGTAATAGAAACCATTTAAGGTGAAAGTACGTGGTAACTTTTATTTCGTTGCATTACCTATAGCAAGAATAAAACAGCTGTATGCACTGCAAGGTGTGTAGATGTGACAGCCACGTCTTGGCCAAGTCTGAAGGACTGATGTCATGCTTTTGCCAGAAAAACAGGCAAACATTTTACAGGGAGTGTTGTCTGGAAGAGATGTGAAATAATCCCCTGGGCGCAGATAACCTAGAGAAGGCCTCAGCTGGAGCAGTGTGTAATGTGAGGCACTGTACGTGAGGGATAATAGGGACCGTTGGAGGGATTTCAGAAGAAAGCAACGGGAATAATCAGAGGGCTGGAAGATGCAACCTGTGAAAGACTGGTGTTGAGATTTCAGTTGTTTAGCTGGGAGAAAACTGAGGAGAGACAGGATAATAGTCTTCAAATATATTAAAGCTGCTACAAAGAGAAAGGGAATGTGTTTCCCAGAAAAAATGGGCTTAAACCTTAGCAAAGGAGATTGATAGTGCACATTATAAACACTCTTTGTTATGTTAACAATGGTTGAAGGTTGGACTTGATTGCCCCCAGAGGTCAAAGGTTGGACTGACTTCCATCAGCAATGACATAGGTCTAGCTGGTCTTGCCTCAGATGAGAATGATGAACCACATCACTCCCTCGCTGTTTCTTTCAGCCATATTCTTTGACTGAACAAGAACTATTTATGTTGTGTGCCTTCTCATATTTTTCTAACCCTCTTCCACCCAAAAGATCAATTTTTCCTCTGTTTGTTAGAAATTACTTTCCTCAGGCTAATGCTTAATGATGTCTTAACAAAGTAAACTTAAACATAGTAAAGAACACTGTTCATGATTTCCAGGCTGCTCTCGTCGGACCTTCTGTTTCTCCATGTTAAATAGACTATGGTGGTAATACAGTAACTAACTAATGCAAAAAGGTTTTGACATCTTGCAGGAAGCTGTAACTGCTAAATACCATTGCTTCACATTCATATCCTTAATTCTGTCTTCTCAGATCACAGTTTCATATTCACCCAAAGCTTTTCCATTTAACTTTATATTTGCAATTATTTCGTTCTTTTTTCTTCTTTTATTGAGTTGAAAGTGAATTCTGCAATTCTTAGCAAAACTGACAGACTTTTCACCTTTGATAGCAGATGCAGGATTAGTTGCTTTGTCACCTCTTCTTGACAGCAGTACCTTCCCTTTCTCTCCCTCCCATGTGCCTCTGAAATGGGCAGAAATTGGAGAAAACCATCTGATGCAGCTGCTGTCAGGCTGGGACATGCATACTGTCCCCTTCTTTCAGCTTTTAGTGGCTGGCACTTCTCACTCCCTGGTGAGAGTACGTCATTGTCCTGAGTCAGCCCCACCACTCATCCTTATGAGATGCAGCCTCTGAGGGATACGACTTGCAAAAGACAGTCTGCTCAAAGTAATGTAGAAGTTTGTGATTATTAAAGCTTAACTTTTTAGGAGGAAAATAGCCAACTGAGCATTTCAAGGAACGAATGTTGGAGAGGCTCCAACTGAGGGGACATCTCATTCTGGTATTGTGGTTTGTCCTTCCTCCCCCCTGCTGCGGTTGTCTCATCCTGCTTCCTTGGATTGCTGCTGCTTTAGAAGTGGCTTTAGTACAAAAGAGTTTTTCTTTGAAGTATTGTGGAAATACCATTTCTAAGAAAACATGACCAGCAAATGACCAACTTTCTTTTTCAGCTATCTGGTTAGAATACAGCACCGATATCGGTGTGTTTGCCCCTCTGGTGTAACATGAAAACTTTCGGTGACTTTTACGGTTCAATTACTTTTGGCAGACTTTGGTTCTCCATGTTAGACCCACGCACTTGTATAAACATAACTGGCTTCAAGCTGTGTTAAATATAATCACTTAGCTACAAAAACAAAAAACAGAGATAATGACTAAGATTAAGATTCCACTTTTTATAAACATTTTTGGGCTGAAAATGGTTTGGAGTGGCAATCACACCCTGCTCACAAGTATTTTCCCCTTTTGGTTCTTTAGCTCTTGCATCTTGTCCTGTTGTCATCCTCTTTGCCTTTGCTAAAAGTGCATTTTTCCTACTCTGAACCCCTCAGAAATAGATTCTGCCTAAGTTGTGTCTTAAAAGACATGCAGAGACACATGACAAGGGGAAATACAAAGCAACAGCTGAAATATGACACCACCAGTCCTTAGGGAGAGGAATACTGAATATTAAGTGAAATCCTGAAGTTCCTTGTGCTGCTGCCTAAAACCAGCTTGATATAAGTGGTGAGCATTAGAAACAAAAAGTGTTGTGGAAGGGACACAATCAGCAAAACAATTCAAAGAATACATTTGCTTTATGTTAATGTTCGACAGTAAATGTTTGTTCTGTGGTATGAGTGAAATAAAAAAAAAGAAACTAAAACGTAATTTAAAAAAAATCAGTTTGCAGGCAAAAAAACCCCAACCCTAAATGTGGGACAGAAGAGATTGCAGTATTTATTTTTAAAGAGGATCTTGGGATGTTTGTTAAAAATACCTCCCTTCCACACAGTCCTCCAAGGCAATGGATTACTTAAGTCTTTGTTTGAAAGTTTAAAAAATTACCCAAAAGAAAAAAAAAAACCACACCAAACCCCTCTGCTTTTTTGAAAACTGACACTAAAAGCATGGAAATGTTTTTCCTTGCAAATGAGGTCAAACAGCCTCATCACTCCCCCGGCACTGCCCAAACTTGAACTTTCCAAAAGATGCATCCTGAAATTCAGAAAACCCTGTTGCACATTACATGAACATCACAAGGTGTAGTAAGAATTTAACTTGCTTTATACCTGTCTTTGTAATTCCAGCCTTTAGTTTAGGCAAAAAAATAACTGTGCCAAGTGGTAATATTAAGCCTTGTGTTACCTCCAATTAAGCTTCAGCTCTGGGACTACTCAGACTCTGGGAAGCCCTGATGGACATGAATTAGCTGCTGCTGCTTCTGCTGACTTCACTCCGACACTTAGCCGGGTGTGAAGTTGTCTAGTTCACTTCCCAAACATGTTTTAAAACCTCTGAACGGAGCTTGGTGCCGCTTTCAGTACAGGCAAGCAGGTCGATGTGAGCAGATAAGCTCATAGCTGGGTGGGTCATTGATGTGGGCTGCTATTCTTGCTGCTTCCCAGTGACGGTGGGGGCCAAGCTACGGACAAGTAGTTATTCTTCTTGTGCATTCCCAAAATTTCCAATCTGTGCCTGAAAGGACATGGTGAACCTATGGAGATACACTCCCAGAAGCTCTTGCAAAACCCATCTGGAAAGGCAAGAGGGTATCTTCTGTATATCTGATAGACCTCTCACACGTGAACCAGGTTAGTCCGTTGAGCAGTAAAGCAGTTGTTCTTGCAGGAAAATACGTGTTTTAGTAGATACCTAAGTATGAGTTTCACAATGATTGGTTGGTTGATTATATGGAATTGATTAACTACTGAACAGCCTCTAAAGATTTGTTTAAACTGAAAAAATTAAAGAGAACTTCACTGAAACATTGAGTAAGGACTTAAAAAAAATACTTCAGGATCCTTTCTAGCTCTTTGTTCAACCTGGGTATAAATTCAATTTTAAGTTACATTATTATCTTCTTAAAGGATAAAAATACTCCAGATTTCATAGTAATATAGCTGAATGTCTGAGAAGTCCAAAGAGTCATTTTCTCTGTGATCTAATTTGCTCTGTTGATGAAGAGGAAAGCGTGTGGTTAATATTACTAGAGAAAGTACACACTTTTATTGATGGCACTGCTTTAGTTTACTTGGTTTTGGAAGACATGGATTTACTTAGGGAAAATCCAGATGCAGATGATTAGATGAAAGGGAAAACTACCAAAAACAATAGGATGAGACTAAATCTGTGGAGCCACCATAATATATCTGCGTATCTGGATTGCTATTTTCTCATAATGAGTAACAGGACCCGGAAACCCTTTAACATATGTTACATTCACAGTGAATCAACCCACAGTTTTACTCATATCCTTTTTATACTTTTATAAAACAAAATTTGGATCTGGTTCCAGCGATTTAGAAATGTTTTATGGCAACTGAGTCAAAGAATTTGGCAGGTTTTGCAGTTTGGAAGGCCACTGGAGTGTTTCGCAAAAGCCATACTAGTGTCTTAGTAATAATGAGGTAAGAGTAATACATTTTTCTGCATTGCAAAAAGTAGGATTCTTTCTATTTTTGATTTGAATATTTAGAGGCTATTCCCTCTCTAGGAGATTCTTGTAGTTTTTCCTTCCCTTTTAAATGATAGATGGTAAGGGTAATGCTGGGGAGTCCGTGGGGAGACTTCTTACTTTTTCTTATATTTACATGGAGATGGATGATTTGCTTTGATTTGATTTGATTTGATTTGATTTGATTTGGCAGAGATGGACTGAACTGTTTTGTTAATATCTTTGTTCAGAAAAGTTTGTTTAGAAACGATTGCAAAAATCTGTGGTCTCTTTACTTATAAAATTAGAAAAAATAATGACAAGTATGTACTGGTTTTCTAATCCCAAACTTAGTTTTTGAGGGAAGTAACTGAGAGACAGTGTAAGATAGTTTGCATTTTTAACATAAGGGTCAAGAAGGTATGTAGTGCCCCCTGGAAATTGTGGGAGTGTAATAACATCAAAAAAAAATGTCACCACTCTTCCTTAAATATTTAAATGTCCAAATGTTTAATGTGGCCTACATGACTTTGGCATAAATAACGTGATGTTTTTTGTATTAAATTTGCTCCCTGGCTTTTTTCGGTATTTGTGTTTTCTGGCAGTAATTATTAACAATTCCTGACAAGCAGAATCTGTCACTGATGCTGCATTTTTCCAGAAGCACTGAGATAAGGAATAAAAGAACACACAAATGCAAAGGGATGAGGAACTGTTTTCATGCTGCCACTGTATTGTGCTAAGGATTTTAGGAATATGGCTGGATCTTCTCATAAACGGGAGTAATACAAGGAGTAAATGCATCAATGTTAAGAAAATACCTGTTTAAAATCAGTGTGTTCAAAGTGTTGGTTTATTTACTCCATGGTATCAGCTAATGTGGCACATTAGGACCTGTTTGTACAGGAGCTGTTGGATAATTTCATATCTGTGGAAGTTATGTTATCAGTAGGTTGGCTCTGGTGTCCTTTCTGAGAAGCAGACTGTGTTCAGTGTTTGATGTGATGCTTCGAAGGGGCACACTGGCAATCTGACCACTTCTGTCGCTTTAATCAGAGGACTTCATCATATTGCAACACTTGTGAAAGGAAGGTGGCAATGTGTTAAGTGTTTTCGGAGACCGTAAATCATGCCAACATAGGCTGTATGTGAAGAACCTGAGACTAAAATGTTGCAATCTAAATTTCCAGCCTCCCCTATCTGGTCACGGAAACCACTGGTTCCTGATTTATAGAGGAATAAATCTTGAAAACCACTGCGAATGCAGCAGCATTATTCCATCTTTACCTCAGCTTAAGCAGAGCTGGAGTTATGCTGAATTCTTGTTTTGTACCCACCCCGAGCAGTAGAGAAATGATCCTTTTTTGGCTCTGTTAGACCTCGAGACTCAACAAAAACCTTAAGATTTTGATTTCCTTGTTATCTGGTATCTGTCTTGATATGTATGCCTGCGGGACACATACAAGATGTCTTTGGGGTTTAAGATACCTTCCCGTATACTACTGTGATTACAATACACTTGTGGCATTCCGGTGTGCAGAGCAGGCGTCCCGTCTGCCGGGGACAGCAAAGGCGGGCAGCAGGGACATGTTTCATAAGCAACAAATGTGCGTGAACACAACTATGTAATAAGGAGGAGTGCTTTCTCCTTCACGTTTCTTCGAATTAACAGGACTTTAGGGAAGGCCAATGTTTGTTCAGCATACTCGTATTTTGTCATAAATTGTTAACTCCCTTAGTCCAGTTAAGCTGATAAGTGATTAATTGATCACCTTTTTGTACTCTTCTGTGTCCTCACAGAGCATCTTTCTTTGCAGGATGCGAAGCGTGTTGTCACTGGAGCATTAAGAAGGGAATAGGTCCAGTAATAGCAGCAGACTTTCATAAATTTGAAACAAAGAAGTTAGCAAAACCAGAAGAGCAAGCAGTCTTACACTAACCTTTAGTGTTTAAAGAAAGCTGTATTTACTTCAAAACCTATCATTTAAAATATATAATAGTAGATCATCATGCAGTACTCTCTTTGTTTTTCTTGTATTTTTAGTTGTGATTACTCTCTTTTTGGTGCCATATAATCTGCAGTTATTTTAACTAGCACTCACATCATAAACAATCTCTACAGGTTTTTCATTCTTGTAATTCATATTTACCAAATACTGCTTTGTCTGTTAAAACAGTTTACTCATAAGTTATTTACTTGTATCGAAACAGAATGTGAAGTAGTCTGCGTACTTTTTCAGTAGATGCTCAAGAAGGAGAAAGGGAAGTTGGACCACACAGCCACCACTGGGAACTGTTACAATTATTATCCTGTATTACAACTTGCTTTTACTGGATACCTTTTTGATTGGCCACCAAGCTTTTCCTGGCCTTTCAAGATTTGAAAATTGAGTCAGGCATGTCATTTGAAAGATTATAGTCAAAATTTGGAATATGATTCCAATTTTATATGTCTGACTTCATGGCGATTCTAATTTTTAGACTATTCTTTAAACCAATAAATCTACTATTTAGTTCAGACAGTTGCCAAATAAATGGTTTTTGCCAGCCTGGCTAATAGTTTTTTCTTTTTTTTTCTCTGAATACAAAGCTGAGTGTCCAGTTAGTGTCCATTTGAAGGTACTCAGTTAGTAACTGGATATGTAGGATCATTCATCTTTAGGTTATTACTTGAAATCCAGCCAACCTCAAAGTCATTAACATGGCTGAGGCCGTTTCTAGCTAGTGTGAAATGAGCTGGAAGGCTCATCCAGTTACTGATAGGCATCTATAGTAAAATGCTTTTGCTGCAACTGATGCAGAAAATATATTTCCAGTGGGTGTAATTAATTACATAAGTAACAAAGTAATGAAACTTCCTAGGATGCAAAAAGTTTCTTACCTAGAAAATTTTCTCTCTGTATCATGTTTGAGATCTGTTAGTGGAGTGTTCTGTTATGTCACCGTGCTATACCTGCTGCGCTTTTAAAAAGACGACTTCAGTTTTCACGACTGAGGTACGTTTCAGACACAGTAGAATAACCCTCACTATAATTACTGTGTCTATGTCTGAATGAAGCCTTGAGATTAATGTAACCTTGATCAAGAATAGAAAGGGTATAAGAACTGGTTCTCTCCTAACACTGAAATGAACACTAGAGGCAGATGAGATTATACATGGAAAAACCAACCTGAGCATCCAATCCTGCAAATAGTGGTAGTGTTTTCTTAGCTATGATAAAAGCTCAGTTAATTTCACTCTATCATGCAGTTTTTTGGGGTATTAGCATAATGAAAATAATAAAGTATTGTCAATATGCTATAGTTGTCAGCAAACGTTACTGAGGCCTGTGGTTCTTCATCAAAAGGCTTGTTCTGAGGACATAAGCCTTCTGCAGAAAGATATCTCTGTGTATAACTCACAGCCCATCACTGGCATTCAGTTAAATGAACTTAGATTCAACTGAAAAAACCCCACGCATTTGCCATTGTAGTTGCAAAAATGTAGAATTAAATGTCTTTTGAAGTTTAGATCAGTTGACAGGATGGGATTGTTTACAGCCATAGCTGGTAGAAGGAAAACTTGATTTAAAAATTGGATGTCTTTCATTCAACTTACTGAGAAATTTTTACATACAAATATAGTCTAATAGCAGTGATGTAGCGAGGGTGTATTAAGCTTGAGGACAGTCTGTGGCATTGGATTGGAGGACTGAACCACATAGAAGAGTCTTGCAGCTGTTTTCAGCCACCAAGACCAGAGGAGATGGGGAAAACCTGTAGCATCAAGCACTGCCTCCTTCCTTGACTGAGCAGGAGCAGTGCTGGGACTGTGGAGAAAGGTTTCAGCTCCCTGGCTTCATCCTTTTCCTGGAGTGAGAGTGAGGGGGGGTCCATGCAGCCCAATGCCGTTTAGTCCTGGGCTGGGGAGGGGAGGATGGGGAGTTATGACTGGCTCCAGCTCCAAGCAACGTCTGATGGCCTCAGGCTCTCCAGGCCAGTGCTCCTGGGGGAGAAGTGTAGATGGAATGGGTTTGCTTAATATGTGAGTACTATGCTGATATTTGGTGCATTAGCTGTCCTTGGAGGGACGGGGTAATTACAGAAAAGGATGGGGGCAAATCTCTGTCAAGAGATGTGCGGCAGCACTTGGCTGAAAGGATACCTGCCTGCTGGAGTATGTACCAGCCCCCAGGGACCCAAGAGAATAAGGGTTTAATTTCTGAGTAACTGAGTCCAGAAGGAGCATGTGCTGCAACAAGTGACCAGTCCCATGAATTCAGGTAAGTCATGCATACATCCTAGTGTACTTAGCTCAGTACCTTATAGGAGCAAGCCTTAGCAGAGAGTAAAGGTGAAGGTTCCCCAGCTGCCATCCACCCTCCAGCAGTTCTCCCCCAAAGCATCTCAGGTCTAATTCCATTTCTAATTTGGAACCATGTTTTTCACTTCTAGAAGCCTTTTTTTTTTTTTTCCCCTTTCTCCTCAACTACTTCTCCATGAGAAAAAAAGCAAGCACCAGCCCGGCAGCACGAAGGGTGCTTTTTCGGCATGGCCTTGTCTATGGACGCACGTGCACAGAGTGCTCAGAGGGGTCCGTAGGGGAGAGGCCCAGCCCCTGGCAGAGTTGTTTTGTGCCTCAGGAGATACAGCCTGTACCAGGATCATGCTTGTCGTTTCCAACAGCCAGTGGCCTAATATAAAACTGTTAGCAGGAAATATTTAATAAAAAATTCAGAATTGGTTCCATGAAGACAGCCCATAATTTTCTGTATCGCCATGTTAGCAAAACATTCTCTTAAAATAAGTGTGACCTGCTGAACTGCTTCTGGCAGAAAATTTAACCGCCCTCTGCCATAAATTATCTAACGAATTTCAGGGCAGTAAAATTGAACAAATATTCTAGGAATTCACTTTTTAACTGTAAATGGGTTTTGTGATTAAGCTTGACTATTGAAAGATTGCATTCTCGACTTCAGAGTAAGGCATTAGCAAGCAGAACAAAAAGCCGTTGGAAATCGAGTAGCTGCAGAGTCATTGGGAAATTAAAGTCAGCAGTCCTGAAGGTTGCAGCACCTGACTGGATTGCTTGACCAGTGACTTGGTTGGATTCGTGATGGATGCACCAGATCTAACAGTTGTCCAGCTGTAGAGTGAGGTGGCTCTTACACAAGGAAAAGAAAATCCTCCCTTTTGCACTGAGTCGAAGCACTCTGCGACTGCTCAGTCTAGTCCTTGATGCAGGGAAAAGCCAGAAACCTGCAGCAGAAAGTGGGGGGCAGAGCAGCTCCATCCTTGCCCAGCGGCCCACAATCACACTGGAATAGGAGCAACAGGGAATTGCCTTTCTAGCTACATGTGCCACAGGGAGGTGATTCAAGTTAACTTCTGGGTTTGCTATAGGTTCTGCAGATCTGTTCAGAGCAATGTTTCCCACATGCCTGAAAGAAAGAGAAGGCTTTTTAGGTCTGTATCTTTTATTAGAATTGTCTCTTTGATGTAATGGGGATTTTTTTTTTTTTTCACATTAAACCATATAAAAGTAGTACATTATGGTATTGGCATTAATACTATGTCCAAATTAATGTTTTTATTTTATTTAGAAAATATTCCAAGCTCAGGGCAAAATGCCCCAAATTAGTTTAAAAAAATACAACCCAAAGAAAATTTGTCCCCTGGATAAAGCCAAGTTCTGGGAACAGAGAGAATTAAATTATCTTCGTAACTGGCACCAGCTCCTGCACAGCGTTTGGCAGATCACTTAGGTCAGATTTTAGCTGTAGTGTTTATGGTTAAGTGGAGAGGCTCTGGTTTCCAAACAGGTTAATATTTAATGATATTTTAACTGATATTAGGGGCCAGTTCTTAAAAGTGCTGAAAACTTTGAACTTTTGGGGAATTTCAAAATGAATCAACGAGATTCAGTTTTAAAAAGATACATAAAATAGTGATGTAAAGACACAGACTTCAGTATCTTTCTATTTACAAAATTACCTAAAGGTATTGTAATGCCAAAAATTAATAGGCATTTGAAAAGAATGAAATGCATTGCTGTTAAAAGGCACAAACCAGCCAAAAATAATACTGGAACGTTCATTTTTTATCCTCCAAAAATAAATAACTTCTGCTCATTATAAACACTACAATTGGGGAGGTAGTGCAAGTTACTAAATCTTTTATTTACTTTGTTTTGAAGTACAATTGAAATAGATTTCTGCTTCAGAACAAAAGTTTAGAGCAGGAAAAAAAAGGTTTCTTATGACAGACAATTTTAATTTACCTCTAATGGATCTGACTTGTAGCATACTCATTATTCTGGACTCTTAATAGAAACTGCCTGAGCAGAAAGTTCATTTTTCCTGAAAAGTCACACTTCCTTCTGGATGTGAGTAATAACGTGTGTATGTTTATTTAGTAAAAAATTCTCTTTTTATTTTTAACTAAGTAAAAGACCTCTCCAAATACACAAGGCTGCCAAGAAGTGGATATTTGTTGGTAACCTACATGGTAAGTTTCCAAAGTGTCTTTTTCTGACATTTAATACTGTATTATTCTGAGGTGAAATAAAATGTTCTTATGCCTTGAAGGCATGAAGAAACGGCTCTGGAGCACTGACTATAAATGACGGGACCTTCTGACTCTATGTCAGTACCTCAGGTTGGTGGGGCCTTATATTTTATCCTGATAAAAGAATTCTGAACAGGGCTTTGGTTCTCGGAGGGGGCCTCTCGCCACCCCACGTGATCCTGCCTTTCATGCTTCGCATGTTGCAAATCTCTCCTCTTGGTGTGACCACTTCTCACGCTCTCAACGAGAAAAGAGAAGGATGGTCGAGGAAGTGCAGAAGATTACCTGCTCCTTGTCACAGCATGCAATTCCCACTGAGAAAATGATCATGTAACCCTTCACAACCTCCTCCTTCTAGTACACTAAGACATACCTCCATCAGAGTGGGGTGTGAGGCTGAATTCAAATGATTCTGAAGCTCTAAAGACCCTTGGCAATGGTCTAATAGGTGTGTGCTTATGTACAACTGTCTTTCACTGGAGGGTCTCACAACTGCTCAATTAAAAGAAATGTGATATTACAAACTGGGCAATTGGCCCCAAGGATGGGGCTCCTTTTCTTCGATCCCTCTTGCTGCCACGGTGAAGCTGGTGGCTATCACACGTGGTTCAGCATCTCGTTTTTGTGAAGAGCGTGGCTGAACAGCTGCAATCCCACCAGGCTATTACATAAATGTTCATCAAAAATGCCCTTTACCTGCTTTAATTTACCTAAATCCTACTATAGAGGAGACTTCTGTTTTCAAGAACACAGCATATTCTTTTACAATGCCAAAATAAATAGGGGGTAGGAGACAGGGATGAAACAGAGCTGAGGAGAATTTTCTGCTGAGTGAATGTTTGGATTGTAAACTCTACGGGGGTTTGGACTGTATCCACACTTGGGTTCTGAGGAGGCTGATCTCACTACCAGCATCCAACAATAAATAAGGTTTTGCAAAGAGAACAAATAAAGTTTTGCAAAGAGAGATAAGGCTGCAGCCTGTCCAAAGCCAAAAGGCAGCAAAGAGGCTCGTTAAGAGGTGCAGAATCTATAAGAAAACACAAAGATGCAATGCCCTTGGAAAACGTGCAAATTAGAAGAGAGTTTCATAGAATTAAGTGAAACACAAAATAATAAACAAATAAACTATGACCCAGACTATTCCTTGCGCTCAGCTTCCCCCTTGTCTTCTCCGCTGATTCACTGGTGCCAGGGGACGNCGCTCAGCTTCCCCCTTGTCTTCTCCACTGATTCACTGGTGCCAGGGGACGCTCCAAGCGTAGGGGCAGAAATAGGGACAATTAGTGGTGTTGGAATCAAATATTGCTAAGATGATCCAAAGCAAATGCAACACTTTCCTCCTATCTGCCCTTGTCTGAGTGCACTATTGCAAGAGATCCATCTCATCTAACAAATGTACAAAAAGAGGATGCCTCACGCTATCTGTTTGGTGATCTTGGCATAACCTGCCCTTCCAGGAAGTTTCTTCTTAATCCCCAATAAAATCCCCTGTTTGGTCTTTGTCCTACCCAGTGATGCAGAATTATTAGCAAAAGGTATGTTCTGTGCATCCATCCTGGTATTTTATATTCATACATTTTATGTGAAAATTTGGTATAGTTTGCTTTTANTTATTCATACATTCTATGTGAAAATTTGGTATAGTTTCCTTTTATCTGTTTGTTGTCTTTCAGTTTTACTATCTTCTTGCTGTTTAATTATTAAGAGGAGTAAATAAGGGTCCCAGTATCCTGTTGTACATCATTATCATCATACTTTTGTCTNATATTCATACATTTTATGTGAAAATTTGGTATAGTTTGCTTTTATCTGTTTGTTGTCTTTCAGTTTTACTATCTTCTTGGTGTTTAATTATTAAGAGGAGTAAATAGAGTCCCAGTATCCTGTTGTACATCATTATCATCATACTTTTGTCTTTCCTTAGACAAGTAGTCTATGTTTTTTGTTTTTCTCTGAAGCAAGTCCTTTAAGCATTATAATCATTTGTAGGTGGGTTCTGTGAGTAGCATGTAACATTATAAAAATTAGTGTAGCATTATAGAAGTTAGCGTTGTTTCTGTCCCACTGTTTATAGATTCGCTGTTGTTGGTTGTGGTACATGAAGTAGATGTGTTCTACTGTGAATTTTCCTTTTTGTCACATGGGATGGAGAAGGGAATCAAGATGGCAGGGACAGAAAGATTGGAGACTGGGGAGTTGCCGTAGGGCACGTCGGGAGGTGCAGGGGTGTCACTAAGAAGTGACATGGCACTGTCTCCTCCATGTGGGCCATGCTGGGGAAGAGCAGGAGGGAATGACGGGGGAGCCCGCAGCCTAGCAGAGCTGGTAGGAATGGGCATTTCTTGGTTTCTGCGTCAGCTGGTGGGTGAATGATGGCAGCGACCTTTCGCAGCAGCATCAGGCAAGCCCACAGTTAAGGCACCCTGTATGAAAATGTGGTGTAGCGAGCAGCTTTTCAGAGCTCCTTCCTAAACTTTCTTCCCAATGTTCCCCTTCCCAGATGTCACATTTTTCAGGTTTTTACCGTCTGTATTGCCTCAGACTTTTTGATTTGTTTTTACTCTCCTTAAAGTTCTTATGTTACTTAGCTTCATATTGTTTACTTTTAAGTGGGAAAGGCTTGAAGATATGTATTTATTTGTTCATTTGGAAAAACTTCACCATTTCTTAGACCACCTAGAAGATTAAACCCTGCCAGGGTACCAGTGACCCTTCCTGTGTCCTTTACTCAAAGGAATATACTGTAAATGAGGATAAATAGCAATTTCTTTTCTTCTAATGCAGGGAAAGTTAGAAATGACTGCACAAATAAGACAGATTTGTTTGGTTGCTTGCTGGCAGACCTTTGGGATCATACTCTGGTTAGCTACAGTTGCAGCACTTTTTCTTCTTGGCATGCTTTCAGATTTGTATGACTGCAAAACCGTTAAACCGTTAGATGGCATACACAAGAATTCTTCTGTTGCTTTCATATGTGTGTTTTAAAAAACATGATATAATGATATCTAACTCTAATGTATTGTCTTCCTTTAGTGGATATCAAAGCTCAAAACAAGAGGGATTAGAATTATTATTTTCATCTCCAATGATGGGGAACCTGGAGGATAGAGAGGAGATACCAGTTGCTTCTGTGCATCTCACAGGTCCATGAACAACCAGAAGCGGGTCTACTGAGTCATAGAATCATAGAATGGTTTGAGTTGGAAAGGACCTTAAAGATCATCTAGTTCCAACCCCCCTGCCATAGGCAGTGACGCCTTCTACTAGACTAGGTTGCTCAAAGCCACAGAGCCCTCTAGTATCTTCCTCTTACTCCTCTTTTTTGGGGGCGCAAAGGTGTTGGGGCACAGCATATCATTTGACTACTTCCTAGGCTTTCCACACAGACTTTGCAGCCAGGATTGTTTCTTCTCTAAATATGTTTTTGAGATGTTATCGAAGTTTCTTGAAGCAAAACTGTTTGCCCCAGCGTTTGGCTGAAGGATGCAGATTCTCTAACTTGCATTGAAATAGGTGCCCATCTCTAACTTACACTCGGGGAGGTGTTTGCTGTGGTGGTCCTCACCTGCACATCAGAATATCTGGGGCTTGCAAGACACTCCCCGACAAAATGTTATTTTCCAAATTTAAGATGTTTTCTGAAAAATGCCATCTGACTGTGATAATTGCCAAAGAGCAGTGTTTTTGAGGCACTGTTGCTGAACCAAAAACTTATGTCAAGAGTTCAGTGAACCCTTTTCTTTTTGCTTTTAATTTGAAGCTCTGCTGACAGCACTGCTTCATTGATCGGCTGCATGGATCATTGAACTGTGGCCTCACAGAGCACGCCTTGGGAAACTGCTACCAGAGCTCGAAAGAGTGATATTAGCTCATGATTTGCTACGCTTAAGTAGTGTTCCCAAAGGACTGGGGTACTGGACTGAGTTTTCAGAGCTCTGAATTCATCTCTGGCTTTGCCATTTATTTTTGTAGTCGTCTTAGGCAATTACTTTCTCCACAGTCACTTCGTTGTTGCTCTTTTTACCCTAAAGAAAGATAATTGGTAAAAAACTTGATGAGGCTACAGAGAAACTGCAATCCTCAAGTTCCACTTAGCTGTCTGGAGCTGGGCTTTTATGCCTTGTTTCTTCTCCATAAAGGGAAGACATCAACACTCCAATCTGAAACCTCCTAAGCTGGGAGGCTTAATGAATATTCATGCAGTGCTCTGAAGAATAAGTGCATAAGAATTTTCCAAATAATGATCACACCTGCTGACTTTTATTTCAAGCCCCTTCCACTCATGCTTTTTCATTATTTCAAAATATAGTCTCTCTGTGCTGCGTAACTGAGACCATTGCTTGGAATTTTATAATGAACATTTCAGAGTTGTGCATGTGGTTTGCTTGAATATGATGACAATTTTTGCTTCTTGTTTTACTTCTCCATGTTCTTCTTGTTTCAGACTTGTAGGCTAAGCTGATACACTGGGATACAGTTTCACCATAGCTTGTGAAATCATTTTTGTCACTGTCATCGTGTCAGAGAATTACACTAGCCATATATGGCCAGGCTGCGCCCTGGCACGTGCAGCAATCAGTTGGTGGCATTGGTGGGGGAGATGTACTGGCGTAGCTGAGCATTTTTATTCTGAAGCATTAATTCTTTCTCAGTATGGGAGGGTAAAAAGTGAAATCTGAGTAGTTTTAATTAATCCATGCTGCAAATGATCTCTGGCTTGGCTTGAAATCCAATCCTCTTCCTCACTACGCCTGGACTTAGGTCAGCCGTTTGCCTGCAGGCTAGTGCGAGCCAGGGACATAGATCTGGGGGTCCAACATGGCCTGTGATTGTGCTTCCGGGCCAGACTCCTTGGGTTTGGTGCGGAGCATCGTATGCTGAAATTAGGTGTCCCCCTGAGCCCGCACCTCCCCGTTTGGCAGCAGCACGGCATCCTTCTGCTCCATGTCAGGCTAATTAGGTGAGGGGCCCCGGGGGCTGAGCGTGCTGCCAGGATGGCTGTCAGCGTCTGACTTCTCGCCAGCCATCTGAGGCAGCTTGGCGTTAGAGATCGAGGAGAAGCTGGAAACTAGAAAATCAGGAACGCTTACATGGTTCTGCCATCATCATCATCGTTACTATTATTTATTAGCATCTGCACATCTGGTCAAGCCCTGCTGCAGCACGCGCAGGGGCAGCTCCTGCCAGTGGGGTCTGCCCCGCTTCACAGGGATGTGGCCCTGGGACAGCCCCGCAATGCCCGGGAAAACTGCAAAGGGGCGTAGAAATTTATTAGTGAAATTAAATATAATTAAAGTTATTAAAAGTAAATTCTATATGCTTTGAACGATTTTTTTTCAAATTCTCGAATACAAATATCTCATCATTTACTATATTAGGGGTTGGGCTTTTTTAAGGTTTAAGGAAAACTTGTCTCTTCTTCAAAAAGTCCCTAAGGGCGTTCCACTGCATCCAGGTCATGTGATTTAGATCCACATTTTAACTACAAAAGCCAAAGACAGAAATAGACAGCGCTGTCAAAAAAGGATAAAATTAGTCAGGTTATCTTGAGAGGGCCACAGCTTGATTTGGATTTTCAGATGTGCTAAGGGTTAGATTATCTCAGCAGCCGCTGACATTGGGGAGAACTTTGCCATTAATGGGAATCGTTAGACAAACGCTGTTTGGATCTGACATTTTGTCTCAAACATTCAGTGTTACACATTCAACGTGGATATATTTGGTCTATAAGGCTAATTTGATGTTATAACACAGAAATGATGTTGACACCGAATTTGTGGATTTAGAGAACCGCAGAATGTGCAGTTTTCCCCATCTTTTGGTGGTGTCCCCAGGAGGGAAATACCAGGTGTTGCAGCTTTAGGATGTGCACAGAACTGGTCCGGCGCGCAGTGTGGATGGGACGCCAGCCCTCCATGTGTCCTGTCTCTCCTTGTGAAATGTCAGGAAATCAGACACAGAACACCACCTGATTCTTTCATACTGAGATCCCCCACTAAGGCCTGATCCTGGGAGAAAAGGGATTTCTAAACAGCCTGAGTTTGGGACTATGGCCCCATGGAGTTCCACGAAGCATTAATTTAGGTACAAGTGTATCTATGGTGGTGTTCCACCATCAAGTTACTCCAGCATAACTAGGTATTGCACCTAAAACCTGTATCGGTCCCCTGCTCCAGTCCATGCTGTGGCCACACAAGCACCCGTGCCAGCCCAGCGAAGGGGCAGGAATGCAGCTGCTTCTTTTGGTGGCAGCACTGAGCTGTGCACCGTGAAGGTCTTTGCGGTACTAAGCCTGCCTCAGTTTCCCATCTGTAAACCAGAGAGTGCTACTCTGTAACCCAAAAGGGTGGTAGGAAAATGAAATGGGTCTACAGTGCCTTGAGGATGCAAATTACTTTCTGAAATTTATGTGATGAATATTTGCTCTCCTGCTTCTCTCACTTGAAAAATTGCAAAGGCTTTTTTTAGAATCCATGCCTTCATCATAATTCATTTCTTGATTTGGCTATTAGTCAGTTTTCATCAGTTTGCCATCTGGTATGAAAAGAAAGCGTAAGCTGATTTCTTCATCTTTCTTTGTATGGCTCAAGAAAACTTGGGGGCAAAAAAGTGTAATCATGGGAAAACAGTTTAAAGCATCATAGAAGAGGAAAAAAAAAACTCTTTACCACAAGTTCATGTTTGCGTCTTTCCTATGAACAAACTATTTAACTGAGATAAACCTTTTTGTTTTTCTTCCAGGAATACTGTTAAGGTTCGTGGACTCTGAATGACCCATCTCTCTCTTGTTTTTCTTCTCATGCTCCTTCCTATTCACAGGACAGCCTGGCCTTTTTGAAGCACCTTTCTGCCATTCTCAAATGCTCCAAAAACAAAGGGTTATTTAAGCAGTTTCCATTTTTCCACTGGCCTTTCCTGCCTTTTGCCAATTGTCCATGGTGTTCTTGTTGATAGGAGATGAAGGAGATCATCTTGCATTGTTTGATTGCTAATGTGTATATATGTTGTGAGCATCTGAAAATAGGGGGACAGAACTGGAAAGGACTAGGACATCATGGAGCATTTTATCCTTTCTTACACTTCTTTTAGTTTTAGCAGCTTATTTGCTATAACCACAGTGCCCAAAGTATAGCTTATGAAAGAAATGGTTGCAAACTTTCTTCTTAGAAGCTTCTTCACTGCATTTTCAAACTGCTTTGAACAGGAGGGAAGGGGTTTGTTTGTTTTTCCAGATATATCCATTTCTCTAGAATCCCCCTAAAAGCTATCAAAGTGGATTTGACCACTTGCTTTCTGATTGTAAATAATTTCTAACTCAAATGATGAAAAGTACACGTAGGATAAAATCATTTTTACTAGGAGGCTTTTAAAAATATTCAATTTGATAATGTTCCTGTAAGCAGTTTGCAGCTGTCTTACATGGGAAAGAAGAAAACAGATTTCTATCTCAGAATGTTTCCCCTGAAGCCTGTGAAATTAGTCCTTCTCTAAAACCAGTATGTTACAATTAATATATAAGGAATACCTCTTTGAGACTTTCTCTGGATTAAAGGCCACAGAATTAAGATTTGTATGAGTATGCTAACATCAAGGACTTTATGGCAGTATATACGTGATTCTTCTCACATTTCTGCTTTCCTTCATGCAGTGCAAATCAGATGCAAATAAGAAACTATTAAGAATAAATGATCGAGATGATAAAATGCAATTTTAGTTGCTTCCTTCATGTCTGTGATTGGCAAACAGCCCTAGACATTGAACTAGAAGATGTGATTTATACAAGCAAGACCAGCCCTGAGTTTTCTGTACATTTGCTTGTGAAAGACCTTTTTGTGTTCTTTGAAAGAGATTTACACTTTATTAATTTACTTTTTCGTTCTGATGAAAGTGTATGGGGTGGGAAGAAGAAGAAGAAGGGACAGTAAGGGAGCACAGACTAGGAGGAGGAAGATTCAGTCCAATATGTTTCAGGGTCTACAATTGCAAATGAAGCATTTTGGTCTCTCTTGACGGAGAAAGGATCCTATCAGATTAGAGGCCGCTGTCACAAAAAGGATTGCACGCGTAGTCTAATAATTGTCTGTAATGCTAAGGGAGACAGATGTAGCATTAACTTCTGATTCAAGTAACCACCGTATTAATTTTCAAGTGAGCAGCAGCAGAAGCAGATGGTGAGATGAGGCAAGGATGCAAATGTTTGCCATCGATAGCTTTTACCTTTGTGTAATGGCTGTGGCTGATGCTGGGCTGAGCCAGCAGCACCCGATCGCTGCCCGGTCACACCAGCTGGTCCTTCCCCAGCCTGGCTGCGGAGGGATGCTGCACAGGGCTCATCTGCGCACGGCTACAGGCGTGACACGGGTTGTTTGTGCTATGATGCAATGGGATAACTTTTATATAGAGTCAGCACATTTTTGATAATAACCGAGAGCAACAGATGCAGCAGTCTGTGGTTTCCTAGTTAGGTTATGAGCCTGTGAGAAACAAAGAACATAAACCCAGGAAAATATGCAAACTTGCTATAAAGTGAAATCCTTGCTGTTTTTTTTTCCTTGGGGGAGGATGCTGGTTTTTTGCCTTGGAGATGTCAGTGGGAGGACATTTGGCAGTGTGTCTTCTTTGTTACTCAGGAATACAGGAAGAACTGGGAAGCACCTTTTGGCAAATATTGTTAAACAAGCCATCCAGGACCTTATCCAGCGATACAAAGCATGAGATCAATGGCAAACCTAACCTTTGGTGAAGCTCATGTTGATTGGGATACTCCCTCAGCTGTGACAGAAGTCTGATGAGGACAAATGGAGTCGCAGTGATCCTCTTAGTCATAAAATGCGGCTTCCTTGCCCAAGTGATACTGCTCGGAGGTAGCTGCATAATTTGAATAGAGGGGTTTGTTCTCGATCCAGTGGTCCATTTTTATCTTTATGGTATCCATCAGCTGACACAAACAGGCAATCATGGGGAGAATATGCTGAGGATATGTGTAAAGTGCATTTTTTTCTCTCTCGTGGCCAGATATGAGGTTTTTAGATGCCGTAGCAGTGAGAAGCTGGTGTTGCTTGTGCTGTTCAGTTCTGTGACAGCACATTTTACAAAAGGCAAATTAGCTCATTGACCTCAAAAAATGCACCCAGACTGAGGGTGAGTGAGAGCCTCTGGTAATGGTAACATTTTGGACATACGTCCTCAGAGCTTTGAAATAACTCTTGTATGGAATATTTTTATTTTTTTTTTAAATATTACCCCCCTGTTGGAAAGGGCCAGCTGTGAGGGGGTAGGATGGAGCAGGCACAGCTGGCTGGGCAGCGCCCGTGCGGGTGCCAGGGCACATCCCAGCTGCTGCCCTGTTCTCCCATCCTCAGTGCTGCATCCTCCTGCTGCTGGCAGGAGGAACAGACATCCGACCGTTTGTCTACTTTGCTCCTGTTGCACAGGAATGAAATTACTGCCTTTTAGCTGTTAATAACTAAAACACGGATATTTTTTTTTTTCTCTGAACTCATCCTGTTGTTGTGGTTAGTGAAACCAATCGGAAGGATTGGGATTTTTTTTTACCATGGGAAAATATTTGCAAGGTCTGGCCTAAAGGTAGATAAAAAAACCAGCTGCATGACGAGACACGGCGCAACTGTTAGGCAAGGGGGAATGTGAGGATTATTGTTGAAGGGACTGCTGAAAGAAAGAGGGATTTCATGGGAGAGAGGGAGGTTGCTTGGCAGGGAGAAGGGAGGCTGTTCCAAACATATGGGGCAGCATAACCAGATGTAGAAAAATTGGATAATGTGCAGAAAACATAAAGCGGCCAAAGGGAGTGAAAACCATGGAGGTAAATTTTCCCTAAGATCTTGTAGGTAAGTCTGTCTAGCCCAGTCGGTATTCCAAAGAGGTGCGAGGGTGATCGGATAGAAGAGGAAAGGTGGCTGGAGCAGCCTGAGAGAAGGGTGTTGGCAGCAGTTTATTAGTGTTTGTTAAACATACATTTTCTGGTTTCATGATAAATCCAAAGCACATCTACAATTAAAATGAAATCTCTGTAACATACAAGTATTAGCTGTATAGCCTAGGTTGTAATGAACGAGTTGAGCATCATTGAAACTGTGAGAACTACAGCAGNCAATGAATGAGTTGAGCATCATTGAAACTTTGAGAACTACAGCAGATAACGACCCAAAGTTGTTAATTGGGTTTTTTTTCTATTTTTTTGTGAGGGGAATTTGCTTATTTATNTAATGAACGAGTTGAGCATCATTGAAACTGTGAGAACTACAGCAGATAACGACCCAAAGTTGTTAATCAGGGTTTTTTTTCTATTTTTTTGTGAGGGGAATTTGCTTATTTATTTATTTCATCCTGCATCCTTAGAATATAAATATAGATTAATGTTTAATTTTTTTGGTGAGGGAAATTCAACTTTAAGTCCAAGTTTTGTTTTCAGGCAGGTAATATATAAAAATCCCAACACAGTAATAAAATACATTTGTAAGAATCTGCATTTTTGAAGGCAAAGGTTTCTGCTAGAATTTTGTACTCTAAAGAAACATCCAAGCAAACAGAACTAAGAGTGCTGTAGTCCACTTTGGTGTCCGGCCTCACACTTCATCTTTCTGCAGATCCAGCTCACTATACGTCTTCAGAATAACAGTTGATAGTGTGAGAAAGATGGAGTTTTCTTTAAAAGGTTGTGCAGTATCCAGTGTTTAATGTTTCAGGGATCTAACTGTGCATTTTGAAGTCTTCCTTGAAGAAATAACTTCACTAATTTCAGTGGTTCTGTTCATCTTATGACACACTATACAGTCAGTAATTAAAATGATTGCAGGTTTTTTAAAGGAGGAGTTCATGGTTTGTATTTCATGCCATGAAATGCTCGTGTCTTTTGAAATATAATGGTCTGATACCCTATTTTCTGTCTGATCAGTGCTGGAGACAAAACCCACCATGTATTTGGCCAAATATTTGGCTTTACAATTAGTGTATTTCATATGGTTCACTGGGTGGCTGTTGGTGACATGGTGACAATGTCTTATATCAGATTTGTGGGGTCTAAATCCGTTCATGAAAATTGTTCCAGAGCGTTTGTGGTCCTTCCTCTACAGCGTGCTCAGTCTCAGACCGCATCACAGTAGTGCTGCCCGTGTTTTGCCAGGGCAGTGAACCTTACATGCATACAGCTGCATTTCTTCAAAACTCTCATAGGCACCTCCAGCATTGTGCTAGAATATTTTGATGAGAAAGTTTCTGCATATTTTTTAAAGGCAGCAGTATGAGATTTTGTGACAAAACAGCGTTTCAAATTGCTGCACAGTCCTTAGCTCAACTGGCAAAACTTCAGTTGACTTACTGAACCAGCTTACCACTAGTGTATTCTTTAACGCCTCTTATTTTCTAACAAATATGTAAAAATGCACTTTTTTGACTTCTAATTGTCCTGTTTTAAGGAAATATAATGTAGTTCCTGGGACCTAAATTTTCGTAGATTTCTAAAAGGTACTTGCTAACTGTAACTGCTTTTAGAGAGAAAGCATAACCTTCACTTACAAACACGTTTATGGAGACAAAAAAGGGGCCTTGAAGGTTGCTCTGTGCAGCTCCATTAGCAAGTGTGAATTCCACTCTTGGCAGATCCCTTACCTCTAGTTAGTGTGTTTGCTGTGGCCCTCCTTTGGAGCAGTCTCTCTCCAAGCCCAGAGGCACCTGGACCAAATCCACGCTCCTGGCGCTCACTGTGCCAGTCGGGTCACATAGGGAACCTTTGGTCAGTCTTATTTTGCATGCTGTAGTGGCGCGCTGAGTGAAGGAACTGAAAGGAATTAATTTGCCTCTGGGTGGCTAAGCTTGACTTTTTTTTTTGGTCAGGAACGATAAAATTAAAAGTTTGCTTAATTTTCCTGTCTACACAGTATTCATGAAGGAGAACTAGAAAGAGGAGAAATCAGAGACATGGATGTATTTCAGAGAATTAACTTGAGGGTTACAAGGGACAAAGGGAATTCCCCATTTTAGAATTGCAACTTTCCTACTTTATCATAGCTACCTGAATCCACAGCTGAAATGCATATATCGCTGTTTTCAATAGGGACTATATTTCATGGTTACCTTTACGGACCATGTGTGTCAGGGACAGATCCAAGTGAATGGTACACCAAAGAAATTCAGCAAAGTGATACAGGTTGTGCATGTGCATGCTGGAGAAAAAGCTTTGAAGGCATAGCTTAGGAGGAGAGCTGCCCCATGTCACCCTCTGATGGACTTGCTTAGCATATAGGCTCTGCCACCAGTCCTACCTGTGTGTCACCAAACGGTCCTAACCTGCATTACCTGCCTGACACCTCAAACCCTGCTTTCTATCTTCCACTGCAGACCAGTGTCAGATTCAGTACCAACATTTTTTTCCGTTGGTGCCACATGATTCCAGTGCAAGGGGCTACATACCAAATACTATATTGTTGTTATTATTATTAATTATAATTATTATTAACAATATTATATGTGCTTCTTTGTAAACACTTTATTTACTGTTATCGCCTTGTCTGTGTCTTGGTTTATGAGCTGTGTTCAACACGTTGATTTTCTTTTCTCCATAAAACCACAAATGTCTTGGGCAGCTTGTCTAAGACGTTGTTCCTTTTTGAGCATCTGACTGTGAAAAACTGTTGAAATTATGGCTTAGATGGGTGCTTGTGAGGGAGATCCAGTGTTACGTAAGAAGATGCTTACTCAAGGATATTCTCCCTTAAGGTCCCATACATTTGCAACTGCTTCTCCCTTTGGTCTCCAAAAGCCTATGTTGGAGATGCAGCAAAGCTCACTTTCTTTCTGGCCTGGAAAATCTGTCTAAGGGCACAGACTAATTAGCAGGGAAGTTATATGATTATACTTATCATGATGGTGGGATTTTATGAAATTTTGGTTGCATTTATGTC
Organism: Himantopus leucocephalus; assembly: GCA_003993805.1. NCBI lineage: Eukaryota > Metazoa > Chordata > Aves > Charadriiformes > Recurvirostridae > Himantopus > Himantopus leucocephalus. Next base: position 87,313,893 of record RSEF01000004.1, on the reverse strand, counting down.
CTTATTCAGAACGGAGGTCTAGAAATGAGTCAACTTGCATAGTGAGAGAAGGTGTTGGGTTTAGGGCACTTTTTATGTGTCCTCCAAATTTCTGAATGACGCAAAGAATTGCATCAAAGAAAGGATACTCTCGTTTTTCTGGCAGTCTAACATTGCTTTAGAGCACTGGATCCTCTGTGTCTTAAGAGCTGCATGCTGAGCCAAGCATTTTAGACCTGATTTCCCAGGAGGCTGACACTGCCCAGGTATTCCTCATTCCCTATGCATGGAAATCAAGGTCCTGTGAGTGACCTGATAGAAGTGCAGAGCACTTCTAATCAACAGATGTTCAGGAGAGCTGTGCTTGATTGAGTCAAGTTCTGCATGGTTCCAAGCACTTTGAAAAATAGGTTATTTCAAACAGGATCCAGAATCAGGATCTCCTTTCATTTCTACTCTTTCTTTATCTTAGTTCCTTATCTAAAATAAGGTGATACTGCTTGTGCTTATAAGGAAAATAATATTCCTGCATTCCATGCAACATGTAAAAGAGTGTGAAGTCAGTAAGGTCTAGAGCAACTCCCGGGTAAGGAACAGAGCACACAGGATATTAAGTAAGTGCTACATATATATGCATATATTCATAGGGTTCAAGCATTTTTTGCTGCAAAGGATTTGTTGAAACTTTGTGGAGCATTCTCTACAGATTTTTTTTTTTTTTTTAAATAAGATTTTCATTTTTATGTCAATGGTTCCTCACCTATGGGTCTTGAGTTTCAAAGCTACCTTACACTCTAATATTTTTTTTTCTGTTGACTACGATCTACTTCTCACATAAGGAAATTCTCCAAAATAAGAATAAGGGGTGACACTAAAGGAGACACAGGTTTCTCAGGGCACTGGCGTAACGTAGGGAATTACGTATTTTCCATACAAAGAAAGATTTCAGCTCAGTATTCTACTCTCTAACAATATGAAGTACGTTTCTTTGGTTTTATTTTCTTTACATAAATCTGTATCAATGTGTCCATCTATTTAAAGAAATTTTCAAAAGCCTGAGAGGAAAAGCAGAACAT
>RSEF01000004.1:87263070-87312738 GCA_003993805.1 Himantopus leucocephalus | reverse complement strand
TACCATTGCCATATTTGTATTTCTTTGTCATTGTTTTACTAGTCTGTTTTTCCATTCCGTTAAGTTCATTAACTTACTGTCTCACATTTCTGCTAGATATGTAATTATTCATAACTTTGAAAGAAATCCTAACCTAAAAAGGAATCTGTGTGTAGCTGAGGACCCGAGTGAAGAACTGACAAGGTGTACTGCAATGCTTCGCTTTCTTTTACTACCGCAGGGTCTCTGCTTCGGTGTGTCTCAGCCTTAACTGAGCTCCATCTCCTCCTGGGACTTGGAGTCTGGGGCAGCCTTTCACCTCCTACCACAGATTTTCTGTCTTCTTTTTGCATCATGTGGGAACTGCTTTTCTTTTGTGGAATCGGAGCCCGTTTATTAATGCTGTAGTGGCTGCTTATCTTTTGTGGTTTGGAGTAATGGAGGAGTTGAGCTAATGCAGGAGCCAGCAAGCAAGACCTGGAATGTCTTGTCCTGACGAGATGATGTCAGCTGATACATTTGGAGATGGTTAAATGGAAGAAATTTCCATTTTCTGCCCTAGTAGGGTAGTGGGAGTCTGAAAAGAAAACTCAACCTGAATGCCCACAGTGAGCACAGAGATGGGAGGGTGAGACTCTTGCCCGGGCTGCTGGGCATGCAGCTGGAGTGAAATCCATGTTCTTTTGGTTTACAAGGTATGTTACATTTATTTTGGGAACAAAAGAAGTCTCATGTGGAAAATGTACTTTTAGAGAAAGTCTTCACCGACTTGATAAAGTCACTGTATGTTTCTGTGGTTAGTTCAGCTTTTTTGGGGGGGCTAACGTATCATAAGTTCAATGTAGATAACTAATACTTAAATAAAAATAAATGCCTGTGAAACTAAATTTTTTCCTTTTTTTTTATTTTTCCTTTTTTCTTTTTTCTTCTTTTTTCTTTCTTCTTTGTTTCTTCTCTTTTCTTCTTTCTTTCCTTCTTTCTTCTTTTTTCTCTTTTCTTTCTTCCATTTTCTTTTTTTCTTTTTTCTTTCTTTTTTTTTTTTTTTCCTATGAGTCTGTNTTTTTTCCTATGAGTCTGTGAACTTGCTTAAAAGGAGGCATTCCTCTCCAAAGTCTGTGGCAGTGCTTAAACACTGTTTTGGACTTTAAAAAATAAACTCTTTATCCATCTACCTTATGTTAATGGATTACACTCCTGCATTGCTGTCACTCATTGCATGGCTGTAGCTGATTGAGTAGGATTTTTGGCAGCTTGTTTCTTGTCCAAACATTCCTTAATGCTTTCCCACCTCCTGTTTTATCACCCAAGTATTGCAACAGCAGCATTTGGAGCTCTGATAGCTTTTTTGGAAAGCTGGTTTTGTAAAAGCCAATTCCTTGAAAACTGAAGCAGAGGGAAGAAAGAAAAAGAGGAATACATGTGGGTTGTGGCTGGAATGATCCCTTGACACTCATTGAGGTTGATCATAAATATGCATGAGACGGGAGGAGTTTTTAGTAGCTGTGCTTTGCCTCTCTTGCCCCAAGCTGTCTGGAAAGAGAGTTTGTGACAGTCTGGGGAGCTCCAAATTTTAAACAAAAGATGATTGTTATGAGTTTTTAGAGAGGCTTAAATATCATCATTTTTATGTTAAAACACTGTGATTACAGTCCTTGTATGTGTTTTACTTGCTCCATGGTAATTCTTCATCTTTAGGGCTTCATCTGCTATTTAGGATTCACCCCTTTTTCATACACTTTTAGCATTCCTTCCTGAAATACCATGGACCACCAAGATGATGATCTCTACTTTCTGGAGCAGGTTTTTACCATACTTAACAGGTCGAGTTCATCACACCTCATACACCATTATTAACAGGGCAGCAAAGAAGGGCCAGTGCAACCATGAGAAAACTCTCCTAGTGAAGTCTTGTCTTTTCACTCTGTGTTCTTCAAACAGCATGCCTTTTCCTTTCTTGGTGGATAGGATTTTAACAGAGTTTTCAATATGTCATCTAGTTTCTGGTTGCATATTGAAGAAAATAAAAAAAATTCCTGGTGCTAAATACACTATCGCTGCCTGCTTCCAGAATTTGTGTATTTCTGTAGGGAATTCTTTCCCCAGATAATGATACTGTAGTCATGAAAGGAACTTTCTCATTAATTACTGGATTTTTGTAACTGCATTATAGGATTGAATGGAAGCAAGCTAAACTGAGTCCGTGTTTTTCTTCATGGTTTGAAGATTTTTGTCTCCTTGTGGCTCTATATTCGTCATAGTGTCTCTGATATTTATATCTTTATAAAATACAGACATGGTTTCCCCAGCGGTATTCTGTTATGAGCTTTTTAATAAAATATTCAAATGACTACATCCAAAACTAAGAATGATGACACTATTTCAATAGAAATGGGTATAAACATGCAGTTCACATTCTGGTTTTGATTCAAAACTAGATCATGTGTCTGGGTTCCTCACTGTTGCTTGTGTACCCAAATGCCAACGAGGCTTTTTTGTCAGGGTAGGGGGTCTGTATGTTTCAAGAAGTTTTTACACATTGGATCTTAGTAGGCTTCAATCAGATTTTGAAACAGAATAATTTTTAATCATTCAGCCGGCCAGCCATCACTAGCTTCAACTTTTTTCTGAAGAAAGTCCCAAAGTATCATACTGCTAAAGGAATATGGAGGCTTGGATTTTTAAGAACATAGGTCCATTGAAATTGGACCATGTGGTGTATGAGTTAGAGAATGTCTTTTTTATGTAGGACAAAACTGCAGCATGAACATTTTTCGGAGCATAAATACTATTATAGGATTAGGAATGTATTTCATTTAATATAGCCTTGCAATAAATAACCATAAAGACAAGGTTAAGGCTGAGACATCCACTTTAAAAACCTCTCAGTGGTTACCAAATATAGTGCTTGTGTGTGTGTGTGTGTGCGCACACATGGATGTGCATATGTGCGCTTGTATTTGGTTGCGGTTGGATGGTAGCACATCCATTCTCGATACCCGATTTTCATGTATAGCTTGAAGATGGGCATTGACATAATCCATAAATCCAATCAAATTTGTTTCAGGCTGTTACATGGGATTTCTGCCCTCCCCCCCCCNCCCCCGCCCCCCGCCCCCAGTCAAGGTAGAGCTCAAAATGCTGACATTGATTTTTAGCTTTCTTGGAAGATGTATACTAACATATTTGTATACATGCATTTATAATAGACATACAAGCATAGAGGTGGATTTACTTTGCCTGGCATTTCTATTGTATGGACAAGACAATAATTAATAAAAATACTTCTTGTTATCCTTCCTGGATTTGTCTTTCTTTCTCTTTAAAAGTTCTTCAGCAGATATTAGTCAACTGGAAAACACTTTCAGGTCATTTGTGGTGTGGCAAGGTTAAGAGACACTGTAATTGCTGTGAGTGACCAAAAAACAATCTGACCATTCTTTTAATGAGCTTATCTTTTCTTCTGGTTTAAGCAACCTTGAAATCATGTGAGTGATATAGCACTGCTCCTGAGAATTTTTTTTAATCAATTGGAAGTGAAAACTTTATGTTCTTTACAAAATGGTTATAGGCTAGTACCCACAAATGTAGATTTGGAATAACTGCATCATCATGCTCTTTCAATCCCAGTTGGTTTTAGTTCTGGTTTGGAACAAAAACTACAGTGTGATGTAATTGCCTTCCTCTGATTATTTTTACCTTGGTGTATTCCGTTGCTGGCTTGTGTATATCGTTTTTATGTGCTGTCATTTGAAAAACTTTAAAACTCTTGAGATTCAGTCTTGGAAACCCTTCTGGATGTATCATTGTTTTTTTATTTGTGCATGGCAATTGCAGCAGCCCATGAGGGGCCTATTATTCCTGTTGAGCATAGAATGGACTTCTCATCATTTAATGAGGAATGTGATTTTGCTCCTCAGTTGAGCTAAAATCTGCTTACTGTTGTGATTACCATCCCCGGGCTCCACCCTGTCTTTCACCACCTGCCACTTACAAGTAATTCCTTTGGCAATGAGAATACAGCCCAAACTGTCAAATAAATTGGCCCCTTTTTGAGAGCCTTCTGATTATTATTCTTATTTTGTGGTGATGTCAGATTTCCAAGGGTAATCTCTCACTGGAGGAGTATGTTTTTCTTTGGGACTTGCATCACCCTCTCATTTTTAGTCTCCATTTCAGAAGTAATGATTGCTTACTGAAAATATGCATTATGTGGATTTTCTATTATTCAGTTCCATTACTTTTTGTGAGCACATCATTACATTTCTAGGAAGGAGAAGAGAAGATTCTTTAATCCAGAAAATAATCCAAGAACTGAAAACAGGCGAACTTGTTTTTTTTTCCCCCCCGAGTATATACAAATTTATTTGTTGCTATCTTTAAAAACCAGGACTTTTCAATTCCTTATTTTAAATACTTTAAATGCACTCCATGGCAGTATTTCTGTTCTTTGCTTAAGCAGAACAAGTATTGAACAGCAAAGTGCATTTTTAAGATACATGGAAGGAGTGTTTCTTAATAGCTGGGAACAGTGTTTCCCTTTTTTCTTTTTGGATGTTTGACATCATTGCATATATATAAAGGGAAGTTCAGAACTTACTTCCTTCACACTTTGATGTTTATGATGCTATTAACTCCCACAAAAGAAAATACAACCCAAATTTAATCCTGGTAGAAAAATAAGAGAAGCAATGTCTAAATGTTCATGCTCAGCATTTTACAACAGCTGCTAACAATTTTATTCTGTTGTCATATTAAAATTTTAAACTAGCATTTATGACTGCTTGCTTGAAGTCAGTGTCGTATACCTGTAAGCTTACAAAGGCCGGGAGAACAAGTCTTCTCGGCTCTGTATTCCTTTGTGATGCACTGTTAGATATTTGAACCACAATGCTGGATACCAGGCCAAATATAAATGCAGTTACAGTGAATGCGTTACTAAGGCAGTGGTTTCGAGATTTTTTAAGCATTGTCTCACTGGTGTGAGCTTCATCTTGTCATCCTCTATCAAGGCTTTTTTTTTTTTTTTTAAATCCTCTGCTGGATGCAGTTAAACTGCTTCCAGTAACTTTGGTGGTTTGGTCATCGTAGGTCAACGGGCTGTGGTCACTGGTGACTGCAATCCAGATTTCCTCCAAAGACATGGAAGAGGAGGAAAAGGCCACACGTTTATGTGATGAAGCCTCAGGAGAGATTTGGGCTGATGCCAGGTCCCAGGAGTCTCTCCAGCAGCAGTTTCCTATCTCCTCTTCTGTTCCTTCCCTGTCTCTTTGCCTCATAACTCCCTCTTGGTCTGTTTTCATTTCACGTTTTACAGTCTATCTGTTTATGTTAGATTATAAGCTCCTGAGTTATTTTTAATAACTGAAAACAGTTATGCATACTGTGCGCATCAATGGTTCCTGCTGCTTTCATCCTTTTCTCTCTTCCTTCACAGAAGTGAAATGTTCTCAGCAAAGAAATGGGGTTACTGTGGCACAAGGTATTCTTTGGTGAAGAGGAGAAGGGAGAGCTCCCTGTCAGTTTATTTACAGTCCCTTGCTACGAGGAATCCAGAAAACATGTCCTTGCAAAGAAATTTTAGTGCAGAAATATATACAATTGCTGACAGTAATTTATATGGCTGTAGAACTACTTGAAAAATATACATTTCTTGTACTGTGTACTGATTAGATTTCACAATGACTGCCTAGATTCTGTTGTAATGATTGCTTTTGAAATGCATGTATTGTAATAAAAAAGGAAATAGTAAAAGATTCATATATTCCATAATTAAAGCTCATAAAAACAATAGTAATACACCTTATATTCAAAGCATACTTAAAAGCAAGAGACCACTGTACTATTAGTGGAATATATATCTTACTTCTGAAGTATATATCACCCCAAGGTGATTATTGGGGGGGAGGGGTTAGGTCATAGGTCCTCTTCCTTTTTTCCTCCATGACTCTTCTGATCACTTACCACTTTGAGATCTGAACCTAAACCTTTTTGTTTCAGAAAGCTGTATGCATGTATGTTGTTGTTCCGTAATGTGAACAACACTGAGATTAATATGGTTCTTGTGGAATACTTTGGATTTCTGATGGACTTCTAGACAGCTTCTTGCCAGAGTAGTCAGAACTTACCGGCAGGTACACTGTGCAAATAAATGGGAAAATCTGCGTTCACTGGAGACAAGAAGGGGCCAACAGCCCCTTGTAGGACCGTAGCTGACATCTGCAGGTTTCCCTTCACGGTGCTGTGTTCAAGTGTCAGATAAAACCAATGCGCTAGACCAAGGCTTGTTTAAACCTCCAAACACATTCTCAGAAATGGAAAAAAGGATTCCAGGTTCACTTGGGTAAACAACCATATCAGAAATGGGTTTCGGAGTAGGGAAGAGCTGGTAAGAGAGTAAGCAGCAAAGAATGTACTTTTTAGAGGTTTGAAGAGGCTTAGCAGAGGTCACCCTGTTAGGCCTTGAAAAGACTATAAAAACAAATGTGAGTAAGTAGAGAAAAATTTAAGTAGAGGCATTTTGGAATGAGGATAGGACTGCGATTAATCCTAGGTGCAGCCCTGAAATTAAATCAATGTTTCTCCTCATCTTTTAATGAGGATGATGTCATCAGATACAGAAAGTATGGAAATGTGAACTATTCTATCCAAGATGAAACTTAAACTCTAAAAACGGCGAATCCACTTAAGTGAAGGGACCAGAGAGTCTCAGAGTTATGAGAGAACTGAAGCATGAAAATGGGGTTCAATACCTTGGGCTTCTCATAAATCTGCCGGATGGGTATCATGATTAGGCTGCAACAAATCTGTTTACATGTATGGTCTGAGCTACTGCAGTTATTAAGACAATGCAAGACTTAAGAGGTAATTTGAAAGGCAAAAAGTAGAAATGTGTTTATAAAGTTTGTTGATAAAAAAATTGAGAAACATTGGAAATACAGAGAAAGAATGTCATTTTTTGTGGAAAGAATTCAAAAGCCTTCAGATCTGGAACAGTAGAAATAAGATGAAATATGAAGTGCATCATCAGAAATCTAGGGAGTAATAAGAAATTATGCGACGGGTTGGGAGCTTGTCTTTGGAATTTATAAGAAACACAAATCACTGTAAAAAAGGAATACCTGCTCTTTTTTTTCCCCACAGCAAACAAAGTGAGAGACGTTCCCTAAAGATTTATGCAAATATCAATTTGTCTAGAAGCTTTATCAAACTATATTTTTGTTCTGCAGTTAGAACTTGTTTGCTGAAGGGCAAGGAAGCAGAGTGGCACTGCTAGAAAAGCAGATGGCCACCACTCCTGCGTTTACTTTTGTCTAGTGCTGCCTTGATGATGTGGTGTGTGAAAAGAACTGTCTTTTTGAGGTAACTGCTTCAAGTGCCAGTAGTCCTCATTAATGGACTAGTCTGTTGGTTTTACTAATTAATACAGTCTGTTTCCAGCAGGGTGGACCATACATTTTTGAGAAATACAAGAAAATAACTAGGAATGTGAATAAATGAGAATTAACTCTTTTTTCTAACAGGACTTTTTAGGAAAAACAATTCTTTTTTTTTTGTCTTTCAGCCATGGAAGAGTTAATAGTTGAGCTGCGCCTGTTTCTTGAACTTCTGGACCATGAATATCTAACTTCCACTGTCAGGGAGAAGAAGGCAGTAATAACTAACATTCTCCTGAGGATACAGTCATCAAAAGGTCAGTGACAGGGGTGGGTTTTCTCGCTTGCAGAATGCACAGAATAAGTCTGTGCTCAGTGAATTAGCTTTAAGGGCTAAAGACAAGCCCTAAATTGAAGCAAGACAGAAAGACAGGGTGAAGCCAAAGTATAACTTTGCTGAATGCTTTCCTTCATGTTCAGCGATAAAATATAGCAAAAAGGCATACTGGAAGTATCTTGGGTGCACATGGGTGAATCCAGCCACAAAATTACGTGCTAGATAGAATGTTTTCACTTCTCCTGATATAGTGGTTACTTCATTTTATTTGTGGCAGCAACACTTTTTATGAGTTTTGATGGAAAAGTAATACTGCGTCAGGGAGTGCTGTCCACAACGCCATTTTATAGATGAGTGGGTACTGCATCTCTGTCAAATGACCCAAATCCATCAGAAGGCTTGATACTGAGTTGGTGCATGGCTGATACAGGAGTGCCAAGCCAGAGCTAGGAGATAGCTGTCAGCATGTTTGGTTCGCATTTTGCACTAGAGTAATATTCGCTTACCCCTTTTGTTCCTATCTAAAACAATTTGATTGTGCAATTGCCTTTGTCTCTATCAGGATTACGGAACTGAATGCAATATAAATGATTCACTGTGTACAGCAACCTTTCCACAGACCTTACACGAAGAATATTCCTCGCTATTTTTTCAAACAGTACTCTCATATTTCTTTACAGCACCTTTCTGTATGAAGTGGCATCTGGACTGTAAGACCTCTGTCTCCCCTACATTTGACAGAAATACTGTCAGTGTAAACCCCCAGTGTTTAGATTTTTGAAAAATACCAGAGTGTTGAAGAAAAATGCCACATAGTGAGCAGTTGCATTTCTCTTGATTTGTTTCTTCTCCAGTGCTAAAAACCTATGGTCTCATTTGATGCAGTCTTTCCCCCCTGCAGTAATCATTTTTGCCACAGGATTCAAGTCCAAGGAGACCAACTTGAAAATAACGATTGTCCTCCTTTCTGTTTTGACATTCTTAAAGACCCATCACTATTTTTACTTTACTACTGAGAGAAGGAGGCAGGTACGTATTGTAGGAGGAAGCTTCATGCTCCAATAGCCGATCAAAATACCCCAAACTCCCCAAACCCAAAAAACATAGGTGAGAACCTTCAATTTGATATGTTTAGAAAAGCTACATTTTACAGGAGTTCAAAATAACCTCAGCAATGCTGATCTGACACTGCATGTTCTTCTTGTAATCTTTTCAACTAGATTTATTAAGAAAAACATTTGACTTCCTCAAGAAGTCAGACATCTGTTGCCAACTTTGCAAACACAGGGAAGAGTTGTCATATCCTTTCCTTCTGGATTGTGAATGGTGTTTCAGGACATAAAAATACAGCTCTACTAGTAAATCAGACTCTGCTGGGTATGTTTCTGGACCCTGGAACTCAATTATTTATGCTATTAAATTACGGAGTGGTCCTTGGCATGAGTTTGGACTGAGCTGACTCATCTCCTCCATCAGTTCCTAGGCATGATTTGGGAGTTAGCGTGGGCAGAGATCTGTTCCCAACAGACACTTCAAAACCATGACCCTCCACCCTGGTTTTGAGGGGTGAGAGATTTTAACCATATGGATATGGATTTCTCCATACCAGAGCACCTTCCCAGGCATGTTTAATTTATGACTATAGATGTGGCCAAGGATAAAAAGACCCAAGGACCATAGCTTTCTGCCTTTCAGCACCTACCGTTGAGGTTTTAAAGCCTATTACAGGATCTATAACAAGATCCATTACATCCTATTACAGGATCCATCCATTAACAAGATCCATATGAGATCCGTATATTAAGTGATGGAGCTTAGTTCAGTGCAGTTGTTACTGAAATATTATACCCGCTTCTAGTGCCTACATTCAAGGAGGTAAAATTCAGACATTTCAAAGAAGAGTCATAAAAGCGATTAAAGGATCCAGAAATATGCCTTCAAATTATCCAAAATGAGGTATCATAATTAAACTTGATGTAGGAAAGGAATGACTGAGAATGAGCTCTTAGACTTACACAGCAAAAAGCAGTGTGCAATAGCGGAATGTTTCTTTTGAAGTGGAAATAAAGCACGTTTTGAGCATTGAAGCTATGAACTAATGGAAGAACTTTGTAAGGTTTGTGTGCCATTGCTGGCATTTTAGCAAGATAGAATATTTTGCTAAAAGATATGCTCTAGTTCAAACAAGAATTAATTAAAGGAAAACCCATAGTTCCGTTAAGCAAGAAGAGGTCATAGGGCTATGCTTTATATGTCTATAAATTCTGCTTTATGGAACTGCAGTTTAAATAAGAGTTTAAGCCAGCATGGCCTCTAAAAAAAGCATCCTGTTTCTCTCCCCAGGCTACTCATTCTTGCTCATCATATATTGCATCTTCCTTTCTGCTAGCACAAGCATTATTTGGGTTTTTTTTCTGGTTTAGTCCTAACCAGTGTCACTTCCCTGGTCTGGTTCAACCTGAGGCCACACACATGCTTACACTGGCACAAAGGAGGGGTTGGTGCAGGGACAGGAACAAGGCAGGGAAGGAGAGGAACTGCCTCCTTGGGAGCTCTGCCATCCTCTGCTGGCTTCAAGTGTGTGTGAAACTACCCGGGGAGTCATGTACTTTACTGGAGCTGACCCTGCTGCTTTTTTTATCAGTTATAACATTCAGTACTCCCATCCCTTTGAAACTATTCATCTCTTCATTAAAATTAAAAGCAATAAAAGTTGCATAAACCCACAGTACTCTGTAGCTGAGCTAAACTGTCATTCGGAGTCTGTTTTTCAAAATGTTGTTTTACTCCACCCACATCACTCCACGAGAGCTCTTGGGTCGCTGGCACGGTTTAAGAGGCCTGAGGACTATGCTGAGTTCAAGCTCATCATATGCATTTTCAAAAATCAACTGTGTGAATCCAACAGGATATTTCAATTGCTGGAGCAAACCATTTAAGATCAACGGTAATGAAGGATCTGTGCAACTGGGAACTGGCTGGGTTCTTTATAACATCTGGAAATGAAGAATTATGTTTTTCTTTGTAAAGGTGTGGAAATTATTATAATGGGCTGGTTGGCTTTTAGTAAAACACTTTAAACTCAGTAAATTCTTACTTGGGGAATTCTTTAGAAATCTTTTGCCTTGTTTCGTTACGTCTCCCAAATGCACACTGTTTTCTCCATTTAATATCTATCAAGCAGAGAGAACTGTGCCAGGCGGATGTATTCTTTAGGTCATAGCTGCCTGGCCTTGACCTGCCTCACATCCAAACCAGTGGTTACTCTGAATAGTTGGCAAAACTATAAATTATATTTTTCTTCCTGAGCCTTGGCATGCCCAATGGATTATAGGTCTGAAAAAAACACTTGGCATTTCCTTCTGAAACTCAGACTTTCTTCTGAAAAACAAAGACACAAACAGTTGATTTTGGATAAAGAACTGTTGGTGGATTTTGTCATTTAATATGACTGTCAACTCTGCCTGTTTTCCTTAAAGGGACCTGATGCCATAAATGTATAATGCTGACTTTGCTGCGTAATTTGGTAGAAGAAAATAAATGTTAGAGCAGGTTCTTGCTTAAACACAAAAAGTTTAAAACTGGGGAAAAACTAGTTTTACAGAGTCAATAGGATTCACTTGGAATACTTTTTTTTTTCAGTAAAAACACCTTCATATTTGACTTTTGGTTGTTATGGAAAGCATGGGAGACTTGGATATGGATAGCAGTCATAATATGGATTCATCCTACATAAAGAGGAAAAAGTGAAAGTTATACTGAAAAAAAAAAAATTGGAATGTTTTCCAAGGCTAATCCCCCTCTTGATTTGTAGGAAGAAAGAAGAATCTGTGGCCCTTAGAGCCAGTTTATTTTATCAGTGTTGTTTTTCAATCCATGACTTCACACCCAGTGGGACTGGGTTATTATGACAAGAAACATTTCATCATTGATTACATTTTTGAGAATTATATGATCTTGACCAAAAGACATCCATTTGACTGTGTAAATATATATTTTAAAAACTAAACTAAACACTAGGAGCTAAATTCAGTTTAGGAGTAAGCAGGGTACAATCCATTCACTGAATTTTTGCCAGAACATTGTGGAGATGCACCGTAATCTCTCTTTTGATATTTAGAAAAATAAACGATATCATGTTCCTATGTAGTGAGTTCAACTGGGATTTAAATTGTTGTGCCAGAAACTCAGAACGAATGGGTCACTCCTCTTTTTCTCTGAGAGAGAGATGCAATAGTTATACAAGGGACCCTCAAAGCAGCTTCTACATTTGGCTCCTTTTCCCTTTTCAAATTCACCTGGAAAACTATGGGATTATTTAAAAAAAAAAAAAAAAANTGCTCAGTGTGCAGTGTTGTTAATGGTGAGCTGGTTTGGGCAATGTCCCCCCAGCAGCAGTGTGTTCCAGGTTGGGCTGTCATAGCATCCTGCATCTCCCAGGGCTTGTGCAGACTCACACCATGGCTCCATGATCAGAGGTGGTGGGGGCAGCTGGGACCCCAGGGAACGTGGGTGCTGTGGGCTTGGCTGAATAGCTGTCACCACTGCTGCAGGGGAGGGAGAGAGGCAGGTCTCTTCTTCTGCCCTCTTCCCCACTCTTTTGGCATGAAAGGTGGTTTTGGACTCATTTCTGCATGATGGCCTTGCTGGTCCAAAAATGTGCCATGGGAACAACTGTTGCTCATCTACCCTGGTAAAAGGCAGCCAGCCACATACTGCACACAGGTTGACCGTGTTTTATTCACTGTACAGCCCCATTGAGATGTTCACAAGTGTGGTATCTTCCCCCCATAAATGGTTTTATCTGTAGGTAGACACTTGGCAATGTGTTTGAATTTTAGCTGTTTAAGTCTTTCAGTTCCAGATGGATAGGCAGTTCAGAATGATTTCCTGTAAATTTTTTCTGTGTCTGGTATTTGTTGATCCAAATAGCATATATGTCATTATCATATAGAGTAAGTCTGTGTTTGTTCTGCTTGATTAAATTCCTGAATTCCCGGCATTTTTCCAGTCCTGCCTCCGTAACAGCACTTGGGAGGTAGGTTGTGAGTGGCACTGCATGCCAGATTTTGGTGTGTGACAGTCAGGTGTGGTGTCCAAGTGTGGAATAAATGTCCCGTTTGCATCCACCAAAGTGTTAAGTGATGTCTCTTGCTCTTCCACAGGTTTTGAAATAAAAGAACATGTACAGAAGCAAGAAGTTGCCAACAGTTTGCCAGCGCCTCCTCAAATGCCTCTGCCAGAAATACCTCAGCAGTGGCTGGTGAGTGTTAATTCAAATATATAAATATATATAAGAGAGAATATATTTGTGATAAGCACTAACAGAAATGTTTACAAGGGGAAGGAGCCCTCAGGTCCTGGGAATGTATTATTCCTCTCAACTCCACTCTGGCTGAGGGAATTGGGTTCAACTTGCAGAAGAGAAGGCAAAAAATTCCCTGTGGTGATACAAGCCCAGGAACAGGTCACCTGCAAAGATTGTGGCATCGCGATCTTTGGTGATTTTCAAAATTCAAGTGGCAAAAGCCTGAGCAACTTAACTTCAGAGGTTGACCTGCCTTGCATTGGAGGTTGGCCTAGCCAAGCCCACAGGTCCCAGCCAGCTTCTTACAATTTTAAGGAGCAGCTTTTCCTGGAGCAAGCCTTATGACAAGACACCCTCCTGACAGCTGAAAAGTTAAAGTACAGAGTTTTAAAATGAAGGAAGAATACCTCCTTTTTTTTATAAAGTCTTTAGTGCCCTTCTGTGCTCAGTCTCTGGGTAGGAAATTCCCTGCAGAACAAGTAGAAGTGTATGTTCTCAGAGATGTTTATAGCAAAGATACTGTTTGAGATCTGTAATTCAATTCCTCCAGTTGGGAGCAGCTGTCTTGTTACAGAATAAGCTATAAACAGGTTTTAATTATCCTCTGTTACTGACTTTACAGTAGATTTGAAGAAAATATTTTCAACATTTTTTTTAGAGAAGTGTAAGCAAACCACGGTTTAGCCTGTTGAAAGGTGAACATGGTCTTAGCCCTAATACTGATAAATTATCCATCTTTTTATTCAGTTGTGAAAAATTTTGCGCATGGGGATAAGGACAATCCATGGAGACCTGCATTCATTGGCTGAAGCAGGAAATACAGATGCAGCTTATGGGGGCAGAACAGCTGGATGACTGATGTTCTGCTTCATTTTAGTGGGTTACTCTGTTACTGCATTTATGCCCAGTTCTAAGAAATATATAAGCCAGTAGCATCTTATGAACAAAAGAACTGATTTATCAGATCAAACTCTTGGCCAGCCTCTCGTAATAACCTTTATTTGATGGTGAATAATGCTGTGTACTGAAGAACAAAGTAAAAAACCCCAACAAACATTAAGTAGAATACCTTAATCATAGTTTCTCCCTAAGTGCTGCCAACTTTTGGGTTGTGACCTGAACAGGATTATTGGTTTTTTAAATTTTAATTCTACCTGATGTGATGAGATATGCTGGAATCATTATAGGAAGGGAATGTTTATGCTAGAAACATTTCTATCCAGAGCTGGTATATATACTGTAGCAAAATTCGACTAAAAAGGATGCTATAAAATAATTATGCAAGATTTGAATGGATGCAAAAGGAATCTTATTAATATGCAGTGAAACCTGGAGAATCCATTTCATGGTTAACAGTGCCTGAAAATGATTATTTTTCTTTAATTCATGATGCATATAGCATAAATTACAAGGGAAGGGGTTGATGAGAGGCAGGACAATTATGGAAAACGCACAAGCCTTTGAAATGCAGAGTTCAGGTGCTAGCTTCATAAACTGAAGCCGATTGAGATCCTCGTTCTTTCATATTTATGTAGGTTCAGTTTAATAAATTGGCTCTGAAGATTCAAGTTGTTTTTCTAAAGACAACTGACCTACTTTTCCTTTCTCATACACTAATGTGTAAATTCCCTTAAAGTTGGTACAGCTGCAGCGAGTGAAACGGTGTGAAGTATGAATTAGGTCCAGGAGGTCAACAGTGCTTTTTGCACAGTTGGGATTTCGGAGTAACAAAAATATTTCTCTGAGATACAGTGGGAATTACCGTGGAAGTTGACACAGTTAGAGCTGGCTGGTCTGGAGCGCGGTCTTCCAGTTCTGAGCCTGGCAAAGTGGAGTTTGAACATGGCCCTCCCCTCTGACCTGCCCATAACGCTGCGGATGCTTTCATCTCGGTGAAGTCACCAAGCTGAGCTGGTTTTTCCATAGTGGCGGAAGCTGATTTTTGCCAGTTTTTCTGCAATTCTGTTGCTGCTGTCAGGCAGTGGTGGTTTTCACCTCCTTTTCTGGTGTCGGTGCCACTTTGAGATCAGCCAGGAAATGTCCCAGGCTTCTCGTTGTCTTGCATTATCCAAATACAGGTTATGAGTAGTGCTATTTTAAGATGGTAGCACATAGTAATTTGTGAAAAGATGACAGACTGCTGCCGTCCTGCAAAAGACCAGGTGGAGTCAGAAGGGAAGGAAAAAAACATCGGCTTCTTGGCCTTTGAACGCTGGGGCAAGCTCAAGCCCCAGTCTGACTGTGTAAAAACTTGTTCTGAAGTCATGTTGAACTAATGGAATTGATGATTAGCTGTTTTCTGGAAACCTTTCTCAATTAGATGCCTCTTTGTTAGCCCCTCATTATTATTAGATATGATGAGAGACACTCGTATTATCTTTCTTTTTACACCAGTCTGGACATCAGTGACAGTTGCTAAGATCTAATTTTCCCTTCCGTTGATGCTCCTGCGTGGTGATTTTCAATCTACCCTTAATCAATGGACTCCTGAAAATTTGTAGCTGATGATGGCAGTCTGTACATAATTATGTCGCTCAGTGACACAAATACCGAGCTGCCTTTCCTAGCCACTTTTCATAGACCATGCTTTCCTAGTTGAGTGGAAGAAATCCCCTGGGCCCACCAGAAGCTAGGAAATTCTGCTCCAGGTTCCCCTTCTTCACATGGCAAGTTGGAAATCATGTTGTATGGCACCTCTTTTTGTCAGCCATTCCGGACAGAAACTGTTTCCACTTGCTGAATAACATCTAGTGGTGGGCTAAGGCTCCAGTGGAAACACAATGTGCTGCTGGAACACAGGACTTTACTGGAAGTGGGAATCAATAACTTTAAATAAACTATGCACTGTTTTAAAATCTATGGTTTTAGCACATCAGTTATTGAGCGTGGTGGAAATTAAAGTTTCATTTACACCACTGTTTCTTTTTATGGCACTCAAGGGATTCTGCATTCAAAAAATGTTTAGTCTGAATTGATGTTTAAGCTTTTACTTATGTAAAGATGTGTGGGTGGGAAGGAATTCAATACTCCTTAAAGTAGTGCCAGGAGCCAGAATTATGTGTGGGCAGGTGCTGTGCAAGGTTTCCTTTGTAAATCTGTAAACAGACCTGCATGTTTGCTCAGGCCAAGTTTTGTATCAGTTTTGTTATTCATCAGCCCATGAACAAAGAGTATAAAAATCATTTTATTTAGAGACATGCTGTTAATAGTTTAAATGAAGTCTCCAGTTATTAAAACACACTAAAGCCCAGAGAGTTTTCCTGGACTCAGTGGGCTTTGGACCAGGTCTTAAAATCAAGGTGCAAAGTTGGACCTTGCATATACTTGAATGAAGTGAATCACTAAGCACACAATCTCTGAGTAATTCTCTTTTTCTGTATACATTCCTGTGCCTGCATCTGGTCTAGCAGACTTTCTGTCAGGCTTAGAAGGCAGAAATCCTTGCTTGCTTTAGCCTGTGCATACAGCTCCTTCAGATGGCCGGCAAAGTAAAAGCTGCAGATACAGGATGAGAGCTTAAGGACAGTCCTGCAGAACTCCGGCAGAACTGAAACGCCGTTGCCTGGGTGCACTAATATGTCCTTGCATACGTGAATACAGAGCCAGCAGGTAGGGAAGCTTTGCCTGGGTCAGCAGCAGAGGAGATGATCACCGTGTTTGAAATAGAGTTATATCAGTTCGCCCCTCTTGAACCTGCTTACTGCGAGGGCTTGTGTCTTTTAACCTGCTTTCTCCATCCCTACATCAGCAGCTACTTTTGTGATATTTCCCTGCACTTGACAGGCAAGAAGCAGTGCTGGATGATGGGTTTGGAGGAATAACGGAGGCAATGCTCTGTGGGTACCTCACGGTGCTGCTGGTGGTTTACCACCTGGGATCCCATCATTGCACTGTCACCAAGTTGCCTTGAAGTGCCTTTTCCACTGAGGCAATAGAATAAGATCCAGTGTGTCCTGCTGCTCAGATGTGCCTGAGGATTACTGGCATAAATTATCCACAGCATGACAGTGACAGAATACTTCTAGCCTCCAAGCATTTGGTTGTCATATTACATCTGACAGTCGGTGATTTCAGTGCACTGTGCAGTCCAACAAAATCAAATACAAACAGCACACAGCTATTTTGCATGACTTTCACAGTAAAATTGAGTATATCTGCTTTATTTTTCTTGGAATATTGACAATTTAATAATTATTGAACCACAACAAGTGTCCAGCAAGATGCCAGAACCCCTGTAGATATAAATCAAAAGGATAGGTCATCTTCCTCCAACCCTTTCCTGCAACGTACACAGTCACTCTGTAGGAGTGTTTCATATAACCGAGTTTCCTATTGTGGAGAAGCAATTTGACAGCCTCCCTTTATCTGGCTGCCTGTCAGGTATACTCTCAGATATTTATTAGAAAACGGTGAAAGGAGACAGTGTCCTTGGAGAAGAAAAAAATCATCCTGAAACCAAAACGATTTTTAAGGTGATATATCCCCAATTACATTAATCATTCGTTGAAGAACAACCAAAACAGTGCCAGTCTTAAAGATTCTTCTAAAATGTGTAGTCAGGCTAGTGCCATAACAAAAGCAAGGGGCTTATGTGCCAGGTGGGTACTTACGAATCTTTATTTCATCTTGCTTTTTCTTCTAACACTGAAAAGCAGTGGTTATTCGCTGTTCTTCTTAAAAGATAATCTTATGATAGTATTAGCCTTGGAGTTTTTCTCCTTGCAGAAAATTTTTAAAAGCCACAAAAATAAATTCAACAAAAATTCAGTTGTTTCATTCAGAGCCAGCTAATAGCTTCAGTTTGAATAAATCTCCACAAGTTCTTCCATAATGAAGGAACAACTAAAGGGGCCTTTTTGATTATTCAGTGCAGTCACTCTTACTACAGGCAATTACAAATTATTAACCCTTTCAGAAACTTACCAAAATGTAGCACTTAGATTTCTTTAACCAACTATTTCAATTTGAAAGGCTGTTCCACCATCCCATTGTTCACTGCCAGCCTTTCTCCTTGTGTTTAAGTAGCTTTTTTTCCTCACCTTGCTACCTGTGCCTCAGATAGCCTCTGAAATCACAGTCATATTCCCCTTGGGTTTCATTTCACCCCGTTGCGCGTAAGAGGCTCTATCATTTGCATTTTGAGCTGTAGTTTAATTCTGTTGAACTAGTTCCCGTATCAGTATTTCTCCTATGTACCTGCTGTAGGTTCATGTTCGAGTTTGATCATGAGTGACCAGAACAGCAGAGTCTTCTGGACATGATTCAGTTGTGGAATACCTTTGGTCATCATATGTGATTGCATAAGAATTAAGGATAAAGAAATGTTTGCAGCCTCTGTTTTGATCATGTCTTGCAGGACACTGTAGCGTCTATTCCCATTTCCCTTGGGTGGGGTTCGTGCCTTATTGTTGACTATTTATTTCACATTTGCAAGTGGTACCACAGAAAAGATTTAGTTAAGGTAATTTCCTTCTCAGTTCACTTACAATATACCTTCATTACAACGTACCATATTTCAAAGTTTTCTTCATGTCTAAGCTGCCAGAATGAGCTGTTCCTGACTACCTTTAACTGGAATTCATGTTTAAACTGGATGAGCTCAGGTCAGATTTAATGTAGGATTGAACTGCTTCATTGTGAAGCTGTATGCCCTCCTTTGTGTCTTTACTAGATGCTGATAATCATTGACCTCCATAGAAGCAAGCTATTAAATTACTAATGCCACAGATTTGATAGGATATTTTCCCACCATTTTTCGTAACATGCTCACATTGTGGCCTTGTGTTTTTGGTTTCTTGTTTCTATGCTGTACCTGTCCATAAAACAGCCTCCCTGTGCTGATAGTTAGGGACCAGCCTATTTGCTTTCCTAAACGTGCTCATTATTGTGCTGTGCACAAACACATGGGAAAGGAATTAGGCCAGTAAGTACCAAAGTCTTCTCTTGTTTCCATTTGATGCAGTGCTCAGGCCCTTAAGAGAATATTGTTCCGGTGGAAATGGTGCTGCCCACACCTTTCTCACCATATTGCCTTCTCTTGTCGGCACTGTCATGTCATGCACCTGGACGAGCTTATTAACTCCTGGAATATGAAGGTGATTTTGTCTTTGCTGGGGAATACAGACACTTCTTTGAGCACAGTTACAATAACTACCTCTGACTGAGGGCCTTATGTTGCTTAAAATTCAGATTCATCTTTCTCATGTAATATGCATGAAGGTGTTCCCCAGCATTAATTAAAGCCCATTGCTCTTCTTGGTACACCCAGACCCTTTGCTTGATATGAGTCAACTCTATTGTTTTGTCTGAGTGATGCTTCCAACTGGCTGTGTAATAATCTTGTATTATAAAATCTGAATGATACAGAAATATTGTGGTTTTGTTTCTGGCTCATTCTTATTCACTTTTGAATTATTTCCTTAGATCTTCTGTTACTTCCATGGAATCTGGAGTTTATTTCCACTCCTGTCTTCCATTGCATTTGGGTGTAACTCCTTCCAGCTCTCTGTCCTTTCAGTGGTACATTCTTTGCTCCAGTCTTTTCAGTTTTATTTAATATCTCAAATGTTAATTAAATACAACGGCAAGAACTGAGACTTATGCTTATGCCTGGGTTCTGCCGCAGGCTGACATTGCCATCAGAGAGATGCAAGAACCAACTGGGTTCTCTGCTCAGTGAATATACTGTGTTGGTTTCTTACTGTCTCATTTGGCCCTCTTCATTGCCATCTTTGCCTTCCTGCTGCTTAGGTAAAGGGGTGATTGGGTTATCTAAGCGGAACTCAGATGCACTGTATTTTGTGAAATGCCAGTCAGATCCTGGTGAGGTTCCTGTGTAAATGCTCTCCAGACAATCTTCAGATCAAACTGTGGAGCCATAGTACGCCCTGATTCATTCTTTAACTGCGAGCAAGTCTGTTCAGATCCCTTTCCCATCATCAGGCTGTGCTTTCTGAGGCTGCAATCTATTTGTAGTCACTATAGTCCACATACTAAGTGCTTTTCCAGAGACACCTTTAATTAGGCATTCACCCCTGAGTCAGCAGACACTCACTCAGGCTGTGTCAGATGTACCTCCACTCCCTGGAGTACAGTGTGCAAAGTGTGTACCTTCTTTTGTCGTTAGCCTTAAACCCCAACCAAAAGCTTCGCTTGTGCTTATATTCATCTTCCACCTGGTAGTCACTTCTGCCAGCATTGCCTCTTTGCCCTCATCTGTTCAGCACTGCAGTAAAGAGCTGGTGGGTTACAAGTTCTGCTCTTTGTGGGATTGCCGTGGGTTGCCAGGCCTCCCATCATTTCTGACTCTGGCTGTTGATTTCTTCGGCAATTCCTTTTGTTCTTTTTCCTGGTACCACCTGTGTGCCAGAGGCCTATGCTGTAATTGCTTGGGCACACTCAGCGGTGGTTGGGTGGGACTGTACCAACAGCCTGTAACGCAGCCGTGTTACCCACCTGGTGGTGGGACTGGCAGGATTCCTCTGTTCCAAAAAGCTGAGTTTGGTGGCTGGCTGGCTGATTTACTGTCTTTTGTCAGATGTGCTCAGAAGCTGAAAAGAGAAATTGTTAGACTTCTTTCACATTATTTGGCTCCCAGTTTTGTAGGGTCCAGCTGACAAGCTGAGAAATTAATAACCTTAGAATATGGAGCTGAGATCAAATGAAGAATTCTTCTCGGCTTCTGCTTGTCTACGCTCAGGGTAGGATTTCACTCCTGCACAGCTCCATATGGTCTTAACATCCCATATAGTCAGCGCTTTTGTCCTGAATAAATCCAAGGTCCATCCAGGTCCATAATAGCTGGCGGTAAATGGTGATTTCTTTTCAGTGCCTTAGCGATTTTGAGTTTACCTAAAGGCTTTCGCACCAAGTGTGTGGCAAGTACTGGTGCCCAATTTCCAGCCTTTACAGTGGTATGAAGAAGCCTGCTTGAAATGTGCTGTCAGTAGTTTTGCCAGTTGTATTGGTATTCAGTTTGTTGATTTATTTTGCTTTCTGGACATCCATGTTTTTACGTGTGGGGAAAGGGTTCATAAATGTGTTCCCTCTCCCAGGCTGAGGATACCGTAGGGTTGTGCAGAGGTCGGGTCTAAGCTTGCTCCAAAGCAAATGGCATGTGCATGTGTCAAGGTTTCTTCTTGACAGCCCACATTTGCCTGCTGGCTTCTGAATAGCTTTATTATGCATCACCAGTGTGTGACCACTTTTCCAGTCTCATGTTGCTGCTTTTCAGTGTTGAAGGGTTACGTAGCAGCTGGCTCCACAGTCCGGCTGGATCCGAATTGGTGGTTGATCTAATAACACACGTGCAAGCATGGCCCTTGAATTGCTGGCAGTCTTTGCCGGCAGCATGGGTGTACTGACAGTCTCTGCCTCTGTTAAAGTCACTGCTTTCCACTGGAAATCTCCACATCCTAAATCATTGCATAAAGGGATGTGTTTCTTTCTATTTCCTACATAGTGTCAGTCTTCATTGGGGTGTAAAGTGATTTTATATCCTCAGGTCCCTATAAGATGACATTTATTTTCTTCTGTATTTCATGCTGCTTTCCACACCATATACTTTCATATTGTCAGCAGATATCAGCTAGACTATCCCTAAAAAAAAAAGTTCCTACCTGTCTTGGCAGGTACCCTTGGACACAAGGGGGAAATAAAGTATTTTATCTCCTAGGATAAGGAAAGAAAGAGTTCATTTGTGGTCTGTGGAACTCAGAGGAGCAGGTGGATAGGAAGACCATCGTATGCCATGAAATTAATATTTTCACTAAGACTGTTTCATAGTGTTTAGTAGAAACATGAGTTTTACTATCCAGTTAAATATTGCTTCTTATTTGGAGATACTTGTTTCTTTCTCTCAACAGTCCCTTCTGTAAACTGGAGTTGCTCATCTCTTGCACAATCCAGTCTTTAATGTCTTCAGAGATCTCAACTCTGTAGTGTAATCATCACCCCGTCTGCTTCTTGGTTTCAGATAAAGCATCTCTCATTTGGTCTCTGACCTAGCACCTGCCTAGCCTCTATCAGTATTGTTTCAGTATTACTGGTATTATTCTGGGCAACAATCTCTCACTCCTCTTTGCCCCTTTTCCTCCAGTGAGATCAAAATAATGGTGACTTTTTTTCCAACTCAGTTCCTATTCCTGTGATTGAGCAAGGTTATTTGTCTTCAAAGGCAGCATTCTCTAGTTTTCTTCTTTGTGGCCTGTCATAAAAAAAAAAAAAAAGTAGAGATTCATGCTAATGCCTTCTTTGCAGGTTGCCAGGTCTTTCCTCCTGATATCACTCAAACTACACGTCCTAGGGTTTTTGAGATTTAATACTTTTATAGAATATGTAAACAGTTTTGGCGGCTTTATGGCCTTGTTATTCTTCAGGTAAACTAAAGAGAAGTTATTGAATCAATAATTATTACAGTTCATAATCATAACTTCATCAAAATTCTTCCGCTAAAGAATTGCCAAGTTGAAAGAATTAAACAATACAACTAGAAATATTAAAAAAATTAAAGCACTGTAAATATTAGTAAGTAGTATCAGAATGCTCAGGTGTAGTTTTTACATTTCTTGATGTTCAAACACTTACGTATTCCATAGCTCCCAAAAGATGTAGCTGTTTATGGTACAGATTTGAGCGAGGTATTTTTATTTTTTATTTAATCAGTTAGATTTTCTTTCAATATTAAAGCAGCCTTGCTTTAATCGGAAATTATTTCATGTTGGATGTTTCTGTTTCTCCTAATAATTTAAAAAAAAAAATCTTTTTATAATTGTTTTCAACTTTGTTATGGCAAGCACTGCAAAATGCATTTCAGAAAGGAGTGCCTGGTTAATTCAGCAATGGATTCCATCTGTGTTGACGTTGGCTGCACAGCCCAGCCCGCCCCAGCTGTATGAAGTAACTGGTGCTCCAGCAGGGTCGAATTCAGACAAGCACCATTTGTGTTTCATTTCCTTTTTTCTTTCTTTCTGAATGAGATTTTGTCTAAAAACAAGGATTCCCCCTCCCGCCCCCCCCGGATCTTTATTGGAACCTCTTATTTGTTTCTGGATAAAAGATGGCTTTGAAACCCTGGTGCCGTGTCAAGTCAAAATTGGAATGACTCTCAGGATGGGTATTTCCTGGGTGAATTAGGTTTAATAATGATAGGAATTTCATATATCTTATATACACCTGATGGGGAAAATAGTTTAAGGCTAGACCAAGATATTAATATATCTGTCTTATGAAAGGAGTGGTATGAATCTACACTGCCCCAGGAACAAACCTTGACCCTGATTCACTTGAGGAATGCTCTGCCCACCTGCATGAAGGGAGAAAATACAGACTCTCTGGAGGCAGCTCTCCCTATTGTGTCTAGCAGTTGAGGCCACACAGAGCTGATGTGTGCAGGTGTGTAGGGCAAAATTCATAATGTGGTCTCAATTTTCCAGGATTAACGAATATGTGATATTTTTTCATGTCCCTTACGCCTGTTGCACAGCAGCAGCTAAGCGGGAAAGACTCATTTATTTTGTGATTATGTGCAGATTGGCAATTTGTTTTGGTTTTTTTTTTTTCAGAAGAATCGCAGGGAAATTCTGCTAAAAGTTGTGTTTTTTCATTATTTTGCTTCTTTGACAGATAATTTTTCTAGCAAAACTGGTCTGTGAGGAAAACTCACTTGGTTCACATTGCAGATAACAGTAATTGCCATCTCTTATCTGCAATTGAGTTTGACCTAGGAAGTTGGCTATATCATTTGTTATAGAAGTAATATTAGCGTAAATCTCAATCTGACCAAGAATTTCAGTGTTCAGTCAGGAATCGCTTCATTGTTCGTGGGGAAGTTTCTGATTTTACTCAGTGCACAAAGGGAAGTCAGTGCTGGATGAGCTGAAGGGCAGGTTTATTCGCTAGCTCCTTGCCTTCCTGCACATGGGGAACACACAAGCACTTACCTGCAAGGTGGAATAACCTACTCGACATGAATTTAAGTGCAGAGCACGCTAAGTGTGGGACTCGTCTTGCTGATGTTGTTAAGAATTAGGTGTCTGGCGTAGGTGTGTAATCGGTAGTGAGATTTGGAGATGTCTGGCTCTGAAATCTGCAAAGATGAATCCAGCCCTGAAAGTGCCCACAGAAGTAATTTCATTACAGCTAATGCCGTGTGTTATTAAAGCTCAGCTTCTTCCTGGGTAACTTTAGGTCTATAGCAAAAGAGGAGTGTAGTCACTCTGCCTTCATCTGTATTATGTGGAAGAAGGCTCTATGCCTCTTCTGGACTGCTCAGCCCACTGAATTGCACTCCAGATGTGTCTGTATCTGACCGTGAGCAAAGCCCACCCTGACTAGTTTCTTACTTCGTTATCTCTGTTCATTTGCTGAGTTTAGACTGGATCAGTGCAGCGCAGACAAACACTGTTACATCTCTTTCATTACACCAAAAAAGAGAAAGATGTACTGAAAAAATGTTACTGCAGAAATGAGACTCTGCTTACAAGTTATATTTTTGTAATCATACAATAATCCACTGGTGTTGGAAAAAGACTTCAGTGTTTTTTCTAATAGGAAAATATGGAACTAAAAACCTGTGGCAAATATGAATGAGTTCTATAAAACACAGTTGTTTTGGTACTTGTTAAGGAAATAGAACAGTAAAGTCATATGGAAGAAGTCATAGAGTACTAAATTTACTTTGTTACTGTATCAACATACCAGCAGTCAGTCAGTTTTAAATTTAAAACAGGTTTATATTTAGAAAAGAGGCATTTTAGAATTTGACCTGGTATTTGAAATATTTATTTTATCATATAATAGTTTCTTGATGTTCCAAACTTTTCCTTGGTTGTAGCTCAGTTTTCACTATGTAGAAAGAGCATTTTAAAAATTAATGTCTATATGAAGAATTTATTTGCCATTGAAAAACAAAATACATCATGAAAATATGATCTAAATTATCTGTCCTTTATCTCTGCAAGCCCAGGCTATTTAGCTTTTCTAAACTGTCCAACCAAACTGTTGTTCGCTGCTGTAATACTCTGTAATACTGCTGTAATAATATTTTAGATGTAAAACACTAATTGATAAGCCTTAACACTGTAAAATGGCCTATGAACAGAAATCTCTTTCCTACCTAGAACCTTTAACGTTCTAGTTCTTAAATAGAGAACTGTATCTTTTCAACATGTTTACCACTTAATGCTGTTGTAGAAAGGACTTCTTTTAATGTAGTTATCTTGATTTTGCCATCCTTAACACTGGCAAGCAAGATGATAGTGTGTTTATATCCCCAAAGGACTCTATTGGAGTACGTGCAAGAGGGTTCTGCTGCCTTATCGTGATTCATGGATGTTCACTTTTTCTTTTTGTCTTTTTTTAGCCACCAGATAATGGACCTCCACCGTTACCAACATCTTCCCTTCCTGAAGGCTATTACGAAGAGGCAGTGCCTCTTAGTCCTGGAAAGGCTCCCGAGTACATCACTTCCAGTGAGTAATATATATCCAGAGCAGTTTCTGAGCAACTAGTAATTCCAGTGTCCTTCAGCTATTTTGGTATTCAACACCTACATCTCTTATTAGTGCTGTGGTGACGTGTCGTAAGTGTGGCTTTGACCATTTGAGGACAGTTCTGCTTGTCCTCACTGCCCATGCATTGATTTGGTTTGCAGAACTGTTTTGGTGTGCACAAACCAAGCTCGTTTTGGGGAAACTAAAGCTAAAGCTCAAGTTAGGTGCACGTAAACATGTTTCAGCTGCTATTGGAGACAGAGGGTCCAAATCAGCCCTTGGTCTTTTGGACAGATTTGAACCATGAACATGGTGGGGACATTGGACCAGGAGTCCAGAGTTAAGTATCGTCCAGAGCAAACCCCTCTAAACTGGCAATACTGTAAATGTAAAGGTCTCAGAAACTGGTGCTCATCTGCAGATCTACAGGTATGCCTCTATTGCACTGAATTACTTGCTAAAGTAGACAAATAAACAGAAAAAAAGGAATTATTGAGAAGATGTGATTTGCGGCATTTCTGATGAGACATTGTGGATAGGGATAAATCACTCATACTGGTTCCCACAAGCCGTGTTTGATGCACATGACAGTATCTTTGTGACTACTTGTTCAGTGCAAAAGGCAGAGGGCTGCCTCCAAACTGACCACCAGAATGTCCTTCTGTGACACACAAATGCTCTTTCTCACATCCAAATACTTACGCAAAGACCGGTGCACTTCAGTGGAGCTGCGCTGGGAGCATGCTGGTGAACTGATGAAATGACTGCTGTGAGCATTTACAGAGGGTCAGTCAACAGGACATCATGTGCCAAAAAATTGCAAAGATTTTCCTTTTTGCTGCTTTTTTATTGGCTGGGTTAATTTATTACTTGTGGCTGATTTATCACTAATTGTTATTTTCTACGGCCAAGATTAAAGGCATATCTTCCCCCATTTTATAGCCATTTTTATTATTTGAACCAGAACAAATGAATACAATGATATCTCTGTTCTTAAAACACATGCATAGGAGTCACCTTAGAATACTTGTACACTGTACAAACTGAGGTTATCTAAATTTACCTAAAAAATTCAAGGTAAGAGAGAGTTTCATATACTGTAAAGCAAATGAAGGAACGTACAGTCTTAGCAGAGCAGCAAAATCACTCCTCTCTTCATTTCCTCCCTCAAAATGCTGCAGGGTGGTCCTCCTACACCCTGTAATCCGGTGAACTGCTGATTTGTGTTTTGTCATTAAACAAGAGCCGTGCTCAGACAGAAAAATATTAATAGAACAAATATTAATAGCACTGCTAAAGGACCGCCTAGGGGAAAAAAAAAGACAAAACATGAAACTGATTTCTTATTGTACTTAACCATTCAAATCCATGAAAATACTTAGGATACCAGCTGTACAAGTTCATTAATAATTCTGTAATTTAAGTGTATATATATCCAGACATTTAAATCTCTGTTAGTGTAACTTACTATCTCACTTGCTGTGATTTTGCTATCTTATGTCCTGAACTCCTTATCATCTCTTTTAATTTGTGTTAAAAGTACTCAGGTCTTCATTGGTAATACAGTTGCTTTTAAATTCAATATGCTATTAGTAATATATCTCCACTCAAGCAAAACTTCCACTAAATCCAATGCTTGTGGTAATTAAAATAAGCTACTAAAGCAGTGTGTTAACCAAAGATGTAACCTTAGCTGTTCAGACTGTTTGAGGTGGAGAAGACCATAACAAAAAAGTGCTAAAAGTATAAGAAGTGCAATAATAAACTGTTAAACAACTGTTGGGATAGATATCATTATCTTAAGTAGATATTCCTATGGAATTATTTTGTAATGTCATAAATAGCAAGGAGGCTTACATATTATGTGTCCTACCTGTAAAGGCAAACACCAGCAGAAGATTGCAGAATATAAATCACGAAAATGAAATATCTGTAACTTCCCAAATTCCCTGTAATCTGTTTGTAAATGAACACTTGCATGTAGATGAAAACAAGACTGTATATGCCTTGTCTGATAACTCTCTTTCTCTTTATTAAGTTACTGGTACGTACAATATGCCTGTATTATTACACACTAATCTTTGGAATATGCTATTAGAAATAATGTGAAAGGCCACTGTGATTTTCACCCCCGAACAGTGAAAAATTTTGATGAGGATAAGTGTGAAAAGCCAGTGTCAAAAGAAGCTAGAATAACCAGAAAATGCCGGAGGTGCAAAAAAAGGTAGACCAGCAGCATTGGAACATGTTGTCTCAGGGAATCTCAGGTCTCTGAGAGTTTAATAGACTTAATAAAATAAGTTTATTTTGGAGAGACACTTTTCACTTTTTCTATGTGTTTTGTATTTCTCTCCTTTCTCTCACCCCCTTCCCCATTCCAAGACCCAAAGAGTGTGTTGACTTGAACGTGTACACGAGAAGTTTTCAGATCTTACCTGTAGTTTACTGTCAAGCCTGTTTCATTACCCGTTGTGATGAGACAGTAAGAGACAACAGGATTTAGTCACTAGTAGCCTTTCTACAACTTACCTTTACAAAGTTTGCTTCCTCAATTTAGCGTTTTTTAATAGGAAGTTTACTGCATCTCAGATTCAGTTTGCAGTGAATGTTAGTTGGAAGTAATACTGCTTCAAAACTCTTTGAAATTACATGTATGTGCTCCATTTCTCTGCATAACTTTCTGAATGTCTGCTAGAGCTGTTCCGTATGGGTAGTAGACTGCCTATGCTGCTTATGTTAGAATAGTCAATATACAATGTGAACAGAAGCTAGTTTGTGTCCAGAGCCTGAAAGCCTTGTTTTGAACATGATACAGCAGTTTGGAGAAACAACGAATAGAAGCAGGATGTGGCAAAGAGCAGCAAAGGTTTCAGCACGGATGGTATGAGTCCTCCAGGGTGGTCACCCTTCCTGGTGTGAGTCACACAGCAAACTCTTCTTCTGGCCAGGAGTCCCACAACCCAAGGAGAAGAGAAACATGGGGAGTAGTTAATGGGCAGGATATGGCAGGAGGTCCCCAGAGATCCCATTAGACTGTGTGAGGATGGGAGTCCAGAAATGCCAGCCTCAGAAGCTCCTGTTGGCTTTCATCCTCCTATAAACAGATTTGGATGAACCTGCATCTGCTGTGCCAGCAGAGTCCCTCTGCTGATCATACAATTTATTGCTAGCATGAAATCTGCACTTGGACTGCTTGTGAGCCACATAGGAAGTACCTGTAGGATATTTAATGTCCAGAATTTCAATCTCTACTTTGAAGTCTCAATCAGCACTTCCTACAATTAATTTAATCATCTGAGGCTTTTACCACTTGCCCGTACGGAGCTGCCCCAAATCAAACACTCCGTAGCAGAAGTGACCAGAAGATGACAATTAAATTAAATTTTAAAAAAAGTTTTAAGAGCTTTTCATTTCACTTTGGAATGAAGATAAACTATTTTGTACACTTTTGTGAAAACACAAATAGGATCAGAATATCTAGTCTTGATTCAGAGGTGTGAGGTCTGGGTGTGTCCCATTCTGACTTTGCACGTAGGGAGGAACTGATTTAGAATGAGCTTTCCAGCAATCCATTCTATTGTCCTTTTCCCAGTTGTCCCAGGTCTCCTTCCTACATCCTACCTGTGTCCCAAATACTTAGCTAAAGCAAATGAGAGATTTTTCTTGCACCTGGCCTAAAAATATATCAAAGTCTACTTGAAACGTTTGGATGAAATTTCAGCTACTGAAAACGTTCCAATCAAGTCTCCTCCATGCGACTGTGTGCCAGTGGATAACAAACATGCCTTCAGGTGTTATTATCTGAGGAGCTTTACTTATATGCCTATATAAACAAATAAGTATGGATGGTGGAAGAAAGGATTCTGTGATAATGGCAAATTAGTTTTGTAGTTTAGAGCTAGAGCTGATTGCATTGTTGAAAATGACAGGCCTGAACAAAGATTGTTTAATTAGAAAGGAATCTTGCCGTTACATTGCCGAACTTAGAGCAGGATTAAACTGTTAAGGCTAACATAACAACAGGTTTTTTGCAGAATGCCTTTAACTCCAGCAAAATCCATAGTTCAAGGAACGGGATTGTCTGTTCAACATTAATTGTATCAGTGCACGTGCTGTATTTGAGAATTGTATGAAATGTTATGGTAGGTAGGTAGTGCCCCATAATTTACTCTTGTGACCTTTGTCATATTCAGTGTTTGTTTCTTAGTAAGTTGTACTAATACTGACATTTCTGTGCTTACATTTTTCATTAGGCAATAGGGCAAGATGAAGATGTTTCTCTGTAAAAGAATTACAAAACATGAACTTATCTGCTAAGTAATATTTTGAAGATTAAAAAAAACTACCTAAAATTCTATTTATTCCCAGCTCATTCTTTCAATTAAAATAACCAAGGTATCAGTGTGGATCTTCTATAAAATTTCATAATGGAACAGGATCTCTTACTCTATTAACTTAATGTATTGATATTACGAAGCACTGAAACAGTAATCTGTTCATGGCTGGCTTTCAAAACCTTAACTTAAAATGAACCCTGTTGAGATTTTCAGTTATTTCCATACACTTCATTGCTAAATGTTTTAACTTGACACTTTTATGCTTTTCTTAAAGATTATGACTCGGATGCTATGAGCAGCTCTTACGAATCCTACGATGAAGAGGAAGAGGATGGAAAGGGGAAGAAAATGAGACATCAGTGGCCTTCCGAGGAGGCCTCTATGGATCTGGTGAAGGATGCCAAAATCTGTGCCTTCCTCCTTAGAAAGAAACGATTTGGGCAATGGACCAAACTATTGTGTGTTATCAAAGAAAACAAACTACTGGTAATTTTTATTTTTATCTAGCTATATTTTCTTTGCACCTTTTAGATGATGTATTTATTTTTACAGGAATCTGGGTTTTGGAATATGTTCTGCAAACAGTGGCCAAGTCTACAGTAACCTTACGAAAGTTCAGTCATGATTTACCCAAGAAGCAGAGAAGCACTGAAATTATAAGTGTATCATTTAGCCACTTAGAAGTTTGATTTTTATTGCACTTAAACTTAAATGCAGGCAGTTCCTTGATATTGGAAAGAAACTCTGGCCTATTAGGTTCTAACATATTTCATTTGGAAAAAAAAGTTGCTGAAACTGTAAATCCAATCTTTCATTCCCTGCGGACCAAAAATCTCATAGGGAGCTTTGTGTATGAACTGTTGGATCAGACCGCTGGAGAGAAAAGTCCCTTGTTAGACGGAGAATTCACTTGGCAGCATATGCCGTGGTAATGTATACACTTTAAACTAAACCTTTGCCATCTGTTCTGGCGTAATTACAGATGCAGTATTCACATGATGCACAGCTGCATTATAGAAAGGAAAGAAACAAGTGGGTGTATTTGTTCCTTAAGCATATCTGTTATGGTTCTTTCTGATTGGAGGCACCAGTAAAAGATTCCATAAGTTAGTAAATTATCTGCTCATAGATGTCTCTCTGTTTTCCGAAAAGAGAGCCTAATTGACAGAAACACTCATTTCTGTGTCATTATAAGCGAACTAATGCTTACACTAATAAATAAGTTGGGGTCTTAGGCAATCCCTGTCTTCCTGTCTGGTGCTTCCAACAGTTGTAACTAATTCTGTAACTAATAATTCCTGCAATATCCCAAATGTTAAAAGCTGATTAACAGGTGACAGAACATTTTCTGTAGAACCTCATTATTCGACGCTCTTACAAAATAGCTCTAATGTGTTTGCTCTCCAAGCACATTTATGCTTGTGGCACTATAGGAAATAACAGGATATGAAATTGAGGTATCTGGGTAAGAGGTTTCTGAAAATAACACTTGGAGTTAGTTTGCCCGTTCTCAGTGGTTACTGAGGATTTAATTTTTCTGTCCTCTATTTAAGTGTCGAAAAGAACGTTGATTCCAATTTGGTTTGTATTATATTGTTATAATGCCATTATGCTTAGTCCACATTTTTGTCACCGTATACCAGGATCGTATTAAATTTCAGGACCATCTGAGAACAGCTTGAAGAAACGAATGAACAAGGGGAAAAAACAGATTTTCTCTGAAGTCACACGCTATTTCTTCTACAATTATGTTTGTTGTTCTGTATAGAAATATGTTATTTTTTCTATTTTCATTTCCTTTAGCCACATGTGTGGTCTGAAAAGTGGGGTTTTTTTTCCCTTATAGGGGTTGTCTTTCAGTAATTCTGTAATGGGGATTAAGAAAATAAAAATTCACAATAGGACTCTAACGACCAAGTTACACAAAATTGGTTTATTGTTTGAAGGAGGACTTAGACATTTAACTTATGAGATATACAAGTAAAACAAATATATGTTCTTAGGGATTATTAATTGCTTGTGTTATAAATGCAGCTGTCATCATAAAACCAAAATATTTTAATTAGAATTAGACATTAGAAATACCTTCTGGTAGGGGGAATAATTTTTCACTTAAAGTCCTTTAATATATATACACACACACTTCAGTTTTAGTAATGTATAATTATAAATAAAATATTTAAATTAATATAAAGGGAATTATATGCTGTTTATTGCTTCTTAAAGTGACTAATGTATGTTTTCAAGATTTCATAGCCTGAAACTGTATTTTTTTTTAATATTACAAACTTAAAATCTGTGACCAAGCTAGAGAAACTTTGAGTTAATTAGCTTTGGAGAGGGAAGGAGGATTATGACTGATTTGCAGTGGCTGGTTTAAAGTGGCTGTATTTGCTCAGCCTACGTTGTAGTGTTTATAACATACTTTTAACAGCTACTGTCTTCCTGACAGTTGCATCGTGACATGAATACTGCTGCAGACATGCAAAAGTTCATGTGCTTTTCTCTGTTCACATTTATACTCAGCTATTCTATGTATGCATATATTAATTAGTCTTCTTTATTATCGGATACCTTTTTAGCCTTTCTGCTTATTTGTATGAGTAAAAGCCCAATTTACAGAAGTATATAAAATAACTGGACAATCAAATACACAATTAAACATTGTTCTGTAGTCTGGCACTCTATGATGGCTTGATGAACCTCAACTGTACCAATGTGTTAGAAGACAGGAACAGGGACTAGGTCTATAGGACAAGCGATGTAACGTGAAACCCTTAATCTTCAGATCACCAATTTAAACATAGAGCAGGTCATCAGTGATCCAGCATGAAATGGCTGTTCATTGACAGCACTTACTACTGGGGCAAAAATACATCAGCTAAAAGTCATACAGTTTTATCCAGGAGCTGACAGAGTAAACTAACATGGAGATTTATGCAGTTTTGTGCACTGACTGATTAAAATGAATTAGCTAAAATGTTACCAGCCTGCAACTTTGCTGCTTTTCCACAGTGTGACAATTTTTGCACTTATCTCAAGAAAAAGAACAGCTGAGTAGGGCACGTGCCAGCGGCTTTGTAGCTGTAACATGTAGGCGCTGGCGTAGGTTTGCCTTGATACGCCGGGCTGCTGCTGCAGGGCAGGGTAAGCATCTGCGCTTTAAAGTCTGTACAAGTTTATTCTGGTGCTACATGTGAACACATATCCTAAATCACCCTCTTCCTACCTGATCAAGGTCAAGGTTGAGTCATAAGGATAACGCAGAGAAGCTTAATGCTCTCCATATGTTGTACCTGTCCTGCAATAAAAGTTGTCTATTAATGTCAGTCTGGAAGCTATTTTGCTTTACAGAGGGGATGAGGAGGAGAAATACAAAGTTGGTGTTGGCTGAACTCTGTGGTATGTGGTAAAGGAGTGCACAGAAAATATTGAAATTAAAAAATAGCATTTCTATATAGTAATAACTTTCCTGCAAGGTTCAGAAAGGTGACCTCTAACTTTTGAACTTTCCGTACATTTATTTAGTGTTACAAAAGTTCCAAGGACCAGCAGCCCCAGATGGAGCTGCTCCTGAATGACTGCAGTATCACGTACATTCCCAAAGACAGCAAAAAGAAGAAGCACGAGCTGAAAATCTCGCACCAAGGAGCAGACGCCCTGGTCCTGGCAGTACAGAGCAAAGAGCAGGCAGAACAGTGGCTAAAGGTAAGGGGCGATTCCTGACTTAGAGCTTTTCCACCCACAAAGTGTTTCTACTGCCTGCTCAGTTGCTGTTAAAAAATGAGATACAGACGGTAACATTGAGGCAAATCAAGACCACTTAAATCCTATCTAATTTGGGACCGCAGAAATACAGACTTAACGTTCTGGCCTCAAAGCAACTCCTTGGGCAACCAGCAGCTCCATATTACACCACTGCTGCTGCTGCTGCATATGGTTTTCACTGCTAATTGCACAATAATCTGGCACCGAAAGGTGGCGAATTCCCTTCCGTTTTCATCTGCAGCTCATTTTCCAGAAAGCTTTGGTGGTTAGGGCACACTGGTAGCAAGCCAAAGGTTCAAATATCCTAAGGTGGAAGAGGGCTGGCACCCAGATTGCTTTTTGGAGTGGTGTATATGCATAATGGCCACAGGCTAACCTGGAAAAATCGGACATACCAACCTCGCGATCACCTTTTTTAAAAAGAGGGATCTCTGAGGAGATACCTGTTTGAATTGCTCTGAATGGAGAAAAATCCTTCAGCTTCCTGAAGTCAATTCAAGTTTGCTAATCCTGGTTTAGCAGGGTATCATCTGTTATGGTTTGTTCTGGGAATGCAGACTTCTGAGAAATGGGGTTTTGTCATCTTCCACTCCTTTCTGTTCGGTGTCTGCAAATGTGGAAAATCCCAATGCAAGGGCCGCAGTTTTAGATCCTAACCAGATTACTGGTATTTATGTTGGACTTTGCCAGTCTCAAATGTGGAGGTCAGTGAAGTAGTGTGGGAAACTATCACTGCAGTTTCAGTAGCTTGTTGTAAGACCTTGAAATCCAGCCTTTTAAATGCATGTAAAAGTCTGAATGCATAAGACTCATCAGGCATTCTCCATGCTGCGCTCTGATCTAACCTTATATGGTACTTATTTTTCTAAGAATAAATTGTATTTTTCCAAATACAATCAAATTAAACACATAGGAATTTCCTGATGGCAGATATTTTTTCTGCAGAAGAGGGAGACGTAAAATATAGCTTAAGAGGTATGAGTTCTGCTGTGAGCTAATTTACTAAATGGAAAATAATTCTGTGATTTCCTATTTTGCAATATTTGAATATACCTTTTGGGGGGATTGCGGTTTGTGTGTGTGCGTGTTTGGTTTTGACTGCAAGTTTGAATCTTAGCTTAGAAAATGCCCTCTCTGCTGTCTTTTTAATAGAAGCTAATCACAGCCGTGTATTTGTTAGGCTTCTTCTAACATCAGTATCTTGTTTTAAATTTTAAAATCTGGCATGATCCAAGTGTCCCACTAACTCACCTAAAGTTTCAAAAACACTGATTGGAATGAAAAGAAATTCATAAGTTGTATTCTTTTCCAAGGGAATTCCGCTGTAATTAGATCATAGTAACTGCACCATTATTTCCTGTGTTGTTTTAAACTTGGGTTTAGTAATGCTGGATTCATTGGCATTTATCAGACTTTCTTTCATAAAAAAGTGTTTTTGTTTTTTTTTTTTAATTGTATATAAAGCATTCCCCACACAGGCAGACAGAGCTGTGCTAGATTTTTCCATATCCCAGATGCATTCCTGCTACTTCAAGGAAAAAAAAAAAAAAAGAAAAAAAGATTTTGTACAGTTGCACGTTAACAAAGCTGTGTGTGCCGAGGGTGAATGGCCGGACAGTGTGTTATCTGCAAAGCATTTGGAGGCAGTCTGGCAGCACTTTATTTAGTTCCTTCATGCTGCAAAGCTCTCTATTAATAAAAATTCTTTCAAGTACAGGGCAACACTACTGTACGCTCAACTTCCAAGTCCCCAGCACGGCTGCAGCACTCTCTGTTCTGTGTAGTACAAATTGCCTATCCAACAGCTAACCAAAAATGGTCTGTGCAGCTCTTGCAGCAGTTCCGATGTGTTCAAGAAGAAGTATAGCTTTTTGAGAAAAAAAAAACCCAAAACATTGGTTTTTGTATTTTTAAAAATAGAGCAAAATTTAAGGGAGTTTTTACTGTTATGAAAATAATTATTCTTTTCTCATTCAAGCCTTACTTAAGACGAGCTTCTGAAAATCATGTGTGCCCTTGTTAAGAAGTTCCTATGCTGAGAAAGAGATCACTGCTTTGTCTTGGGAGAAATGCTTTGAGCTTTCCCTGCCTGTCACTCAGAGAGGCAGGGTCATCCCCAGCTCTGTCGCCTGTCTATGATTTCTGTAGTTAATAAAATGGTTAGATTCAGAGATTGACAATGAGAAAGTCTCTGCAACCATGTTTTAAAATCATAACATGCCTTCTCTGTCAAAGATACTGTACCTGTAGGTGTCAGTGGAGCCAGGTTATCACTCAGGAAGGCATTCTCGTGAATTCATATGTAAGTGTTAAATTAAAGCTTTACTCTTGAGCCTGAAAAGCTCAGAATGGCTTTGGAGGCCAGATTTCCCCATGAAAACTAAACCAGATTATTTTTTTTAAACTCAGATGTAATCGGTATGAGATACATTTACTTAAGCAAACAATTTTAAAATAGCTATTGGAAGACAAGTGCGAAATAAATGCAGAATATTTTAGACCTTTTTTGTGAAGATGACACCAAAAAAGCCAGCTGATAAACCTAGTGCAAATTGAAGTCTAGACTGGAAACCACAAAGGGAGTTTCAGGTTTACCAGCTAACAAATGCTTGATGAAAAAAGATAGCTGATGTCACCAAAGAGCCTGTCAAGCTTTCAGAGCAAGGAGCGTAACTAGTATAAATTCAGGATAGAGCTGAGATCATAGCAGTAATATGGAGTGCAACTTAAAGTGGTGGAATTTTCCAGACTTGAGTCCTAAAATGTTCCCACAAAAATGTACATGAAAAAATGTGTGCAGTTACACACTCAGACCCAAACATGAGCTTTTTCCATGCGCGCCTGAGTATATGTGCATCTGTGTGTGCTTTTGTGCATTTGTGGTCAAGTCGGGTCTTAAATCTGCCTATTTGTCTCAGCACATCCAACGGACTGGTTGAAACTGCATTTATTTGTCAGCGTCCCTGGAAAATGCTACATTAAAAATAAAAGGACTACTAAGAACATGACACTACAAGAAGATGCTTGTTTAGTGGCTTCATTCATATAGGTGAATGTGTTCTGTGTGCAGGACCTTCAGCCTAGGCCAGAGAAAACTGCTCTTAATATTAAAAATACATGGATGCCAAAGAAATTAAGTTCTGAAGTAGCTTCTTGTAGAAGACTGGTAGAAGAAGGAAATGGTCATTGTGTTTGGTCCCAAGGCCTTCTCTTTCTCTTAGCATTGCCTACTGCGAAATGTATTTCTGATTTATCATGCATGAGAGGTAATCCATCATTTTGGAGTACTGCTCTTGGTTTTCATTTTTCCCTAATGTTAGGGACCCTTTGTTAACTTCTCTTCATTTTACGATGTTCAGCCATTTTGCAGCAATCATCTTTTCAGTTGAGGGTCTGTAATTGAGCAGTGAATCTTTCAGGCATAAGTAGACATTTCTGCGTCTAGCATTTTGACAATGTTCAGTCAGTTCTGAACTTGTTGTGATAAGAGAGATTTTTTGCCCTGAAGGGAGAAGAAAATTAAGACTGTATCCAGCCATCCAAAGACCCTGCAACACTCCTTGCAGGGCTGTTAATCTGGTTGTTTTACCCCATTCCCATGTCTGATAACCGTATGTTGTCTCGTAAAAGTCTTCGAAAACATCTTTGTTTTCACTGCCCTGAGCTTAGTGAGGGGAGTCAAGTAACTTCAGGGCTCCATTCTTAATGTGGACTGAGTTTAACTGAAGAATAAACTACTGACAGAGCTCTTCTTTTTACCAATTTAAATCGGCACAAAGCTGAGCTTGTAACTGTAAACATTGTGTGGCTGGTTTTACTTTCTATGGGAATTTCCAGCTAGAGATCTCAAAACACTTCAAACATTACTTTCTTGGCTTAAGTAATGTTCCCCAAAGAGGTTATTATCTCCATTTTGTAGCTGAGTCAAGTGCTGAATGATCGTGCATTAAAGCTAACTGGAAAAAATGTGTTTGAGGATGTATACTCGGTACAAGTGATTTCCATATAGCGTTTGTTAGTTTATAAGTAACTTCAGGAACAGACTGTGTCCCTTAGGCAGTCAGGCTGGGTTCTTTCTCCACTGCACACCATCACCAGCAGTGAAGGCTTTGCAAACTAAATTAAACCTTCCAGGACTTACTTGTCTCAAAGAGGTGGTTTTAGATACCTTGGTAGAAATCACGGCAAGGTCAGGATGTTTGCATAAGAAGTATTTAGGGCATGATCTGGAGACACGGCAGACCGAGCTGCGTGTGAGGGCTTTGGCCAGCCTGCAGGACTGCTGCCAGCGTGCTTTGACAGAGCTGGAGTACCCCATCCTGGCTGTGAACCAGAGTGTGTTTGTGGAACCGGCACCATGGAAAACAATACATTACTTAAAAAAAGCAAATGCATATGTAAATTTAAAAAAATCCATTGGTGAATACAGAACCACAAACATCCTATTTGCTTTTTTTCTCAGGGGTAAGTTTTCTTTAAGTTCCTGGCTAAAATCACTAATCCAAGCTGTAGCAGATCTCAGCGCAGAACCCAGGAGGGCTGAGACTTGATCCCTTGCTTTCACCATGAGATAGTATTCCTCCTCTCTCCTACTTGCGGCTTTGGATGGAAAATTATTTAAATCATACCTAGGTCAGATTTACGGCCTGAAGTGCGGTCTGCATCCCTGCACCGCCTGGGCTGAGGATGCGTCTCCCCTTGCACAGGGTACCTCTGCCCTTGCAGCAGCAATGCCTCCAGCCGCCCTCCCCAGCCACCCAGCGCCTCCTTCCCTGGGCTCTGCCTGATCCAGTGGCCATATATGGCAAAAGACTTCATGGTAATACCGCAGGAGAAAGGATACAGGAATTGTCTTGGTTGAATATGTCAGAGAAGTATTTTTAAGGGGATATGCAGGCACTAAAGATAGGCTTGCTGGCTGCTACTCCGCTAGAATTTCATCCCCACTTTGCGCAGACAAATGGCAATAAGGCAGAAAGGTGAATCTTTTCAGGGTAGGGGATGCTTGAGAATAATGTTTTCCAGTACAGAAGGTAAAGGGGGGTTTCTTTTTGGGACTTAAAGCACAGGCTATGATGTGAATAATTTCTGCTTTTCCTCTGATTTATCTAGGTAAACTCCTTGGGGCATTTCTTCTCTGCAAAATGCTAAGAGAGTTTTGGTCCTCTCTTAAAGAGGAGGAGATTGATGCTAATGTATGTAGTTTGTAAGGGTCCAAAAGAAAGAACATGAGAATTTAGTCGTGCCAAAACGACAAAAAGTCCCAGGAAGTCAGTACTCCTCCAGCACCGAAAAAGGAGTGTTTCAGGAATGAGAAATACTGAGTTACTCCTGGAGACAAACCCTTTTCCCTCTGCTGTGTTGTGCATAAGCAGACTTCAGCTTTACTATATTCCTGTGTTCAGAGTGAAGCAGCAGAGACAAGCGGCAGGGGATTCAACCCGTCCCATTTCTAGCAGTACCTGTACTTGCAAAACACGTGGGTAGATGGGGACGGGGCGTGGGTTGGCTGGATGGATTTCTAGCCTGGTTACATACAGAAGTGAAGCAGATGTGCAGTCAGGCCGTCAGCTTTCTCCCTAATCACTTTTGAACTCAATCACATTAAAAGTGTGAGCCTCTCCAGCGAGTTTCACGAAAACACAAGACGAGATGCTGTAATCACATCCCTGTGGTGAGCACAGCCTGTAGCTTGAACTCGTCCCATGGTATCGACCAGGAGAGAGTTCTGCAAGCTCCTCAAACGCAGGAGGACTCAGTCTTATTCCTTGTCAGGTCCCAAAGAGGTCAACTACAAGGAACCAGCTGCAAATTTAGTACTTTTACTCAAGTTTGTTGGGTTTCTGTGTGGCAGGGTCTGGCTGGCAAGCAGCTGGCTTTCTGCTCTTACTGCATAGCCTGTGCTTTTTATCTGAAGCCTGGATCTTTGAAGGTAGCTGGAAAAATCTAATTTGATTCTTCTGACTTTGCATGTAGGGTAAGTATTTTGCCTCCAGTCATGGTGTGTCATTTAAAATATGAAGGTTTTATAGTAAAAGTTAGTGCTTGTGTAAGATAGTTTTAAAGAGAGAAGTATTCCAGACACACCACGTGGCAGAAATTCCACTGACTTCACCCATCACTGTCAATGGCTCGGGGCAGGGAATCTTTCCAGCTTTGTACCTGCAAATATTTCCCTTCTGTTCCTCATGTCACTGCCGTCAATGCAATACGCTGGTGTATATCCTGATCCAGCTGGGGATTCAAGACCTTTGTATAACATAAATAAGGAATAATAATATAGTTCGGGCTGCACAAGCTTTTTCCAGGTCTGCATTTGAAAGAGCCAGTTCTGAAGCCTACTAATTGTAACATGGTAATGATAATTGTGGTATTTAAAATTCTTGCAATGGAATAACAGATTATTTTAAATATATTTAGTTTTGAGGCTATCCAAAGAAATGAAAGGTCTTCAGTTTTCTGATTACATTTCTTAATATATTTTAAATATTTGAATACATAGTCTGTTTATGATCTCAGTTTGATTTTCCTGGCAGAAATACGTAATGCATTTGTGGTGAGAAAAAGAGAATGATTTCCCTATTCTAATGTGTGGGAAAACTTAAACTATTCATGGAGTATGCGCCATTACAAAGTATTCTCAGCACAGCCTTCCAGATTATGACATTTTATTAAAAATAACACTTTTGGGGATTTTCTTTATTTGCTTTCTAGTTTTGAAGCCACTGAGATACATTTATTCATATTTTCACACATTTCATTGCAATGGATAAAAGCTTGCTGACCTCCTTTCCCCACTCTCACTCATGATTTTTTAATGAAAATAGTGATCTTTTGTTTTCATATGACTCCAGGAGACTGCATAGAAAAAACTGACAAAAACGCCGAGTCTTATGATCGAAATTATGCAAGTTGGCAACACTGGTGGAATGTTTTATCCTTAAAATTTTGAGTTAAAGCTATAAGCATGTGAAAACCACATTTATAATGGCAGCTGTCTGCAAATGTAATTATAGAGAGAGCATCCAGGCAACCATTATATATTAAAGGCATTTCATCCTGGTGAGCTGTAGAAGCATCAGTTTTATGCCGTGCATTGAACACAATTATATTGCACATAGAATGTGATGAGCAAGTCTTTGCCAGTGAACCCCTTGAACCCAAATGAAGTGTTGGATCCTTGAATATGCATTTACTTCAGATCTTGCCGTGAACTTGCATTTGATCGTGTGTAATTTTTTTAATCAAAATTTAATTACAACCCAATTAAACACTTTAGCTTCTCCTTAAATATGTGAGGTATGATAAGAACCGGATTTACTTGAGTGCATGACTTTGCACATACTATTCAGTTAGTGCTGCCAAATCATTTCCCTCAGTTCTGTCTGTAACTCCCATTACTATCTGCCTTTGCCAAAATTAACTAACTGTGTGGTGTGAGCAGATGCTGAAAACATGAGCCATTGAATCAGGGTCATGCAGGAGACAGAAATGAATGTTCCCAGAAACTCTATGGTCACATTTCTCGAGGAAGAAAACAGCAGTGTATTTACACCATACTGAGGACCAGGAATTAAAAATAAAACAACACACACACATAAAAAAAAATAAATCTTAAGATTTTGGGGCATTTAGGGCTACGTTTAAATCTGAAGTGCAAATGCTCTGCAACAGATATATCTAAATGTTTTGTTACAAAGGACACCAAGTGCCATGAAATACTGTGCTTATGTTTCTAGGACAAGATATAGGTTCAGACAGTCAAGAAAGGATGCTGAAGTGCTTTAAGATGCTAGCTCAGAAATAAAAGTGTAGGTTCATTTCCCTGCTCTGCTTAGAGTTTTTTATGTGACATTGAACGAGTGATTTAATCT
The DNA here is from genome assembly GCA_003993805.1 of Himantopus leucocephalus. Lineage (NCBI taxonomy): Eukaryota > Metazoa > Chordata > Aves > Charadriiformes > Recurvirostridae > Himantopus > Himantopus leucocephalus. Next base: position 87,271,271 of record RSEF01000004.1, on the reverse strand, counting down.
TTCTTTTGTTCCCGAGTTCTCCATCTGTAAAATGGGGCTGGTGCTCTTTCTTTCTTTATGGCATATAGTGCCTGTAATTTATGATGTGTTCATGAGTTGTAGCAATAGAGTCTTTTCAAGCCCATAAACATTTGATTTGTATAGCTTCACCCTTAAAGGGAACTTCAGTGCTGTGAAAGTACTGTTTGGTGCCATCTTTAGCTCTTCAATGGTTTCCACATCGAAATGGCTCCGTTCAAAACTGCAAAGATGTTGTTTGCTGTTTTGCTTTTCCTCTCCTTTAAAGAAATCCGGATTTTGACAGTTAGCTAATTGCTGTTTTCCCTGGAACTGGGAGTTCTCAGGACAGATCCTTCTCTCCGCCAGCCAGGCTTGCTGTAAACAGTGTGAAGGGAGGAGCTGGATACGTAAACACATGCACTTACATGTAAAGGGGAAGGTTTGCATGTTTGCAGCAATGCTTGCAGCAGAGTAGGGTGCCTTTCTTTCTTAGCGCACTTGGGTCTGCTGTCCTTGCGTGGCTGCGTGGCTGTTATCAGTGGTGTGGAGCTCAGCACCCACTTGGCATGAATCTGGATGGAGAGTCGGGACCTGTTCTCATCAGCACAAGCTATTTCAGACTCATAATGGGCTGATGGTAACCTCACGCGAGATAAAAAACTTAATTATGCCTATAGGGAATCATCAAATGTCTTTACTCATTGTGTATTTTGACATACATATAGTTTAAGGTTTTAAAGCTCGTCCTCAAATTCTGTCAAAATCTCCGTGAATTTGGTTCTGGATTTTTCTTTAACTTTTTAAAAGCAGACTGAATGCCATTCCCATTTCCGAGAACACATTTAGAATTACTTTGACCTATACCTTTATGTCAATGTGCAAGCATAATACAAAAATACCACAAAATACCACTGTGCAGTATTAACTGTAAGTCGATCAGCACTTCATTAGTTCTCCAATAGCAAAATAAAAAAAGCAGCTGGGTAGTGTATTATGCAAAACTCTTGTCCTTTGACATGCGGGACCTTGGATCTAATCCCACTTTTTCATCATCATAATGAAATTAATTTGGTGGTGTCAGCTGAGTTCGTATTGCAAAACTAGCACATGGAAATCAGCAACGCCGTTGGTTTCTTTACTCAGGAGAGCCTTGGAGCTTAGCTTGTCTAGAAACTGAAACCTTCCACCTCTAGGCATTATGTCTGCTCCAGGTCGTACATGAAATGACCTGGGGAGGCAGCGTGGTGAAGTTGGTGTCGTGGCATGCTGCCTGACACCTGCCAGCCTAGTAAATGTCCGTGGGATTCTCCTTCCCATCTCCCTTCATGTTCATATATAATTTCTCTGATTTGTATTTAATGAATAATTAATAAGTTTTGCCTTGTCTCCTAAGGTTATAAAAGATGTGTGCAGCAACTGTACAGGAACGGTAGACTCGGATGGGCCGTTGTCTAGTTCTCCAGTGCACAAGACAGAGCTGGAAAAGGTAAAGTTATCAAAATGATGAATGCAAAATTCCTTGTGATTACTCATTTTAGACGCATTGCTAGGCACTGCATGGTTTAGGGGATGTTCAGGAGACAAAGCTGAAACTGAAATTAGGTTCTGGATTTCAGGTATTAACTTCTTCATTTTAGACCATTTTCTGGGGCAATCTTCAATAACTTGTGTTGACTGGTGCTACTGACTAGTGCACAGACTATTAACTGACTGGTGCACAGACTATTAACCCCTGTGTCGTTTTTGTCTGTTTGGATACATGCACACATCCTACAGAATTAAGACTTCTNTAACTTTTTCATTTTAGACCATTTTCTGGGGCAATCTTCAATAACTTGTGCTGACTGGTGCTACTGGTTTAGACTATTAACCCCTGTGTCGTTTTCGTCTGTTTGGATACATGCACACATCCTACAGAATTAAGACTTCTGCCCCATCTATTCATTTGGTCACAAACAACCAGCAGACTGGCTTGTATCCATTAGCAGCTTCGCTTTAGCCATTTAGGGTGCAGACTAAGCAGGTCTGATACTTGTGCTGTGATGGAGAGACACTCTCCATTAAGTGCAAAGAGCAAGCAGGGATGTGACCCTCAGGGAAGAATAGCTGAAGATAATACAAAAGTTTTAAGGGAAAGTCTTTTGTTATTGAGAATTTAGTTCATTCAGAGCTCCCTGGGCATGCTGAGGTCACTGTTTTGGCAGACCCTTTCAAGCATTTGTGCCTCAACAGAGAAACTTGGCTGTTCACATGTGGTTGTCCCTGCTGCCTTGACTCAGCAGGATGTGAGAGCAAGAATTAGGAAGGAGAACAACCCTGCAGTGAGCAATCAGTACATTACCAGCGCGGATTTAAGCCCCTGCTCTGTTGAGGTGTCCACGTGAGCAGACCCATCTGTAGACTCTGCTTAAAAGTCCCACTGACAAATGTTTCGTCACCAAATTCCTGGTGGCAAATTCTGCCCCCTTGGTGGAAGGACGCTACAGTCAGTGGTGTTACATTGCATTGCACGTGGGATAGTAAGAGCAAAGCATGTTCCATGACAGCTCAGACCTCCTGATTTCCCAAGGCAAAAGCTGTTGTGTGTGCATGCTTGCACACACCTGCAGACTACTAAGAAAGTAACTGAAAGTGTCATAAAATATTTATTTTCTAAAATGCATGCTGTGAAAAAGGGTAGCAAAACTTCTCATTTGTTTCTTTTTGGGGTAATCTGTACATCTTCTTCGTGGCTTCACTACTTACGAGTAATGTGGTTACCAAAACTGTGCCAGCATAAGCTCTTTCCCACGTCATCCTATATGTCATATGCAACCATTACAGAATAATCAGTGCTAAAAATTTATTTCAAAAGCCTCTTTTTTGTGGATATTGAACGTACTGAAGCACCATGTAGAAGTGCACTATTTTCTGATTAGTTGTAATTGTAAATGCCTATGTGAAGCTTTTTAAAGAGATAATTTTAAAGTTATTCTTATCTGATCCATGTAATTGTTCATTCCTTATCAGATTAATAAACAACAACATTTAGAGTCTAGAAATTAATTAAAAATATATTGTGTAATAAGAGGCATTGAATTGTGATTATTTCACTGTTTGGACTGTACTTTCAAATATAGACCTATTTTGTGGTCTCTGTGCTTTGTTAAAGTCGTATGTGGCAATGTAAAAAAAACCTCTGAAACTGAATTTTTTACTATCTTCTATTTGTCTTCCAAGTGGATGAGAGCTTGAAATGTGTTATATTTCACGTTAAGCATACTTGTAAATTGACTCATGAGACTTCATTTGGCAAAGGTGCCAACATTGTATGTCAGCTAGTCTCTTTGTCCCTGCAGAAGCTCTCATCTGAGAGGCCAAGCTCAGATGGGGAGGGTGCTGTGGAAAATGGCATCACTACCGCGTGCAACGGAAAAGAACAAGGTACGTCCCAGATGCCGAGATGCTTGGAGTAAATAATATGTGCATATAGAGAGCGATAGGTAGTGAAATACCTGGCTTTTATCTTTTAAAAATAGGCAGTAAAGTTTTTAAATATTTTTATTAGGTTTAAATTTCACTTGAAAGGTGAATTATGTCAAGAGTGAGTCCTTAAAATTTTGCAGTATCAGAAGGCATTTGATGTTGTCATTGTGCAGGTAAAATCAATATAATTAGTGTAAGGAAACAATATAGAAATTTTGACTTAGCCTTTTGTGTGTTCAAAAGTACAGTTTTTCAGAGCTTGATCAGCCACTATAGGCAACTAACAGTTGCTTTTATTAACTGTAAGTGTATAGTGGCAACATAAATTGAGGGTGTATAGCTTCTAAGCAAAAAAGCTATCATTGAATAGAAGGAAAGAATCATTTATTATATATATATGTATGTATACACATCTGTACACAGTTTATATATATGTGTGTATACACAGATACATATATGTATATAAACTATTATGTATCATTATTAACATACTGAAATGTATATAATCATGTAATATCAGTGGGTTTGTGAGTGTATATGTATATAACCTTAGGTATGCTACTTTGAAGTCATGCATGTTTTGTAGTCCTTATAATCTAACAGAGGCACATCCCAAACCCAGAGGGAATTTTGTCTGAGTTATAGCTAAACCACTCAGCCCCTATGCTCTCTTCCCTACCCCCCTCTCTGCTTCCCAAAGCAGAAGAAATTCTGTGACTTTGTTAACTTGCCATATAGCAATGATATCGTTTAGATAACACATTTTTCTGCAGCTGTCAAGCTGAAGGGTAATGTGAGCTGCAGTGAGCACAATGTCGATACTGGCCCTGGTGCCAGTGCTGTCTCGCCTTTTGACTCATTTCCTTTATCTTCTCCCAGGGTTGTTTTCCAACATTTCCTGACTGTATGGATCTTTGACATACCCAACGGTATGGCACAATGTCAGGTTTTGTGGTTTCTAGAAGTTGTGGTACATGGTTAGATTTCACCCTATAAAATCTTCTACTAAGCTTTCAAAAACACAGTACTGTTTGAGCCTGTGAAACCTGCTGAGAAACATCTGTGACCCAAAATTTATGTTGTCTGTGATGTCCAAAAGTGCCTGGTGGCTCAGGTGCCCTATGGGAGACATGCTGATGGAGCATGTGCTGCTGGAAAACCAGCCCAGCTAAGATGCCTCAAGGAGGGTAATTAAAAATACCAGTTGCTTTTGAAAATTACCTTCAATATGTAGTAATAAAAATAATAGGCATTAATGACTGCAAGGAGATTAAAATATCCCTGGCATCATTTTAAGTGGTTCTGGATGAAGTTACACTGTTTTTTTAAACAATGGATAGGAAACGCTTAAGGGAGTACGTGGGAAGGGAGACTCCGGAAAGCAGTCATCTCCAGCCGTCACCCATCAGCCAGCCTCTGCTCCACTCTTAACCAGCTGCTCGTTTTGCTGTGGGGAAGGAAACGAGAAGAAAAGACTTTTGTGACAAAAAAATCACTGGCAGTCAGGCAACCAGTGTATTCTTTAGGCTCGAAAAGATTAAGTCATGAAGGCCTTATTTCTGCTGCCTCTCAGTTCTGCAGAATAAAACAGCAGTGTGAAGGGAAGATAGAACAGGAAAACAAAACAAAAAAAAACCCCATTGAAATGGGCTTATTCCACTGCCTGTTTGTGCTGCTGAGAATGGTTTCTTTGGGCTTCTGTCTCAGAGAAATGAGTTTTTCTCGGTCTCTGGCTATTTTCTATGCTTTTCATCTTCTTCCGACTCAACAGCCACAATTGGGCATCGGCTGCTGTTGCGTGGGGCGGAAACCTGTCTGGGGGCAGGTGCTGCCTTTGGGTCTTCCCTCGGGCAGGGAGTGACATGAGCAGATGGGACAGGTGGCCTTCGTCCCTTTAACATGGGAGCTTGATGCATGTTCAGAGAGCACAATATAAGTTGTGAACACCCCTCCCTTAGGAAAAGAGAATTAGACCTTTGCCTGCACGTGTGTGTTGCTGTATTGGAGTTTGCTGGTGAACTGCAATGCGTGCCTGAAAAGCTGCCTTTTCCCCTCAGCACCACGTGCAGCAGGCGACAGATTTGTACAGTCTTGGCTACAGATGCAATTTCTAAATAATGTTCCATGATTGCTAACAATTAAACTAAATATGATAGACTATCCCATTGTGAGTCCCAAACTGCTTCTCTATTTCTGTGCATTTTTCTTCCCAGTTCATCAATTCATACAGTCATTTTTCCTGTGAACATTTTGTTCTTTTTTTTTTCCTCAGTTTACAAAAGTCCATAGCCACTAAATGTTCACTGTTGCAAAGAGAATTGATATGTCAGGGATAAAGTTACAGCAGCTCAATCAGTAACTATCCTAAATGTATTTTTCACCAAAGTCATGTATCAGGGCAAGTTGATGGATAATTTTGCTACTCTGTCAGTTAGCAGAGAGACTTTTGCTCTGTTGATGGAATCCTAATTAGGCTTAATGCGACTTCTAAAAGTTCATTTCATTTTGTTTGTTTTGTTTTGCAACTAAAGAGTCGTCTTTTCTGATTCTATTTACTCTTAGAAACTTTTTTTTTTTTAATTTTTCAACAAGTTTGTTAGAATTTTAGTCAGGTAGACCCTTTTAAAAATTATAACTTTAGTCCTCGCCATGTTACATTTCAGCAGTTTAACATGTCTCAGTGCACAGAGCTGTACTATTACTAGTATCGTATTAAGTTAAAGGAAGCACAGACTGGAAGTTAGCAAAATACCACTTTTCAACAGAGCTTTTTCTTTCAAGCCTGCGTGATCACAAAAAGTGCCAATTTCTAAGCATTGAACGCTTATACTGATCCCACTAATTGAATTGTTAGTATTTCCTTTGTAAGTCTTGTCTTTCTAAAAGGCCCATTGTGGTAAGATACCTTAACCTAATTGTACATGGCAGGGGCATTTTTGCTAGGCAAGCATAGGCTGTCTGTGCTGTATACTTAATTGTTGAAGTATTTTGAGATAAATGTTTAGGAACAATGAAGGATCGTCTGACTGGATTTTTATTCTCATGTGTATGAGCTAAATTTATATGCAGATAGCTCAGTCATACTGATAAATTAGATGATGACTGGTGTGGAAAGAGACTTTCAACTTGATTACAGCTGGCTACACTGCAGCGCACTTCCTCAAGTGCACTTCATCTCTTACGGAGATGAGCCAGTGTCTCCTGAGGTAGTAGGAGCCCACAAGTAAACACCAGGGAAATACTTCAAAGGATTTAAGGGGTGCTCCTCTAGGAGGGTGACATGGCCAACAGCCCAGCTGAAGTGCCTCTACACCAATGCGTACAGCATGGGCAACAAAAAAGAGGAGCTAGAAACCATTGTGCAGCAGCAAAATTATGATTATAGTCGCCATCATGGAAGCATGGTGGGGTGACTCGCACAACTGGAGTGCTGCAATGGATGGCTATAAGCTCTTCAGAATGGATAGGCAAGGAAGTAGAGGTGGTGGGGTAGTCTGTATGTTAGGGAGTGTTTTGTCTGGCGCTTAATGGTGGTGACAAGAGGGTTGAGTGTTTATGCGTAATAATCAGGGGAAAGGCCAAGGTGGATATCATGGTGGGAGTCTGTTAAAGACTGCCCAACCAGAATCAAGAGGGAGATTAAATATTCTATAAACAGCTGAAAGAAGTCTCACAGTTGCTAGCCGTTGTTCTCATGGGGGACTTCAACTTACCACATATCTGCTGGAAATACAGTATAGCAGAGAGGAAACAGTGTAGGAGATTCCTGGAGTGTGTGGAAAATAACTTCCTGACACAGCTGGTGAGTGAGCCAACTAGGGAGGGTGCTCCACCGGACCTGTTGTTTGTGAACAGAGAAGGATTTGTGGGTGATGTGACGGTTGGAGGCCGTCTCGGGTGTAGCGACCACAAAACGACAGAGTTTTCGATTCTTGGAGAAGTAAGGAGGGGGGCCAGCGGAACTGCTACCTTGGGCTTCTGGAGGGCAGACTTTGGCCTGTTTAAGAGACTGGTTGACAGACTTACTTGAGAGGCGGTCCTGAAGGGCAAAGGGTCCAGGAAGGCTGGACATTCTTCAAGAAGGAAAGCTTAAAGTCACAGGAGTAGGCTGTCCCCTTGTGCCGAAAGATGAGCCATCAAGGAAGAAGATCGGCCTAGCTGAACAGGGAGCTTTGGCTGGATCTCAGGGGACAAAAGAGATCTTACGACCTTTGGAAGAAGGGGCAGGCAGCTCAGGAGGACTACAAGGTGGTTGTGAGGTTATGCAGGGAGAAAATTAGGAGGGCCAAAGCCCAACTACATCTTAATCTGGCTACTGCCGTAAAAGACAATAAAAAAATGTTTCTATAAATACGTGAAAAACAAAAGAAGAATCTCCATCCTCTATTGGATGTGGGGGCAAACGTAGTGACCAAGAATGAGGAAAAGGCTGAGGTACTTAATGCCTTCTTTGCCTCAGTCTTTAATAGTAAGACAAGTTGTTCTTTGAGCACCCAGCCCCCTGAGCTGTGAGACAGGAACGGGGAGCAGAATGAAGCCCCCATAATCCAAGGGGAAATAGTTAGAGACCTGCTACACCACTTAGACACACACAAGTCTATNAAGTTGTTCTTTGAGCACCCAGCCCCCTGAGCTGTGAGACAGGAACGGGGAGCAGAATGAAGCCCCCATAATCCAAGGGGAAATAGTTAGAGACCTGCTACACCACTTAGACACACACAAGTCTATGGGGCTGG
>RSEF01000004.1:87202875-87262970 GCA_003993805.1 Himantopus leucocephalus | reverse complement strand
CACAGCATCCTCCTGGAGAAACTGGCTGCTCATGGCTTAGGCGGGCGTACTCTTTGCTGGGTTAAAAAACTGGCTGGATGGCCGGGCCCAAAGACTTGTTGTGAATGGAGTTAAATCCAGTTGGTGTCTGGTCACAAGTGGTGTTCCCCAGGGCTCAGTATTGGGGCCAGTTCTCTTTAATATCTTTATCAATGATCTGGACAAGGAGNTGCTTGAGGGTAGGAAGGCTCTACAGAGGGATCTCAACAGGCTGAACCGATGGGCCGAGGCCAATGGTATGAGGTGCCGGGTCCTGCACTTGGGTCACAACAACCCAACGCAGCGCTACAGGCTTGGGGAAGTGTGGCTGGAAAGCTGCCCATCAGAAAAAGACATGGGTGTGTTGGTTGACAGCCAGATGAATATGAGCCAGCGGTGTGCTCAGGTGGCCAAGTAAGGCCAACAGCATCCTGGCATGCATCAGAAACAGTGTGGCCAGCAGGACTAGGGAAGTGATTGTCCTGCTGTACTCAGCACTAGTAAGGCTGCACCTTGAATACTGTGTTTGGTTTAGGGCCCCTCATGACAAGAAAGACATTGAGGTGCTGGAGTGTGTCCAGAGAAGGGCAACGAAGCTGGTGAGGGGTCTAGACCACAAGTCTTATGAGAAGCAGCTGAGGGAACTGGGGATGTTTAGCCTGGAGAAAAGGAAGCTGAGGGGAGACCTTATCGCTCTCTACAACTACCTGAAAGGAAGTTGTAGAGAGGTGGTTGTCTGTCTCTCTTCCCAAGCAACAAGTGACAGGACAAGAGGAGATGGCCTCAAATTGTGCCAGGGGAGGTATAGGGTGGATATTAGGAAAAATTTCTTCACTGAAAGTATTATCAAGCATTGGAACAGGATGCCCAGGGAAGTGGTTAAGTCACCATCCCTGGAGATATTTAAAAGACCTGTAGGTGTGGTGCTTAGGGACATGGTTTAGTGGTGGACTTGGCAGCGCTAGGTTAATAGTTGGACTTGGTGATCTTAAAGGTCTTTTCCAACCTAAATAATTCTATGATTCTGTGATTAGATTAAATTAAATTAGCTTGATTTTTGTTTTTCTTATCCTTTGGAATGCCATGATTTTTATAGCACAGAGGTTATTTATAGGCATCCACTTTAAAGAAAGCATATAATGTTTATCTCATTGCAGTCTGCAACTTTTGTACAAGTGTTCATCTTGCACAGGATTGTTTGTCTGAACTACTATTTTGGTTCAGGTTCTCTCTATTCATTGATTAATTTAAACACACTAAAATACACACTTCTGCTTTCTTGATAGTGAAGAGGAAAAAAAGTTCAAAAACAGAAGCCAAGGGCACTGTGACTAAAGTAACAGGGAAAAAAATAACGAAGATCATTGGTTTAGGAAAGAAAAAGCCATCAACAGATGAACAGACTTCATCAGCTGAAGAAGATGTTCCAACATGTGGTAAGTGATTTCTCTCCTTGAGTCTTTAAAGCACACTGTGATTAAAACTTTATAAAATCTATCCTAGAAATGCCTCTAAAATCGCTTTTGCTGCTATAATTCTTTCCCCAACATCAGTGTCTGCAAAAGGAGTAATCAAGAGCTTTGAAAAGAGACTAAAAGAACTTGACTTTTCAAATAAAATGTTAGCACAGGCTCAGAAGAAATATCATTGCTCTTTGCAAAGGTGAGGGGGAAGAGAAGCGTGGACAAAAAGCAGAAAGGAACAAGAGCTATTTTCAAACAAATTGGTATAAAATGAATATAGGCTGGACTATGACATAAATTTAGGCTAGGAATTAGAAGAAGGTTCTTGGGAAGGGATCAAGTCCTTTATGATGGATTGTGGTGAGGTTTTATGGGATAGCAATCAAAACAGCAGTCAACCGGCCTCAGCCAAAGTCATTTGAGTTTCATTGTGGGTTCCTGAAGTGGTACATATTGGGCAAAACTTAAATGAAGTTAACAAATTTATAGTAAGCTGTTTTAACTCCTAATGTTGATCACTCCATATGACAGCCGTAATGCTTGGCAGCACCAAGGAAGCATATAAAAAGATATGCAGAAAATGCTTATGTTTTGTATCTTAGCTGTTAATGTTTGCTCAAAATGTAGGACTTTGTGCAATGCACTTAGCTGATGTCCTCACAGCTCTGGTATTTTCAAACAATGCAATGTATTTACATTCTCCTGTTTGCCTTCTGGTGCTCCTGTATTAAGTAACACTTCCATATATGAATAGGGTTGCACCCACCCTTCTCCCAGTCCCTTCCAAAAAAGATTTCCATAGAAAGAAAGCTGTGAAGTACTCGCACCAGATTCTGAATTTGGATTTGCCTTTTCCCCTTTGACTAGGAAAACTTTGGGAAACCCAGAATTCTGTGATTAGGCAGCAGTTGGCAGAACCCATCAGTGTATGAGGTGTGATAGATGCTCGCCCAATGAGAAAGAAGCAGATCCATGGACCACCAGTGAGAACTTCTTAGATCACAGGTGGCTTCTAAGCCACACTTTGGGAATCATTCACATAAGCAATCTTTGATTAAATAAGTGTGTGTATATGTGTCTATACATCAGCTAAGTACAGATGTGATTTATCAACAAAAAGAACAGCTGGGAAAAGCTGTGTCCAGCCAGATGCATTGTCCGAAGCATCTGGCTTCCATAAAAGCTCAAACTTCCGGGGTCTCATAGTCCATTGATTATTCTGTATTACATGAGACGTTAACCACAGCTGTACAATCCGATTCCTAGTATTTCTATCATTATTTCAGATATGGACATAAATACAGCCATTACTATTGCCTGCATTTGGCTCTACTGAATGCCACTTGCTGATTTTGTAGGAAAATATATGTGTCTAGGCTTTGGTCATTGCAGGAAGTCTTTGCAGGAGTTTCTCACCACCAGAAATTTGGCTCAGTGCAATGCCCTCTGTGAGGTTGCTCCATAGTTGAAGGCTTTTACACTTTAAAAGGCTCTACCTCCCATGAACAAAGAGAGAAGCTCAGCAGGGCTCTAGGGGACACCCAGCTAGAGGGGAAACTAAAACCCATCTGCACTGGGAGTCATCATGAGCTCTTCCCTGGAGCATCACTGGTCTTGGACCACCTGGTCTAAGCTGAAGTGCTAATGCCCCAACTGGGAACACACTCAAGGCATTTTGGTCATGTCAACTGTTGAAGTTTTAAGTAGGGATATGTGGGAGGAAAAGCATGGGATCTTACTTAGTTCAAGTGAAGTAGGAGGGTTTGGAAGAGCTTTTCTGAGAGGGGAAAAACAAGTGCTGTCTGAAAAAAAGGACTCACAGTCCAAAACAAGCCAGCTGGCTTGCACGTGAAGGGTTTTCTATTTCTAGGGATTATAGCATAATGCACAGCTATATGGAGTTTTGTTACGGGAGGAGAGCTGGAGAGTGTGATCATCACAAGGAGCCAAAATCAGAGGATTGTGCACATCCTCCTTTTTTTATGGCACCTTCCAAGATGTGCACAATTCTGATCTGCTGTATCCTGTTGGATCAAGCTTTGACATTGGAACCATAATGTTGGAAGAGAAACCCAGTAAAATTAATGATAAGTCATGGTTTTAATGAAAACCAAAGAGATAGCTATCCAACAGGATTAAATGAAAATCAAACCTGAGATAGAAGACAAATTTTTTTCATAAATTCTGGCCTGTGCAAGATATCATTTGTTTCCCTCTTCATAGCCTGTTTGGAAGCAACAACATGCTGAATTCATGTACCATTAGTAATATGGAAGCAAGAGTAAAAGATCTTTTTTTTCGTTCCCAACCTAAATAAGGCAGGAAAATTGGGCATTTTCTTGATTTAAAGTTTGAGTCTGGAATGATTGTTACTATGGTACAGAGAAGGAAAAACACAAAACACTGCCCATTTAATGATATTATATGCCTAGACACTGTATCTGGTCTAAAATATGATAAGAAAAGTGGGGCTTTTAAAAGGCAATTTGTTCATGAAATTTTGAGTTGTTGTAAGGGTACTGCATTGTCCCTGGAAAAAAAAATAATCTTTGTTTAAACTTTTGTCTTAAAGTTTAGTTGAATTTCATATATATTTACTTCTTGAATTTTAAACTAATATGAATTTTATTCTTATTGTCATCGGCAGCGATCTTTTAAATTCTGCTTTAAAAGCATTGCAAACCAAGCCTGAATTCTTCTTTCTAAATGAAATTAGAACATATAACATCAACACTTAGTAGGTCTTTAAAACACTGATGTTGGATGTTACAGAAGGGAGCTTATCACTTAATTATATAATATGAGCTGTGATTTTTCCAGAAAATTTCAGTCAGCCACAGTGATCAAAGCCGTTACACATGGAGAAGGTGGGTCTTCTGTGTGAGCACATTAGCTGTGTATGTACCTTTTCATCACTGTCCCTCTCCCATTCGTACTAAAGTCTTGGGGATCAGTGTGCTCATGCTTAACCAGCCACTGCAGGGAATAACACAGAACAACCATTTGCACGTGAGCGGGATCACATCTTTATATGCTTTTTTCTAGGTTATTGGCACAGTGAAAATTTTCATTAAAAGAAGTGGGGCAGGGTCATTTAGTTGTCTTCATAAAATCCATCTGGACTTTCTATTATAAGAGGAATAAGTTGTTTAAGTGCTAGCATTACATTGAAAAGTAAGTTTTTGGGTTTTTTTTTCTTTTCAAAAAAAGTCAGGAATAAAAAATCTCACGTTTCATTTTATTGCAGGATATCTCAACGTGCTGTCAAATAACCGTTGGCGTGAGCGCTGGTGCAGAGTGAAGGACAATAAACTCATTTTCCACAAGGACAGGACAGATTTGAAGACGCATATTGTTTCTATCCCTCTCCGTGGCTGCGAAGTCATCCCGGGACTGGATTCAAAGCATCCTCTGACCTTCCGCCTGCTCCGAAATGGGCAGGAGGTTGCTGTGCTTGAGGTGCGGTGGTTGCTAATGGCTATGACTTGTAGGAACACCCACAAGCTAAATTAGGGAAGCACTTTCATACAACCTGGCCATTCAAAAAAATCTTTGGAATAATATTATTGCAGAGCTGCATAATAAATACTGGAAGGAGAAATAAAATATTAAGAGTTGTAAGCAAAGAGACAACTGAGATTTAATGCAGTTCAGAAATCTTCTCAGTAAGATGCTTTTCGCTACACTGACCTTCCCTTGACCTGCTACTGAAATATCCCTGGTCCTTCTCTATACACACTTTTACCTCAGGGATAAAATTACTTTGAGTAAATAACTTAGCAATAATCAAATAATGGATCACTGTTGATGGGAACTCTATAGGTCTTAACTCTCATTTGTCTGCTACTTACGTGAACCACTTTTGCTCAGTCTGTGTCCGTATTAAGGTAATTCTGCAGTAAGAAAAAAAAGCCTGCCAGCATCCTGGTGAGTCTCTTGACACACCACATGTGGACACAGTGGCACACTTCTCACACTACAAAGGCCATACCTTCATCTGTGTGAGGTGGGTCAGGATTTTCTGGGGGGGTTTATTCATCATATTTTGAAAGCTGAAATGAGAAGATACCTAAAGCCAAGTATAATATAAAGCCAAATCTAAGTATAATAATAAGGAGGAGGCAACCTTTTGCTTTCAGTGGCAAGATGGACACTTTGACCGCTTTGGGTATCTGACTGCAGGTCACAATAGTCTCCTGTCCTTGCAACCAGGGCTGTTGCATCTGAGCAGTTCAGAGAAGTTGAAAAACTAGAAAGCAGCTCAAGGAACTGTGAGAGGCAATAAAATATTTAAAACGGCACAGTTTCCTTTTCCCCTTTTTTTCCATTATTTATTTTGCTACTGTTTAACTTTGCAATTGGTGACTTGAAGCAAAATATGAAAAATTAAAAATTATTTTAATAGTATTCATATTTGTACTTGTTCCCTTAGGAAAATGAATGCCATCATCTAGACAAATGTATTGGAATTTTTCAAAAAACATTAAAATCTCTTCTACTATTTCATTTCCCACACCCCGTCGTTTCTACTTAGCACTGACATTTTCTTCTCAGGAGTCATGCTAACTAAAATCCCCCAGCCTAGCATAAGAAAATAATTCTGTTATAGCTTTCAATTTTCTGAGTTCTAAAATAAGCGTGACTTGAATCTAAAAGTCCACTAGCCTTAAATGATTATTTTTTCTTCTTTTTTGGAGATTGCCCACGTTGTGTTACGTCATAACTGATGAGCACATAGCTTACTTAAAGTGCCCTCCTTCTAGCAAAGCAGACTTAATAAGAAATCCCAGGGTTTTTAGGAGTTCGGCAGAGAGAAACCAGAGCCTCTCATACAATGTGGTAGCAATTTGTCAGCCAAGAAGAATGCACCTTTTTGAAATAATGGTAAACTCAGTGGCAGACTAAAGACCTGACATACACTCTTGCCCCCTCCTTGCAGGCATCCTCCTCTGAAGACATGGGCAGATGGATAGGAATTTTGCTGGCAGAAACGGGATCTTCGACAGACCCTGGAGCTCTGCACTACGACTACATTGACGTGGAAATGACGGCAAGCGTCATCCAGGCTGCCAAACAGACTTTCTGGTGAGAGGCGTTCAGCTACCCGGGTGTTTCCAGTACTCTGGGAACTTATATCCATATGTTAAGTCCGGTGCCAAGACAGCTTATCAAAATCCACCTCCCCCTTTGCCAGATATTGAACTCCTGAAGTGTTTTAGCATTGCAGCATGTTAGATGTGTTTATGATTATCGTGTTGGCATCCTGCTAAGTTCTGTAAAAGATGCAGACACCATCCAACTTTATTCAAATCTTTCCTCATTTTTTCAGTAAGTCTCCTTATCAAATGCTATATTTTAATCTTTTATTTTGCCTGAAGACTTAGAACTGTCACTGGAAGAGGACAAATATCCTGAAATACACAGCTGTGTAGTTCACATTTATCTATTGGCTGTACTTGTTGTACATATAGCCAATATGTACAGCATATATTGGTCAGTATATGATGTACACTAAAAACGTATAGTGAATTTAGGTCCTTGGATAATCACATTCTTAGTGTTTCCTTCTCAAGTTCTTTATGATTAATTAAAAACATCAAGCTCACACCAGTCCAATTAATTTCTGGGTTTTAATTTAGGAGGTGGAAATTGGGAAGGTGTCTAGGGCGCAGCGTGGAAACTCTGTTTGAATTACAAATCAGTGCAGTGAATTCCCCATTTCTGATCCTGTGCTAAGAAAAGTAATGCATACTGAGCATATATAGTGATTTACGTGTTCAAATCAGTTTCGGCATTAAAGCAGTCTTTGGTGGGAAGAGACTGTCGTTTTTCCTTGGCTGGATGAGGTTGTTTAGAAACTGAGTGAAGGAATAGTTGGGACAGGCGGGATGTCCTGCTGCAGACGTACCCCGTGGTTTCCCATGGTCAGAAAGCGGGTGGCCTGAGAAGAGAGCTGGCAAAGGCGTCATGCGCCATCTCCCTGCAAAATGAAACTCCCCACACAATTTTGGAATTCGTGTGACAGTACATTAGAGAAACACGCCCCATCTGCCCATCATACCTTTCAACAGACTGAAAATGCAAAGAAAAAAGGGCAAAACCTTCAGCGTTTTCCACCAGAAGACTGTCCCACCATTAGCGAGGTGTTAAAGAGGGCTTTAACAAGGGAAAATGAGCAGCTTCCTTCAGGATCTAGTTTGAATGACTTCTGATAGAAATCAAAGTGACTCAGTGTTACCACAAGCCCAGTTTTGTGAAAACCACGTAATTTTGATAGTATCAAAATGCACTGAGCTTACAACTTATGTTAATGTTTGTTTTGAAGTTAATAGAGCTCAAAAAGTTTATCCTGTGTTGACATGTATTTTTGCTTCAGTCAGCATCTAGCAATAACCACATTTAAGAAAGAAATAGAGTGGAACCCTTTTCCCCCTGAACACTGCTTGGCTTTCCTTTTCTGAACAAATGGGATATTAATTGGAGCCAAGTGAAAAAACATATGCAACTGGACCACATGTTAGCAAGGAGTGTCAAACAACTTGCAAAATAGCAGAATTCACCGATTAAGAATTAGTTAAAATTCATTGGTGTCTTTAAAAGAATGTAAGAGCTTGTTGATAAGCAACTAGACTGACTGTCTGCTGATTTTCAGCTACTCCTAGAAAATGAGGAGAAATCACAACGATATTTAAGTGTTAATAAAATACTACTGTTGCCCTGAATATTAGTATTCCAGATTAACTGCAGTTATCATTAAAGCTTTGACTATCGCACAGTCACTTCAGGATTATTGGATATTTGTTTCCTGAGACCAATGCTTTGCAAAATGATCGACTCTTCATTAATAGTCCCATCAATTTTCCTCATCTAAATCATTAGGTAGCTAGGCAAGGCTGAAGAAAAAATGCTTCCAAGCAGGTTTTCTCTGTTTCGTTTCCCATCTAGCACTTTCAGAATACAATTCACTTACATGGATACGTCCGGAAACAGGATTAACGAGGCTTAGTGAAATAATGCTTATGAAGTGTTTGCAGATACTCAGATAAATCTTAGCTTCCTTTGGTGGTGGAAATAGTTACTACAGGTGCATCAGATGTCAGTAATGAATATCCCAGTTTTCAGACGTGGTTATTATGCATCACTCTCATTGAAGCTCCTTAAACAGAAAGAAATACAATAACCACTCCAAATGCAGTCCTTTAGACTAACCAGAAATACTTGAGTAATGTTCTTCATTAAGAGGAACAGTAAACAAATGCAGCCCTTTAATAATGTCTAATAAAGTATGAGATATGATAAAGTTAAAAACATTTTTATCATGGAATTTATCTTGGGCTTTTTGCTGTTTGTTTGTTTGAGGTAAGAAAAGCTTCTGTCTAATGATTATTCCACCCCCGCCCTGCCCTGAAAGGTTCACACCGAACTGGGCATGTTCGTTCCTCCTGTGAGCCCGGGTCTCCTGCGGCTCAGGTGAGCCACACTTGGATGAGGTCTGTCTCCCTCTGAATGAGAAATTCAATGGACTCCATGTTATTCCAAAGCTAAAAGAAAGCAGCTCTTGGAAACCACAGCATTCTTGAGCTCCAGCCAGTGCTACAGAAGACCCTCTCTGCTTTAGTAGAGCTTTATCATATTTTATGAATGTCAGCACAGAGAGTGAATAGTTCCATTGTTTGGGATGGAAAGCTTTGTTTTCCCATTCAAGTACACCTGAAGCTATAGGAATTATTTGGGATCTCACTCTATACCTCCTTCAATTTCAGCAGTTGCTACAAAGGAAAACTTACCCTGTGGGCTGTAACTGCTATTGGGCCCGATTCTGCCATTTTCCACACTGTTAGAGCTTTGCTCCCAACACAAAGCCTGTTGTGGTTTGTGATATCCTGCACCTGTTCTGCAGAATTCCAGTAAAACAAGCTGCAATGTTGCTTTTGGGGAGAGGGAGGGAAACAAACAAACATCTACATCTACATCTACATCTACATCTACATCTACATCTACATCTACATCTACATCTACATCTACATCTACATCTACATCTCTCCCTTTTGAAGTGTCCAGAGGGCTCCACCATGTGAAACAGAGCAAGAATGAACATATAGAGACTGCATGCACAATTACCCAGGCAGAGCTGGGAAGCATAGGACCATTCTGCACACTTTACCCAGCCAAAACTTCTGATATGGAAATGATTTTGAGGAAGAAAATATTCAGCAAATTTTTATAGAAATGTTAACTTAGATTTCATGACTTCCACTTTTTTTTTCAAATTTTTACTCGATGTGATTCTTGTTTCTCCCAATTCCTAAGTTCTCATCCCCCGCCCCGAGCATGCCTGCACCCAGAAACACCTGCTTCTGCCTGATGCAGACAACAAGGGAACTTTTATGGGACACTGGCAAGCTGGTTTATAACACAGATCAGCAGGTTCCCATGTAAACATGCCACTGAGCAGTTACAGCTGTTGCCCTCCTGGCTTTCACACAGTCATATCCCCACTGTAAGAACGGAGTACAGGAACATATGCTGTAATATTGGCTGCTAGCAGCAGCATGTGAGTAGCAAAAGAAAGAAAACTGTCCTCGGCTTTCCTGCATGAAGTGAGAAGGTATGTGCTTCCAGGCTGCATAATCAGATACAGGGAACATACCACTGAATCATCATTTAGACTTTGGTTCAAGTGCTGGTTTTTATTATTTTTATTTTGCTTTATTCAGTTTTATGAACAGGCGAGTTATATCTACAAATCCGTATCGGGGAAGCACTGCCAATGGCTACGCCTGTCCGAGTGGAATGGCACTTCATTACGATGATGTTCCCTGCATAAATGGATCGGTAAGAATTGAATTTGCACAGAACAAATGGTTTGCATGTGTTGAATGCATGGACATCTGAAAATTATATTATCTAAAAAGCCCCACTGGGTAGTTTCCAAATGAACTCCTATTTTTTTGATTGGGGGCTGCAAACTTCTCTCACACCTACAGAGTATTAGGGGTGTGGGACATACTGTTTACATTAACCTGCACGTGAGCCAACATGCATTTAGAAAGCAGTTGCCTGTTGACGATTGGTTGCCAAGTCCTTGAATACAATACTCACTTGAGGGGGTATTTTTTAGATCACACCGGACCTGGCAAAATGAAGGACTCAGTTACGCCAGGCACTTTTTGGTGTCTGTTGAAAAAAAACCAAAACCCAAACATTTCTCAGGCCCCGGGGCTGCATTCCTCACGACAGCAGGTACTGCTCATCGCAAAAGGGTACCACAGTGTTCATTGCCATCTTTACAATTTGCAGAGCTGGTTGTAGGCAGATGTGTAATAGGATTTAACACGTGTGTGGTCCTCAAGCAGATTTACAGGGGAGCTACAGCTCATGTCAGCTCTTAATTTGGGCTGCTTCATAAAGGCCCCCACTAAGGCTGAACTCAAGAGAAATTCAGAGTTTCAAAGTGTGAAGTGGACTGCAAGTTCAGTCCTCCATCATGTCTTAGTAATGTCAGAAATATGGTAGAAATTGCCTCTTGGGAACAACACATGGCCACATGTGTGGTGAGTAGTCTGTATGCGTAGGTCTTGGATGTGCTCATGCCTTTGTATGAGTAGTGTACTGCCACAGCCAGGCTGGATTAAGGAAGGATATTTGGCAACCAGGTTGGTTTCTTTTAAGATTAATTGAATGAATCACTGCAGTATTGTTGTTGAGCTTTCCATTTTTCTGAAAAGAAAAAAAAAGGAATGGCCTGTGGCTATTTTAGCTGGTTAGCTCAGAATAATAATTCTCCAGCAAATAAAATGTAATACTAGCATACCAGCAGCTGGTATTCACTGGAAAGACATATAGCCTGAAGAAAGGGAAAAAAAAAAAGAAAAAAAGAAAAAACCCTCTTGGCTTCCACTAACTGTTAAGGCTATATTACTTGTAACAACTCATGTACCAGATGTAATCCCACAGATTCATCTGTGTAGCCTGCGAGTATCCTCCTGTTAACACAGTCTGCCTGTGCGCCCTCAGTGCCAGAGCTAACGACGGAAGGTGCAGTCTGTGACGCAGCAAGGGTGGTGGGATAGGGCCGGTTTGCTCGTGCTCTGGAAAATGGCCTGAGGCTATGAGCCTATGCTTCCTTTCCGCACTGTGTCCTCCCCGCCCCTTTCTAAATAGTTTGATTCAAACATAAATAATAAGCATATGCTTGCTAAACACCGAGGGCTTGCTACGGTCAAAAGAATTACTAATGTTTTAATTTCACTTAGGAGGTGCTGCATGGTGGATTGTTTACTAACTGCCAAAGTGTATGTATTGCAGTGGGAACCAGAAGATGGCTTTCCTTCTTCTCGTAGCAGGAACATTGGAGAAGAAATGCTTTATGATAACGCAGGCCTGTACGATAACTTGCCGTCTCCAAAAATCTTTGCGCGCTATCCGCCAGCTGACAGAAAACCCAATAGGTTATCTACTGACAAACTCTCCTCTAACCATTACAAATACCCTGTCTCATCCAATCTGTCTTCTGCTCAGTCTGTCACTAATACCTCTGCTGTGGGGAGGGGATCTGGCTCGCAGGTACTGTACTATTTAATACTTAACAAAGCTTTTTATTTTTGACTGTTCTGTTTATCTGGTTGTTATCTTCAGGGCCTCGGGCTATTTCAGTCCCTTAGTCTTAGCACTGAAGTGCTTGGAGTTTAGTCATGAGCCCACTGCAAATGAAACGGGTTTGCTAAGTTGTAAATTCTGATGTGGAAGTATGGGAGTCTGGGGAGGGCTTTCCCCACAAGTTCTTGATGATTTACAGATTGTGGATAATAACAAGAAAATAGATGTGACTTTCCAAACTTAGCCTGAATGCATATCTAGCTGCTTTCTGTCTCCTTAGGCAGTGATGACTTAAAAAAAAAGAAAAGTGAAATATGACCTGGCTGTGACAACAAATTTGCCTCTCTAGAATTTTACTAATCTGTATGTTGTATATACTACAGTTATATATATTGTGAATATATATATCATAATATATATTATATTCTATTATAAATTATACTGTATATAGTGTGTATATACCATATTTAAATTTCCGCCTGTTATTTTCTTCCCCTGAAAAAAAAAACCTAAGCCTGTGTTTATGGCCTCAGGCTTCTGGACCTCAGCTGAAATGAAAGTGAAGCTAAACAGAAATGAAATCCTGTGTGCTCAGCCTCAATAGCAGAGAGGCAGACCCCAGCTGGGGAGCAAACCTCGCTCACAGCCACACCAGGGACCTTCTCTAAAGCCTGTAGCCGGTCTCCAAAAGCTGGTCATTGGCATAAGCCTGTGAATGTATCACAAAGATGAGTGGTTTTCAGTTTAATCTGAAATGGAACAGTTAGATAAGTGGTTCCATTGAATAAGGTACCTTTCATATTGCGTGTTAACTCACTTAAACCCTTTAAAAACTTCCTATCAGAATATTAGAATTCAGTGAATTCCAGAATCGGAGGTGGACTGCAGCAATAAGTTGCCCTGATCCTATGCTGCAGCAGCAGACCTTGTTGCACACCCAGTTTGGTCCTCAAAAGTTTTTGGAAGCAGGTGACCAGAGCACGGCACACGTATGCCCTGTGCTGGGCTAAGGCACCCCCCATGGAAACACTACGCTTAGTCAAGGACAGTGTTGCGGCCCCCCAGGGGTCAGGGCAGGGCAGGGGAGCCCTTCAAATGGAAAGCCCTTGGACATGAAATGTGCTGTTTCTGGTAATCTTGTGAGCTTGCCTGGCCATTATGAGAGGTTCTTTTAATTAAGAAAAGCTTTTAATGAGTAGCTAGAAGTTGTGTAAGAGGAAATTGATATGCTAACTCCTACCATTTAAAAATGTGTAATAATTATATTGTTTTGAAAAAAAAAAAATCCATGCACAACAAGGATGGCAAGGTCATATAGTAAATAAGAAACAGTGTTGAATCTTTGTGTGGCAAACCCTCTTGGGTTTTTCTGTATGAAATTAACTCTGACAAACATGTGTTTCAAGAATCTATACTGTATAAAATTATTCAAAGGTACAACTCTTCTGCCTTGCAATGGCTTTCTTAATATAGTAAATGCCAGAGTTTTAAATAACTTGGAGACCATGATGCCACCAGAGATGGGAAGTTCATCCCTTTGTTATCCTGTGATTGCTGGTGTGGCTCCCGCTGAGCCGGCAGCTGTCAGAGACGACATCTCTGGAGGAAGCACTGTCTCCAGCTCAATCAATGCAGTCTATTAAGGCTCCTCGATCAGGGAGCTTTTTGTCAAGCTTTGCCCTTGATGAAAGGGTGACTGTAATGTCAGTGGAATAGCTGGATCCCATTTGTACTTTTGTTTTCAAACAGCTTAAAAGCAAGAAGCCTCCTGCAACTGCTAATGGGATCACCGGAAAAGGGAGAACTTTAAATAGCCAGCCGAAGAAATCTGAATCGGTGTCATGTGTGAAGCGCACCGCGTCCAGTAAGTATGTCTCCTCACTGCTACCTCACTTGCAAATGGAATCATGAGGATGCCCAAAATAGTGGTGGCCTTAGCAAACAAGATAAAGAACCACTGTGTTTCTTCTGTGGCTGGGAGGCTGAGCAGGAGATGCCCACCAAGACGCTGAATAGGAGATATTGTGTGCCTTGGTGACTCATTAGTACTCCAGACATGCCACGAGATAAAGGGTTGTCATATGTAGAACGATAAATATGAAATGTGGACCCATGGCTGCGAAGTCATGAGGGCATCAGGAAAAAAACCAAAAACAATAGGGCAATGATTATTCATTTGGGGCAGAGTGTAATTCTGTATTCCTGTTGGAAGAGGCATATGAGGATCTGAGAAAGATGTGAGAGCACTATGTTGGTCAAAAGTGGAAGCACACATCACTAATGACAAAGAAAAGGTATAACAAACTGATGAAGACAACCATACAGCTCAAAAGCTTCCTCAGAGAGAGGAGGTTTCAATTGGTGAGTGGCACGTTCAGAAAGAGGGTTCTTCGGGGTGGGGGAGTTGCCTCTAGGAAACCCCTAATGGGGATTGTTTTGCTTAAAGAGGAAAAGAAAAAAAAGAACTATAATCATATTTTTAAAATATGGATTAAAAAAGACAGCTACTGCTAGAGAAGGAAAGAATGTTGTTTTTTAATCCCATGACAAATTTTTAAGAAGCCATGGATTTAACGGCAACAAGACAAATTTGGGTTAGACTTCAGGGAGAAAGTATGTATCTTTCGAACCGTGCAGGTCAATTGGTACTGGAAAAGACAGTTGTGGGAGTAAAGGCATCTCGGTTACTAAGGACTGAGTAAAAGTGATTTGACAACTATTTGTCAGGAATGGTTTAGTTGACTTTGCCTTCAGATATGCAGACAAAGTGATCTGTTAGCTGACCTATTTTCTTTGAGTCTGCAACTGGAGCAGAGGTATAGAAGGGGCTGTGATATAAATTAGAGCACAGATAGATGTGAGCCATGAAATGAAAGCATTTATATGGGAAATAAAAAAAAAAAAAAGAAAAAGAAAGCTCTCAAGTATCAAAAAAGCAAGAACACCTTTGTATTCTCTTATGTCAGGTGAGAAAAGATGTGCGCTTTAAGCACTTGAAGTAGGAATGGAAACTAGGGATAAGGGCAAACAGGTAGTTTTTCCTCTGACCCCTTCCAATTAAAAATCAAGGCTTCAGAGCTAAAGAGGAGCCTCCTTTCCTTCCTCTGAACTACATCGAAAGGCAAGGCCATTTTTCAGAACCGATGTACTATAAGGTAACTGGTATTTCTCATCTTCCTCATATAAACGTAGAGAACAAACTAACCCTTATCATTTTTGTAGCTGTGCTGCAGAGCTCAGTGGGAATTGTGGACCTTGAGAAAAAGCCAGTGGAAGAGGGATGGCAAACTGGTTTCTCAAACCATGACATGCTTCTTCTGATGTTCAGTCTCAGGGAATAGTTTAGAGTTTTACTGTTAATTTTAACCATAAATAGCTACAATTTAATACATACAGATGCAGAGCAGTACAAATATGGCAAGAATCGTGTAGAGGCTGATGCAAAGAGGTTACAAAGCAAAGAGGAGGAACTGCTAAAGAGGAAAGAAGCCCTCCGGAATAGGTTGGCCCAACTCCGAAAAGAAAGAAAAGATCTACGTGCTGCCATTGAAGTCAATGCTGGTATGACATAATTTTTCTTGTGCTTCAGCACAGCTTCTGCCCCGAGTAGGCTTAACTATCCAAATAGCTTTGTATTCTGTGCTGAAGACATGCCACGACATGAGGTTTGGTTTTGATGTTAAACAATACTCTGTAATGTCTATATTTGCTTTCTATATCAATATAAAACATATAATATATATATTTATATTGTATATATGTACAGGTTTATATACTTATTTTATATAAATATTTTATATATATTTGTGTGTGTATATATATATATACCCCTATGAAATGACACTGATGGGGACTTCAGATGAGCAGAACATGGGAATAATTTTATTGTGACTGGCTAATTATATTTTCATGACATGGGAATACTGCAAAACAAATACTGATTTGAAACTAGACTAGAAACCTAGGGAAGGCACCTGAAAGAAAGCATCTTGTTTCTGTTGCTAAACTGTTTACATGAAAATGTGGTTTTTTTCAAAGTACATAAATTTTTTCTGATGTCACTGATTTTTAGAGACCCTGTTCCTTACTTTTTTTAAAAGAAAATCATTTCTGTAAGTGTCAATTTAAGTGTCTCATTGAAATAACGACATTGCTGTGGATGACAGGCAGGAAAACCCAAGTGATTCTTGAAGACAAGTTAAAGAAGTTGGAAGAGGAGTGTAAGCAGAAGGAAGCTGAGCGTGTAAACCTGGAGCTAGAACTGACCGAAGTGAAGGAGAGCCTTAAGAAAGCCTTGGCTGGTGGCATCACACTGGGATTGGCTATTGAGCCCAAGTCAGGAACATCAAGCCCACAGGTATGCAAAGCCTTTAAATGCACAAATCCCAGTACCGTGAGCTGGGAGTGCTCTGCCTTCTCGGCTCCAGTAAAATGAGTGGGAACTGAGAGTTTTCAAAAGGTTTATTAAGCCCAGGAAATAAGAGCAAAACTAAATGCCTTTCTGTGATACTTGCATTCTTCACCTACATCTGGTGTACTTTCTACAGCAATGGGGATCGGGTAGACAGGGGAATCACAGGCAATGTGTCTTGGGATAACGTGCAAAAGCTGACACCTCATTGTCCTCAGTGACTGTAAAAGTGCATGAACTGAGACATTGCTCCATGCAACGGAGATTTAAATGCACCAAGTCATCGTACAGTGATGGAGACCCACTTGTCTCAGTCCCCTCTCAGTTACTGTCACCCTTTGCAAGGGCTGCATCTCACACATTCACGATGGAGTACGGCGGTCCTGGATTATGCTGTGTCAGAAGCAGACATCAGAAGGACCAGAGAGGGATATGTCAATTCCTCTGGATCACAGAAAATGAATTTTAGTTTTCATCACAGAACACACACTTTGTTTTGTTTTCTTTTGTTCTAACCTCTTTTTCATTTATCCATCATTATTGTGAATATGGTTTCTTAAAAAAAATAATCTGCAGTCCTAAGTCTAGATAGAAAACATTGTCCATGTGACTTCTTGGAGGAAACTCAATGTAGGCTTTTCACTCTTCATTAGTCTCCAATTTTCAAGCACCGAACTTTGGAAAACTCTCCAATCTCCAGTTGTGATACCAGTGATACTGAATGCTCAATACCTGTGAACAGTGCAGCAGCTCTGAAGCGACCTCCCTCGACAAATAATTCTCCATGTCGAGGCCACGTCCTTCGAAAAGCAAAGGTGAGAAGACTTATGTCTAGTTTTCTTTTTCTGTCCTTTTTCTTACTTTCTTAAAAAATTTTACTTGCTTGTGGAGAAACAGACAGAGAAGGAGAAGGGGAAAGATTGGTTCCTGCTGCTTCTGTAGGTGAAATTTAGCCTTAAGAAGAGCATGTGCCATATCTAAATTTTTTATATTACTACATAAATACTGCTCATTTTGGGGAACGTTTTGCAGAAGTATTGGTAAGTAGTTTGGGGGACTGTCTTATTCCCTGTTTTTCTCTGTTCCTTTATAGATTTAATTTGCAAGGTAAGTGGTCTGTGGTGTAGACAGACCATCTAAAATTCATAAACTGTGCAGCAGAGAAGTGGTTAAAAGAGCACTGTTATAATAAGTGTTCTGCAACAATACAAGATTGGGTCTTATCTTTGCCAGCTGGTGCAAGAAAAGAATAGTTCTACATTACAATAATTAACAATGTGTTGTGCAAGTATCTACTCTTAATGTACCTTTAAAGTAGAAATTGAATTAATTTAATTTATCTCACAAGTACCAGGCTGAAATTTGCGTTCCTCTTGTATTGTTAGAGTTTTCTAATTCTTGTGCTTTAGTTTAAATAAGATTTTTATGACCATTCTTTTGGGCTAAATTTGCTAGTAACATAAGCATGTGGGCAGCACATAACCAAGGGTGACAGTAATAGCATTGGCCCAAGATTTTGTTTATTAAGTAGTTCCCTGCTAATTGTAATTATAAACAATGATAATCACAGACATTTGTCTTTCATGCAGCCCTTTCTTTTTTTCTTTTTTTTTTTTTTAAAAAAAAATGAAGTATTCTGTCTAGGGCTTTTTTAAAGTAACTTTTGTTATGTTGTCTTCATTGATTATATACCTTTACAGTGACTGAGCATGAGCCTGGCATCTAAACATAGTAGATACTGAAAAATCATCATCTCAACAAATGATTTAGCTTCCTGGCACATCCTAATCTCTACATTTCCTCCCCCCAGCCCCTTTAACCTCTCTACATTGCCCAGGCCATGAATTACTTCTCCCACTGTACCTTAAGTGAGAGCTTTCTCACCCTTCTTTTACCACCATTTCCTCCGTCCTTTCCATAGACACCAACTGCTTTTTCTACCAGTTAGCCTGATTCATTTAAATTCAACTAATAATAATTAAACTCAGCGTAACAGGTTTCAGTTCTGTTTGACTTTAAAGTTTGCTGCTTTTGTTTCAAACCTGAAGAAGGATTCACGTGCTCTAAAGCTTATCTGTGTATTCCAATTATACCCTAATTTGTCTCATAAAGATATCATCTCTAAATATACACTTTGTCTTAGATTTGCATGTTAGCACAGCGTTTGTCAGGGAATGCGGTCTAGCAGAGCACAGTCCTTACGAAAGGGAGAGTGGGTTTGTGCTACGCGCTGGACAGGCACATTAAAGCCAGCCATTTAATTTCTACAGCTGCAGAAACCAGGGCACTATAAAAACCTAAACATTTCTAGTGTAAAGAATACCTTCCAGCTGTAGTAAGTTTTTTATGCTCAGCATATACCATACAGGGAAATCCCTGCTGTGTTGTTTGATACCGCTGTGCTTTGGATGGCACAATAGGTTGGTCAAGCTCTTTCGTAGAGGAATCTTGGATATAGAATTAGGCTAATCAGAAAGGATATGGAGCTACTAAGCATATTCCCATCCTGGGAAAAACAACTCAAAGTATCCAATTCAGCTTTAACAGCTTTTTCCTAAAACCTCATGCACTAAATATTAAGAGTGAAATTTTGCTGAATTAGGTAGGTAGTGCAACCCAAGCTGTGCTCAGCCCGTTTGCAAGAAGCTGCAGCCAAAGTCTGCCATCAGGTATGCATCTGCAGCACACCCCACGGTCAGGGGGAGTTACATGTACATGTGGGAGGGTGGAATCTGGCTCTCAGTTCTTTTGGCCTTTTGCAGTGATGCGTGAGCCCAGGCCTTGTAGATGTGGCTAAAGAAAGGGCGTCACACGTGAGTATCCCAGAGCAGAACTTACTTGGCTCTCCACGCACGGATGTCAATGCAATATGTGGGCGTGAAACAGGTTTCACGTCCGTGCTAGCACTTGCATCGTCAGCAACTGGCACACCTCCCAGTGTTATGAAGGACCTGTATAAGCATTCAAAATGGCAGATTATTTTTTTTCCCCCCACTACGTATTTAAACGCACCGAATGCCTCCCTTCTTGCTCTTCCCTTGCACGAAGGATGCTGAGTCTGTCACCAGCCGGCTTTGTGCTTGCAGCCACCCACCCCCACATCACCGCCGTGAGCCCGCAGCACTGCGCCGCACTCTGCTAGGGCAGGGGATGCTGTGCACCGCCGGCGCTGTGCAGCCTCCCCCTCAGAGCTGCCGGGCACCGCAGCGCCTCAGAGCGGGGCGAGGCACCGGAGACAGCAGGTTTGGAAGCTGCTCCACCAAAATCCCTCTCCTCTCAGGTGCACTGACATGGGAGGGAAATATAGAGAGAAGCAGGAGGACAGATCTAGTGTTAAATCTAAGAACTAGCAGCAATTTGGGGATTGACTGTTTAGGACATACACATATATGCATACACATATTTGGATTTTTAAACTTTTCTGTTTGTAATGTGCTTTTAATTTGTTTTTTTTAGGAAGTAATAGTGCATATTTTTAAGAAGTCAGAGGCATTTCAGTTGTAATTTTGTTAATCTCTATTTGGCTGGAAATGGAGACTGTATTAAAAATGTGGAAAACAACATTCTGCATTAGTGTTCCCAGAGAAGTAAAATACTCCCAATATCTTTGCTGTACAAGAAAAACAATTATCTAAATATTTCATATTTCAAATTAATTTCTAAAACCAAATTGTTATGTGCAGCAAGGAAATGGCAATGATTATTTCTGATCTCTTTTTAAAACTGGTGGACCGCTGAATGTCAGCAGTTTACATTTTCCTTATGTTCAGGGACTGGAGAAGAAAAGGCACTCTCTCATTGTCCCAGCTCCAGTCAGGCTGTCAGTGTTGACTTAAACATTCTTTCACTGGCATGAACCTGCCTGGGAAATGGAAACAAAGAAAAAGTTCCTTCTGCACCTGCAAAAGAAGCTACTGCTTTCAAGGCTTTTTTAACACTTCGAAAAATTCTCCTCCCAGTTGCTTAGCCAATGACTTCCTTTAGAGATTTGGCAGCATATACACAAAGAATATACATTTAATATCCTTTTTAAAGTAATTTAGTTTTTACCGATCCTGTGTTTTAAGTTTAGGTTTACCATTATTTGAAATGTAAGACTGAATATTTAAAATACATTGTATTTTAATAAAAGCACCATTTAAATGAGGAAAAAAAACCCAACCCACAAGATTAAGAAAATACTAAATTATTGTCTAAACACAGGATTTTTTTCTTATATTGCTAAAGCAGCCACCAACTGTGACCTTTACTGTTGCTTTACAATGGTTGAAGAGGTGTCACGGTCACGCAGCTGTTCAGCCAAGCTAATGCTATTACTGCTTTCAGCAGCAGAAACAGATATGCACATGCATAAGTAACCGTTTTCAGCCAGAGCTCTTAAATGTTGTGGAATGAGTATTAAATGCAGGAATTCAGGTTGGGAGCCAAGTTAGCAGGCTGCCTGCAGAGTATCTCTGCAGAGTGGATGGGTGGGAGAGGAATCTATAGACCCCAGTGCCTGGCTAGGAACAGCTGGGTGGTTGCTCCACGGGGATTACCTCAGCGAGAGCCCAACTCCTTCGTATCTTTACTGTTTCCCAATCACTGCAAGGGTGCGATTCAGGGAGTAGGTACGGTATGGATGTCCTAGGCTGAGCCCATCCCTCTTCAACTCTTCTGCTTCTCAAGTCAAGGGGCACAAGTTTGATTTAACCGGGTGTTTAGCTACAGGAATCTCATGATTTTCACTTATGTAGCAGCAGAAATGGCAACACCTTGCTCTGAGGTACATGGATGAAAGCATTATAGATTACGTGCTTTGCTGTGGATGGTAGGTGTCACTGTCGTCAGCCAACAGGTGGGGAAACTGAGGCATAGAAAGGCAAAGTGGTTTCTTTAACTTACCAAGCAATAGCCCAACTTGGGTTGTGTACACGGGAAACGAATGCAGTGTTAACTAACTTGCTTTTCTTTACCCTGCCTCTAAGTTGCTCTACCTCAATAAATTGCCCTTTTTAGCCATAGAAAAGTGTGTCTGCCATGACTTTTGTAATAAAAAATTGAACAGTAAAGCAATCACTTGGTATCAGCTATGAGAACTATTGAGTGCTTCCTGCTGTCTCGTGCAAGTAAGTTAGAAAGCCCTATATGCTAAATCAGCCTCTCTCTTATTCAGCTCCACATGAGTGCTTTAGACCAACTGCGGTGTGCGAATTTTTTCCGTAAGTACCCTTTGCAGAAAACAAACATGGCTTATTTGCACTGCGCTAGAGGAATAGTTGCCGTATATAGTTGCGGAGGGGTGGAAGCTGCGCGCAGACGCTATCAGGACATACTTGTTAGCATTCCCTAACTAATTTGTGGGCAGAAGCTGGATCCAGCGAAGTTAATGGAAAAACTGTTACTGACCTCAGCTGCCTTTGGCTTAGCAGATCTGATGACATCAGTGAAATATCCTGATTTCTCTAACATTTTCCATATCTTTTTCTTCCCCCGCCTCCTTCCAGGAATGGGAGATGAAAAATGGAACATAAATATAGCAAAACCACTCACTTTCCATAAAGACCTTACCTGTTATGGACCAAGACGTAGGCTGCAAAAGACTCATCTGAAAGGTGGTATCAAGCGATACAACATAAGAGGTTTTATAACTCTGTTAAGTTAATGGTAGCTTGGCGCTAATTTGCCTGTATTCCCTCTACTGTATTGCTGTGTAACTACGTGTGCCCCTTTTTATTAGCTGTACCTCTTTATTTCCAACTTCACTGGTAAAGAAAATGAAAACCAAAAAGACCAAACCAACCATAGTAATTAAAAAAGGAGCATAAAGTAGCAGTTGAAAGTTTACTTTGCTGAAACAGTATAGACCAGCAATGTCAGCTATATTGCATCAGATGGCCTGAAGACTGGTGCGTTAAGACCGATGTGAAATCATCATGGATAAGAAGTACTCAAACAGGTTAAAACTGACTTTGCAATGTCTGCCACAGAGGTGGCTGAGCAAAGTCTTGCTCGTTAGCAGTCACTTTGCTGTTAGCTGTTCACATGGCAAAAGAAAACTGAAGAAACGTATTCACAGAAACGGTGTGGCTTGCTTGGCCAGGAAGGCAGGAGCTCTTCAGTGCCGCTGTCCTCTACACTGGTGCAAGACCGTGGGATGACACAACTCAGCTGTGAAGCATTTTTTGGATACTATTTGGACAGATGATTTTGTCATTGGGAGATAAAAAGCTGCCACACTTTGAAAAAAAATGCATTTTAGTACATTCTCTTTATTACTATTCCGAAGCACCAGTCGTTTTCAAAGGTCATGTTGTTGAACTATGATTTGTTCCTGATTTTTTTAAAAGGTAAACAGGTATTTTTAGATACTGCTTCTTTTCTGTACTTTTTGAAAAAGAAAAAGAAAACGTAATTGAAATTAATCAACAGATAATGGCAACTCAGAATAGCTTATGCAGTCAGTCTTGTTTTTTTTTTTTATAATATAGTATTGTTAAACTTGAGTTATAGAACACTGCTGTACTTTGTTTCCTTCATCTTTTCAGACCTCAGCTATTATTTTTGAGGAAGATAGATTGAAAAGATGATAGTTCCCAGACTCTTTTATAAACAGTTTTACAAAGAATTGGGGATTTTCTTCGACAGGAGTCCATTTCTGTTTACTAGGAAACAGTGTCTTGCATTTTAGTCTGTAAAATTATAGAAATCTGTTCTTCTTTATCTCCATCCATGTCACTCCTGAGAACTTACATGCAGTAAATTGTCAACTAAAGTCCTTCAAAATCTCAAGATTGGCTTTAAAAAATCAGGAGAGAGAGAGAGAGAAAGAAAAACCCATACGATGAGTTGGATTCTTTTAATTTTTTCTCTGTGTTTTTTTTAAGCCTTTGGAGAGCCTTTGATGACATTCTCAAGATTTTTTTTTTCTCAACTGTGAGGACTAGAAAATTACTTTAATTAAAAAAATTAAAATACTACTCATACTTTGAGATAATCACAGATGTTAGGGCTGGTGTCTTGATAATTAGTTGACTTGCAATTAAAACCACAGACGTTGGCAAGACAGCAGTTATCAAGGATCACATCCCTTTATGGCCCAAAATATAGTTTGTCTCTTACCTTTAGGAATAGGTGTGTGTAACTCTTGAAGGGTACACTGGGATTCCCAGCTGAGCTGCACGCCAGAGGACTTCCCACATGTGGGTTTCCCACATGTTTCACTGAACCAGGATTTTTTTATATTAGTTTAGGTCATCTGCTTACTTACCAACTCTATAAGTGGAGGGCACGTTCTATGCTGTATGACTATGGACTAAACAGTATCAAGTTCCCATAAATATTAGCAGAAACAAATTTGAAGCAAAAGTAAGTTCATTTAGGCTTTTTATTTCAAATTAAGTTATTTATTTGTATATTTCAATAAATATTTAATTTATATCTGTACATATTTATGATGCAAATTAGGCTTCTAGTCAACGTTTGCAATGATGTAACAGTTGCCATTAAGAAGTGGTCCTGCATCAAGTAATGCAGAGTAGTCAAAAGTCAAATCACTTATCTTGTTTACCCAGTATTTTACCCATCGTATCTTCCACCCTGCTATATCCTATGAGGAAAAAAATCCTTGGCAAGGACAGGTTTTAGTGCATGCCTGATATACACAAGTGTGCAAATTTCTGTCCAAGCAAACAGCAATCGTGTGGTGCTGGAGCCGTGCACGCAATCCCAGCCCTGGTGCCGCAGCCTTCTGCCCCACCGTAGTCGCCGGTCACCGTCGGCACCTACAGCACCCTTGGTGCCTGTAGCGCCCGCTGCAGCAGGGGCTGCCAGCAAAATTAAACATCTTTTGCCCTTCTTGAAGCAAAGGCTCCATAAAGCCACCACCACCCCCTCACCCCCAACCTGGCGCATACTGTAATTGTATGTCTCTAATGTATAAGTACATTCTCTAATGTATAAGTACATTGGTACCATCGCAATTTGCATTAGCGACACGTCTATTCTATATAATGGCCAAGGTTTTGAAAGAAGGAAAACAAAAAAACCTTGGGATAATAACCTCTCTATAGACCACATTCGGTGCTGTGAAATATACTCTGTTTTCTTGAATAGTACTGTTGCTGTACAATTTTTTATAAAAAGCGACAGAGCTTGTATTTTCACCATTTCTAGATTTCAGGATCACCTGGCAAAGTCAGCAATAGAGCAGCATGACTTTTGTTTTAAAGGAAAACTCTTGTATTTTAAACCATTTCTATGTCTTTTAAGAAAATGTTACACTTGTGCTTCCTCAACAAACTCCTGTTACTGTACCAGGTGCTTTTTTTAATTGTTTTTTATGATGCTTTTTTTTTAAAAAAAAAAAAACAGATCATAACTTTGGGGGATTAAAGGTGTTTTTTTAATGAAATGATTGTGGCAATTTGATTTCTGAAATGGAGAATACTTAATTTAGTATCAATTTTTGTTAAAGACACTTTCAAGTTAATTGGCCCAGGCTGTATGTTGTAAAATAATGTTCTCATATTAAGAATGTAATTATTTCCTTATTGTATTTTTTAAAAAACAAAATCATATTTAAAAATCTCTGTGAAAAAAAAAGCATGAAAGAAACATGAAAAAAGTTTTTGTTTTATTTTTGTTATTGGATATGTTGGCAGTGCCCATTATAATTGACTGTAAATATAGTCTTTCTACTGTATTTCTCAATGTATTTAAGTTTTTTGACACACATTCATGGAAACTTCTGTTTAAAAAAAAAAAAAAAGACCAAAATAGACCCACTTTCAAATGTGTGTCTTAGTAGCTTCAACTAACTTTATGCCTTTCTAGTTTATTCTTCAGAAAGTCTTACAGAGTGTGAAAAAAGACTGGCACCTGGTAGGTGCGACAGAGCCAAGACCATTATTAATAAAGTTACCTGTCAAAAAAAGAAGTATTTGCGTTGTTGTTTCTTGGTATTTGCCAGTATAATAAGTATGTGGCACCTTAGCAGGACACCCACAATAGTCATCCTCAACCAAGTATCATTCTCCTGTGCCAGTCAGTTGAAAAATGGACAGGTTAGAATTAGCATTTTTTTATTATCAGTTCTGTCCCCATTTAACTTTGTGATGACCTTCCGCAACTTGAGTGCAGTCTGTCTCAGGGCTAGCCTGGAAATGACAAATGGAAGGTCAGTGTACTTAGAGCTCACAGCAGAAGTTACCACTTATCCAGTGTTACTGCATCAGTTTGCTTAGACATCAACCCCATTAATAGATAATGTAAAACTGTAAAACATTAAAAATTACCTCTCAGAAATTAAAGTGGATCAAAATCAAACGGAGGTAATTATCAGGCTACTTAACTACTAATATAGCAATTTATATTTCAGCATCTATAAAGATGACTGACAGATTAGATTGACAAGTGATAAGCCATAATTTCTCCTTGTTTCTTTTCCTAGATTTAACTCTTGTACCCATTACACTAAAATTATTACCAAATGTCATGCTTAAATAGAAAATACATTTCATTTTACCAAACTCAGGGAAACAGTATTATAAAGTAGCTTAGTAGGTTTCCTTTCTGTACTCCCAACCTCCTTGATGTCAGGAGAAAAAGGTGGTCAGCATATGTAAAACATCTCATGCTGGTATAACTAATAAAAACTGTGTCTCAAGTAGACACAGCTTTTTGTCTGCTTAATCAAGGCTTATAACACTTCACTGCCTTTTATGCAATTAAAGAGCCTTCCACCTCAAAAGCAAAGCAAATTATTAGTATTTCTCTAGAGAAAGAACATCTATAGAAAAGATATATAGGACCAATTTTAAAAAAAAAAAGTTATATATAAAAATATATATTTAGAATAGTTGTACTATATAATATATATTATTATTATCGTATAATAATATATATGCAAAAATTAGAAAATTAGTACCTTAAGCTACTAAGGCTCACGGCCTAAAAAAGCCTTAAAGAGCCATCTTAGTGTTTTTCTATACGCTACATTTAATATTTGGTCTACCCAGTTGCATCCCAAAGGTATTCGATATGAAAGACCCCACCAACACCTAACTTACTCCATTGTGGTTTATTCTTGCAGGTGGGCACCCGCATTGTAAGGATTGCAGTGCTTTAATGTTAAGTTCTTTTTTTTTGTTGGTTTTCTTTTTTTTTCATTTGTGCAGAAGTCGAGCACCATCAGACCCCTCATTACAGCACTTACTTAAGCACAGGGCTTTATAAAGAAAGACTCCTTGCTAGAGAATGAATGATGCCAAATGTGACACGTTCTTTTGAATGGAGAGGGAAAAAGTCAGGAAACACAAATTTTACAGCTGTACTGGGCAAATTGACAGCATAATAAAGTGAAGAATTAGTGAACAGACTGAGAAATCACTGTACTGGGGCAGAGTCAACACAAATTTTATACCGGAGTGTCATTGCTCACGAAGTGCTAGGAGGTCTGCGAGGCTGTTAATGAGCAGCCAGGAAAAGAACATATTCTGCTTGGATTTCTTCAACACGCTTTTGACAAGGTCTGTCACTAAAGAGGTTTAAGTAGCTACTGGTGAAAAGGAAAAAAAAAAAATCCCAATAGGATAAATAACTGGTTGGTAAACAATCCAAAAAATGGGGCATAAAATCTCTATTTCCAGTGGCTTGGTTGGGCCTTTCCAGTCAGCCTTGGGATCCCACAGGGCTGGGGTCTGAGTCTTGTGCATATCAGAAGAATTGAAATAATTGGAAAAAAAAAAAAGATGAAAAATTTGCTGTTACTAATTCAGGATAGTTTTACTATCAGTAAATTACTGAATTACTAATTCAGGATAGTAACACTAAAAGCCAACTACAAAGATTTCCAGAAATATCTTTCACAACTTTACCAGTGATTAAAACGTCAGAAGAAATTCAATGTAGATAATTAATATGTAGATAAAACATAACAAAAGAAGAAAACAATTCAAAAAAAATCCCCAATCTAGACAATTACAAGCACCAAAATAGCTCTGACTACACCCAGCGATGATCATGGAGTTTTTTAACAGTTAGGTCCAAGAAAATACCCATGTACTGCATACTAGCAATAATTAAAAAAAAAAAAAAAAGCAAAAAACACCCCATGGCAAATACCGTGTGTTCTAAAATGCAGTAAGTAGCTCTAGACCCTGCCTGACCAAGACACACCTAACATCACAGCATAAGCTGTCAGCGACAAAGCATCCTGGGCTGTAATAATACCTGTTGTCCGGGGCACCAAATCGCCCCCATTGATAAAGATAACACTAAAACAACTGCTGTGCACAAGAACTTGTACAAACGAGTGCTAAAAGAAGAAAAACACCCACCTACCATCTCCGATACGTCCATCATCTGCTTTAGGACCTATAGAACATTATGCAAAATCTGGGCACTGAATGTCATAAGTAGATAAATCCCTGTGGGTGACGGTACAAGAGCAAGAAGGAGATCCAAAAGTACCGAAACCTCCCCATACAGGGAAAAATAATACTGATTTTACAATTAAATTAAAAGGGAAAACAAAGATAAGGGCTTTTCAGTGTGAATAAAAAATCTTGAGGAGGGGAAAGAGTATGTTAAAAAGTTATAAAAATCAGCAGTAGAATGTGACACGGGCATGAAATAGTCCTTGTCACTAATGGTACAAACTCTGAGGGTATCAAAATCAATGAGGCAGGCTCAAAACAACTACACACTTACAACTACTTTCACTCATTCAGGCATGGAACTTGTTGCCACAGAATTTTATGGATGCTAAAAGCTTATGCAGGTCCATAAACTATAAAGAAAATTCATGGCAGAAAAGAATTACTTAAGGCTATTAAGCACAGAGCTACCAGCTCCGAAGCACAAAGGTCCAGGTCCACGGTGGATGAAGGTGGGAAGCGCATACTGGGTAAGTGTCCTCGTGTGCTTCCCCCTGTTCCCCTGCCACGTTGCTATTGATAAATAAAGCTGATTTCATTCATAAAAGACTATTTTTCCCACCAGCAGTTACAAAAGCATTCTCTCCTATAAAATAACGTATCACCTTCTTTTCAATTTGATTTTTAAAGCGAGCATCTGTCTTAAGGTCAAGACAATGCAATGTCATTCTTCCCAATATATTAGATAACTGAAATAATTAAATTACATCAAGGATATTCCTCTTTCATAATCTCTCCTGATGACAAGGAAATAATTTTCCTATTAGATTTTGTAGAATTATAGCTCAGTAGAATTACAGCTACACGGTCCTGAGTTGAACTTAAGTGGAAAGCTTCATCCCTGGTTTCATTATTAATTTTTAAATAGACTGATAATTGCTGTCACTGAATTATTTCTTGGAATTATTACTCGTTTAACCTGTTTTTTTTAGCATGTACTGCTTTTTCTGCTTTTTTTTGGGTGTCAACTTGCGGTGTGATGCCGCAATGGTTAGAACAGATGCTTTTATCACATTAAAAATATACTGAGCAGCATTTGTAGCATTTTGCTTCAGCTTTTGAAAGCTGTGAGGGTCAGAGTACAGTAATATTTTCGCCACAGCAGCTGGATTTTCATATGAAAGCAAAGCATCTTTCAAGGCATAAATCACAAAAAGAAAAAAAATGGAAAAGAAATCAATGTCTTCATGGAAAACAGGAAAAAATATTGGCTGATGTTTATGACTCAGAAGTTTTATTATAGAGACATAATTTATGATGATGTTGAAACCAGTTAGGCTTCAAAATAGCATAGCAATTAATATGGCTTTGATGAGTACAGCAAAGGAAACAGAAGTGAAGTGATTATCTTATTCTTTTTTCCATGGAAATTGGTTTCTGAAGTAAAGTAGCCCTTCAGGTTAAGTATTAGCAACTTTCATTTGGTGTCTCATTTATGGGAACAGCTTGTCCGTGTCTGTTCTCACTCCTGCCTTTCCAACTGAGGAGCTTTCCTCAGAAAGAGCTATCGGAACATCATTAAAAAGAAGAGACTTCAGGGTTTCTTTTGGTTTTGCTTTTATTTATATCAGACCACTAAATGTGGAAAATGAAACGTGGTCACTTGAGATTCAACAGGCGGCTTTTTTAGTGATAAATTGCAGTTTAAAGTCCCAGCTAGCCACAATATAGGATTAGAGAACCTAAAATGACAACCATCAAAATGTTTTCTAGCTGAGTTACACAAGTCGGGAAGGCCTTAAGCTTCATTTCTGAACCCAGCCTGACATTTTTTCATGATGTCCCACAGAGTAGGACCATATAGCCCATACCACGGGGTTCCTCTGGCTGCTAAGTCTTTCAGCAGGGACTGTGAGAAAGTGCTGAACTAGGGCAGACTGAGCAAATTAAGTTTAAACTTATATTTTGGAAATTTTTCCTTCTAATTGCCCATCTTCTGATCCTGAGAATATACCCACTCCATGAATAAATAATCCATTTGTTTTCCCATTAAAACTTCATTGTAGTCTATAAAATTTCTATGGCTAATTAAAAAATTGGTAGACAATAGTCTGTGTTGCTGCTTTGTTCCAGTATGATGTTTAGTGGGACTTGACATAGCACATCCACAACCGCAACACTTGGCAACTTCTTGGCTCTTCCCTGTGTGGGCATTAGGCAGTGAAAAGAACTAAGTTGTTATTTTACCAGTGTCAGGCTTTCCCTGGGAAGGCCAAGCTGCACAGCAGCAACCACCTAACCGCAAACCGTATTCCAACCCTAAATCTGAGTTAAGCCAGTAGCAGCTCACCTCAAAACTTTGAAGTAGGGAAGAATGTCCAAATTGCAGGGGTGTGTGGCACATGCTGACTTTAGAAATTCAGTGACCTTTGCAAAGATTGAGAGCACTTGCCAGGATCAGGAACAGCGAGGATTTTGAGAGCCAGGGCCCCGTCCTTGCATACAGCTAGCTTAAGGACAGGTTTTGATTTGCAGACTCCTCAGTTTTGCAAGGAGGATGCAGCTTCTACACAGCACGGGCTGTGAGTGTGAAGCACACTCACTTCAGGAAGAGAGTGGGATAAAGGAGAGACAATGCAGTTAATAAAGAAAAAAAGAATAAATGAGGAACAAGTAGTGTATGAAGAAGCCAATGAAAATGGAAGAGCTTGGAATACAGACACGGGCAGGGCAGAAGAACATGCAGAGCTTCGTTCTGTTTATGGCACTCTATTACAGGGAGATGAAGGTTATAACCTGCTGAATTCTTTAATTCTTTAGCTAGACAGAAATAGTCAGCCTTTGATTCAGTGGAATTCTAGAAGAACATTTATTTTTCTTCAACTGCAGTTGCATGGCTTCAGTCTCACCACAGAGTGTCACCCTCACGCCAATTATACTGCAGCTCAACTCCACTCTTAAAAGGGAGAAGTCCTTTTTCCCTAGGAGTGGAGTTGAGCTGCAGTACAGGAGGATGAAGTGGAGTGGCTAAAGCGAAGGAGGATGAAGGTTTGCTGCAGCCTTTGAGTTCAGTGCCGCTGAAGTCGAGTAGTTTGCCGCTAATTACTGACAAATCAAAACACATACACACAAACACTGGGGACTGGTTAAACCATTTTCCCTCCGCAAATCCCATGAAATACTTCACAAGAAAAACAACGCAACCAATAGTTTAGAACCAAATTTTATTAAAGAAAAACCTGTAGTGCAGGTTCTCAGGACAAATGCATACCTTTGGATGCAGTGGAGTACACAGGTACGTATACAGTAGTTTGCCTGCTACATGTTTGGAAGCTGAAAGAGATCATGATAAACTGTACCGCACAGTTCATCACCATCATTAAAAGTTGCCAAAAACTTGGTTGTGGATCGCTAACAGATACTTGGTTATGTGTGTGCACTACATATTGCACAAGACTTTTGATTAAGCTATTAATTGTGCAATTGAATCACAGTTAAGTGTTACATTAAGCATATTCAAACATATATTTGATTTTTTTTTTCCTCAAAAACAGCACGTCACTACAAAACTGCCATTAAATGTTACATATTTACAAAAATATACATATAACACTTTTCCCCATTTATGACAATGCACCAGTTACGGATTAATTTCATTCTTCCCTTGAGCCCTGATAATGTATACAAAGAAACCTGCTCAAAGTCAAGGTCTCCTGAAACAAAATTAGGAAAAGGCATGTACTGTATTCACAAATACTAGAATGTGCAAAGGCAAAAGGAGAGGACTGCGTAGTCACATATGTTAAAAGGTATGGACTACAGCATACTGATGCCCGCTAAGAGCCTTTACATGGGTTGGAAGGGCTCCTCTGTCAGAAATCTGGTTAGAAACACAGTGTTAAGCATTTGCTGATCATATTCTGGAAAAGCAGTTGCAAGTAGTTCAAGAACTAAGTTCTACCTTGGTTGTAATTAGCTTACATCTATCCAAAGTACTCTCTTGCTAACCACGGGAATAAGAATCACAGGTGAAAATCAGCCCTTCACCTGTGTGAGTACAGATGCAGCGACGTGAGGATTGATTTTAGCCTGCAGCTACATTTCAAATTCACCATGGGTGGGGACCTTTCTGCCATAATACAAAGCTGAATGACAAAGTCCGTGGAACTGCATGGTCACAAATTAGGTTAGAATTTGGCCCTGCAATGCCAGATAAATAATGCTCAATGTGAGTAGCGAGAAATGCTTTGTGAATCTTCACAAGTATGTCAAGACCAGTTTTTATTTTATGGGCTTTCATATCTTTATGAAGAGCTGCAGGTCTAATTAAGCACAAATTTATGATTTGAACTTGGTTTAATGGCCAATTTTTTCTCCTTTTGTTCACATGGGTAATGCCAGCAAAATCTATATGATTTATCTGTCTGGCTTTGGAATGAGAGACTTTGGACCCACCTGAAACAGCCACAGATGCACTGTAAATATGCCAGTATTCATCCCTTACTCTTAAAATGGAAAATTCTCCCATTCCAACTCTCATTATCTCTGCAAATCTTCCTCCAATACTTAATCCAGGGTGAATTGATATTCCTGGTGCAGCTTCATAAATACACAGCAATGATAATATAATCATTTCATTTAAGTGAAGAAGGGTGATAGTTGATGTCTCCTAAAACACACTTGCAATGCACTGGTGTGATAGTCTTTAGACTCCCCTTTGCAAAGAAACATATCTATAGTTAATGGAAAGGTAAATCACAGGAGCTGTACATATTTGTAAACATAAGCAGTAAATAAAGCACAAAAGCAGAAGCTTCCCGAAGCGCCCTGCCAGCCAATCAAGTTCCCCACCTCTTCCAATCTGCTATTCCTCTGTAAATTTTTTCTTGTGTTTTTTTTTTCTCAGCCACACAAGAGGATAAAAATGAGTTAATCCCCTTTTGACATCAACCCAGCTTACTGGCAGAACCACAATCAGAGAAAAGCAACTCAGAAGAGACTGGGATCAAGAGGGGAGAATTCAAGTATACTTCTCCATTTGATTACGTTTTCCCTCCAGAGCCTTCTGCACTGCAGCAAGCGCAGTCCATGACATACACCCATGAGGAAATAAATCATAGCTTGTCAGTGACAAATAAAAAAAAGGAGCAATACTCAAATGTCTGGTGTGTATATGAAACAGAAGAACTCTGTGCTCCTAAAATTAAAATTTCTAGTCACATGTTCAGTAAAATCCAGTGGCTGGCATTTACCCTAAGGAATACTATACCGACTCCATTCATCCTCTCTAAACATTATAAAATTACAGCTCATAGAGGGACTCTAGCAAATTACATTTAAACAGTATAAATCCAAGACACAGACCCTATAAAATAATTCTTCTCCCTTGCCTCCTAGCTCAGTGCTGTGCTAAGGAGGAACACCATTAGCAAATGCCCTACAATCAGCTCAGAAGTAAACCTCCATTGGAGCTACCTCTGGAGCACACATACATGCATCCTGGCTCCTGGGAAGCAACCTCTTGTCCGTGTACCTCAAGTGGGATGTTGCTGTGAGTCACATCCTTCTTAAATTATAGGTGGAAATGTTGATAATATCACATGTTCCTGGTGCTGCATCAATTTAAAACTCATGGTTTAATGTCTCTTTATGCAACAAACACAACTGAAAATGGTGGCCATTACGAATTAAAGTAAGCTCCAAGGCTTAAGCAACACAAAATCAACAACTCATGGCAAAATAATACACACTGGTAACACTGACTTTCCCCCTGCTTTTCCTTGTCCTGTTTAGTCTTGTGCTCCCCTCCCACATCTCTCTCACATACACTCCCTCCTCTCTAACACAGGCTTTACCCTACAAAGAAACTGCTGAGCTTTTCAGTTACCTTGCCCCCATCAACTTCTCCAAACTCCCCCAACAAGAAGATTCTGCCAAACCTAGGTGATGACTTTGCTTAAACTTGTATTTTATGGAACTTGAAAGCAAGCCATTGGCCTCTGCCTCCGGGAAAGATTGCATACAGACCTGTCCCACAAACCTGAGAAGTCAATTTCCTCCCAAGAGGAATGATACCTGGTCCTGCTCCTCTGTTAGCAATGGACCCTCTTTATCTCGTCTATTCTTCAGCTTCAGGTTGTTAACTATTTATCTAAAAGGCTATGTACTAGCCTGGGGCTCAATATTTCCCATACTGAAATGCAAATTCTGCCCAATGGTCTGGCCAGGTGTCTCTGCCCAACCTTGCTGCAATTCTGCATCTACCAGTTTGAAGGGCTGGCAAAGCAAGCCAGCCCTTGCTGTGCTCCAGGAAACTCATGCAAACACCATGTCTCATCCCTGTAACCTGAAATGAGGCAGAAGGCAGCATTTGGGAGATAATGGGTATAGCTGTCTGTCAATTAAATATATATTTTCCACTACAGAGAGGCAGCAAGGTCAATATATACGTGGATGAGAGAA
Organism: Himantopus leucocephalus; assembly: GCA_003993805.1. NCBI lineage: Eukaryota > Metazoa > Chordata > Aves > Charadriiformes > Recurvirostridae > Himantopus > Himantopus leucocephalus. Next base: position 87,228,660 of record RSEF01000004.1, on the reverse strand, counting down.
GAAAATGCTAGTTACAAGTTTATTATTCTTCCAGGGAGTACAACACTCATCCACATCTCAGACTAGAAGTACACCCTCTCTGGGACAAGCAGCTGAGAGAAGTCCTGGAAAGGCTAAAGGGAAGAGTTCCAGAAAGATTCAGAGAAAATGAGAGCCAAAATTAAAAGCGAGAGGATTGAAAGAACTAAAAGTGGAAAAGAAACAGGACGGAAGGACTGTGGAGAGACAAAGCACGGGGGAACTACATCAACCCAGATAATAGAGCAGAGCTCAGAGGAGAGACAGGGATGGTGAAGAAATCATGATTCTTCTTATCACTCAGGACATAGTAGGGTGCGTATCCAAATAAAAACATAGATAGAAACAGAACATAAAGCAAACCAAAAAGCAAGGAAGAAAAAAGTGGACAGTAGAGAACTGTGATCGAGAGGAGGCAGGCAAGGCAGAGTAACAAACGGCAGCAATAATGAAAACGAACAAAAGGACAAAAAAAAGAAGGGTGAAGAAACAAGGAGAAACAGAAAAGAATGGAAATTCAGACCACTTTTTTTCTATGAAGTGTCATCAATTACTTAGCAAAAAGTTGGAGGCATTACATGATGCAGGTCACTTCTCTGAAGAGTTCACCATCTCAAAAGATAAACCCCAAAAAAAGAGAGGAGTGTATTTACAAGCAAATGGAGTCAGTGAATTGGGTGTTTTCCCAAATTTGTGATGATATTCTGTAATCTTAACCACTTAAATCCCCTTCTGTGAATGTGGGACATAAGTGGCATATTAAAATATTCTCCTTTAGACCAGTTTTATCATTTGCAAACTGCCTAGGTTCATCTTACTGATGTTTGGGGTGTATACTTCTCCTTCTGCACAGTCCAGCCTACTCATAATCCATAACAAGAACGTCTCAAAAAACATGTGGATGCAAGTCTGCTGTTTTCCTATTTGAGCTGTTCTCATTAAAAGCATCTCTTTCAGCATTTCAGAAAGATTTCATTTTTAAACTGTTTTAATTAATAAGCAAATGCTGTTAATTAATATTTTTTTTAAAAAAACAACAGAATAAGCCAATTCTTGCCCTTTGATCTGCAAGAGAAGACGCTATCAGTAAGCATTCAATATAAGTATCAAAAGCTGACTAAAATTAGCAAAAAATACATAGAAATATAAGACACACTAAGAAAGTTACTAGGAATGCCTGGCCTTCCTGGTGATTAATATACTCATTATACCACTAAAAATATGTGCAACAAAGGCATAGTATTTAAGTAGCACCATGTACTGCTGCATGTATTATTGCTGCCCAGTAGGGCTTTATGTCCACTGTACTGCAACAAATTAGTGTAAAGATGCAAATTCTACGGAAACTCAGAAATCAAGTCTGATCAATAAAGCTCAAGTTTGTGTAATGGTTTCGAGTGTTGCAAGGAAATAATTTTAAACAGAATTACTTGTGTAAGGGAAAGCATCCATTTTTTTTCAAGGCTAGTAAATGTCACTCCTAAAAGAAAATCAATCTGGACGGAGACAGAGACAAAGAGTATGCAATTAGGAACATATATTTTTAGAGATGCTATTAAAAAAAGTATTTTAATACAAACCATAACAGCTCTTAGATAAGGATTTTGTTTTGTCCAGCATATTCATAGCCTAGCACTGTTCACCTAGCTATATCGTTGCACTTCAGAGTACGTATTTCTAAGCCTTCCAGGATTTCTTGTCTCAGATACTGTCTTCCAGAAGATCATCTCAGCTACGAGCACATAAACTAGCTGAAAATAGTAATTTTGACCATCCTCACATATGGGAAAAAAAAAGGGATGAAAAGAATTAAAATCTCTCACTCGGTCATACATGGCTCCATAATTCATATTTTAAGTAATTTGCTACTCCATTTAACAGGATGAAAAAGGCCAGGGCCAAAGACTTAAAGAAATGAGATCTCATATATTAAAAATCATGAAACTTGCTGTATGTACCAATTTAATGAAAAAAAAAAAGTAAGAATATATTCTTTAGTCTTCACACCATCCTGAAGTACCATTACAGGTCCTGATGCCATCCCTGATGGCATGTATAATCCTCTCTGCTCTATGCAACATACTTGAAAAGAAAGGAAGAATAAAAACTTTGTCCACATGACATTCCCATTCAGATTTGGGAATTGAGCTGTTCTAGTCCATCTCAACATTGGGAAACCCTTCTGCACTCCCTCCAGCTTGAGGTTACCAAATGAATTGGAAGGAAAGCTGCCAAGGTGATCCATTGGGTAGGAGGGCTGATTTAGGAAAGAAGATTAAAAAATTAAGAGAGCACAGCTTGATATTTCCTAAAGACTGCAGGGCCAGGCTTTTAATTGCAAAAGCTAACTGCGGGTCTGAGTTATTTCAAAATTTGTCACTTTGATGATTATAGCCTGAAAATAAGTGAAAAACATTACGTATATATTCACAACAGGAATAAACATGTATTTAAATAGCACTGAGAGGGCTAATACTGAACCACTGAAAGGAAATAAACAACATAAAAATATAGACTTAACATTAGGAAAATGGTCTGAGCAGGTCCTGTAACTACTTCTAGGCAATTAAATGCTATTCTAATGGAAGTTTGAGAAAGACTTTCGCAGACTAGTAAGATTGGGCTATGTGCCAGTCTCGTAAAGAAAGTTGAAGAGGCAATGTGCAATTGGGACTAAAACAGAGAAAATGAGCCAGGAAGCAGCTTTTTTGTTGGACTTAGAAGACACAACAAAATTTTGCATTGCAGAAATCAATATTTATAAAGGTAAATGCTTATACATTTCTTCCTGGTGGAAAGTCAATATTTTGAGAGAAATGTGTACTTAGTTTCATCTAAAACTCTGGAAAAAAGAAATGAAGAGGGAAAACAATACAGCTGTATCAATCAATATACAATAACAACTCCAACTGTCACGGATTCTACACTGAAATAAAAATTTTAGTCTCTCTTCCCCCCCCCCCAAGCCTCATTAAAAAAAATTACAAAACACTGTTTTATAGGAAACATAGGAAAAATCTACAACTGATATTGTCATCGATTCTATCAACTTAGCAACATTGTATTCAACTTGAAATAACACTAGAAATTCAAAGCATATCAGAACCACTGGTTCATCATCAAAAAGTTACTGCAACCAAATGCATGTATTTAATTTCCTAAAAATAATAAGAAGCCCCCACATTTCTTTGAGCATGTACTTGTGTAAGGAGGATGGGAACCACTGCAGTTCCATTCTGCTGACCTCTGATAAAGAGACAGCACGCAGTGGTAGAGTATTCCCTCTAAAGGGATGTCTCATTGGACCTAAAACACAACTAACCTTCATAATCATTTCAGATGAAATCTGCTTTCTACTAGGAACTACTAATGGCAAAGCACTGATTTGTCTCTGTCTGTCAAGAGACACCTACTTTATATGAATAAACACTTTACTCCTCTTTACACTGGTCACTGAAAGCAGAAAACTCATCAAGAAGGAGATAATTCAATGAGAATACCCTAAAACAGTTCAAAGAAATTGGATGTGAATTGGAGATAACAACATCTTGCCTCAGGCTGGCACCTTCTATTTCTTTACCGTCATTTCCACCACCCTCTTCTACAGGGTATAAAACCATACAGTGGTTTATTGCTTTTATTTTTGAGAAATTAATTTACACTGCACGTGGATTTTCCCTAAATGTCTTCTGAGCATTTCTGAGCACTTTATATGGATGGACCATTCCAAAGACATATAAAACATTCAATGTCAAAACAGAAAGCAAAGATAACAGCTGTAGATCTTGATAGCTCTGTTAGAATGCTTCAAATCTGTACTGCTTGGAGCACTCTGAAAAGCACAGGGTGTTCTTGGAACTGCAAATACATAAGAGTTTAAGAAGGCCTAAAGATGTAAATGAGGCCAATACACTGCCAGTTCTGTTGGTTTCAGTATAGTTCAGTATCAGTGTTGATAAATATCACTGTACCCATTATTATAAGGCTTCTGACCAAATAACACTGCAGAAAAGTAAGTTTAAGATACTAGTGTGTAACTTAGCAAAATCACAGCCAATGTTGCAATGCTACCACGTAACATGTTCCAATAACAGTTTTTAAAACGAATTATCTTTTTTTAAACAGTGACGTACCTTTTTCAGATTACACAATTTTTACATTTATATATAATTGCATCTTGTTTCAGTAAACTACCTTTAATACCAGCGATAACTGCAAGTAAAACAAAGAAAGCATTAATAATTTGTGCTCACAAAATTCTTTCACTCTGAGGATCCTAAGCAAACAGTGATTACTTTAGCCTCACCATACCCCTGTGAGGTAGGTAATTATTATCAGCCCAATTTTACAGGTGGGGAAACTGAGGCACATACAGGTTAAGTAACTTTCCCAAAGTCTACGAACAGAATCCAGGTACCTGACAGACATCTTCTGTTTCTTAGCCATCAAATCACCCTTCCTCACTAACAAATTTAACTGGAATACATACAAACACTGCATGTGTGTGTGTGTGTGTGCGTGTGTGACTAGCATTTGTGCATAGAAACAACTCTGTGTTTCTGTATACGCATGTATCAGGATTTTAGATATATATAAAGGATAAAATGCTAAGATGTCATGGAACTACTTCAAGAGGTTCAAAACCTAGCACTAGTGAGACTTTTCAGTTAAAGATAAACCAAGACACCATGAATGGGAAAATGGCGATGGTATTTTCTCAGTTTGAAAATAATTCATTTTGAAGTTATTCTTGCCAGGGAATCAAAGGTTTCCTTTATTATCTGCTGGGTATTATTAATACAGTTATGGCAATACTGACAACTCTTTAGAAAACAGTGTTTTTAAGACATGACAAACCAACCTCACAGGAGTGCTGCATGAATCAAATTAATAAGCATCGAAAAACATTATTACAGGCACTATATTGTGCTAAGCGTTAATTAGAGTACCAAGCAGTTAATATTCTACGGTGTTCCAAAAGACTCCTGTTCTCAGAGACACAAATCACCCTGTATTGAATGTATAAAAATAGCTGTTAAAGGATAAATTAGATGCGTGACCTAGTTCCAACAGTGTCCTTCGCCAATCAGACACAGTGTGGGAAAACAATCCCAACCTAGAACTTCCATCCCGTCCCTTACCTACGAGGCTAATCCACTACTCACCTGCCCTATACAAAAAACCCACTTCAGATCTATTTCACAGGAACAAGTAAGCTGCTTGCAACACTATTTCATTCTCTGTCCCAGCTCATTTCCACTAGAAAAAGCATAAAGGGCTGGTGAGAACGGAAAGCCTTTGGGGCAACGATCCAAAGTTGTTTCCACTGCACAACACATTTTGTATTTGCACTTCTTTTCAAGAAACCCAGACTCAGATACATGTAACACCCTGGATTTCTATACAGGCTGGCATACGACAGTCAGCTAAAGCATTGCTTCTCTGTAAATCGGTTTGCATGGCACTCTACAACTACATAGGCAGAAATTTTAGAACAATTTTAGAAATTATTTTCCTGAGGAGTTTGCAAGCACTTTTCAGAACTTTCTCTTAAACTTTTCCACCTAGTTCCTTACAGTAAGTTCATAATCTAGATTTTCTTGTGCTTTACATACACATCCCGTGGGGTTTGTGAGAGCCTACAGTACTACACTGAATTATTACATCCCAGTCCATTGCATTTGATAACAATATGCTCTAGGATATCCACAGCTACATGGAATGCATACGATAATTTTAAGACAGCTCGTTTCTGTCTTACCAGCATTCATTATTTTCCATTTGTTTATTCAGAAAGGTGTAGTTAGCTATCTGTATCCTCCTCAAGCAAGGTGGTGTGCAAGCTTGCCACTAGCGTCAGTCTGACATTCAGTGAGTAAAGAGCTATTTATTCCCTATCGAAGGCAAAAAGTGAAGAGATTATATAAATTTCTGAGAGAAGCATCCTAATTCCAGGCAGCTGTGACACATAGGATGCCAGATGTTTAAATTAATCACACCACTGTCTGTTTCCTACACGGCTCCATAAACCCCAGGGAAAAGACCAGCAGGGTGTGGGTTCGCCCCACTGCCGCTTCCCTAGGGATGCAGAGCTCAGGACTAGGAAACCCTGACCCAACTCACAAAACTGGGATTAGGAAACTCTGACCTGACTCACAAGCCTTTCTGCAGGCAGCTCCTTCAGAAGCCCAACGACCCTCCCTGCAGAAACAGGGGCCAGCAGTTGTAGGGACTGAGTGACACCCTGTCATGATGGAAAGGAAATACAAACCCCTGAATCACAGCCCTTCATGGCCCTCCAGATTGTCAAATCAACCCAAACGGCAAAGGTCAGGTGAGAGTTTGCCCACCCCTGCCTGCAAGGGCAAACAGCCAGGGAAAATCCCCAAAAGGATGCACGTGGGAAGGGGATGGGGGTGCGCTACCCAGTCCTGCCCGGAGGAGAGCTCTGACCTACCTGGCGCCTCTGCCCTAATAGGAAGTTTTTAAAAAATAACCGTACAAAGAAAGCGACTTAAAGAGGTATTTACACTCTCTGGAAATCTAAAAAGAGACAGGCCACCAGCACGGGGTTTTACAGGATGATTCATCTGGCAGCTGCCATCGTCCTAGAGGTGCTCAATCAGGAGACAAGTAACAGCAACTGAAATGACTGTCCACAAGTGAAGGCACCTGGTCTGGAAATAGCATCAAGCTGGTGTTTTTCTTTCACACGGGGTGGGATTGGGGAAGATACTAGTGCTGATGATTTGCCAGGACTTGCTACGCTTACAAGAGCATTATCCTATATTATGAGATATCTTAATTATGACTTAACTTCTTTTAATTCACCGAAGGGCCTAAGCCTAAATTCATTAGATTGTCTCACAAATGTTTAAATTAAGAGCTTGTATTGACTAGGAGCGCATTTGTCTCCTCTCTCAGTCCTCTCCCAGTACAGAAACACTCGTCCTCCTGAAAAAATATCATTGTGATCAAACAACCATCTGTTCTGGTCTAGTCGCGTGTGTAAAAATCACCTTTTCAGGCTGAAGAGTTCCAGCCTTCTGCTGAATACCTCAATTAAAAATATAGTTAAAAAGTTACAGTCAATCCTTCTAAAAATAAACATAAAGAACTAGAGCATATACAGAAAAGAAAGAAGGTGGCATTGAAGGTGCCTAGGGCTACAAATTTGCTACCGTAGTTTGAGTTTCAATCCTAATGAGTTCCCAGGCCATAGAGTGAACACAAGACGTATTATCCTTCTTCCCCGGTAACTGATGATGGACACTTTTTTCCACAGGACCGATAAGGAACCTCCTCTCCACCAGCATTTACAGCCATATTTGCAATTTTGTGACATCACCAGGGAAAAATAAAACGATACAGAGAAGAGTCTTTCGTTTTTTATGTTCAGCTGTAAATATCAGCTAACCAGGTAACTGTGCATCTCTCTGGAGTTGATGCTCAAAACCACGCCTGAGTGATTGCCTATGAAAATATAGAAACAAAAGGCCAGCATTAGTGTATTTCAGGCACTTTACAATAAATCCCCCTTTTATTGCAGGGACAGGTCAATCGCATAAAGAGAGTGGCTTTATCAAACAACAGGTCAGGTGAAGGTTGGTGCAACAGCTCCATGTACCTACAGCATACTTTCGCGCAAAGCTTTTGCTCATGGTGGTGGATTTGTGGCGAATTCCTAGGGTTTCTATCCCAGTGACAGCATAAGTTGGTTCTCTTTGTGGCTTAAAAAGGTGTAGTTGTCTCGAGGGGTGCAGGTGAGGGAGGAGAATGGAACCTGAGGCGTCCATTCGACATGCCACTGACCTGGGACTGGACACTGACCGGCATCAGCAATAGGGGAACTCTGTAGCTGTTCAAGCTGCCACTTCTCCCAGAAGGAGTCACTGCAAGGTAATGGTGTTGAGGAGTCCCAAGGTGGGGGTTGCGATAAAGTAGGCAACATAAAATATATAGAAAACAAAAAAAGTGGATGGGTGAGTCTGGAAATACTGTACTGTGGAAATTCAAAAGTTATGAGAAGAGAAAGAACAATCAGAAACCCAGGCCTGTAACTCCCTGCTGTGCATGGAGCGGAGGCTGCTACTGACATCTCCCGACAGGGAGGGAGAAAGCTCACCAGAACTAGGAGGGATCTCCATAGCACAGGAACCTTCTGCAAACAATGTTGTAAAACAGAATTTAATATAAAGCAGGGATTATAACACGTTTCATACTCTAGCCAGATAAAATAGAGGAGTATCATTAACAGGAATATTTTCTTGGCAGTACTGAGCGATACCGGAGCTAGTGGAAAGTACTGCAAGCAACAAAACAGTACAGCGAGCAGAAGTATAGTTTTATGTCTTAAGTAAGTCTTGTGTCTAAAAGCCATACAGTAGCTGATGAATATGGATGATTATGATCCACAGAAATGAACTCTTTATGCTCCGCTGGAAATGCTGCTGGTGCTGACAACCCGGCAGAAGCACAAATCACCTCGAAATCTGCATTTGCCTTAAGTTTCACATCAAAACATCGTGATCTTGCACTCTTTAACCCTAATAATGCTCTGCCCAGATAGAAGAACTTTTTTTTCTCCGAGTAAGGAGTGCAGGGCAAGTAGAGACTATTTCTGAATGCATTACAAATCAGGGTAGCATTTCTTTATTCCAGCATCCCAAGCTGCCTTACATAAATAGGCCATAAGGCATTTTCTACCATTAAAAGAAGTTATGCTTTTGTACATTACTAGAGGTGTTTGAATGCTCCACTTTAAGTCATGTCTGCAAAGACTTTGTTAGCATTCAGCCTTCTCCTCTAAAGACCTTGGAGATGAGTTGATCAAACAATTTTAACACAGACTTTGTTTTTCCAGGGTTTTTTTGGAACTAACTCCAGTAGAGTCAGGAGTACAATCAAGGTTGTCTCGCAAAATCTGAATGAAAACACAGTGATACTCATACACAAAGGTTGTCAAAGAAAAGACAGAAATACACAAAGCAAAGCAGGAGGCTGGATTCTTCCCTTGTCCTCAAAGCTAACACCTCCAAGAACCTAGAAGCAGCACACAGTTCAGCAAGTGAAAATAAAGACATCGACAACAAACGATAAAGGTGAAACCCAAGATAAAGAAATCTCTCCTCTGCCAAAATTCTGTTCTTCCCCAGGCTACCTATGGTGCAGCTAAAACACATCTTCTTCTGTGGGTTCATGAAGACATTACATTTGCCTGTTACACCATGAATCTACTGCTACAAATCCCAAAGGCTTTGGGTTGTCTGATTTATTTTCACAAAATGTGTAGAAATGGAACTGGGGAGCTTTTTTCATTGTCCTATACTTTTCAGCCTGTGACCTGAAATCAGTCTTAACACAATGGTAAATTTTACAAGAAATGAACTTTATAGATCAGCAATCTATGTTACATTAAAAATAACCACAGGGTGCCAGGATATGCACTTCCGCCTCACACTGAAATCATTTGCACTGAGAGATATTCACAGAAAGTTTCCCTCATGTGTTCCTTATGACCACCCCATGAATACTAGAAAGATACCAGCTAAAATAGGGAAACTTTTTATTCAGGAATAAATTTAATGTTTCTAATAATGAAAACTTTAAATGCCACTGGAATATGATGGCAAATATAGCGATGGATCTAGATACAATCCATCTGAAATCATGGAAACGTTGACTCTACAAATCCTTCTGACCTAAACGTCATTTTCCACTAATACAGGGGATTATTGAGTTAATTCAAATGTTACCTATTATATCCTGTTCTACTAAATATAATTTCTCTCTAAAATTGTCTAAGTAAGTCTCCTGACATTAACTGTACTATCTCTGTACTCACACTCTATATAGCATGTCATCCATACATTAGCCTGTACCAGAAGCAAGCCAAAAGAAGATAACTGAGATAATCCTCTGTTGGCGGTGTACTACTTGCTTCCTCCTGAGTCTGAGCAGAAAATGAAAAAAGCTAAAATGAAAATGAACATCAATTAAAAAATCAATTACTTACGAAAATTTATAAACTAAAAATGAAGTTACCTCTTGCGTTACCTAGTGTTTGAGAGTCCAGATCATCATCAATAAACTCCTCACCCTGGATGATGTTCTGGGTGTCCTCACTATGATTAACAGGGCTTGTCATCTCCTGCTCTTTTTCGTTGTGCATCTGGGCATAGACATTTCTGCCTGGCAGTTTCCTAAATTGAACAAGGAGAAAAAGTCTTGTGATGGAGTTCCTTTGTGTTGCACACACACTGGCATCAGAGAAGAGCTTCAGCAGAGCGAAGCACACCAGAATCACAAAATAGCACCAATCTCACCCTTCCTTAATTTTGAGTTCACAACCTAAACATACCAACTCCTTATTCTGTCACAGTTTTATGTAACTGCCTCATCACAATGTTCATACCAACATAATAATTAAGCATCAATTTCTTGACTTGACAAAATCTTGACTAAGATTGACAGACAATGAACAATACTAAAAAAAAAACCAAACCTAAACCCACAGAAAAGCTATTTTTAAGAACTCAAGCAATAAAAAGATCCAAGACACATTCATTTGTGGTTCCAGGTGTCTTCACAAACATTAAGCTGGGTCACAATCATCATCTCTCGTGAGACCCCACCTGGAGTACTGTGTTCAGCTCTGGGGCGCCCAACATAAGAAGGACATGGACCTGCTCCAACAGGTCCAGAGGAGGGCCACAAAGGGGATCAGAGGGCCAGAACACCTCTCCTATAAGGGCAGGCTGAGAGACTTGGGGTTGTTCAGCCTGGAGAAGAGAAGGCTCTGGGGAGACCTTAGAGCAGCCTTCCAGTACCTAAAGGGGGCCCTACAGGAAAGATGGGGAGGGACTCTTGATCAGGGAGTGTAGTGACAGGATGAGGGGTAATAGTTTTAAACTGAAAGAGGGTAGATTTAGATTAGATATTAGGAAGAAATTCTTTACTGTGAGGTTGGTGAGACACTGGAACAGATTACCGAGGGAAGTTGTGGATGCCCCATCCCTGGAAGTGGTTCAAGGATGACTGGATGGTTCTTTGAACAACCTGGTCTTGTGGAAGGTGTCCCTGCACATGGCAGGGGGGGTTGGAACTAGATGATCTTTAAGGTCCCTTCCAACCCAAACCATTCTATGATCACATCTGCCTGGTGAGGTGGGCTGACACTGAACATGTGTGATAGCATCAAATAGCACTCTCATACTCCATCAGGGTTGAGCAGAAAGAAGCAGGAGAAATAATCCAGGAGATGGAATGGAAAGGGAGCAAAGAGCAAAGAATCAGGAGGCCAGGAGCAAGGGGTAAGGGGTAAGGAGTAAGGAGGCAAATAGGCATCAATAAGGGCAAATAAGAAGACGGGGAAGTTTAGTGAAGTTAAGCAGGCAGCACTGAAGGAGACAAGAGTAGAGCTTGGCCCAGGACTACTGGGAATTGCTGAATTAAACAAAACTTTCTATAGCAGACAGCATTTAATTAATTCATTCTGATTTGAATCTAGAAAAAACAAAAAGCGTATTATTAAAAGGCTCTATCAGCTCTAATGGACAATTAGCACCATGGCTGAGCCTGGGAGGCTTAAGAGTAAGTATTGATAAAGAGTCCTTAAGTAGATTAACTTGAATTAGACTTTGTAAAATCAAAGGGAATAATCAGGGACTTCTAACCTTGTAACAGAAATTATGGTTTAAACATTTCTAGAGAGCCATATCCTTTGTTGTAGCTGCATTCACCTGCAATCTGCCCAGGCACATAAGGACATCCTTTCCTAGGCACCAAGCAGACACTTCCGATTAGGGAGTTGGAGGTTGTGAGCTCCATTTCCTACACTGCAAGAAGCAGCTTGACAGCTTGATCAGCATGACAGCAGATCAACGCTGTTGAAGTCTGCGCTTAAACAAAGATTATTGCAATGGGCAGACCACAAGAAGAAAAGAGAACATGGGGTTGAACTGCTGAGGTTAAGCTGTGATTTCTGCTGAGCTCCCTGAGACAGTGAGAAGATAAAAAAAGTGACACTAATTTTTAGGCATCTCTCTAAGAATGACCATCTTCCGCTCCGTATTCTGGTGGCAGCAGTTTAAAAGCTGGATAAATACACAGGTTGCTCTGTTTTCTCTAGGCTTTTGAAGATGACATGTCTTTAAATGTCATTTCAGAAGAAAAGTTCTTTACCAGGTGGCACTGTCTTATAAACTTACTGCAGCGAACTTTTTTGAACTGCACCTTCCATTGCATCAAAGTAATTAGAATAAACAGAAATTTCTAAGCAATGAAAGATGACTGAAGAGGATCTCCTCCCTTTAATTTGAACTATCCAAGAAATTAATTGCATCCTATATACCTGTATACATACACACACACACACATATCTGTATAGGTATGTATATACACACACACAAAATTACATAGATACAAAAATCAGGTATTTTATCTCATTATTTATAAGTAGCACAAAAAAGAAATCTGATTGCTCTTGTCTTTTCTGTATCTCAGTGAGCATGGAGTAAATAAAGCACAGGACTAAGCAAATGCCAAGGACAAGGACGGAAAGAAGTACTCATAGCACAACACAACTATTACGACCACTTCAACAGATCGAAGGTCTCCTCCAACACAAACATACACATAAAGCCAAGCTCTGCATCACTCTCCTCCCACTAACTGGATGAAAAAAGCCACGTTGAAAGGAGGAAGGACATTCCTCATTACCAAAACAAATACATTAGGTAATTAATTTTGACTTTTTTCTCTAGGGCCAGTAACTCCAGACTGTTTTTAATGTGTCTGCTAATGAAACTGGTCATGTGGAGAACAAAATCCCTCTCAATCACACCTGCATCAAACCTGTCAAATTGCTCATTTTCAGTCCACCACCAAAAGCCTAAGGGAAACAAACCCCAGAAGAATGTCTTTGCAACACATCTGCAGAATTAGCACATATGTTTCTGCGATAATTAGGGGACCTTCTCAAAACTGTATTTGACAGATTGCAGAAGCATCAATGGCATTATCAAAATATTTTTGACATAATAAAAATGTTATCCACCTCAAACCCATATGGCACATGAGACCTTTGCACTTAAATAAAAGGAGCAGAGCTGCTAGTCTTACTTTTGTCTGCCCAGGCTGAAGGACCTGTCTGAAACCAGGTCAAGAAAGGTGTGTCCTTTGGTGTAAATCCTGAGGCTTCAACTCACAATTCTGGTAAGACTTACTAGTTTTAGAGATTACCACAATCACAACTCATACTACTAAACATATTAAGGGGTTCCTGAATGAAGAAACTTCACAAGTTCACGAATAGCCAATAAACGTATTGTTGTTAAGAGCACTTCTTTATGGGTTATCGGTAAAAGGAGAAAAGGCCTAAGCTGTTATTTCTCACTCACCTAAACTTCATGAGCCCAGTCCTGCTAAGGACAGATCCTTCATGGAAGGTATAAAGTTGAGGTACTCAGTGACTCTTCCATAGTTTCCTATGCTCCTCACAGTTACAGAGGAAAGTATCTTAGATTGTAACACAGAGCAGGGATGGGAGGAAGGGGAATATTACAGGTTTTGTGAAGGCATACACTGTAGGCATTTGACCTTTTATACATGATAGAGATCTCTACGTGTTTCATATTAGCTCAATTTTACAGGGAAGAAACTCAACCAGACTGAAGAAAATGGTAGCGCAAGCCTTTTCAAGAGGCATTTTTAACACATGTGCCAGATGTCCTGTTTATAAGGGACAACCGCACTGTGGGATGAAACAGGATGTGGATACTGAATCCTTGCTAAAGATGGGCCTGATTCTGGCAATTTTCCAGTTGTTCCCTACTGCTCTAACATGTAGGAAGGAAGCTGCTACACCTATTATACAGAGAAAAACCCTTGTGTACCCTGGTGTGCTTTGCTCTTCCTTAAGGAAGCAATTTATGTTGAGTCCAATATAACTGTTTGAAGTAGGCAGAGCTGAAATGCTTGGGTCTACATAAAAGACTACTGTGAAAACATGACAAGACATGAAATTTGACCCAAGAGATTTATATCAGCAACATGAAAATTGAAAGCACACTTACAAGAACAGAGAAAAAGATTATGCAATCTTTTCTTTTGGGGGTTTACTCTTCAGCTGCAAAATGCATGTGCTTCACATCCACCACTGGAGACAATTACCTCTGCTGAGTAGCACTCCATGGTTTACATTTTTAGTTCCTTTTGTTTTCTCTGCAGCATTTTATTTCAATCATGAAGAAGAAGAAATATTCATGCCTGCTTTGAGGATCATAAGTCTCCATATGAATTGGAGACTTAATTCTGCACAGAACTAACAAACATCACAGCACACGGCTTTCACCAAGCTCTCCAGGTCCCACACCTTTTGGAAAATACTCCAGAAAGCATTTTTTTTTTCTTTCCTATATTAACAAATTATAATCAGTTCATACATGAAACTGTTTGCACTTAAAAATGTTCAGCAGCAAGGAACAGCAGGAGGGGGATGAGATATTGATTCCCACTCATTAAAACTCTCTAGTTTATTTGGCTTTCAATTCCTTCCTTGTGGAGCCAATATTCATTGGCCTTTATGCAACTTCATTCATTTTCCAGAGCCTTGATTAAGATTCTGTTTAGTATAAAAAATAGGAACATATTCACATGGCAAAGGATATGGAATAATGTAGCATACTCTTGGAACTTAAATAAAACTAACAACAATAATAATCCATTAAATAGAATACTTTATTGTGGTGTTGGCTTTATTATGTTTGGATTAATGTTCAGATGACTGACTACTTTGTGCTTTAAGGCACTCCTGATTTACTTGCCTCTTTCATTTCAGAAATCTTTTCTACATGCTATTATTTTGATTTCTGAGGAAGTTTTTATGAATTGTTATGGATCATTAAATTAGTGCCTGTTTTTTTTATAACTAAATGGCATGGACTGGGACTAAACTTGCTCTCATGGAACATAAAAGTAGTATAAGCAAGGTGGGAAAAAAGATAGCTTTTCTCTGAGACTGAAAATGAGATAGTAAGTCAATGAGGCAGAAAGATAACACAGTTCTGCTCCAGATTGTGGAAATGACCCAGGAGGGGGTTCATTTACCAAAAGTGGCACTTGATAGTAGCAGGGTAAAAAGAAATACACACAAAACAGTATAAATTTGGGGGAAGCAGATTCATGGCGATTTGTGAAAACAATGTATGCAGCTTTAAGTACACTGAGAGTAGTTTGCATATAAATTAAAAGATGAAGATTTTCATACTCTTGTAAAGAATTGAATTTGCTACTATTAACCAGGTAAAATACCTAAGTAGAAAAGCTAACTCTTTGCTCTGGTTTGGCTCCTCTAGTATCCTGTTGATATACAGAAGTGAAAAATAAGAAAAGACTGATTTCAGATCTTCCACTAGTAACATAATGATTATATGGCAGCTCTGATGTGGCTAGAACAGAAATTTCCTTTCCTCCACATTGCACAGTGCAGACAGTGCTATTTGTTTTCTCTATACTGTTGCCCAGGACTCCACACCATAGAAGTTTGATCTGAAAGGATGATGAAATCTTTTCTGGATGGTGACACACACATGGGTGATGAAACCCACAAAAAATATAAACATTGTTTCAAAGGGAATGGAATAAGCATTCTTTTACTGAACCAGATTTAGTAAAGACGGTATGGTATAGAAAAAATACGTGCAGGTCCCAGATCTGCATTAAAAAATGGACCTGATTTCTCGAAAATATTTTCCAGCTGCTTCATATTGTTCTGGTCAAATGAAGCAGCTGTAGTCCATTTTACCTGGATGCTTAAACAACTGAAGCGTACTAGTGAGTATTGTAAGATATTGTTTGCTTGAGGCATCAGATCGGTGATTTCCATACTTGGAAAGTAAGAGCAAAAAAAAAAAAAAAGGCAAATTATTCTTGGCTTGCCCGCCATCCGTGTTCATTGGCTGCACTGCCTCTTGTGCCACAGCCACAGTCAGATTTAGCAGCTGGGATATCACCTCTCACTCCTTACTGTCATCCTGAAAATTTTTCCCCAAACTATCTAAACCAATCTTTGTTCATTAGTGTGATACGACTAGAATTATTTTTTAAAACTATCGTTATTTATCACTTAAAATTTACTTTTCATTTACTGGGTAATAGGCCTAATGTGAATTGTTCACCTACTCTGACCACAAAGGATCAAAACCCTGCATGTGTCAAGACTTTTTTGCTTTCTATTTTTTTTTGTCTAAAGCAACGATCCACTTGAGATTGCCAGGAGTCGCTCCACAAGCTCCAGGGACTCCAGCACCAGTTTTTTCAGCACATGTTCCTGGGGAGAAGTAGCTGGATGCACAAATAGGCCAGTATATAAAACGGCAGGGCGGGGGAGGGAGCATGGAGAGAAAAATTGATGGATGCTTCCAATTTTATTGTATATAAGAACAGAGGGCAGCAGTCGTCTTAGTCTTTGGGATTATGGTATATTGAAAATGATATAACCTGCAGTCACCTAATCATTAACTAGACAGTCATGACAGCTCTGATTATCCAGCAGACCCTACAATTTCAGTTTTGATTGGAGTAGTGGGAAATAATACAATTTTAGTCTTTTCTTTTTAATGGGCATTCCTTCAGGAGTGATGAGACTGTGGTGGATTTTACTTTGCATATAACTAATCAGCCAAAATCCCACTGCCTCTATATGATGCTGCCTCTGTTTTTCCCCTAACCCCCTACTTAATTAGATAAAATACTCTCTTTGTTTTCTGCATATGAGGCATTTGACACAGAACCTCATGCAGGACTCTTATTTTTAGATTACTGCTCTCCCTCAAACTAATCTTGTGAGATTTACTGCTTGTGAGGGACACTAATTTTTAGCGCTGGGTATTGCAGTTTTCAAAAACTGGCAGATCAAACAGGAGCAGAAAGTTTCATCATAACTGTCCTGATTGCCCTGAAAGGTTCAAATAAAAAGAGGTATTAGATTAGTCCCTGATGTCTTGTCAACACTGTCTTTCATGTCACAATTCTGCCTGACAAAAATGCCTGTAAATTAAGATCCAAGTTCTTACGACATCAACTTCAGAGATAATCTGGGCAGGGAGAGCAGTGATCACGCTTGGGGACACGCAGCCTCGGCACTCAGGAACCATCAGGCAGTTTGAAACAGGTTTCTCCATTTTCTATCAAAGCTGTACTATGGTCTACACAGAAGTTCACTATTTTCTCTCTACTTTTCATCACAAGTCCTGAACAGTGCCTCTGCTTGTTGCAAATGGATGAAATGCTCTCACATATGAAGCTGTAACCTCCCTGCCAATCCAGTCCCCATTTTATCTGCAAGCCAGTCTTTCCATCTTGCAACTTTCCAGGTATCAGACTTAACCTTAAGTAAAGAACTGTCCTTTGGGCCAGCAAAGAGAGAGAGAGAGAATAGTTCAAGGCATGTCCATGCAATCATTTGCAGACGACCTCCATTGCGTGTGCCCCAATGCCAACTGCAAGTCCTATAGATCTAATGAGTGTAGTGATAAAACTAAGATTAATAAACCCTTGTCTGACTTGGGGCGGGGGAAAACTAGTTTTAACCCTTTTCTGAAGGGAATATCTGATTATCAACTTAGACAAATGAAAGGAAAGCACCACCAAATGTCTTCTGTCTCCTTAATTTTGTGAATCGTACATAAAAATTATGGACAGTATTAACATTTCAACACTTTACACTTGTCTGTAATTTCTACGTGGAAATAATTCGTATTTAGATTTGCATGTGTTGTCTGAGTTACAGTAGGGCCCAAAAAGAGTTCTTCTGCTGAAATTATCTCCTAAAATTGAACAATTTTTGTTGCTGATGGCATTCCTTAAGTAAATTAATTTTTAATATACAGGTGTATAATATTGACAAGCCACCTTTGTGCATTACAACCTGTAACCTTTATATCTATAAAGGATACTCAGTTTCATAGCCTCAGTCCCTATGGACCAGTTTGTAAACTTACATACTCACTGTACCGAATTTAAAAGGACTATACTTGCAAGTAAGTATTCCATGAGGATCCAGCAATTCACCATCAGTCTTCATAAACACAGGAAAGACTTTTTTTAAGGGATTAAAGATTTGGGTGGGAGGGGAGTTCACAGGGAGCGCACAGGGAAAAAGTGATTTTTCAATGTAGCACCGATTAGGCGCTCAATATTCCTTGAAGATAAAATTGCAAATGAAGGATGCAATTGAAAAAAATGTCATCTTGGAAAAGCTTAGCAGGAATATTTAAAAATAATTCTGTCAAATATCTCAGAAACAGATATGATACGGACTAAAATTGAATACTACTGCATGGTCATTCATCAATGCCAACAGCAGTTTTCAGGTTACTGAGAAACATTTGAATATATCTCACAATTCTCCTCACTCGGCACCTAAATTAAACCCCCACAATATTTAAATGCAAATGACTTTCACAAATTATATATAGAAGTGCAAGAGACATTAAAGCTCACAATTTGCAAATTGTACTATAGTTTCCTCCTTAATAAAAGCTCTATTTATAAAGCAATGCTTCATTGGACATTGTAGAAAGAACTCAAGGAAAAGAATTTTTTTCCTCCTTTCTTGAATATTTTATACTTCTTTTGCCATGCAGTAATTGTGTCTGTTATTTAATTGCTCTCATTTAAGAGCTAATAAAAGATATAAATCATACAGCTTTCGAAAGATATCACAAACAATTTTTATGATCCCACACTACAAACAGCAAATCCTCCATGTATTGCTACTGAAATAATATAATTACATCACATCAACCATTTTTATGCTTTTCCTTGCTGCAGGCACCTAAAATAGCAAAATAGATTTTTATTCAGTTGTAAACAGTCTGATACAGCTTTCTGTGCTTTGTTCTTTAGAGCAATCGGCCACTATGGGCTCTAAGAAACTTAGGTGCTGCAGTGAGAAAATTAAAAGATTCTTGGAAAAAGGGGATTTTCTCTATTGACTTAAAAACTCTTTATCTAAACAAACTGTTCACTAAATGCTATCTACGCTTACTGCTATCACAAACTCAGTGTCACACCCATTTCTATAAACTGATGTTTATTTCCAATAAAAATCCATCTTTAAAAAATGAGACAAATCAATAGGAATCCTCACTGAGTAAGGACATCAGGACGTGATGATGATGAAGGCTTGTTTCCAGTATGCTCAAAACCCAAGTTTCTAAATGCCCCAGAGATACAAAAATACCAAGAGTGTAGCCAATGATAACACAGGCTCATATGAACAAGAACAAAATTCTTGCACAGCACCCTGGTAGCTCTGACTAAAATCAGCTGCGGACTTAAAGCTATATTGGACTGTCAAAGGCTGGCATAGCATCCCTTGTCAATTTTGAGAATATATCTCGCATAAGGGCCACTTCCAGAATTATTTCTCCCCTCAACACACTCTATTGTCAAATTAACGCTAATCTATTTCCATCACTCATCCTACGTGGCATTGCCCCAGCCATTAAAATGTAATGTGTGCAAAGAGGAACTCCAGAGAGCTACGCGTTCTGATAAAACTACTTTTTTTTCAGCAAATCAGCATTGCAGATGCATTCATTGTCCCTATAGCTTTAGCTTATTCATAACTGCTAGGAGTAATGAAGTAGGAATTAATCAGGAATAATATTTTAGCTCAGCTCTCTTTCTTGATGATACTATTTACACAAGCTGAACAAACTCTCCATAGTTGCCATATTGCTGCTATTTGTCTTGGAACACAGTAAACGAAAGCAAGGACCAGTGCAGTACCTTGATGTCTGAAAAGTTCAGAAAAACACAATTTTCAAAGCGGTGGACTTTTTGCTGTTCTTCAAGACATCTCTTTTTCAAAATACAAACTCTGTTTTGCTGATCTGTGGATAAACCTAATTCTTAAAATGTATATGTTGTTGATGAAGGTTTACTTGCCTTTTGAACTTGTAGAGGATAAAAGCCCCAACTGCGACTAGACAGATAACAAAGAGGACCACAATAGCCCAGTAGCCACTGCCTCCTCCAATCCTCTGAGAGTCTGAAATATGAAAAAAAAGAACAGCTTAGCACGTCCTCGTTCAGATCAGTCACATCCTTGGGCTTTCTTTTCTATCTGATTGCCAGGTCAGAAACATTTTTTGTTATTTGTGTAACTTCTACTTTTCACTCCATCTGTAGCCTCTTCAAAAAGGCAACAACACAAAATCAATTGGTGACTTGTGACTGAAGGACCAATTAAAAAAAAAATCCTGAAGATTTGATTATTTAGACAGTGGTTTTTTTTCTGGGAATCTAAAGTTTTCATAGGAAATGATCACATACCTTAAGTACATGCGTTGCAAAAGCAGGGCTGTATTAATTCTCACAGATGGGGAAACTAAGGCTCTGAACAACAAATGAACTCATCAAGGTCATACATTGGTAAAGGCTGGAATGAACATGGGCTTCTTTCAATCCCAGCCTTTTGTGCTGGCTAACGCATGTTAGCCCTTTAAACCAGGTGAAGTACAACAGCAAAACTGTAGCACAACTCTACGTTAGAGACCAGATAAAAGAGCTTTGTCTTCTACAGAGACCTGACAGATAAAATATCACACCAGTATTTACATAAATTGATTGCNGAGTACAACAGCAAAACTGTAGCACGACTCTACGTTAGAGACCAGATAAAAGAGCTTTGTCTTCTACAGGGACCTGACAGATAAAATATCACACCAGTATTTACATAAATTGATTGCGGTCAGCTAAGCTGTTCTTCCACAACACATTCAAATAAGAAAGAAAGATATATTATGGGGTATGATACACAAAAATTACAGGACATTCTAATACAAGGTTCAAGTCAAAGCTGAACTTTCTGGTTAAAACACCATTTTGCTGTATCTCTGTTCAAAATACACACACATGTATCCACACATACTATCTTCAATCATTTTCCAGGTACACAGTGCATGCAGAGATGTAGGAAATGCATGCAAAAAAACCCCTGTTTCCATTTGTTTTAAACACAGAAAAAGCATATAATTTATCTCAGGACAGGATTAGCAACGTGGAGACCCTACAGCAAGCTTCACCTCAGTTGATTTAGAGATCAGAGATACAAGGCAGAAATGCAAGGCTGTGTCCCAGACCCCTGGAGTTATATCTGCCTGAAGTAAAGCAGCTCTGCTTTCTCGGTAGCCAGTGCAGCCAAAGTGCTTCAACAGATGGTTTCTTTGAAGCCTGGTTGGCTTTTCCTTCAGGGCACTGTTTTGTATAATATGGGTATTCAGTTAACGTCACCGTTACACAGAAAAAAGCAAGAAGCTTCTGATACAAATCATGAGGTATGACTAAATGGAAATACATAAGAAATACTTATTTCGCGGTGATTGTTACCAAGTACCAATCAAAAATATATCCATATATACATGTATGTGTATATATATACATACATATATATTTATGTATCTATACACACACACATATTTATGTATTTGAATTTAACAAGTACCAAGTAAGTATATATGTGTATATATGTACATATATATTGATATGAAGATTTTCTCCTTAACTTATTGGAACTCAGACAAGCATCCAAAGGTTGGTCTGTTGGGAGTTTTGTTTATATATTTACCTGAACTGGAGTCAGCTAAAGTCACTAAGACCCAGTATCCTCCCCTCAGAAAGAAACTGATGTTGTGTGCATTCAAGGCCTGCTTTATAGCTGCTATTCTCTGCAAATACAACAGAGAGAATGTCAGACATCTCACACTCTGTTCCACCTTGAGAGACTCAATGCTCTAAAAAGGAAAACCTCTGGTTCATTAAATGGTGAGAAACTCAGAAAGCATTTGTCAACGATGAGCTGAAATCTTAAAGAAATTCCATATTTAAAAATCACGCAAAACTCCGCAAGCCGCAAAAAGCTGAAAATGTCAAAACTTTATAGCCAAATCTTTCTTTCTGCTTACCAAACCCTTTACCCAGTATGTGACAGACAGCACATCATTTGCACACGCTATTGGGTTTACCTCGGTCATAACTCACACAATGTATAATCCATATTAAAAACTCTCCATTTTTCTAACCTATCAGAACAAAACCTGCGGTGTCACTTTAGATTTCTTGCTATGAAAAGTAACTGCTATTTGATAATGAACTGTATGTCATAATTTACCTCACCTCCTCACCTATAATGGGATGGATTCCATTTATACCTAATTTTTAACAATACTCTGTAGAAATATATACATCCATCCATGTGGAAAAAATCAGGATTCCTCCTATTTTTCTCTAGCGGATACAGCATAGTAAAATACGGTCTCTCACATTTTTATGGAGCAGAACCATTAAATATACCATCATATCCTAACCCCAGATGACAAATTGTCTGAATTTTTCCTTCTACTTGCTTGCGTCTTCAACATGGGTAATTTTCTAAAAGATCAAAGCTAGTTCTATACTCTATGCCTTATAATGTAGGATATGACTTTCCACAGGATGCCAAATTAGAAATATGCTTTATATCCATGAAACCTTCACGAGCAACTCCTTTTATGATATTATCAATTATGGTGTTCATCTTTGACAAGTCTTTGCAGTATAATAGATAGAAATCCCTGTAGTCTCTCTCGTGTTATGGACAGAGACTACTCAAAAGTTCAAATTCAAATATCCTCACTCATATTGAGGAATATCTAACTTCTGAAGCCATTCCACTGACTTTATTACATTTTTGGGGGTGGGGGAATGACTCACCATAAGGGTGATTTGAGCATGGCCTCAGTTATTTTACAAGACAATTACTCCAGATAGCTCCTAAGTATTTATCTTTTTGCCTAAAGTCTGAAAAGAGAAGGGATATGACAACTATATTGATTATCAGCCTTTAAAGTGTTGCTGGCACCCCTGAAATAGAGTTACTTCGTCTCAGTCCAGGTTCATTCACATGTTCATGGTATACAATGCAAGAGGGACCACTACTTGAGGCTAATCTGACTTTCAGCCAGTAAATGAAATTACTGAGCCCCATAACTTTGGATACATCACATTTTCCTGGCAGGTGTTTGAAAAATTCAACATTTACTCTGTTTTTTGCTTATGTGACTAACACTTGTTCGTTATTTCTCTCCCCACCCCTGGGTTCCCACCAAAGCCTATATGAACTACAGTACCACAGGTCAAAAATCTGAATCTCATGTGAATCCAGCCAAAGGTTTTGGCTTATTTATTTCACTGTTAGATTGATGGTTGTTTCAGTACTCACAGCTGGTTTTTTTTTCTGCCCCAAGGTATTTATTGAGCAGAGTGCTGCCACCTCTCCAATTGTTTAAAAAACAAATCCGGTGTCTGGTGCTCCTCTCTAGACTCTCTAAATTAAGGTTCTTACACCAGCATTTGAATTTTCTATCTTATTTTTCTACATCCTTTCCAATGATAATATTTGAACATGTGTACACATTGGCTCCTGCACTGTGGTATAAGAATGCAAAAATAACACCCCTATTGAAATTCTTACCCACTTACTTATACATCTAGGGGTCTGACTTGCCCTTTTTGCCAAAGCAACTCATTCGGAATTTTCACATAGTAGCTTGTCTAGATAGAGCCCAAAATCTTCCTCAGAGCCACTGCTTTCCAGGCTATAGTTTAAATGCACTTTAATTGATTCTTTCAACCGGACTCGTCCCACCTGACATTAGACATGTAATAGATGTGCATAAATTAAGCGACTGAGTCTTCCACTAGAGTCAATGATTAGAATGAAATACTTTTGAAATTGCTGTGTTCTTAAAACCAGGTTAAATCACAGTCAGCTTTTATTTCTACATGCATAAATTGGAAAGAAAAAGGGCTTTTGTCAGGATGGAACCAAACTTCAGAATTATCCAAAGGGCTTCTACTACTACACTGCCAAGTTACTTATGATCTTTGTTACTGCTGGCTACCTTTATCAGTAACGACTCCTATTCTAGACCACTAACTTGATAAATAGCATCGCATCACAACACTCCATGTAAAACACCAATAGAAACTCCACCAAGTAGGTGTTCTCTGTCTGACCAAGAAATTATTGCCTTTAACAATCCTTCTGAAATCACATAATATCCCAAATCTAAAAGGTGAAGAACAAACGGGTTCTCTTTAAGGGAAGACATTTCATAACTTTGTCTAAGTTAAGGATTTCAGGGACATCTCCTCCCAATGTGCAGAAAACATTCTGCATCAGTGAGTCATTGCAATAGTGTCACAACACTGACTTTGAGAAGTGGCACTAGCAGCACGACAAAGCACATCTTTCCAGTGGAACATGATGAAGACCTTCAAGATTCTTTTCTGATGACAGAAGCGAATGTAACAAATCTTTAAACAAGTGACACCATGAGTATTTTCCTGTTGACTTAACCAGTTACAGCTTCTAAAGAAAGACTTTCTTTCTAAAGAAAGAAAGAAAGAATTTCCTTTAGAAGCTGCACTCACTTCTCTACTAAAGAAACACCCTACTAAAATTAACCATTTCCTGCAACATAATCAGGATTTCAGGCTCCCAGGAATTCCCACAATGATTACAGAGGGAGAGCAGTAAGGGTTTGAGGTTGCCACAAAGCAGAAAATTTTGTGCATTCACACCGTACTCTGTGCATTTTAAAGTAAGACACCTGTTCAAATACTTGGACAACATCAACATACTCCTTTGGGCCTTCAAAAGTGTACCCTATCAATTCCAAACACAATCTACTGGTTTTGTGTTAATATGAAGAACTTTGTCCTACCTACTTCTCCAGCTCTTTGGATACTTTGACCTTGTCTCAAAAAGTTGTAAAATGCCCCTCAAAATTAATGATACCCTACATCAGGGTTCTTTGTAACTGGCAGGACTTGAACTGCAAGGTACAGGCACAGTGTTGGGATCTGTTCCTTCTCTGTCACAGTAAAAGGACGAATATCATAAATTGTAAGTGCCAGTCTTCTGATTCTCAACTGGCATAAGGTCTTTTATTATGGAAGAAATATGATTTGGAAATAAGTAGGGAGAAACTAATGTCTGATTTTCATTCCTGTGTTCATTATATTTGTTTCTTGCCAATTGAAAAGGACATTTGTTCATAAAGGCAGAAACTACCTGCTCGATGCTCGTTATAGGTCAACTGTTAATGTTCTGTTTCTGTTTGACCTGAAATCTAATTTGCTTCTGAAGACAGTGCAGAGATGGTTCGCCCCTCTTTAGAAATATCAGTGTCCTAAACGCACTCTTTGCTCTACCGGATCTTCACAGACTGACGTGCCATCACTTTTGTTTCTGTTTAAAAACCAGATCAATATTAGTTATTCTTGAGAAATACACTAATACCAGTAAGCACTAGATTATGCTGGTCTATACGCTGTCAAACACAGCAGTCAGAGCTGTTGGTAGCGTTTACATGTCTATTGTCAGGTGGGAGTGAGATCTTTACATAGTTAGGAAGCACCTTTTAATTTCACATAAAGACAATGACAGTACAGCCACTGATTGCAAAACAGGATGAAGATTGTCCTAACCAGACATACATTGCTCTGGTTACCTTATCACTAGTTACACTTCTTTTTCTTTTTGGTTGGTTTGCTGGTAGTAGCACATGCAAGTCAGCAGTTGTGGGCAGACCAGGTTTCACGACTGTCATGAGTGTTTCTTTGGGTATATTTGTTTCCTGTGAAGACAAAGGCATATGGCAAATTACAGGACAGTGTGCTTCATATTTTATAGAAAATACATAAATAACTCCA
>RSEF01000004.1:87164476-87202775 GCA_003993805.1 Himantopus leucocephalus | reverse complement strand
GCAAATTTTGCTTTGAGTCCCAAATTCCTCCATGTGTTGTATAATAATACAGTCACACAAATCCAATGACAACACACTTGGCACTTTCCATAGCCCTTCTCCAACAGATCCTGAAATTCCATTAAATCGTTCATATTCTTTTGCAAATGATTTAGTAATTACAAAAATTGAAGGGCTATTTTATAAGGAAGTAAAATATTTGTTTGACTGACACTGGTTATGGAACGGGTTTAAACTGGGAATTTACTTTAATTTGACATTTGATATGAACCTTAAAAAACAAAGGCAGGAAAAAGTATAAAGTCAAAATTCCAGAGCCTGATTTGCACTACTGTAAATCCAGGGAAAGTCAAGTGATTTGAAACACAAGCATTTTCAAAACATTATCAACCTGCACCTCAGTGCTATTGTCTTCACAAAATGCCAGTGTGTGCACACTCAGTTGCTGGCACTGTGCGTACCTGAAGAGCACAGCTCTAGAGCCCGCAGTTTTTATGGGGTGCTTCTACTTATCTCACAGAACTGCTCCATGGCTTTGTACTTGATTTAACCTACAGGATTCAACTGCTCCCGATCCACATTTCTTTTGCGAATGTGATCTAAAAAAACATNAATCCACATTTCTTTTGTGAATGTGATCTAAAAAAACAGCTGTAGAACTGTTTGCCTAGATATTATATATAATTTTCAAAGTTACACAACCAACATTGCAACTTTTTTCTTTCTGTTTTGTTTTTACACAAAGCCTGTGTCTTTTATATTACACAGCATCCTTTGCTTAACTTCTAAATATATCACATATAAGCTACTCTTTCTGTTTTGGAGTCAGCAGTATTTGCCAATACATCTATCCCTAATCCCAGAGAGCAATACTTAGCATTAAATGCCAATTAGGCTGTGTTAGACATCAACTTTCTATGTTACAATATCATCATCTACAGTCTGCATGTAAAAACGACACTAGGCTCAAACTTGTTTAAAATGTGGCTCATTAGGTTCACTTTATTATTTTGCACTGCCTCCTTTTTTCTAAATGAGAAGGCATTAACTTAACCTTCAAGCTTTACGACTGGCGAGGGAACATTTTACAAGCAATCTGAAAGAGCACCTTTGCAAGAAGTCGTGTTACTACCCGCCCTATGTCTTCCCTCCACTCCGGTATGTCGGGATTGTATATGTCCAGGTGCTTAGTAAACTTCAGAGGAAGAACATGAAAATGATCTGGGGGGAAAAAAAAAAAGCAAAACCAAACATTTTTGAACAAGTAACAAACCAGGTTACAAAAACAGTTTTGCAGAAATAAAAACCGAAAATACATATTTGGCATTATTTGCTCTGCAGCGCTGCAGTATCGAGGAACCCCCACTGCTTTGTGTTGTGTACCTTTGCACGGAGCAAGAGTACACTCCTGTCAGGCACTCAATTTCTTTCTGTATTTTCATAAACATCATCAAATTTGTGCCTAAAGATAAAAAAGCAGGAAGAAAAAAGAAACAAAGCACATTTACATATGACCTCTGCGGTCATAACCTTCCCAATAATTTTTCCTTAGGACAATACAACACACAGACGTGGTTGGTTTCTTTTATTTGTAATGGGAATGTGCCAATGGATTTTATTCTCACTGAATCATAAACATGTGGGTTTTGCCCATTACATGTTCCTGTTTTTCAAGTAAAATGAGCATTTTATGTATTCCATCAACTAGCTATGAAAATAAGAACAGAAATGATATACCAAAGGCTAACCACTGCCCTCTTCAAAAAAATAAAAACAAGGTACACCCACAACATGTCTCTGGATATTGCCCAAAACATCTGAAATACCAGAAATGGGCTGTTTCTCAGTGAACAGTCCCTAAAATCTTCCCTTTCACTCTGTAGGCTCCCTGGATGAACACCTGGGGAACTTAATGCAAAGCAGAGAAAGAGATCCTGTGGAATGTATGAGTCAAACCTGGCCTCCCCAATGCTTCCGACAGAATTGTATTTTCATCTGGTTTTCTTTTCCAAAGGTTTCTTTATTTCCCCCCGACCAGTACTTTTTTTGCTCTTAGTATTGGCCAACAGTAAGAGCAGGAGCAGTGTTTGAAATCCAGTCATTGATCTAGTCACACCGAGATGGATTACACTCCTAAAGATTTCTAAAATGTGGATGCACTTATAAGTGATATCATAAACGTTAAATCCATTTATCTTAGGAAAGGAGAAGGCTCATAAAAGCTGCATTTAGCGTGAGTGTGGTTTTTACCACTATTTTAAATTAGTAAGTATACTAAAAGCAAAAATAACAGAATATTGTTCAGACAATAGAGATGTATCATGTTGTGTGTTTCATGAAATCTGAAGGCTTTTAGCTCTGCATTAAAAAGAAGCTTTTTCACTTATCACAATTCCCACATGTGACAGCACAAATACAAATGTAAATAATTCGTCGGCACTACTTTTTTCACAGTATATTATGCCTTGTCACCACATTATAAGACACAACAAAACACACCAGGGCACAATGTGAAACAAGAGCTGAAGAGTTACTCAATAATTACAGCGGAGCTATACTTGATCCAAACTCTCAGATAAGCATCAAAGGAACAGTGATGTATTGTGATAAAAGCCAATTATTTCACATTGTTTTTAATACTGAGAGTATATAGACAACTAAATTTTCTTTTTTTTTTTTCAGAGGTATTTAAACTGCTTTATTTAGAAATTCTAAGGAACTGTCTAGTTATAGGCCAAAATTCCACTTAAACACTATTGCTACATATAGCATTTGGGAACTACAGTAACATNTTTTCCAGAGGTATTTAAACTGCTTTATTTAGAAATTCTAAGAAACTGTCTAGTTATAGGCCAAAATTCTACTTAAACACTATTGCTACATATAGCATTTGGGAACTACAGTAACATTTTAAATAAGCAAAGGAAACAAAATGTTTTAGATGAAACCCTTCCATACAATGACACTGTTCAACTTCAGGGAGTTACCTAGTGACAGTTCATCCCTCTAATTTTGAGAATTAAATGCGGCATTAGGTATCATTTTACAACAGGTTCAGTTGTGTCAGGGCTGGTTTAAGAGGTATAAGAAACAAGTACACATGAAACAAACAAACAAACAAAATTAACAAGAGTAACGTCTCACCAAAAACATGGACAAGTTTTGAGTCCTGAAGCATGGAGCTCCCACAGGAAGCCTGCACTGTAACTCTGACGTCACCTGTCTCAGTAAACTTTGTCACCAGAAAACTCTCCAATGTAAGGAGTGGCTTTAAAAAACAAAGAGAAGTTGAAAATAGAATTTTAGCAAGAACAGTGTTTGAAGAGACCGTCACTAAAAATATTAGCAAAAAAGGTTTCACATCAGTTATTCAATTAATCATTATTTTATCAAATTGCTCAATTACAATTTTCAATACAGAATGGGGCAAACATTTCTTTTATAATAATTGGTAGAGGTTTTCATTCAGATCCCACTGAAATAAACAGATTTTGAGTCAGGCTTATAAATCTCTACACAATCACATATAGCAAGCCATTTGCCTCAAAAAATGTGGGGTTCAATCAAAGTCAAAAGGATTAATTCTGTCAGCTTAGAGCATGACCCATGAAAGTGCGCCAGTCCACCGTAACGTCCAAGGCAGAACTGAGATACTCTGTTGCCTGACCACATCTGTATGAATTACAAAACCCTTCACAAGACTACATCGATCTGCAGTGCCTGTTCTAGCAACGGCAAAGTCAATAATAATGACAAGATACAGGCTGGGATTATGGTAGACAGCACATTTACAAGAAGTAAGTTCATTGTGCTTATCTGAAGCATTCTGCTCTCATACTTAGTCTCCCTCATGAAGAAAATATTTTACTTACCTGCTATTGAAAGAATTACAAGAAATTAACCCAGCTAGACAAGAAATATTCCCAATAGAAATACTTGGATATTTATTGCTCTAGGATATGTTTATCTAGACTTTCTATCCCCCAATGAATATCACTAGATTGTTTGAGTGCTTTCACTGTTTTGATATCCTTTTAGATATCCCAGTTATTTCTGATATGCCAGTTTATTTTTGACTCCCAGAAAATATTTATCTGTACAATGAATAAATATATAATTTTGTGCAGCACTTAAATTTACAGTACTCACATTATCAACATGGAAGTGCATAAATCCAAGTTTCATCATTCACCAACGTAATGATCCCAAATGCATACCCCTCCAAAAGTTTTTTCCCACAGGTAATGAAATGGAATGAATTGTTGTTGCCCCCAAACAAAAATAGTTTAGAAATTCAAACCAATTCTAAAAGAGAAATTTCCATTTCCACTTAATAAAGGGAAATTAACACCTTAAATATACGTGATAAAACAAGGGAGGTTAGATACTCCTTGCCACCAGATATAACTGGCCATTTGGAATGAAAGATGGTCTAAAAGAACTCATTCAACGTGCTAGTATTTCTATTAAAGTAAAAGGTGTGACTCAACCTTTATTGGAAAGAGGTTGAAAATAATCTCAGTCAAAATCATTCACGCACCTGAAGATTGTTTCCTATCCACCAGTAGAAGACTGTCAAATTAGGGTTCTTAGGCAGTATGATAGCTGTCAGGTTCACCTCCTGGTTTCTCCCCACAACTGGAACCACTTCCAAATTTAAAGCCTGTAGTGGAGCTGAACAAAGTTCCCAAAATATCATTGAACAAGAATCCATCAATTTATTAATGCCTCTTTCCCCAAAAGCCTCTCACCTGCACACCACAAGGTCCTAAATTTATTTTTCCCTCCCCCTCCTGCTTTACATTTGTGATGCAATCTATGGGCGTAATTGGAAGGACCTCATTTTAACAAAAAAACCCAAAACAAAACAAAAAAAAATCAGCTTTAAAGAAAAAAAATCACAAACAAAATCCTAGCATAACGTAATGGATCGCCAAAATGCACCTCTCTGATGTACTTCTTTTTGGGTGCATGTCCAATTCTAGAAACCATAAGCAGATATCCCAGTTTAAAAGCAGAAAAGGCATACCAGCTGTTTTTTTTTTCTTTTCTTTAAATAATAAAAGGTCAAATGACTAAAGATCTAACAAATCTCTCAAACTGATAAGGGAAAAAGCTGAAAACTGGAAAAGAATGTTGCTGACTACTTATTTTCATTATAAAATATAAGCTGTTAAGCTCACACCACACATCTCATTAATGCATGCTTTAAAATAGATGTGTATATCAGGGGGGCATTTATTTGCAACTCAAAATAGAGAACCTCTGTACTCCAAAATATGCCTTTAGAATAAGTTTGTTCCTTTCTGAACTTTTGCCTTCGAAGGCTGTAAACATTATTACTTGTATAAAAGAAATGCATCATTACAATGATTTGATCTGCTCCTTAATAATGTATTTTGCCTCACAGTACAATAACTTTATTGAAAGAAATTTTTTCTCTCGGAGGTTTCCAATTATGTCTTCTTCAGACTGTCTGAATCATAGAATGGTTTGGGTTGGAAGGGGCCTTGAAAGGTCATCTAGTCCACCCTCCCCTGCAACAAGCAGGGAGATCTTCAACTAGATTAGGTAGCTCAGAGCCCCATACAACCTGACCTTGAACGCTTCCAGGGATGGGGCATCTACTACCTCTACTATACTTAAACAGTGTTTCACCACCCTCAGCGTCAAAAATTTCTTCCTTGTATCTAGCCTAAATCTACCCTCTTTTAGTTTAAAATCATTACCCCTTGTCCTTTTGCAACAGGCCTTGGTAAGAAGTTTGTCACCATCTTTCTTATAAGCCCCCTTTAAGTACTGGAAGGCTGCAATAAGGTGTCCCCGGAGCCTTCTCTTCTCCGGGCTGAACAACCTCAGCTCTCTCAGCCTGTCCTCACAGGAGAGGTGTTCCAGCCCTCTGATCACTTTTGTGGCCCTCCTCTGGACCCGCTCCAACAGGTCCATGTCCTTCCTATGATGGGTGCTCCAGAGCTGGATGCAGTACTCCAGGTGGGGTCTCACCAGAGAGTAGAGGGGCAGAATCACCCCCCCTCGACCTGCTGGCCACACTTATTTTGATGCAGCCCAGGATATAGTTGGCTTTCTGGGTACTAGTTTCTCAGTACCCCTGAGTTCTTTTCCTCAGGGCTGCCCTCAATCCATTTTCTGCTCAGCCTGTATTGACACCGGGGGTTACCCTGACCCAGGTGCAGGACCCTGCACTTGGCCTTATTGAACCTCATAAGGTTCTCACAGGCTGACTTCTTGAGCTTGCCCAGGTCCCTCTGGATGGCATCCCGTCCTTCAGGCATGTCAACCGCACCTTTCAGTTTGGTGTCATCTGTAAACTTGCTGAAGGTGTGCTCAATCCTACTGTATGTTGAAGATATTAAACAGTACCTGTCCCAATATGGACCCCTGAGGGACACCACTTGTCACTGATCTCCATCTGGACACTGAGCCATTCACCACTACCCTCTGGATGCAACCATCCAACTAATTCCTCGTCCAGCAAACAGTCCACCCATCAAATCCATATGTCTCCAATTTAGAGAGAAGGATGTTGGGTAAAAGCTTTATAATAGTACAATGTCATAACTAGAATTTCTTAACTTCAGCTGCATCATCTATCTATAGGATACCAAAGCGCTGTATGGTCCAACTTGCATTCATTACACTGAATGAATACTAACCTATCCATTTTTGTTTCATTCTAAAGATCTTTTAACTCATTCAAAGGTTTTTCATCTCAGTTCAAATTTAAAGGTAATTAATACCAGTCCAAAGTCTTTCTCTTACTCTTTTTCATTAACTGATTTATTACCTGTTCACTTCTAATTCACTTTGACTAAACTGATCGAAATTCTCTGACAGCAAGTCAGCCAAGCTGTGCACACCCTCCTTTTCCACCTCACTTCAACCAGCCTGTTTGCTGCTTCATCTGAATATAAGGATCTACTTTCAGTCTGTGTTTTATCCGATGACTCTTTAACCACCTACATGAATTCAAAACATGTTAAGTGTTTAAATAAATGGTTTCTTCAATAGCTTCTTTACCAAAATGGAGTTAAAATGCTCCACCTGTTGCTAGCGCCTTCAGGAAAATTCAGAAATTGTAGGAATCTCATCGATTTTGTTCCTTCTAGAAACAGATTTTCCTTCTGATGAGGCAAATTAAAGAAATCTGGATGGATCTGCATCACTGTTTTGATTTTGCCATAAATTTCCATTTTCCCAGAGGAAACTGATCATTCTGAGATATGGTTTTGGTCCCAAAGCAGGTTACTTTCTTTTCCAAAATTTTTGGAGGGGAAGTTGTTTGATACTTGAATGATGACTGTTATTTCTATATCCCTGTACAATAAAGAGCTAAAAATAATTATTGTGAGTCTTTCCGCTTGTCTCAGTCACACAATTCCATAATGCATTTTAACAAGCTTCATAGCATCCTTAAGTGTATACAACAGGAATGAAGTTAAGTTCTACGATTTCTGTTTAACAAGCTACAATTCCAGTACAGTTTTCAAAGCTCCCTTATTATTCACACTATAGACATTATGGTTTCATGAAAAAGAAAATGTATGCCTAGTTCTTCAGTTATTCTTATTCTAGGTTACTTATTCACGTTTATACTATCAGATATGCTCTGATTTCTCTTACAGTTCATTAACAAGTTGTAGATTGAGTGATCTGGATCAGAAAGCATAATCTGGATGAGAGGTCAAAGTTCATGTAATTGTCCTGCGTTACAGGGCATCCCATAGCAACAGAACTTGGCAGAAGTAAAAAATATTCCCTTTACCATTTGTCCCTGAAAAAATTCTCTGTGAATACATCAGCTAGAAATAGAGTGAAAGCAGGACTCTGTGGACATTTCTGCTTTCATGGTATTTCACAGTGAAAAATGTCACTGAATGGCTATTAGTGTTTCTCAAGAACATAGAAATAGCAGTTTAATTAGTGCCAGCTAATTTCCTTAAATCTTGTAATTTACTTAAAAAATTAAACAGAGTAAATCACATAGAAAGCATTTATTCAAGAGGGCTGGGTAACATGCTTCCATGAGCCTTCTAGACCATGCACAGCATCCACGGACAAGCTCAGGAATGGATCACGTCTGCTTCAGTGCTCTGCTGCCTCTGCACTTCAGCACCAAAGTCCTCTTAACACAGCAGTCATTTTACTTGTGAAAAATACCTCTGGCTTCTGCAATTTGTAAATCCACTACATAAACCACAATCAACATCTTTTATCTTTACTGTTTATCCTGATGTAGACCACACCAGAACCACATTTTGAGAAAGAGGTTGTTGCACTTTCTGTCAGGGCTTGCCACTGCTCGTCATTCTCTGAACAGTAAGAAGTTGTTCTCCCCAGAGAGAAGGGTGTTACACAGAGCTGTTTGCTGTTCGTTGCTTGTACAGATCTCCTGTTCCCGTGCTTAATCTACTTCTCAGCACCTAGAAGCTCCTAAAAAGTAACAGTGAAGCTCTAAGTAATTTATCTGAGTGCTTTGGAGTGTAAAAAAGAACCACACCAAAGAAACAGGTAATGAAACTGAGGCAAAGAATTTGATTCTGATCCTTTCCATTTGTTTTTTATAGGAGAGTGACCATTAGCATTAATGGGTTGGGCTCCATCTTCTAATCAGACAGAACCGGAAACTCTGGACTCAAGGACTCTGACCAGCAAAATACACAAATATCAGTAGTCACCAGACAGGCTGACATGGATCTGTGCCCAGGCTTGTATGTGACTCCAGCAATTTCTGCTGCTTTGGGATTAGGATGGAAGACACGCCACTCACAACAGAGGGAAACAGACACCTGGAGAATGCAAGATGAGTATCTTTTCTTTTGATGTTACTTGTTACTGAATTTTTGACACATCTGAAAACACGCAAAGCAATAGCTATCTTGAATCTCGAAGGAGGAGAATTCAGTTCCAGTTATGAGTTTCCTTCTTCATTCCAATTATGAGATGACTGAGGTACATTAAGCTTGCGATGGTGCATGATATTCCCTGTGCCGTGCTATTCTTTTCTTTTAAATCTATTTGATGGGGTTTTTAGGTCTTAATTAAGGAGAGGGAGAGAAGTCTAAGTCAAGTAATACTCCCTGCCAATATCCCAAGTACCACTTTAAAACTTTGTGAGAATTAACTACCTAAAATCTAGATTCTAGTGTTTAAAAAGTAGCCTGACTTTTGAAAACACTGGGATTTTGATTCTTTTTTAAAAATCATACAAAAACTCATATGTTTCTCAACACATCTGTTCACTTTCTTCACACAGCACCTAAAGACTCCTAAAAAGATATAGCTTGAAATGTTAAATTTTAGCTGCTAAGACTGCCAATGGGGTCCTGAGTCAGGAAGATGGATCAAACCTGAGATTTTAACTGAGGCATGCTTGCTATTTAAAAGATTAATAGACCACCCTTCCCCAAATCCAAACAAAACTAACTTTGACCTCCTAATAGATTAGGTTTACAAGCCTCTGCATTAACAACGCACAGCACACTGCCAGACTGCGTGAGGTTATTGAAAATGAAAAAAATTATGCTTTTTTCCTAATTGTGACTAGTAATTTTGTTTACTACTTCATAGTTGTCATGAGGTTTTTAAGCAGTAGCAAAAGTAAGAAAACCAAACAGCTGATTTACAGTTGACTTGGACGAACATCACAGCCTCGTCATGCCCAGCCACATTCTCAGCCTTCACCGAGACGCGGTAAATCCCAGGATTCTCATAGCGGTGACGGATGGGTTCTCCAGTCATTGTAAGGTTCACATATATCGCCTTAAAGCCATCTCCAAGATCTACCTGGTATTTGGTATTCAATATATCACCCTAAAAGGAAAATATATCAAAAATATTTTAAATGGCCAGAACCAAAATAGACAGGACACATGATTATAACCATTTCCTGAATCACAACAGCCTTTCCAGCCCCAGCCAGATATTTTGACTCAATTGCAATAGTTGCAGTGAAACCACTACACCCATGGCAAAGATTTTAGTGCAACAGATTTTACGTGAATTAATAGAGATAATACTAAATTTCCACAGTAAGGTGCTACCTGAAAATAAGACACCCCAGACCACTAACCAAGTTGTATGACACAGAAACCATGACTTGTCTTAATGCAGCTGGACATTAACTAACATAACAGTGCAGGGCAGCCCCAAGTTCCAGAGTGATGCTCATATGATTGCAAACCACTGAATATTGTTATTTTAGCGAATTACCACTCATCCAGTGAACTTCTAGCCCATACAATTATAAAGTAAAATTAATTGGGTTAGACTTTCTTCACAGGAGCTTCTAACCACACCCTCTGAGTGTCAACCATTTCAAGATCCAAGCTGGAATCTTCTCACAGAGTTGTACTGCTTCATACAGAGCTACCAACATGTCTAGAACACAATCTACTGCAAAATTAGATGCATGAGTAATGAAGCAGATTATTGAGCTGAGTTTGGGAAAGGGCTTAAAAGTCCAGCCAAATAATTCTGTCATGTCAAACATCTCACAGAATTTATAATTCATTGCACTTCTGCTAAGTGCTCCTTTAAATGACACCGTCTTCCTGAACTCAGACCTAAAACACTGCAAGACTGATACTACTGTCAGAGGACAAACATATGTCCATCACTTATGTTGTCCCAGTGTGGCTGCTCAGGAGAGAAGTTAGGCCTGTGCTGCGTGGACTGGTGATGTGGATGGAGTCAAAGGAAAATTCATTTTAGCTGTGAGCAGCAACACCTTCTCAATCCCACTGGCAGCAGTGCCGTAGCAAGCTGCCCAGCTTCCTCGGTCTTCAGCAACATGTTCCTGCTCACTTGCCACAGTACATGGCCATCACAGTCATGCAATTAAAACAGGTTGCAGGGCCAGGCTTGGCAGAAAATCCTCCGTACTGTGAAAATATAGCGATGGTTTAAAAATCTTCGGTGCCTCTAGGAAAGGAATGTATACATCCATATGCTAGTCAGGTGACCTGAAAGGCCATCAGAGCAGAGAAGGATTGACACCCATCAAAGTATTCAAAAATCATTTTGTTTCTCCATAAGCCACTCTCTGAAACAGGTTTATATCAAAATCTAATCCCAAAAGGCAGAACTAATGTAAAATCAAAGGAGGCAACAAAGCCTAGAACTCACGTACCCTGGCATTACAAAGGGAAGGAAAACATACTATCATTTCCTCCTTTTATTATTTTCTTCCATGTTTTATCAGATGAAAGAACATTGCTTATAAGGTAAAAGAATACCCATAATAAGGGACCTGTAGGGTTATCAAATACGTAAACACTGTATTTCAACACGCATAAAGGACCTTGAAAGCTTCTTTACTGTGAATATTTTTTTCCAAATAGCATCTTTCTTTTGACAACAGATGGGTAGAATTTAGCAGAGGAGATAATATGTTATTAAAGTTTAAAGCAAAAGAGACGTCTTCTTGCCAGCAATGTGCCAGTAAGTGGAATCTCTTTAGACGACACTAGCTTGCAAACAGTTCTTGTTCCCTCTTTCTTATGCTAACAAGTATACATGCATATTTTTTCCAGGTGAGACAGAAACCAGTGTTGAAAGTCAGTAGATGCAAGCTTCTCTTAATGTTTTATTCTAATAGATTGCCTAGTGTAAAGATGAGAGTGCTGTCTTCAAAACACCAATGCACTTCTGTTTCCCTGACCAGGAAAGACCGAGAACAGTGGACAGATAACAAAAGAGTCACTAGGGAACAGGCAGCTAAATTTAAAAGGAATTGGGGCTTCCACTTCCATGTAAAATTGATGATTGTCGTGACGTTATTTATTCATATATTCAGCCAACAGAATTTGGGAAAAAATAATTATAATTATAAATAAATATTATTTCTAAGGTCACTTGCAAATTGCTCAAACATACCAGAAACCTGCTTTCTTTACTCCCTGATATCTGGCATTCCTGCACCTAGTAACATGTATTCACATAAAATAGTAAATTAATTTTGTTCAGCAGAGAAAGTGGTATGGCTTGGTTTATCCTAGTAGAATTGTTTCTTAAACTCAATAATTGTTATCAATTCTCATTAGACTTTATTGTACAGATTAAAATCTAAGCAACACTCAGGACATTTGAGTATAAATATTATTCTTAGCCATAGGGGGCAGCAAACTGTTACATTTCTTCTAAATCTGCTTTCCAGTTCGATGTACTGGGCAAAGACTTCATCAGAAAACACAGCACGGGATTCCCTTCAAGATCCCTGACTTCTGAAGACTTTTGAATAATTTTAAGTGGTTTAAGTATTGCCACAGAGATTCATGAAATCTTCAGAATCTACACAGTAGGAAAAAAAGTCAAACTGCCAATAAAAATCATTAAAGTCCAAATGGAAACTAAATGCTCTATTGTTACAATAAACATTTCCAAACAAATTATAAAAAGAGAAGGTGGCATAACTTGCCACACAACTGTTGGGGCACTGCAAGCATTGGGACGCAGAGCCTACGAAGCATTAAGCAGCCCAGTGTTCCGCACGTAACCTTCTTGATTCCATTACAGAAATAAATCCCAAGTGCCTGATTTATACTGCAAGGGTTTGCCAAAATGTGTGAACTTTCTTCACGTTCTTGCAAATCAGTGGGGTTAGCCAGGAAGTGCAATAATCTGGCAACCTGAGCACAACAGTTAGAGCCTAATACTAAAAAGCAAGCATTAAGAAAGATACCCACGGCAAACAATTCGTCCAAAAGTTACTCACTGCCGTTGATCAGGGCCTTAGGGCATTGTCTCTCTCAATAAACAGAAAAAAAAATACCCCAAAACGTATCTTTGGCAACACAACTAATATATAATAAATGTTCTTATGCTGTGCTGTTTCCTGATTTCTGTAAAGCTTTGCCCGATTCCTGTCTGAAAGGCAGATTCTCAAAACCACTTGAACCAGAATATTAAATGTTCTCTGTACTTCTGTTCTTCTCTGATACAGCAGTTGAAATTTTCAGTCCAAGGAGACTTTGGCAATTTAGTTCCTTTGAGTTTCAAAGAACCCAATGCCTTTAAGGAATCATGACTGACCATGCTGCTGAAGAGACAAATCTCATTCTGTGGACAGGACTTGATGGTTCACTGAGCTTACTGGATTGTTTGATTCACTTGAAAACAGAAGTTTCAATATTTAGAGAGTCATTCATCTTTGTCTTAAGCACCACTTAATCTCATTCAGCAGCAAAGCAGCTAAGACAGAAAGGAACCATAAAAACAGCAAGGAAACTTTTTTAAAACCAATTTTCATTACTACCTGCTCTTGTCTGACTATGAAGGTGATGTCTTCCCCAGGCTTAACAGCCAGGCTTGCTTCTCTGATGCTGATCTGAAGTCCCTTGGGAGCAATCAGTGGACACATGTGCTGTGCTAAGTTCTGCTGCAGGTCTACGCCACCTTCACACACATTGGAAACAACTTTCCTGTACCTGCAAAACCAGTAAGCAGTGAGCACAATGAATCGGAGGTGGGCAGGAAAATGCCATCAGAGGCACTGAATGCGAGTGTGATGGTAGCTAATGCATAGACGAGATTTCAGATGATCAAAAGCAACTCATGATGACGAACATTGTTTTTACTGAGTAAAACCTGTTGAAAAAAGGTGTGGAACAGCTGAATATTTCACTTGTATGTATTAGAGGAGTCTGCCTTTTCAAATTTCGAAACACACCTGACCAGCCCTCCAGGAGCTCAATAGTCTGCTGTCCTCTCTGCCATAACCTTTTGTAGTCTTCAACAATCTTCAGCGCTCTAGAGGTCTTGGTTCGAACCCCAAAGATCAGGAGGAAATTAGATTGAGCAGCTTCTGCATTAACCCAGAACCAATTGCTTATCTGCTGCTCTCAAATCCATGCATTTCTTAAAACACTTAAAGCATTTATTTAACGTAATAGTATAACAGAGTGAAAAACGTAACACTTTTAAAGAACTCATAATGAAATACTTGGATGTGTACAGTAATTATTTACAGATCAGTTTCACTCAGGTATGTTATTTTTAAACATCCTTTAAAACTGGAGTCAGATTTCAGTCTTTTGAATTGCTATTCTGTATATTACAGCTGTCAGCCGCAACCCAAAAGGCATCATTTTCCTTGGTAAGGCAAATATACACAGTGACCGTGATTCTATTGCCAGATTTGACATTTCATCATTTGGTTCTCATCTCCACAACCGACAGAGATGATGTTATGATAAGCCAGAATAGATGCCAGCTGCAAGTTATTCTCAGCACAGACGTCAGACTACATTGTAGTGTATATTCTATGTGGTATTGTTTACAGTTACTAAAGCTTTCCTTTGATTCTGAGTGTCCCATATGGTCAAGAAAAGAATCTATTCTCCACAAAACTCCTTACCCCTATGGAAGTGAGAGACTGGGAAGTTCTGGGAGATGTTACTAGCTCCTCAGAGTAATTCATTGGATTCAAACTGAAAATTGGTCTGAACCCAAGCAATGGGCTAAAAAAAAAAAAAAAAAAAAAAAAAAAAAAAAAAAAAAAAAAAAAAAAAANTGTAGCAATGGTTACAAAATGCAGTTACAAAATAAAAAATAAAAATACTGGGAACAAGATAGCTCCCCCTCTTCTCAAATGGGTTAGTTTTTGAACTGCTGTGAACATGTAAAGTAACATTCCTCTTTCATAATTCTGTAGGAAGGTTTTACACATGCTCTAAGTCAGAATCAGAACTTTTGCATTTCCCTTTCTTTTTTTTTTTTAACAGTTTGCCTTATTTACATTTCCCTAAAATGAATTTTGTGGCCCTTGGGTGGAGTGTTCTCGCCCACTCTGGAAGACTCTACAAGCCAGTTGAACACAAAATCAGCTTACCCAGTGCTGCTGCTGTATGCCTGCCCCAGCACGCAGTCTTCAGGAGGTGCTTCTGGGTTAAACCAAAAGTCAGCAAAGCATTTGCTAGACTCCGACTTCAGAGGTGCAGAGCGCTCAAACCCATAATCACTGAAAAACATCAACACCAAGGATGTTACTATGCCCACTTCATTCAGCAGTCTAATTTGGGGTGGATGAGACTACTTTTTTAAGAGTAAAAAAAAATTTTTTTTAATATTCTACCAGCTGAACATACAAGTTGATGAAGCCAGTTCTGTTCCAAGTCTAATTTCGACAGGAGTTGTGAACACCTGGGGGAAAGGCTGGTTGTAATTACTTTGTCATTTCTGCAAAATTAGTACTCTCTTGCTAGCTTAGATTTTTAAAAGATTTCCTTTCCCACTCAGACCAACAAATTTCTTCTATTTTTTTTGCTTCATTTGCAAATAGAAAGGGTTTGCTTGCCTTACAAATCAATACAATGGTCATTTTTCAAGTCTTGACCAATAGAGAAAAACATCAGGATTTGTTCAGTCAGGTGAAACAAACACTTAAAACATGGCAATGTTTTTAAACAACAGCAAATGCAAAAGCAACCTGTTATTCAAATTACAGGTTGCCTATTTGTTTATACATGGCTATGCGGAGAGAGGGGCAAAAGGAGGAAAACAACTCCAGCTCAAACTCTAAGTAACTATTTACTAGCAATAAATCAAAAGATCCACCACAGACTCACCATAAGAAATCAGAGTTCACACATTCACAAACTTTGGATGTGAGAGCTGATGTGAAACTTCTCCCTTTAATGCACCACGATGAAATCTTCCTCTTCCGAAAGCTCCGCTGCTGGCCCATGATGCAACGATCACCCTGAACATCAAAGCACCGTACTTATTGTACACCCGTAACCTACACCACACAGACGTGACCTTCTGTTGTCATGAGAAAGGCTGGTCTTGCTGCCAAGACTATAAACTTGTATCAACTCATTCATATTCAAACATATAGGTATAGAAAGCTCTCAGGCGCCGCCATCGACTAATGGGCCATTACAGAATTGTAACATACACCATACTTCAGGCCACAAATCCAAAGATGTACATGAAAATTTCAAGTGCAATTTAACTGATGTTTCATACATGCACAATCTAGGCACAACCCTACAACTGGCCATTTGAAAATTTACTGTGGATATAGATGGCTGAAGTTCTACCTAAATCACTACGTCTCGTGTCGGCAGTCAACAAACGCACCAACCATGCGGACATGGGTTGAATTCCGACTATCTGAACACACTCGACTTAACTGGGCAGCTGCAAGTACTCTGTCAAAGTCATTTTAGTAGCTTCTCATTCCTGAAAGACATTTCAATTCCAATAGCCCAAAATACTGTTACTCTTTAGGCTCAGATCTGCATAACATTCTTAGTAAATACACAGCATTCCCAAACAAGAAGTATAAAATTAGACCTGAGAACTAGCAAATGAGAGCTGAAAAGCTGCAATAACACAGGGTTGTACGCACACACACCCCAACCCTGCAGAGAACAGCAGAACAAATGTACTGAGGAAGCACAAACATAATCATCAGAATTATTATGAATAAATATGAAATATTCCATTTAATGTGGTCTCTTTAATCAATATATTATATAGAGAATGTAGCTTCCCAAAACTGGATTTGGCCAGAGAACCAGGATTAGCACAGCCTTAATGCATTACTGCAGAAATGGTATTGCCCAAAACAACTGGACCTCATTACATGATCGGTCCACTGAGAGCCTAAATTACTTCTGGAATAGGCTTTACTTATGGCAATTTATATATGAGTACAGTATGTGGTCAGGAAGTTGGCAGAACGTATGACTGCATGTTGAAATTTCTTCAATCAATATTACACACTTTAGTTTATGGTATATGCTTCACAGTCCAGCAGGACCACCTATTATTATGGCAGACCACCAGATACACTTCTGCCTTTCCCAGGACACAGATCACACAACCAGAGAGAATAAAAAATCCTCCTCCATTTTAAACTATTGTCAAATCAGCAAATATCAACATAAGGAGAACAAAGTGGGGGATGTAGCATCCAAATTCTATTTTCCTAGTACATAGTTCCACATGAATCTGAAAGCTATAGAAAAATTGTGGCAGTTAACATAAGACCATGAATACCTGTAGATTTGTGAGCTCCCAAGATTCATAGTCATCCTCAGAGCACTCCCTGGGGAAGGATGGTCTGAAGTCCACCTTCACCAGTTCCCAGTCTGAACGGTAGCTAATATGTCCAAAGACTCTGAACAAAAAGATCAAAAATAAAATCTTACTAGAAAGAAATACCATACATCTAAGATTCAAAATTTTCAGTTCTGTCTTTTCCTTTCCATGGTCATCATGACGGTGTGCTCCATCCCAC
The DNA here is from genome assembly GCA_003993805.1 of Himantopus leucocephalus. Classification (NCBI taxonomy): domain Eukaryota; kingdom Metazoa; phylum Chordata; class Aves; order Charadriiformes; family Recurvirostridae; genus Himantopus; species Himantopus leucocephalus. The sequence goes on along the minus strand of RSEF01000004.1, from coordinate 87,185,509 downwards.
CTGCCCCTGACCTGACCTTCTCCCGTAACCCTGCTCCAGCGATAACCACCAGTGGCAGTCGTGATGCATCTGGTCAAAGTAGATTCGGGGAAGACAGATAACAACACAGTAGCCAAGGGCTACTTTAGGGCAATGTGCCCACCTAACCGCAGTGCTGGGCAATGTGCAACTCAAGCTTAATTTGGAAGAAACTAACATCTACAGTCTGTATGCAAATATGACTATGAATCAATCATCTTACCCCATAACTAGTGAGTAGCCCAAGAGCCCTTTGAGCTCTCCTGCACGCCAGGATCTCCCCTTGAGTAGGGACACCTCTCAAGGTTACTCCTTAAGGCTGAGAGATTCCTTGCCGCAAGAGATTCACAGTAAGTGATTAACAGCATGCTAAATTCTGAAATCTTAGCTAAGCGATATACAGGATTGATGGTGCATATATAATCCTTTAGACATAAACCACTGACCAAGTCTGGGACTAGGATTGGATCAAGCCACACCTAGACTCCTCTCTGAGAAGGGGTTTTGAAAGCAACAGGCTCCTTTCTGAACCTCGTGACTCAATGGGAGGGTCTCCCCGACAGCTCTGTCTGACCCTGTCCTCTATGCAGTAAATAACCAAGTGTGCCTCGCCATTGAATCTTGTTAAACAACTGTTGCATTTACTATCAAACATTGTTAAATCACTGTTTTATATCAATAAATATATTGCTGCTTCTGTCTTACAAGTGAAGTGCATCACTCCATCCACAACAGTTACGGTTCCCTACTAAAATGTCCCTGATTAATTTTTCTTCCACTTTTATTCCTCTTCATATACAATGTGTCTAGTTAGAAAACACTTGCGAATTGTCTATGGAACTCTACAATGAAAAAACATAGCTCATAGATTAGAGATCTTTTTCCCCAGCAAACTATCCAGAAATTTTAATGGAACTATACTGCCTTTTCTAATTTGGGACCCAACATTTTTGTCTATTATCTTGTTATATGAAACATTTTTTGACAGGGAGCTCAGATCAGGGAGCAGAACCCAGGATCACCGGGTTCAATTTCCAGATCTCTCACTCATTCCTTATGATTATGGTGCAACTTCTTCCGTTGTTTGCATGGGCTTTTTTTTCTTAACTTCCACAGATTTCAGAGGGCAATTTGTTATTGTTCAAACTCACAGCAGTATCATGAAATTGTATTCATTCCTAAGGAATACACTGAAGCTACACATTGTGCTGAAGAACTCTCAGTCTCCTCTTCATTTTTAGTAGTCCAACATATAACAAAAACCAGTCACAAACTGGAAATTTCTTTTTGGAAAGAAAAAAAGAAAAAGGAAATCTCATTGCTTTGAAAACCAAGCTGCACTTTCAAAGCAGCCAAAATTTTAAAGTCAGAATATTTATCTCCAAAACAAAACGGGTAAGTATGACATCCAGCAACAAATTAGAAAGGATAAAGACTCTATTTGGGTAAAAGTCAAATGTATTTGTGGTTTGTATCAAGCTTCTGTGGCTCACTTGCCAAAGAATTTAAGGCTGATTCTGAAGCCAACAATTTCTGTGCAGTTCATACTGCACAGAGTTCATATTCCAAGCTTTAGTAGCATTCTTCAAACTAATTCATTCCTTTTGTTTTGCCCTCAGTTTTGTCCAAATCCAGACACAGCAGGAATGGTACAGTTTTGCTAAAAGCATTCTGCTGTGCACAGTCATTTCTCTTGTCCTGAATACCAGGTTCAAAGTGGAACTAGGGTAGACCAGAAGTGAGGAAATGGTGGATTCTCTGCAGCACAGAGGCAACATCCTCACACAAAGCCTCCTCCCTGGTGGGTGGATGTAGAGCTCTGAAGTCTACCAAAGAGGCTGAAAAATAGTTGCAGACTAAAGATGTGCCGTGATTTCCACCAGTCCTTTCTGGTGTATTTGCTTCTCAGCCATAGCACAGAGGTGTAGGTATCCATAGATTACTCGCCATACTGCCCACATTATAATGACCAAGCAATCCATGCTCACAGGAAACTTCACCATCAAAAGTGCGCTAAATTAAACAGAAACATGTGCGTTTAGTTTGTATGTCTTACCCTTTTCTTAGTAAGGCTCTGAGATTAAAGGACTTAGACCATCTAACTTTCCTTTTCAATCTACCCATGGCTCAGAAATAGAAACAATACACAAAAACTAAAAAATGTGGCTCGGTCTACTGGCTGTACGTGCATATAGGTGTGTGGTCCCACTTCTCTCAGCAGGAAGACCGTCTTGCATCAAGACCTACAGGTCCGGTTCGTTTTTCTGGTTCAGCTGGCTCCTGAGAGCTGCTGTCACCATATAATCTTATTCACTTGTAGTTACATATGCAATAAAGTGACTACTTAGGTGGTCTCATGCTTTTTCCACAATGCCTGCTTCAATATGACCGGCTTTGCTGACAGGCATGAAGTGTCTTTTCCATGCTAAGTACATGTACCTTTTTCTTTTTTTTTCATCTTTTTTTCTCCATACAAGGTACTAACATAAGGCAGACTTCACCATGTGCTTGTGCAGCTACCTACCTCAGTGAATGCTTCTTTAGACACCACAAAACTTTACAAATTGGTTACCTTTCTTTTATTAACTCATTTATCAACAAATACATTCAAGTGCAAGGAGCCAAGTCCTGTCAAAGCTTCACTCCTGCCTCAAGAAAAGTATTTTCTACGGAACAAATGCAATTTTCTTCATTCATGTTAGCTATCTCAGGCAGATTAGTCAGGAATGGAGAAGAAAGGAGATGGTTGTTTGAGTTCAATGCAGAACAGAACAATGAAATTCTCATGAAAGTATAAAACAAAATCTCTGAACTATTAATAATCATCTCTGAGACCTCACAGAGGAGGAGGGTGATTCCAGATGACTATAGAAATGGAAACATTTCGCATATATATACACACACACATTTATATATGTGTGTGTATATAGCCATACAACCATATAAACCAACAAAACAGAGCCCAGGAAGTTACAGAATTAATTTTGATATCCACATAGATACCAAACAAATTATTAAGCTACCCACTTATAAGCACCTCGAAGATAATTAAAATGATAACAACCAACCACCACGGATTTGTCAAAACCAAATCATGTCAAACTAATGTAATTTCCTTCTTTTACAGGGTAACTGGCTTAGCGGATAAAGGAAAGGAGAAAATGTAGCATATCTTGACCTTTGTTAAAAGTGTTACACAGTTCTAGCTGACATTGTCTCAATGTAAAAAAAAAAACCATCAGAGAAGATAAAATCATTGTAATGAGGAATGGTAGTACATATCCAATTAGAAGAATCCATTTTCAAAAAGTAGTTATTAAACGGGGAAATATTTTGAGATATATATTGCAAAGATATGATGGGTCCACAGTCAATATTTTCATTAACACCCACGTGATGAAATAACACACACACAAAATTTTGCAGATAACACAGGAGGAAGGCGACAGACACTGACTGATGGAAGCAATGGTCAGAAATCAACAGGATGAAACACTCCAAACCCAACTGCAAAAAGTACTCCTAGGGAAAAAAAACCCCCACACATCAGAGGCACAAAACCAAAATGGAGAATAACTTTCAAATATCGAAGAAATGGCTTGGGGAATTCTGGGGGATTAAAACAAGAATGCAGTGTGGCTGCAAGAAGAAAGACTAATTCTAGGTTGTAGTCAGAACTGAAAAACAGACAACATGGAGGTAATTATTTTGATAAACTTGGCACTGGTGGAGCCTCTGGAAGAATATGGTGTCTAATTTTGGATGTTATATGCATAATTACACACCCACTAAAAATTAATTTGAAGAGGGGCAAGGATGACTCAAAAGCTGCTTAGAAAATGTAACCAGTGAAGAAAGATTGAAAGAATCGGTCTTTTCTCTGGAAAAGATAAAGCTGTATAACAAAATGTCTTCAGAATCTTGTTATAGATTGAAGAGTTGTCTTCAAAGAGACCTGGAGGAAGGGCAAAAAAGAGGAAGGAGAAGGATCAATAAACTTAAATGATACAGCTGCACAATTCTCTAATTCCTTCTCCTCAGCACTGGTGAGGCCACACCTGGAGTGCTGTGTCCAGTTCCGGACTCCTCAGTATGAGAGAGACATGGACAGACAAGGGAGTCCAACAAAGGGCCACAAAGATGAAGAAGGGACCTTCCTATGAGGAAAGGTTGAGAGAGCTGGGACTGTTCAGCCTGGAGAAGAAAAGGCTCAGGGGGACCTTATCAATGTATATAAATACCTGAAGGGAGGGTGCAAAGAAGACGGAGCCAGGCTCTTTTCAGTGGTGCCCAGTGACAGGACCAGAGGCAACAGGCACAAACTGAAACGTTCCCTCTGAACATCAGGAAACACTTTTTTTACTGTAAGGGTGACCGAGCACTGGCACAGGTTGCCCAGGGAGGTTGTAGACTCTCCATCCTTGGCGATACTCAAAAGCCCTCTGGTCACCGTCCTGGGTGACTGGCTCTAGGTAGTCCTGCTTGAGCAGGGGTGTTGGACCAGATGACCTCCAGAGAGGTCCCTTCCAACATTCTATGATTCTGTAATGGTAACAGTACAAGCTATTGAAGTTGTTTATTCTCCCTCACTGGAGTAAGAAATTAGTGAAACATCAGGATTAGAGTTAGAGATGATAAACTTTTGAGATACTGCCCAGTCCCATATCCTATAATTTTATAAAAATTGTAGAAATTATTTTAAAAATTATGTAAATTCTGCTAGAAGAATATGAAAGCTAAATGTAAACTATGTTTATACAGCAAAGGCACTTCTTAACAGGCGAGCTTTTTAGCAAAAGACAGGAATAACCTTTCTGCCTGTTGGTCCAGCCTCTGGCAAAAAAAATACCATTTCTATTATGGCTGTTCTGATTCTACAGACTGAAAACCAGTTTCTGAGAGAGCACAGTAACCGCACCACTGATTCTATCATTCTCTGGCTTAAGTAAAATTCCTGAGGTTCATGCAAGTGTCTCACCACAGCCACAAACCCCATGAAAAAATGCAGCCGTACAGCTTTGGAATTCCTGGGGCAAATTTCCTAGCGAATCCAGCACCTTACATGCGCCCAGCTTAGCAAACTGTTTGAAACCATGGCCTCATGATTACTAACACTGTTGCTGCAATAACACTTGTTGCCCTATTGAGGACAGGGTTTTGTAGACATATCAGAGGAGTCCATTTAAATGCATTGCCAAATATCACTAGAATTAAAAGGAAGTATTTTTACAAAGTGAGGAAGAAAGGCATGTTTTAAGTAAGATTTAATGGATTAGACAAAAATATGAGCTACAATAAAGCAATACATAACAGCAATCACAATCTAATTGCTCAGGTGCAAAATATATATGACCAATAAAATCACATGAATGGAAAAAACTGGAACAGTGCAGCAAGTGTAACCGATGATTAGAAGTTAAATATCAAGATGATAGTAATTCATAAAGACCTTCTTCTTGATTAATTGTATTTCATTAGAAAGCCATCAAATAAATTCCGTTGAAACTATGAAAGATGATGCTGTGATAAATAATTTTTAAAAGAAATTCCAATTACCTTGAAAATTGATCTACTTTTATTTGCAAGAATTTGGGATCCATAATTTTAACTTCAGTGTTTCAGTTGCCATAACAACTTTGTACATTTGTTCCTAGTTCATTTATGAGCACATCATTTTTTAATTTGATTGCATCATTTGATAGCTAAGACAGTTTAATGCAGTTCTTAAGCTAACTCATTTAAACTATTTGCTGGAGGATTGCTGGTTATTTCTGTTCCTGATAAAGCTCATAATCGGGGAAGGTAATTTAACAGAAATTCTATGCAATGATAATCTCTTCCAGTAAATTCACATTTCTGTTCAATAGGAAAGAGGATCTATTCAATACATGTTCCGATGAACAGTTATAGCTGTGTTGCCTGCTGTCTGCGTCGCTCGCAAACCATCTGACTGAAGCTGTGATGGCGCTAAAGCTGGAGACTCCTGAAGACTTATCAAGTAAACATTTGGCTTCCATAGCTTTATTGAGGAGAAATGACCCTGATTTTGACAACACACTGCTCATCTCAGATGTTACAGACATCTTTTTATAATCACTATGCTTGTCTTCCTCTTTAGCTTTTCCGCTGTGTTCTTCAAGAGGTTGTTCATAGGGTTTCACAGCATCAAAACTTTCTTTGTCAGAGCAGATGGATTTTAGCTATAGTGTCCTGTATCATGTATCTAATGCTATATAAATTAAGACACGCTTTCAGCAACTTTTTGTAATATTATAGTAGTTTACCTTTGAGCCATTAACCATATTGTCTCTGGATAAAGAAAATGGCTTTGAGCAGCCTGACGTCTGATATACCCACCAGATATTCAGAGCAGCGTAGCTGAACCTGCAACAGTTTTGCTTTGCTGCTCAATATCTGAGAACACGAAAGACCTCAGAGTGGTGCAAGTCATCCTGCTATACTACCCCACCAAGGTCATGAAGACAGCACATGTGGAATTTTTTCAGATGTTTAACATAGCAACTTAAATTGTCCAAGTTTTGCAGTCGTACTGAAGACTAGTGATGACAACTGTGTGATGCACAGCTACTTTTGTTTGAAATCAGATGCCTCTTTCACTCTAGACATGCTGCTTTAATCTCCCAAGTGCTGTGTTGGCTTTTGCTCTGCTCCACATGACACCGTCATCAACCGTGATGTTCGAAACAGCGTGCTGCCAAGGTAGCACAATTTGTCTGCACAGTCCGGTATTGGCCTGCTGACACACTCTGCTAGCTTGGCATGCCAGCTGGGGTTGGAATGGGACCTCTAGTGTTTTGGGAGTGCCTTCAAAGGTATAAAACTATGGAAAATAAAAGTAAGGTTTGAATCAGGGTCAACTGAGGACCCCACATACCAGTGATGTGGGCAATCTCAATGGATCTAGCTTGGATAACATGTCTAAATTCTTCTGGGCAGGACCTAAGCAAAGATGTCCAAGCATGTGCAAAAAGGCAGGACCTGAAATTCTTTATAGATCTAAACCTCAATATCCAACAGTAAGTATGTGACCAAGCTGGGAAAGGAAAACAGACTCTTGGAGATGCAAGTTAATTATTTTAACAATTCTCAGTCTGTCTCTTGGAAAGTATTCATTTAAATGGAAGCAGTCACAGAGCTATGCTAAAAAGCGGTATTTAGATCTTGTTCCCCTTCTTCCTTTCCTGTTGTAAATCATATCAGCAGGAAACAAAATTGTTAGTGAACTTACTGTTAAACTATTTTTTAAACTGCCACACCTCCTTGATTATTTTTTAACACAACTGCATTTTCAGATTGAATATTTAATCCACCTTACAGTTTACTAGATACCAGAGGCCATTTACATTAAAACAGCAGCAACTTTCTCAGTTGTCTTTTACATAAAAGGAGCAGTGTGTTATAAGTTGCTTGTCAATTTATGGCGAGCTCAAAGAGCCGAGTCCTTTGCTTCACTTAGACCTTTACTTCAAATGACGACAATATAACTGAAAAAGCAAACATATGCGACAGTCATCTTTTTTTTTGCCCGTTGTAGTTCATATTATTACAGTGCCTTTGAACATACAGCAAGACACATGACTTTCCCATGCCAAAAATCTGTAAAGAAATTAACAAGTTGAGGGAGTGAAGTGATGAGGTTGTGGCATGGAAGGATCCCTAGTGTAACCACTGCCAACAGGTAGTGTTCTCCTTAACTCACAGAAGCAGTAACATTGTTAACGAACGATTTCCCAAGGGGATATGAGTTGGAAGAGCGGGTTAGCCATGACTATGTCTACAGTGCTATTTAAAGCCTACCATTTTCAAAAAGAAAATATTGTCTTTGCTTCCTTTACATCACTGTAAAATCAACAAAAACTAGGTAAGTCAAAGGGTTCATACTAGTAAAACAGATGAAAGTAATGTAAGATTCAAGCTGCAGTCTGTTATACATCAAGATTCTAATTCTGCATATTTTTCTAATTCCCCAAAAGAACGTAACAGAGGTCACATTTGCAGTGGCTTTCCTAAATCACAACTACAGAAATGATGAATGCTTCCATGTGCAAAAGTAGACACCTGCCTACATAAAGCAACTGCACATAAACAGTGCTTGTGTACACAACAGATCACGTGCAAATATGCTGAGACACTTATGATTTAAGTGCCTTAAACTACAAACACATGCATATACTTAACGCACTGAAGAGTAGTTTTTCTTTTTTGGTTTGGCTGCCAAAGTGAAAAATGAGGGGAGGAAACAATTAAGTTGAAATTGAACCAAAGTATGTTTTTTCATTGTTTCCTGCCCCCAAAAAATAATAATTGCCAATCATTCCTTTATGCCAATACATCTTGGTTTTATCTCTTCTGGGGAAAAAGAGTGGAAATGAATGCTTTGGTTCTGAGAAGTGCTGGGGAGGAGCAGGATGAGCATGTTCTCATTTTATCCAGAAGCTCAGTGGCTCCATTATGTTTGTGAATTACTTCCAACATTTTTTTCCATCTATTTGGTAAATTTCTGTCCAAGAACAACCTTTTAACATGTAAGCTGTTTGGAAAAAATCGCAGATTTAATGCCTAGCCTGATGCTTTATGTAGAAGTAAACACAAGGAGTACAGTCAATCAAATAGATTCATTTAAGGAGAAACATATGACATTATAAAGGATAGCTTTGCATCATTCAGCGCTTTGCTGTCATCTTACTTAAAGATAAAATTAATTTAGGATACTTACAAAATTTTATAATTAATTCTTTAGCTAGTATTTTTTTTTCTACTCATATTTAAAGAGTAGATCACTTTTGTCACAGGTAGGAAATTCTTCATTCAGACTTCACCTGGAAGAGCCAGAGTAAATAGCCTATGGTCACCTAAATGGTGACTCCTTCACTGCGAGAGTGAAATATAGCAAAATGGAGTTTAAGATTGCACACAAAATTAAGTAAAATGTTTGAACAATTTTATTGTTGGTGAAAGTTTCCGATGTCTACCTCATCATGGCCATTTATTCGAACTAGACACTAAAATGGAACTGTCTCCCTGAAAGAGAAGTTAGAGAACCACAGCTGTGGGCACTCTGTCGGTGACAGGGGCTCAGAATGACACTAAGACTCTATCTAAATAAAAAAAGTCACTTGTCACCCTTTTACTCTCCTTCTCTCCTCCTTTAAATAGGGACAAGGTGATTAAAGAGTCTTACAGGACATGTATTCCTAAACTTTCAGTTCTTCTTATTCAAATATATTTCCAGGTCTGCCCTCAAAATGTACTAAATGTGGGCTTTAGCAGGACATTGAATACATCATGTTCCCGTGCTTCTGAATATGTTATGGAAAGAAAAAACCCAAAGCTTTAAACGTTGGACTTCCTTTGAGCAGAGGGAGAGACAGGGGCAGTCCCATGGTCTTGGCTCCAAGACCAGAGGTTGGCAGTGACACTACTATGCATTGACTTGCTCTGCTAACATCTGTGTCCAGAGATGTGAGCAAAAGCATTACACTTGCCACTAAACAGGCATTTGTATACCTGGATTAGCCAATATCTGGATTAGACTGAAACAGAGTAACGAGTTTGTTTTTTCAATGCTCTTTTATCAAAGGTCACCATTCTCTTCCTGTCTTTCTATATGTTTCCTCTATTGACAGACAGATATGTTCCTTGTCATGCAGAGTGCAGAACAACCTGACTGAGCAATGCTCCTCAAACAAGAGATTAACTAGCTACAAATAAAACCTAGAGTTTGCCTTGGGAAATCACCTATTCTCTTACATAACGAGGCTTTATCTATCATTTATCTACCCTTTTTTAAGAGTTGTAGTATGAGAAAGTTAGTAGTGATGAATTCACAACACAGAGAAGTACCTCCACCTAGTAAGATATGCAAAGACAACAGGAAAGGTAGTGTGCTGCCATGTGTGCCACAACAATAAGCCCAGAACCTACATGTAAAGTTGACTGTTACTGATGTTGTTAAAGCTGAGGTTGATGTTACTAGCAGAATCGACAGTTGCAAAATTCCAGATGGTTCTAACACCTGTTAATATTATATCCACCTTGTTTTGATTAAGTTTAAACTAGACAATTTTCTTGCTTCTATTATCACCTAGGAACCCAACAGGAATGCAACAATGGACTTTCAAGAGAGCAAGATGCACGTGCAGGAGTTCTGCAGTTCAGAGATGTCATGAAGTTCACAGCAGCATCTTAAGTTTTTACTCTGAAGACCTTAGGAAAAAAAAAATCCTTCTGGAAAAAAAATAAAATTACCCATAAGGAAGATTTTGATTCTGCCTGACATAAAAAAACCCAGTTTTTTTATGTAACCTCTTATTGGCCTTTTAAAAAGGGGCCATGGTCTGTGGTACCATGGTTATCGCGCCTACTGGGTTTACACTGCAATCTAAATAACCTGGTTTGGGAAACACTCCCAGAAGCTGAACTGTGATTTAGAAGTCATTTTAACAGGTTTGAAACTTTCATTATATGAACTACTTCCTTTGAAGAGGAACATCAATATTTCAGACACACAAAAATGCTTCCTTTTCCCACTGAGTAAGGCCATTACTCAATCCAGTGTTATTAAGTAATTTTTTCCAAATATAATATATTGTTAACACTGGTTGCAGTAACTTTCATTCTTGAAAAACTTAGAACAAAATAAAGCCTACTAGACCATGCACTATTTTGATGAATATATATCAATTAGTTGAGGAAATTTCTTCGCAAACCTTACTTATTCGTTTTGCAATAAAAGGTGAATTTGAGCTCTTCATTTAGAAATTGATCTTTTACGCAGAATGAGTTTCCTAAACTTTATGAATACTTTATTGCTTCTTTCTCCTAAAACTCTTAACCAGATCTATTTAGAAATTGATTTGTACACAGAATGAGTTTTCTAAAATTCTTGAATACTTTACTGCTTAAAACTCCTAAAAATCTTAACTAGGTCTATTGCAGAGCACAATGGAATAAAATATATTTTCCTTGGCACTTGAGTGCACATATTTTGAATACTGCAGGGGATTTGGATGAATGATTTAGATTAATGTCGACTGGCAGATGACAACTCAGTTTATGAAAACTTTTGACAAGTCAACATTTGTTTTTTCTCTGTTTTGGAGAAAACACAAAACTTTCTGAAATGAAGACTTGAGGGAACCAGGTTCACATTCCCCTGTTTCTTCAGTAAAGCTTTCCAGACCACTTCATTTTGGATAAGTTAGGACAGAACAGGAATTCAAATAGAAGTCCTTTACATATCAGGTCAACGTCCCCGTCACCATGCTGGAAAATGAGAAGTCTCTCACACGCACAGTGTTACCAGGTCCCTTAATGTATTTCCCAGGTAATCTTTTTATGGATTTTTTTTTTTAATAAAAAATAAAAAACCTGAAGGAAATCCCTAAGCTGACTTTAGCAGAATGAGGATTTTACCCTACAGTAACAGCTGCTTTCTGTACAAGTAAAATACTGATTCTTTGGTGAGTTTATTCTAGACACTTTAAATGAAACCATCTCTCTTCCACCATTTTGCTGTAAACTTTTTCAGTTATTACCTTCCCACCTCAGAATTATGTTATCTTTGCTAATTTATGCAGATTTTGACATTGGACTCTTTATTCAAAGTCCTTATTCAAACCAACTCCCTACTAAAGGGAGAAAATGAAATTCCTCTATGAGTAAAAAACGTCAGACTAGGTCCTTAGTAATGGATTTGGATTCTTCAGCGTGAAAGACACTTTTAATTTTTTTCCCATTACCATACACAAGTTCATCTTACCATGTTCTACCCAGAAGAAAAAACACTTTTTTGAATAAAATGGAAAAGATGGTATAGTTGATTTTGTTTTTCAGGGAGTCTGTATCAGTGGATGACATTTCCCAAAAGCAGAAAATCACTGCAGATTAAGTCACGCTCAGCAACCCAGGTCAAGCAGGAAGTTTTAAGAGAAAATGACCTAAGCCAGACAGAAGGACAAAAGGTCTTGATGTAAAGTCAGACAGAGTTCCACTGGGCAGACAACGTCACCTTAAAGGTAAAACCTGATCAAAAGCAGTAGGAGAGACAAGGAAGCTGATATAATGGCAACAAGAGAACACATGCTGTAAGTGGTTGAGGTCCTCCGTGTTCAGTGGAACTAGCTGCAAAGTAAGATCCTACAAGCCTGGCACTGAGATGCTGGAGTTATGCTCTCTTGTTATGCCCTTAGAGACATAAAAGTCATATGATGCTTTTTTGTCAATGTGGACTCATGTACCAAATCTAGCTACAGTTACATATATTTCATATGGGTGATTTCAAAAAGGTATTTTTTACATGAGCTCATTAGACTATTCAGCCAGATATTTAAGTACATCTTCATAAAACCACTGTTTTTAATGATACTTAATAATAATAAAAAACCACAGAGCATATAGTCATCACACACCATTTTATCTGCCAGTAAGTACAGTGTAGGATAAGCTTTTTGATCCCTCTACTTCCACTGAAATCACTGGAAATCCTTCATTCAGAGGCGTAAGTATCTCCATGTGGCATATATTATAGCATAAAAAACGTTATGCTTGAGAGAAGGGGGAGATGGTGGAGTAATACTGTTCTTCTCGGGTCATATATGTATAACAGAGGATAAATGGGACAGTGCAGAAAGAAAGAAAGAACTAACAGACCAAATTCACGCCTGTGCAGTATAGCATTATGAACTCGGCACAATGCTTTTAAGTACATTGGGCAGGATTTTTGCTTTGCTGAGGATCCTTTACACAACTCCACACGGGGCTATTTTTTTTTTTCCCCCCCTGGAGAAAATGCTACTCGTACCTGTCAAAGGCAGCTCTATTTGTGATTTCTAGGAAAAAAAAGCTTGTCATGAACACACTGAGCTCCAATATAAAGGATCAGACAAGCTGTTCTGATAGGAGCACACGTAACAACCTGCACATCTCTGAGTGCATTCCCCTTCCCTGCTGCAGTCAGCATGTGCCTTTCTCTCTAATTGGACAGGTGTTTTTTAGTCTCGGATGCTTCTAAAATATTAGCATTTATCCTGGAGACAGAATAAAACCTGCAGCTCAGATCCAGATGTCCCTGGCCCTTTTGAAAATGATAAACAGGGGCCTAAGCTGCAGATTTTGGTTATTTTTAACTCTATTCATAGCATCTGCCTCCGTCACTGCACAGAATTAAAACATGTATTTGTTTGGTTACACAAAATACTGCAATGCTAGTTACTAGGACAACAACATAGTTATATACACTGTGAAGACAATTTTCACAAAAGAAGGGCTGGATATTTAGCATTTTTGAAGTCTGCCTAAGAATCTGTAGAAAACAGAAAAAATGCAGGAAATAGTTATTTTTTTACCCACATTTCTCAAATTTGTGTTTGCAGTCCTATTATTCCACTCTCCCTGGTGGTAACTTTGCAAAATTTAGTATGAACATAACACGTCATCTTTGCAATCTGAAATACCGCACTCAGATAATTTCAAAGACAGGCTGTATACTAGGGCTGTTTGGACATCAGTGTAAGAGCCTGTGTGACTACAAGAAACAAAAGCCACTGACTCAAGGACTGTCTCAAACATCCACAATTAAAATATGCTCAAGCGGACAAGCAGAGAGAGCCCTGAAAAAAAGAGATGAAACCAGAAACTTACGTCATGACCAGTGTCTCATCTCCAGGTTCACTAAGTAATCCATCTACAAAGACTGAAGTGCTGGTAAAATTATGCGTACTCCAAGTCTGGCCTTCATCTATGCTGAACCTGTAAAAAAGCAGGAATGGTTTTCATTTAAAACTATTGTTATACAAAACAGAATTCATTCATTAAAAAAAGAAAAAAACAAACAAACCCCCCCCCTTCTCACTACTAAAGCCCAGGATTTACGATCACCAAAATATAATATGCCTGAACAGTATGCCGTATTAATGGGAACTTTTTCTCAGCAACGTATCCAGGGGCTCACATCTTTATTAGGAGGTGTGTAATAAATTGCCACAACAATGGAAATTCTCAGGCAGATAAAAACTGAGGTCTGTCAAAAAACTATCTTTCTACCTTGTACGTTCAAGAGCAAGTGAATTTACACTTAATTCTTTCTAGTAGTCTCTGAGATAGAGACTGTTAAGCAGAGGTCAGTGAAACACGAGAGGCAAAACAGCTCAATTGATAAAAAGTGGGAGGTGCGTTCGTGCAAGCACCANCTAAAAAGTGGGAGGTGCGCTGGTGCAGGCACCAACGTGATGGCCCTTCACAGCTGCTACCATCCACTTAAAAATTTGCAAAAGATGCTGATGAATTAGCAAAACATATTTCAAATACCCTGTGCACCCAAAATTTATGATTCAAAGTCTCTTTTCTTCTGTGCATTTCCTTCAGGTCTTTTGGATAGTGGGTTAATGACGGCTTTCATTCTAGCTAACCAAGTACATAGCCTAGTTCCTATTAGTGTATACAGCAAAAATGAACCTAATCACAAGTGATAAAGATCTCTTACGGTTTTTATGCTGAAGATGATACTTTTGTATGCCATTTCATAACATTACCATCATTTGTTTCACTACCACGCAGTTTAAAACTCGGTATTTTATAAGAAAATTCTTTGCAGCAAAGAATTTGGTTTCCTGCCAAACAGGCGCAGAAGGCCATTTGCTGCATTATCACTATATGACAGGATCTACGCATACTACAGTTAATTTGTGCATGAATATCTCACATAAACTGGGCTTCTTGCATCCTGTATTACACAGCATATAAGCACACATAAGTCCTTTCTCCATTGGCTCCCAAATTCTGTATTACATTGTTCTCGCCAGAGCAACTCAGGGCTATTCTCCAATGTCTACCTTCACTGTGGCCCTTGGAGAGGACAGAGCACTATTCCAGTAGGAATTAACTATCCTGACAGGATACCTAAGCCACATGTGCATCATAGGTTGAGCATCATTGCCATATACTGCTGGTGCAAACCAGTAAGTGATAACAATCATGCTGAACATGGCTTGTACTGTAGAGTTGCAGGATAGCCTTTTAAGCAAAAATATCTACACTGATGCAAGAAAATTTTATTATGATTAATGCATTATGCCATGTATTACCACAGCACCATGAAGTAATCTTTAAGAAAACATCCACCTGTATTTTGTTGACTTAATGAATGTTAAATTAAGCTGACTCCACCTGCATTTCATACACGATCACATTGAAATGCTCATCTTAAACTCTGAACTTTGCCTGAGGTCTTGAATACACAATAGCTCTACTCTAATTGACTGTAGGATTACTTGAGTATTTTCAGAGGGATAGAGGTGTCTTTGATGGCCACAATAACTCCACCATGGTCCAGGTACAAGATGTGATGCTCTTCTTCAAAGACCTACAAGTCGGACAAAAAAAGACCAGCTAAGCAAATGTACAAAACAGCAGAAATAAAATGTATGAGCAAACCAGGATGAAAAAAAATTATATGTTTTATAATGTTCACACATTGAAAAGGACATAAAAGTCAGTTTAACTCTTATATTTCTCCCAGCTGTAAAAGAAAAGAAAGTTAAGCAGGTGAATCAGAAAACGTTCAGGTTCAAATCACAGTCAGATTAAATTGTCTAAAGTGATTTTAGCCCAAGCTTATATTTCTCACAGTGTGCATTCTGCATTCCTTCCTATTGTATATCACCAAGTGACCTATCACCTTACTTCAGTATTTGCCATATTCTGTGTATCTTGCAGAATAAAATGCTTTGTAGTCTACTTCTAAGAAAAATAGGAAAAGTATTGCTGTCCGTGAACTTCTCACATGTTCTCCAGACTCTACAGAACTTGAAATAATTGGTGCAAGCCTGTTTTCTGCATTTCCAGTGTCAATGATTTATTTGAATTCAAACTTTACGTGATCTCACACAGAGGCTGCTCTGAGTTCTGAACCAAAATACAAGTAATATTGATTTAATGGTTTAAAGGATTAAAGATTTCCCAAATTCTTTTCATTCATTTACTACAGGTCATGAGCAATACTAAAATAAATGAACGGGTAGGTATATTCCCTTTTTTACATCGGAAATATATTTTAAGACAGGGTTTACTCATGTTATAAGCCTGTGAATCTTCATTTAACATAAGAGCAGGTGATAAAGTGAGAGTTACTACACGCACTTAGCAGTTAATAGACGAGCATGCAGCCTCCTACACGCTTTGGCAAAGCAAAGGTGAAAAACATAAAGCTTAGCTTAGCTTTGCCTTGTGAATGAAAAAAATAGTGACAATACCAAATGCTTGGGTTTTGACAACACTAAATGCTACATTTAGAGGATTTATCAGCAAGACTGAACCAGAGGAGGGGCGAAAGTATCTTAGAGCACATTCACAATTACTTCAAAAATAGTAAGCATTTAATTTGGGTTCAGGATTCTGTCTTCCTCTCATCTAGTAAGAGCATATTTTATGGGAATCCTAGGGCTTCAAGTGTCTGATCAGTTTTTCAATGTTGCCAATTTACAGGCGAAACCCTGATACGAGGCATTTACAGTCCTATCTACTTGTTCCACACAGCTGCATATTTTAGAAGAGAATTCAGTAGAGTAGAGACATTAATTTTAGATGCACTTCAAAAGGATGAGATCAGCTGGAGTCAAATAAGCAAGCAGAGTTTTGATCCTCCTCTAAACTTTGTTTGAACTTTTGCTTAAATCAAAATGAAACCGTATATGCGAGGACATGGAGTCTCTGCAAGCTTCACCATCATACTGAAGATAAAGGAAGCAGCATCATTTCATCCAAATTAGGTTTTCCCAGAAAAGCACCGTGGTAATTCCTCATGCACCATTTCAGTACCCCAGCTTTAGCACACTATAAAGCACAGTGGACACATTACAGTCATATTAATGCCATCTTTATATCATGTTCTTGCACACATTTCAAACATTTTACAACAAAAACGTATGAAATCCCTTATGAAAGCAACTCCTCATCTTCAGTACGTTGAAAAGAATTAACGATATCATGCCTGTGGAGTTCAGCACAAAAGTAAATATTTATCTCCACTTTCCAGAAACAAAACCTAGACAAAGGGTTTGCAAAGGATTTAGGCAAAGGTGGTCCCAGTGTCAGAGATGAAGTTGGAGCCCAGGAACAAGGGGCATGTATGTTCAGACTAAGCCATGAATTCTGATGTATGTCTTTTCACTAACGTTCATGTAATAAATGTATTATCATCTTTACTAGTAGCCAGCCACTACAGAACTTGATTTTATAGCCTATTTCTATATTTTTTTCCTTCTTCTATGTTTTTCTGAGCATGTCATGTGCTTTATAGACATAATGTCAACTTCTTTCTCTCCGTCTCTCTCCTCCCTCTGCTCTCCATGTTTTTTATCCTGTGTCTGTCCTAACAACTTCAGCAGCTATTCCAGCCAGGCTATCTGTTAGGATATCTGTTAGGATCAATTAGGAGAGCTCCATGAAATCAATGAAAACATGTTTAAGTGATCCTAGGGAAATATACTCCACACAATTTAACTCTGATATACAGAAGTTTCAAAAGTAACCAAAATGCCCAGTCACCTCTTTCCCTCACCAAGTGACATCCCTTTCTAAATTCAAATCTGGAAACGGAGGATAAGCCAGTTGGACCTTTCCAGGGGTGAGAGGCTGGGATTGCAGACTTTCCTATAGTGCTTAAAGGCATTACCATCCATCTCTTAAGATGTCTGCAGAAAAACAAGTATTCTTGCTTAGCAAACTGGACTAAAGCTCCAGAGATCTAGATTCAGTTCCTAGACGTACAACAGATGTTCTGCATAACCTTACTAGCCTAATTGAACATTTTGTTGCTATGCCAGCTACTTTGACAGCAGATCAAACATGAAAAGTTTCTTGTTGCTGGTTTTTTTTTTCCTTTTGTTTAAGCCATCTCTTTTGAAAGCCAGACCTTTCTCTTACTCTGTTTGCCCTGCTTCAAGCACAGTATTGTAACAGATGCTATTGAAATAGTAATGGCAACCATAACTGTGAACAGAAATAATTTTTTTAAAAAATAAATAAAGCACACTCGTATGTATACATAAGGTCATCCTTAAAATCTGACAGAGTATCCTAGTATTTTAAAAAACAGGCACCCACAGGGGAAAAATGTCCAAAACCTGTATGGTCTGAAATTGTGTTAAAAGGTAGCCCAGTTCTCCCAGAATGTAAGACTTATTTATCTATCTGACTCCCATCATGTTCATTAACACATTTTATGATATTGTTTTCCTGCTATAATAGACATAGAAATCTTCCAAATAGACGGATCTGTCCCATGAGTTTACCTGAGGCTATGTCTTTGTGGTTCACTTAAGATGATCTAAGCCCACGTAGGTCTGGATAATGTCCAGGTGAGATTCCCTTCTCCTGCAAGCCAGATCGCTACTGCTGCTGCATGGATGTTTAAGCTACTTGTCAATCAGTTCCTAAATTACTGCTATTTACAGTGGAATACTGTACAATAAAGAGTCACAAGTTTCAGTTTGCCTTAAAATGGTACACAGTAGAGTGACGGCTTCAAGACATACCAAGAAGCAGCTCAAGCATCAGGCAATAAAAAGGCAGGAGAACAACTGGAGCCAGCCTAAGTGGTATTGTGGCTACTTATAATCAGAATCCTTGTTTTACTTTTCCATTTATCACCAGTATTTACTTAATCTCACATAACACTCATTTGGGCATTTTTATTTCTACTTATGAACTGTCTGTATATCCTACCACAGTAAGTCCTCTTGCACCCTCATGTGACCTTACCATATGCAATCTATGGAAATATGGGCTCGGTTGAAATAATTTTAACTGCATACAGCTGGTTAAGAAATTATTGAAGGAAAATTATCAGTAAATCATTGTTAAATTGAGAATGTATTACAAATTCAGAAACTCAGGGACTGGTCCCAGTTATGAATCACAAATTGAATCCAAGTCAACAATGTGATGCTAGTGCAAAGAAGAGAAATCTTCTGAAATGAGGTGCCAGTAATGTCAAGACCTTGAGGGTAATCATTTCATTCTGTTTACTAGCAATAAAATTTGTAATTTTGCATCCAGTTTTACCATGCTTCAGGAGAGGGATGTCAAATTAGATTGTCCAATCAATGACTAACAAAAAGGAAAAGCACTTTAGAAATTTGATCCATTAAGAAAAATCAGTGGATTTCAGTTTGCTTTCCACAGGAAAAAAAACCCCCATGCTCTGGGTAGACACAATAATCACCTTTCAACATCTGAAAAGTTATTCAAAGGTGACAGGAAACCACTCCTCTTCAAAGACAAGAAGAAATCAACTTACCTTGCAAAATTTGTGAAATTGCAGGAATAAGAGCAAAAAGCACCACAAGTTTACATTTAATGTTTGCTGAAACACTGGCACANATCCCTGGAAACATTCAAGGTCAGACTGCACAGGGCACTAAGCAACCTGATCTAGTTGAAGATGTCCCTGCTCACGGCAGGGAGGTTGGACTAGATGATGTTTAAAGGTCTCTTCCAACCCAAATTATTCTATGATACTATGATTCTATGATATTCAGAAAAAACTATGAAGAATGGTGAAACACCACATAGGAAGACTGCAGAATCTCCTACAGCAAAGGATTAACATACAGGTCTGGCAAACCTGTTAGAGATGTTCTTCGTATGTTTAATGCTTAGAGCTCATAGTTGGATTACATAATCTTTGACCTTCCTGCCAGTCCTGTATTCCTATGAATCAATACTGCTATTATTTCAGGAAAGCTTTTAATCAATTCCTTGAACTGCCTTTTCTCCAAAGCCCTTTATATTTACTTCTCTGCATTGCTCTGTCACTCTACTCAAGCACACACCGCTCTTCAAGTCTGTAAACAGCTCTGCAACATCACGTGTGGCATGTGAGAAAGGTGACAGGCACCCACTAATGACAATCGCAAAGTTTCCAAGTCAGTGACTTAAACCCACCCGAAGAACTGTGCCAAAACATGAGCTTTGCTCTCTTTTTGCCAGCTCAGGAGACCTGCAATTTACTGTCTAAATAATTCCCATATCATCTGAGTGAAGCCTTATCTTTTGTTGCATGAACTCCAACAGAGAAAGGAAATGTACTGCTGTCCTCTGGAAGAACTGTTTGATTGTGAACAGTGAGGCCATAAAATACATACCATAATCTACATTTTCATTCTGATGGTAAATATTAAGATTGAGTAAGCTCTTTCAAAAGCTTCGTAGCAGTTTTAATTAAAATAAAGCTAGCAACGGTGTTCTTCATTTTGAGTGTCATAATAAGGGATCCGTTTGTGGCTGGTTTTACAGCATGAATAGTCATCTTAAGGTCAAGTTTCATCACGTGTCATTTGCCTGAGCGTCTCACAGATAAAAAGCAGTGAAAATATAAATTTGATCCCCTTCACTCTTTCCTTCTTATTTTTCACCCCAGAAAAAACATAGAACTTTGGCAAATGGTGACAATAAATTATTTGAGAGGTCTCTGTGAAGTATTAGACAACACATTACCCACTGTAGATCCTAGTAGACTTTTGCATTTAAACACCTATTTATCACCTACTAGAATTCAAGAAGGAATCTGGCATAAAATTGTATTTATTAAACCTCAAAGGACATTATTATGACAAAAATAATGTATTTCTTTTTAAAAGTTCTTCTGTGGAGTATTAATGTCACCCTACAATAGCGATATAAGAAATTGTCTGTATTTTTCTCTTTTTATCTCAAATTCACTGAGCTCAGTAACACTAGTGAGAGAATTTTCACACTTACTTCTTCTCAGATAATAACACAACTGAATACTAAAAGGTTCTTTTAACTGAAAGTAAATGACTTTTTGACACAACTTTGGTGGTTTGAGGGTTGTTTTTTCCTGGACATAAATTATAAGTAGATTCCAGAACTTCCTTATATCTTATGATCATGATTGTTGTTGCTATTTACACCCAAAAAGAAAATATCCCTGTGACTAAACATTGCTGAGACAGAACAACTTGGGAAAAAATA
>RSEF01000004.1:87151939-87164466 GCA_003993805.1 Himantopus leucocephalus | reverse complement strand
TTCTTTTTTCTTCCTTTTCTCCCTGTCCTGCTGGGGGGTTGGGGGGTGCAGGGGGAGCGAGTGAACAGCTGCCTGGTCCTAGTTGCCAGCTGGGGTTAACCCACGACAACACCTTATCACATTTAAATGTCATCATCAACAGGAATGGAATTGATAACAGTTTGTGCTACTCTTCCAAAATGCTGTAATCTTCAGTCTTCACTTTTGCCAAGTGCACTGATGTTAAAATCCAAGAAAGATTTGTTTACAGATGAGTTTGTCTCATAGCAAATGCTGTTGGCACAAGACACCTACTGAAAGCAAGTGGATTTGCTGTCCAATATCTAATTTTTTTGGTTCTTCACTTGTCCAAGCTGACACAACCTAGCACAAGGCTCGCAGGATTACTATTTAAGACCCTACTGGCTAAAAGATGTTCTGCTCTAAGTCAGGAAGCGTATCACTGAGTCACCTAGAAGAAAAAACCTGTATGTAGGCAGCTGCATAACTTGTTACTTCAATAATAAATTGTGCTGCCAGCTTAACTTTTCAATATCTTAAAAAAAAACCCACAAAACCAACCTCAGCTAATTCTGGTTTTGCACATCCATGGAACCCCATACCAAGAATCTAGTTCTTAGTGCATACAGCACATTAGCAGGGCAAGAGGGAAACATGTAAGTATTAACGATGCACTATGAATAAGAAAGAAATCCTAGTCTTTTTACAGTAAAGATAACTGTGAAAATACATTAATGTAAAATTAGTTATACTCACTTAAAATAAAAAAAAATAAAACTCCACCCAGACTACACACATGGGAAGAGATAAAGACCTACCTCCAGAATATCTATCAGGACATTCTCTTCTGGCTGCTTTGTGCTCCGGACGTTCTCTAGCAGGATAGAGTAGTAAACACCTTGTGGGTCAGACTGGTACAGGTTGTATGTGTCTGTCTGGTACCACTCCTGAACAGCCACAAACACCTGGTTTTCATCTGTACTGATTATCTGTAAATCCTGTAGAAAAAAAATAAGATACAAAATGACTCATTTTCTCATCATTTCTATTTTACAAACAATAAGTCGGCCAGGAGAGTTGAATACGGGGGGCAGGGGAGGGAAGGAGGAGAGAAATGTATCTGCAAGTCCAGTAACAGTAATGTCTCAACATAATACTAATCAACATGCTGCATCCCCCCAGTCCAAAGTGGTCAGTCAGTGCCTTCTGGCTACAGGTTATCACAGTGCAAACCAGCTCAGTGAAGACCAAAAATCATGAATGTGCAAAAGTTGTGATCTGCTTTGACTTTCATGGGAAAGGACTTCCTGAAAAGAAGGAAAAATGGAAAGGGAAGAAAAAAGTAAATGATTTTCCAAGATCTGGATGACAGTCAATGAAAGACTGAAACAACATAAAGATAACTGAAACAAATAATCCCCAGGTACCTAAAGAATTAAGAACTATTTTGTCCAGGGTAAAGCATAACATAACTCAAAGAGGATCAGATATAATTTACAGCAGTTACACATAGGAAGTAGTACATATCATGCAAACAGCTCATGTATATTATAGTACATAACATTAATTTATCTCTCTATATAGACAGATCCACTTCAATATTCAACAGTAATAACATGAGAGTCAACATTCTGCATTCATTTCTCATGAATTTCAGGCGTGGATACTGCAACAGCTTTCTTCCAGTTTTCCCAGCTTCTTCACTCCAAACTTCTCAGACAAAAAAATGCACAGCTGGGGAAATTAATTTAACACTAATATTAAACAGAAGAAATAAATCAGGAACTCACAATACTGGGCTAAGCTTAGCAAACAGAAAAAAAAGGACATGAGTTTGCAATAGGATATGGCAACATAAAGGCAGATGTTGGGGCTACATATGAGATGACATCTAGTCACGGAGATTGAAAGCTTGTAAACTCTTTATGACCTTGGTACTTAATTGAGAAACTGTATACAGCTCTGGTCACCTTATTACTGGAAAAATAACTAAGGCAATGGAGTGAATATGAAATAAAGACACCATAATGTCAAGAGGATATGAGCTGGGGAAAATTGGCTTAAAAAATATATATCAAGAAAACAACTTTGTAGAACTCTAAGAAAGAAATAAAACAAACTCTGTAAGAATCCAGTTAAGACTGAAGAAAATGTGAGAAACACTGAACACTTGGCAAAGCATGGCAGTCACGCTTTAGGCAACATGCATGATTCAATTGAGGCACTTAAAAAAAAAAAAGACATGAATAGAAATAAAATAATACAATGGAAAGATTTCTCATATGAATAAGAGATGGTTGTTAAATAACTAATCATTTAGTTAAATTTAAAGTATTTTTACATGTCTGACACATCTCAACACAAAGGAACCTAAATGAAGTTTCCTATCAATGACAGCTCAATGCTGTTTTCAAAGACTTTCTTGTTGAACTGTGTACTAAAGCAGATTTTTGTTTAGCATCCTGTTAATAGATCTCTTTTCTCTTGTACTAAAAAATTACTCAGAAGCAGAGAGTCAGGCAGAACTTCAATTCTTTCTATCTGAGTACAAAATAGTAACTGTTCTGCCACAGAAATGCCAGCAAAACACAGCAACTGATCCCAACAGGTTCTTTAAAAAACCTCCTATAGGTACAGAACACTTCATCCTGCCTTGAATATATGGCTGGGTAGCCCACATTACGCCACATCTAATACTGAATTCACCTTCTCTTCTGCAGCGTGAGAAAAGCTCTCATGATTAAGTAAGGATGGAAGTGAAGCAGGGAGTGAAGCAAGGAGTAAAGAAACAGTTCTTTTTTTCATGTGAAAACCTCTAGAATACCCTTACTCTCCTGTGATGCCAGGAGCTTTCAGCAAAATTATAATCTACATTCTTATGATAAAACATTTACAGAGTGCCATAAACAAATGCAAAACTCCAGGAAGGTGCTTTCCTTGCCCCAAGCTCTGGTGGGGTGGCAGTGGTTGCATGGGTGGCCCATGGTGGCACCGTTGCAGTACTCCGTGTCTCAGGGTGGGGTGGGAGATGTTGAGTCAGCAAAAGCACTGCACAAAGAGCTAAAACGCATGGAGCAAAAGGAAAGGAAGATTAATATTGGGCAGACTGGATGGTTCAGGTGAAATAAAGAGAGGTTGGACTGGAGAAGTTTATGGCAGCAAATGAGGGCTTACTTTTCTCTTGGTAGTGACTGTTACCAAGAAAGATGTTTGTACACTCAGAGTGCTATGCCATTTTTTTCTGAGGCAAGAACTTAATGGATGCTGGTTTTAGCAAGGCAAATTGCCATTCCACTTCTTTGAACTTTGTTCCTTCTGTTCAGAATTTACTCTTTCTGATTTCTAGTTCAGCCTTACTGCTATTTCTTTGTGCAGTGATTTCTCTTTCCCTCAAGAAGCAAAACAGTCCTTCAGTTATACTACCATGCAAGAATCCTGCACAACACTTTCTGTTTACAATCATGATATAATCTTCTGGGAAAACTAACAGACAAAGTAAGGAAAACTGAAAATTTCATGCATGATATCTTTAAAATTCCTGAATGACATAGGCTGTTGAAAATCTAGCTAAAACAAAGCTAAATTGTCATATCACTCTTACTGACATAATACATGCTGCTCAACAGATGACAAGCACACAAAGACGGGATATCAACAAATATTGCTAGACAGAACTTACAGTCAGTAAAGGGTCAACTACCAAGGACATCTGAGAGAGAACTATCTTGATGCAAAGAATCTGAGTTTTTATAGCTTTACCTAATTCATGGCCACAGATACTATCTCGGGCTGTAATCTCAGCAGATCCTATAAGGAAAGCATTCATTCTTTGATGATTTCATGCTTGGACTAATGCAATTGCCTTCTTGCTAGACCTCATGCTTTCTCTCACCACATTCTGCAGGCTACTCAAAATCCCGCTGACCATCTAATTTTTCTGTAATTATGCTATTCACACATGATTTATTCAAATTAATTTATAAAGATCTTCTTTACTGATGTTAGAGATCTTCAGAATTTGGAACATTTCTTATTATCACTGCTCAGATTTTTGTTTATCTCCGGGCTGCTTTTTATATACATTCAGTATTTGAGTTCTTGTTCTTCCTGTTCATTTCCATGCTCAAACAAGAGAGTCCGTGTACTTCTGGGTGTGCTGAGGCAGAATCTTTCTCCAGGTTTGCCATAACCACCATGTTGTTTTCTCTGTGGCATGCCCATTTCTCCAAGGACATCCTTTCTCTCATCTCTACTACTTTACTTCTGCTTTGCACAGTCTGCCGTCTGCTCTGTCCCATGTCTTGCTGACCAAAGCATCCATGTTCTTGTCATTCTCACTTCACTCTCTCTTTTTTGTTTTTGCAAAGCTCACCAATGGCACTTTGTATCAGAAATAGGATATCATTCCCAGATACAACATCCTAAGGTCTGCCAGCCAATTTTCTCCATTAGCTTTATCTTCTCTCTAGGTTGTAAGCTTTTGTACAGCTCTGAGAATACTTCCAATGCTACTAGCTGTATTGTCCAAAACTACTTTTTTTTTTACATCTACATCCCCATGAGACTTTTTAGTTCTGTTTTCTAAGGTGCCTCTTCTGCACAATATTCTGCTAATTCCTTTGTCACAATGTTTTCTTCATCCTCATCTCTTCACTGGGTAATATTATACCACACTAAGCACAGATGTCTGTATGTTCATCACTAAAAATCTGTGGAAATACTCACAGGTTCAAGACAGTAGGCCAACCTAGGGTCAGGGACAGGTCTACCTATATGTGCAACCAAAGAAGCCTGCAAACTGCTCTAAAATCCACTATGCAATCAAGTCCATGGGGTCATTTCCGTATGGGCGGTTGAGAGCAGACAGAAAACAGCCTTCAAATAATGTAAACAGCCACCCTAAGGAAAATGGAATAAACTGTCTTCTGTCTACTTGCAGTTAAATACCGGGTATAAATCGCAGCTAAGGAGATTTAGGTTAGACATCAGAATATCCTTCTATAGTAGGGGCTGGTCATAGACACTGAGGATAAAATGCTTAGAGAGGTAATCTTCATCCTCGGAAGTTAAGAGTAGATAAGACAAATATCTGTCAGGACTGGTTTAGGCAGATGACTGTTTTGGAAAAGGACCTCTCAAGATCCTTTCCATGTCTATTGTCTATGATCCTGTGAAAACAGGGGAAAATAAAAACATACCTTTATTGAGATCACTTGAAATGTTTCACATACAAATAGAAATATCATTGAAAAGACAGGATTTGAATTTTTGGGGCTTAGTTCTGCTTTTGGTTTTTGGTTTAGGGTTTTCTTTAATTCAAGAGGTATAATTTCTTAACTATGCTAAAGAAAGTAAACAATTTCCAGACAAATAAGAATTTAAACTTGATCATGGAATTCGAATTAAGGAATTCTGTTGAAATCTGTTGAATCAGAATTACTTTTCTACAAAAACGCTAAATGAATCCTGAAAGCGATCAAAGACCGCATATGAAAAACTGGTATGATTAAACAAGGCATCCAGTGACAGGTCATACCATTCCTGCTCTCTCAGGGACTTGTAAGCTGCTGTGTTTGTACCTTACATCAGTAGCAGAGAACACAATTGTTCAAATAAACACAAAGACAGTTCCGAAGTGATACTGGAAATAATTAGACATGTTAGATGAGCACCACTTCAAAGAAACATCATATCACATGGACAGACCTGGTCTATTAAATGAAATATGTGAGTCTGAGGGTGTACACAAGACACTGAAGTAACTGCATGTTCAGCCATGCAATGGAAAGCAAGCACCCAAGAACTCTTCCAGCAAGTACAAACCAAATATCAAATATTACTTCTTAAAAACATCCACACCGCTTGAGAATTATTTCTTTACTTTTAAAACAGAGATACCATCATGATCAAACATTTTTCCAAAATTATTTGCTTTTAATGCAGTTGAGTCTGTTTTCACAGAAGGCTGAAAGAACGCCAAATCAAAAATCAAATATCCGTCAAGAAGCAGAAGAGTGTTAAACAATTAAAAGAGTTGAGTTTTTGGGAGCTGAGGATAGGCAGGAGGAAAGAAAAAGGTTTAGAGGAGGAAGGGAAGAGAAATATATTGTTTTCACTGTATACAGCCCCTTACCACCTACATTTAGTTACTCATCAGCCTGTAAGTATGCTAATACTTTATAGAATTTTATATTCAAGAAATGCTCTATATGGTTTACTATATTATTAACCATGATAAGAAACCCTATGACAGAAATAAATACAATTACANAGTTACTCATCAGCCTGTAAGTATGCTAATACTTTATAGAACTTTATATTCAAGAAATGCTCTATATGGTTTACTATATTACTAACCATGATAAGAAACCCTATGACAGAAATAAATACAATTACACCTTGAAGACAGACGGATATAAAAGATGACAAGGATTGTACAACAAGCCAGTGCTCCTTTGTGTAGTAAAATGTGCTGATGACACGGGAAATATCATTACGCAAAAACGCTGTAGGCAATGTTCAGTACAGCCGATAAAATGCTACACAGGCAGGAATGTGGCATTTTAGTCAATAAGGCAAATAAAAAAGAACCTTGAAATTCCTGTTTTTCAGATCTTACAGTTTTCAGTCCAATGTCAGAATTTTGCCCCTCTGCAATCTTTTAATGCTGTGGTTGGGCAAGATGTTAACCTGAAGCAAGTGATAAATTAAACAGAGAATCACAAGGACTAAATGTATCAGAAGCACAACAGATGTAAGCACTGAATGCTGTGTAGTCTGAGCCTTGACCTCCAGTTGCACCACATTTATACCCCTGTAATCTCTTAAGTACAATCAAGGTAACTGGATGGCACATATCCCAAAGATAATCTCCCTAATCTTCCTTGCCTGGCCGAGTAAAATGGTGCAAGGAGAGAAATCAATAACAAGTTACACCATGAAGAAAAGAACAATTCCTTGAATCCACCTCGGATGCATTTGTACAACTGGGGAGCCAGACAGCTGCTCCAGCTCAGGTTCACTGGGTAGTGCTTTGACACTGCCGGGGAAAGGAATACTTCTACTGCATCAAATGCCACTGCTACCTGTATTTCTATATTTTGTTTCCCTTTATTCTTTGTTCAACAGCCACTCCAATGGACTCTCAGAAGGCTGGAGAAGTAGTCCTGCTGCAGCTGCACTCTGCTCTTCTGCCCGGCCCAGAGGAACAACGTCAGTCTAAGCCTCCCTGAGTGATGGACGGCAGAGGTGGCGAAGGGGCTGCTCAAGCAGAGAAACAATTCTTGGGAGACTGAGAGCCTTGCTAAATGAGCTCTCATAGCCTCAGTGCTTCGTAATCCAACCACCACGCAGCCAGAGCCTCAAGAGAACTCTGTCTGCTGACAAAAGGGCTGCAGGAATCTTTCCTGCCATTTCTGCTGTTAATGAATGGCCCCCATTTAAGGAATCCTTGAAAAAGTTTTGGTAAGAGGGAGCTTGATAGAGAAGGGAATACGTGCTTCGAAAGACTGATGGCTATTTAGGGAGAATGAGCAAAACTGATCAAAATATTTTACTCTTGATAGTGTTACATTTATGTTTGGATGATACAGACAAGTTTGGAAGAAAATCTGTGGTTAAAATAATGATGTATGTCTCAGACTGAGGCAAGGAAGAGGTAGGCCTGTTTTGAGCCCCTTAGAAGGGCACTAGGGGATAATCAAATAAAAAGAATATATGGAGTTGATGAAAGGCATGTATAAGAGATTCATACTATCATGAATACATTAAAGATTGTAACTTATTTCTAAGGAAATAGGATTTTTTTCTTTTCTTTTTGTTTATTTTTCCTCTGTATTCTTTTATCTTGGTTACCTGAGAAATTTTACATTATTGCCTATTTCACAAGATTGAAAAGACATACAGAGATCAAAACAGATGAAAGAAGCTTTTTCCACACCATATCTTTTCAGAACTAAACTTTCTGAATTGTAGTAGGGTATAACAGACGATAGAGCTCTCGCATTATTAAGATTTTGTAGCTGCCATGAACAAATGCAGAATCAATGAATGCCTTGTATCAGTTCATAAAAGGAGATCATTATCAATGGAGTTTATTTACCAAAGGTGGGAAGGGACTCAGAATAATTAAATTCTTCCAAATTGCAACAGTAAAACTACCATACTTTGTAGCATATTCCTTGATTTGGTCAGCAATTTTGTTAACAGATTTTTTGCTTAAACTCCCAGAATGAACTAGCTCCGTTTTATTGTTAGTCACATTACAACACAACTCAAAATCTCAAAGAAGGACCAGAACCCAGCATACTCCTCCTTCTTCACACCAGACTTCTCTAGGCAAGGGCAATCAGAGCTGCAGGAACTTCTTGCAATACAAGCGTGATGACTCTCCGGATGGGGCTGCAGCCTACGCCCCTTGGCAGAGCTGCTCTCCCAGCAGCAGCCACTGAACCCCTGCTCCAGGCTAAACCAGCCCAACAGCGATCGCTGGATCTCCCTGGAACACATCTGCATACCTAGCCAGCCATCCCATGACACAAATGCAATCCTGCTGCTCTTGGCTTGATTTTGGTATTCATTTCCTACCAGTTATTCACTTCTGATCCAGCTCTAGCAGCAGAGAACAAGCAATCCTGGTAAAATGGAATATAGCATAAAAGCCAATTCAGTTTTAATACAATCACTCCAAATTTCCTCTTCTGTTTTGGGGACCATACAGGCAGCCTTTAATATGTTTTTTCTACCACCCTTTGCTACCACTCTGCCTGGAAGCAGCCAGCATTTGACTTCTGTCAGATGCAGGAGACAGCTCTGCGATTCAATGCAGTGTCAGTATCATACATGCTACTAAAAAAAAATATATATATCTCTCTCAACAGCGGGCAAAAAAGCTAAAAAAAAAAAAAAAAAAATCTGAATTCTGTTCATTAGATGGCCCCCAACAGCTCTGCTCTCTCTACATACACAGAGCCATGATGTGCCACAAAAAGGTGATCTAAGTGGCGCTGTGGAGCCAGAGCCTAGAAGCTCAGCACATGTAAAGCTTGGCTGGAAGCCGCTTTTAGCAGCCTTTGATTCACAAGTAAGGAGGCCTTGAGATATGTCCAAAGACAAACATTTACCCTTTTCTAGGTTTCTCTTTGGGGGTACCTTTGGACAAAGACAGATACAAATGCAAATAAAAACAATATAAAACAACTGAATACTCTTTTTTGCAGATTTTTAACTTCTTCATATCGAAAGGAAAAAGAGACATCAATAACATTTTGTAATTGCTCAGTCTGAAAATATTCATTCTATCTCCATATATAAAATTACCATGAAATGCATCTGTGCTGCACGAGAATAGTATCTGAACAGCCCAGCACTATTCCCTGAGGCTGGAGCCTGGTTTTCCTGCACAGCTTTCCTAATGTTGTTAGACACATCCTTGACCAGCCTGTAGTATCTTCTGACTTGGCTACAGTTTTCCTTCCCTGTACGCAATCACTGCTAAAAAACTCTGGCTGGTAACATGAAGCACTTTACAGAGACTGCCTGGAAAGCAATCTTTGGAAGCTTCATCCAATTCTTCTGAGAAAAATGAAATATAGCCTATTTCAGACCCGCTTCATCTCCTGGTTAGGCAGAATCTAATACTTAAAAAACCCTAAACTCAGTTCTTTCAAAATCTATTGTTTTTAATCAAACTTAAACAAATTCTTTGTAAATGCTTTCATTCTGTTTATCTCCTACCACCATAAAAGTAGCAACTCCAGCGTCACGTGTTCTAGATGTACTCTTAATGTGCCAGTGTCTTTGCTGATACTCTGCTTCTTTGCAAAATTTCATCAGTAATTTGTTCATATGAATCTTTTTCCTTCTGTTCAAACTGGATTGGAATATACATTTCTACTGTACTCTGATGATTCCCACTGAAATACAGCGTGATGAAAAATTTCAGAGCTGTGTTCTTATTTACTTCAGTATCTAAAATTTCTGCTGTAATGAGAAGGTACCAAATCAATTAAAAAAAATATCTTTTACAGAAGATGTTAAAATCTCTCCCATTCACCACCATTCTAATGCACGTCTGGCTTCCAGGCCCTCTTGGTGAAATTTTCAGCTCTGTTTTGTGCAGATACCCAAGAAACTTCTCTTGAAGGCATCATCAAAATGCTAAAGAGATACAGTTTATTTCGTTCCACTCATCAGGTACTGCCTGAACTAGGCAGAACACAAAAACATCCTTTTCCAAATGACACAGCCATCCTGTTCCTAGCTTGCTATTGACTCTATCCAAAATGAAACCATTAACTTCTAATTTATTTATTCAGTCAAGCCTGGAGTTAATCTGCTTAGAAAGAAAAAAAAAAAAGACAAATAAACAAAAACCGTATTTTCCAAGACAAAGAATTCAGCATGCAGCACTATTTCAAACAATCCAAACTACATATGACAGAAATACTAGTAAGTTACGAGTGACGTTTTTTGAGTATGACAGAAATGCACTCAGTAAGACCATATGCCCAGTAAACTAAGCACCCTTTGCAGATTAATGCATTTTAAGGCTAAAAGTGATGATTAGATTCTTTAGTTCACTTTCTGCTATCTTTCCAACCAGAGAATTTCCAACAATTATTTCTGCATATTTTATAAGATACAGGAGGAGCAAATAAATTCTATATGGTTAGAGCAAATCTCAGTTATGATTTGAAAACTTCAAAACCTATAATATCTGTGACTTTCCTTGGTACTTATTCAAATACGTAATCACCAACACCATTAGGAAGTTGAGCTCCGTTTCTAATTTGAACGTGTCTGGATGCAGCTCCCAGCTATGGTCGGTCTTTCTCTACTGAAGCGCTTTTAAGACTCCGTATTTTCTCCCCATAAGGAGGCTTCTTCACTACAATCAAGTGACCTCTTGATCTGCCTTTTTGAAAAACAAATTATACTTTTTTTTCAGGGTTATTTTTCAATAAGATTGCTGCACTGATCTTGTTTATAGTGCAGTCCCACAAACACAACACAGGTCATAGAGGACTGCAGTGGAGTAGTAGAAATAAATGACCGGGGAGGACTTCTTAAACTGGTTTTGCTGTCAAGGAAAGCTCCATGGAACAGAGATCTAGATCACCCACCGTGTGCTGTGCTTCCAGCCTTTCCATAGCATTTGCTGCTCTTCATAACTGATGCAAGCTCACCTATTACAAACGTGGGTGCCCACAAGAGAATAGACTCATATAGTTCTTGAGTTCTGACAACCTCCACCCGTTTATTGAGATGTGTCAGATAGCTAGATCTGAACCCAAATAACATGCCTTTTATCAATATAGTGTACTGCAATATTGATATTTACATGAGGCATGCGTCATTAAGGACGTATAGTACGCATCCAACTTAAAAAAAAAAACAAACCACACTTTCCTGAATGCTTGAGTAATTATCCGCTACTGTCTACAATCGTAACACTCTGTGCAGCTTTTAAAAATTTGGGTCAGTATGTCCATCTTCTACATGATGGCAGTATCAGGAAGGACAAACAGTGCTGCATTGGCAAAATGCAGCAGATTACTGGGCGTGAGAAGGAAACTGTAATGGAAAGGTACAGATTCCTGCACAGGCCATCCAGAAGCAGAAGGAAGAAATGACCAGGTTTCTCTTATAAGTTTTCTACCCTTCCATTTCCCAACAGAAAACATTTGCCTGCACAAGTTAGCATAGTCAACACTTGCACTAACGTGCTGACACTTCTTTGGGAAATTTGCCATCAGCAAAATATTCACGACTTGGTGATCTTTACGTGATTTAATTTATTGCCAGTGAACACACACGTTTAATTACTGACTTCAGGATTTGAAAAAATACCATAAATAATTAAACATTTTGGGAAACAACCTTCCTCCCCCTTCTCCAGGACCAGCTTTTGTAACTAAACACCTCTTCTCCTCCCTTCCTACTCTCAAGTCCCTCGTTTCCACCTTCCTTTAATTTTATTCCTCCCAACTACTTCAGTGAGGCAATGGGCTGTGCAGGAGGTTGGGGTCATCTGCGGAAAGGTTTCTTTCTGCTGCTCCTTGCTTATTCTTTGCTTTCCTCCATTGCTCCTTTCTTGTTTTCTTCTGTTCCTGTGTAGGTCACCTGTGGGCTGCAGTCCCTTGGAGTGTCCCTGCCCCAGCAGGAGCTGCCCAAGGGTTGCAGTCCCTCAGGTTGTGTACATCTGGTATGTTTTAACGTTTACAACTGGATATTCTCCTGTTGTTTTCCTAATTACAAATTCCCCTAAGAAAGCATAAAGGCTACACTGAAGGCCTTAAAACACTGAAACAATTATGTGGAAGTGTTGATATATTTACCTGTCCTTGGCTATATATTTCTTGTCAAAATAGATAAATAAATAAATAAATGGCTAATTCCATAGTGCTACTAGGAGCATATCCCAAATAATATATGAGGATTTGATTTGAGGGTTTTGTTAATAAGTTGTATATTTAAAACCAGAAGACTATGGACTACCACTTAGACTAAAAAAAAAAAAAAAAAAA
>RSEF01000004.1:87124068-87140732 GCA_003993805.1 Himantopus leucocephalus | reverse complement strand
ACTAGTATATTTATTCACGTACTGATCATATTTGTTTTTACTGGCTGCTCAGGGTTGTAACTTGCCTTTATCTATCTTTGTGATAGAGTGTTTAACTTGCAGATGACATATAGAAGTTTTTCAATAACTCTTCTTCTATTATACTTTATATTCAACCTTGTGTTCTTGTTCTAACAGGCACATTCTTTCCCAATGAATCAGAAATACAGATCTTCCAATAGAAGGATTTTTACAGCAGTGTTTTCCCGCCTGAGCCACTTACCTATTGTACAACTGTCTACTGAAGAAATCTCAAAATTTCTTGAAATCATCACTGAAAGAGAAGGGAATGAAAAATTGTTCCAGTAATAGAGAGTAGTGGAAAAAGCATGCAGAAGCAGATGAGCTTTTCTTTGCTCTTCTTGCAAAGGTGTTTTATTTTCCTCCAAATGTTTGTTTCCTTTTCAAATCTGGTCTCTAGTTCAAAGTTTGTTTTACATAAATGATTTTTTTGGCAGGGAAAACCTAGATGACCCATCTAATGTATACTGCAGGCATCTGTTCTTCTCTGATACTTAAGTCCTGCTCGAACATTTTAAAGCCTTTTGACTACCAGATGGCTGTATGAGTTTTCAAGAGAACTTTTTCATTTTGAACCTGATCTCAGGTTATCTCAGTCCAACCGGCTTGTGAATTGGTTTGTGAATTCTGAAAAGAGCATTGGGGAAATACATGAGTACAGTGCTACTTAGTTTAATAATACATATTTTTCCTTTTTCCATTTACTAATATTTAAAGGAAAGAGTCCCAGTGGCCCATTTCATGATGGGCTGGTTTCCTTAGTATAACATGATTTTTGGAGTTTGTGGCAGTTGTTTGGTC
The DNA here is from genome assembly GCA_003993805.1 of Himantopus leucocephalus. Lineage (NCBI taxonomy): Eukaryota > Metazoa > Chordata > Aves > Charadriiformes > Recurvirostridae > Himantopus > Himantopus leucocephalus. The sequence goes on along the minus strand of RSEF01000004.1, from coordinate 87,139,871 downwards.
ATTTGGCAGATAAATGCTGAATTTTCATATGGAACCTGATGAATTTAACTATGTTGGGCCCAAAGTGATATACCTTACCAAGCAGAATCAGTGTGTCTCTTTGAGCCTTTTAAGATGATGTGGTTTAACTGGGTTTTTAATTTAGTAACATGCTTTTTAGTTTAAGGATTCCTATTATTGGTTGTTTGCAAAAAAAACCCCAAACAAAACAAAGGAAAAAATGAGAAAAGGCCATTATATTAGAACTTGATTACCTTAAATATTAGATTCATTTTGAGTTTTAAAAACTTCATTAATTAGTCACAGTAGATATAGCACTGAGTCACCCTGTTTGATTTTTCTATTGCTCATCTTAATTAGCCATAACAAGGAGAATTTTTTAAAGTGACTAAGTGACTTACAAGAACATGTAGCAGTGAAAATGGTGTGCTTAGATACCTTTGAAAATATTGTATCCTGTGTTTACTTGAATCCATGATGAACTTTACAAATGCGTAGGGCAAAACATGCTACAATCAAATCAAGCACTCTGATGCATTCAGTAATGATTTTGATAAAATCTTTGTTTTCAGAGCATAAACATTGCTTTAAAAATGGGTTGATGAGACCACAAGGAGCCTTGAACATTTTGTCTTCTCTCTGAGATTTGCTGTAACACTCAGTGTTGGTTGTAAGCAGAACCAGAAGCAACAGGATTGTTTTAAACAGCCAGAGGAGTTGGAACATCCATAAATAATTGAGAGAATGGAATTGACCTTGACTGAAGTTTGGGTTGCTATATGGTCTTAAGTTAAACAGAATCTTATGTTTTGCTTTACTCATCTGTTATATGAGAGCCTGATTCGAAGCTGAATCTTCCCATGTCCTCCACTGGGTTTTGAATAGGTTTCAGATGAATCTCCCATGGTTATTGTGAAGGTTAATAAGTTAATGTTTGTGTAGCACATAGAAAATGTAAGGTAATCCCTCCCCAGTGAATATGTTGAATTTAGAAGTAGCTGTAGTCCAGGTATAGATGGAGAGAAGGGAGGATGAAAGGTTGTGGCGAGCTACATATCTACACAACTGTGACCATGTCATGTGATTCATGAACATATATCACTGTAATAATTGAGGAGCTATAGCCTCTTTAATCTTCCTCATCCAATCCTATCTGAAATAAGCCTTCCAAAAAATTTAATGAGTGGCATCCTTGGAAAAGACAACCATTTCATGCTCCTTATACCCAATGAGTATGGTTTTACTGCTCTTTAATAAGAACGAACTTTTTCTTTGGGAAAAAAAAATATTACTCTCTTTGAGCAAATGTACAGATAAGGTATTGTTGGATTATGCTAAATATTAGGGATTCAAGGTGAATGCTTCTACTTTGGGGCTTTGTTATCTTCATTTAGGCTAACTACTGATGCTAGCATGTGGGCTTTATCTTACTAAGCTATTCTAGACAGGAAAAAGATTTGATTATTTGCAGCCATGTCCACAGACCATCTGGAAGAGTAAGGTGGCGTCATGGAGTGACATACTTTCAGGTTAGCTCTTGTAAAAGACAGGTTATTCTGTAAGTTTAATAAATGCAGCCCCATTGCATTTTGGTTCGCAGTCATAATATGCCACCTTTGAATATGAAGGATTGCCTTTGGCGGAAGAAGCCAGAAAGGGAGGATGATAAAAGATGGGAGAGGGCTGGACTTGGTGGCTATTCAGAGGAAACCTGTGCTTTCACATGGTGATGTTGTGTTTGGAATAGTGAAAGCAGTTAGCAGTACTCCGGGCTTGTAGAGCAGTCCCTACGGGCAGGTTAAGAGAGAAAAAAAAATGACGCATTAATTTTCACTTACTATTATTGAGTACCTTTAAAGATGCTTGGCTCCCTGCTGTCTCTGCCCCTTCCATGTAGCCAAAAGGACGTTCCCTTGTTTTATTACCTGACATTTCTTTGCCTCGCTTTTTCAGTAAAGTACAATTGAGATCAAGGAGGATAGTGAACTTTTGAGGTAAAAATCAGGGACAGCTGCAAGGTATGTTTTACAGCCAAAGAGGATCAGCTATCACCTGTGCTGCTAAGAGTCATGGGGTACCTTCTGTCTCTATCTTTGCAGAAAAATTTAAAGATAATCAAAGATGCTGAGAAGCATTCTTTTAATCCTGTCTCTTACACCACAAATGCCTGAGCTTAGAGAACATGCTGAAGTGGTGTAATAAATAAACATATTTGGCTGTGGATAAAGTCGGCTGGACACATCTCCCTCCAGAGATGAATAATGCAGCTCTGTGTGGCAGCCAGAGGGGCCAGTTAAGAGTGATCTGAGCTGCTTGCTGCCCCCAGGAGATATTAACAATTGCATTTAATGCTTATGTAGCACTTTCCCAATGTTTAACTGGATTACTGGAGGCTTGTAAGTTAAAGGCTTCTCATGACTTAAAACAGAAGAAAAGCTGAAATCCATTAAAATAAATCTTGCCCACAAAAACTGTGGTTTTACCTGCCTAAACCTCCAGCTCTGCAACAAAAGCGTGATAAAGAACAAATACAACCAGAGGGCAGAAACATCGTCCTCCTTATGGACATACCCTAGGACAGGAGGCACTCAACCAGGAGCAAAAGAAGACATAAGTCCTCTCAAACCTGAGCTTCACCAAATGTAGCTTGTTACATCTGTATTATGTACTAGGTCATATACACAGAGATCAAACAAAAAACAGACAAGGCATCATACTGATAGCAATGGTAGATAAAGGGTTTTTTTCCATCATGATAGTAATAAATTAGACTGTGCTCTTGCTAGCCAAATTGTGACCTGGCCCTAACATGTGTGTAAAAGGGCCAGCAAGGAAGACATAAAACAAGGCTGAAGTAAAGCCTGTCCGTGTGAAGGGAGATATATGTCGCTGTCTACAAAGCGGGGAAAAATAGCTAAAAATTTAGATCTTCCTTAAGCGGAAGTGAAGAAGTTGGTAAAGGATTCTGGTGGTGTGAAGTAAGAGTCCCCTCCCTGTGTTCCCTCCAAGCTGATGGAGCTGAGTTGGCTCATGAACAAAACACCAAGCAACAGCATCCTAACCACACCTGCTGCTAATATCGGGTACAGACTAGATAGTAATGGTTTGAAGCAAATCATACCAGACATCTTTCATAACCCATTAATGGCAGTGCATTATTGCCAGCGGATACTGTGGCATTAGAAAATAAAATGCACAGATACCAAAACCATGGGATCATGTTGTCAAAAGTATGATCCAAGTATTTGGTTGTCTTGACAGTTGCCTAGTATCTCCTAATACCAGACTTACTTACATTTCAGTTGCTTATAACTCTGCCTGGCTTTAGTTTGGTAAAGTTTAGACTGATTTTCTGTTTACATATCTGCTATGCAATTGTTTTAATTTACTGTGAAGGTTCTATCATTTTTTTTGTAATATTAGGCAGTAAGCCGCCTTTGAAGATTAGGTATACATATTTTGCCAGTGAATGAAGGAGGTATGTGGAACTACGTGCAAGAAAGGATTATATGCTCAAAGACCCATTTATAATATATACCCAAGAAGCTGAGCCAAGGTTGCACAAGCAAAGTCAGCATAAGTTTTGACAATTACAGCTCCAGCATTTCTGGTCCATATCTCTGGGATAGGAGTGCTGGAGTATTAAGAGCTCAGAGTAAACACGTCTGTGCGGTCCCATGTGAATTCACCGCTGACTTTGTCCCACGGGAACAATCAGTTATTTCTGTGCTTTTTTTCCCCAAATATGTGAATCCTGGAGGCCTCTATCAGCTCAAATGCAACACTGTGCCTGACATAACCAAGAGACATTCCCTGTTTGTTGGAGTGCCGGAGAGTGCAGTGTAGAATCCTGAGGGTCTCCTCATGTGCTGTGTGTGGTTCAACCTCCCATGCACTTGTGGCAATAGCAGTATTATTTGGCTTTCCTTCCCCCTTCTTCCTCCCACTCCCAAAACTGGGGACTTGACTCTAATATCTTAAGTTGTTTTCTGAAGAATATATCCCTTGCTGAACCACTTAGCCTTTTGATACAGAAGGACAATTATGTGGTAGGCATGTTACCTCTTTAATCTTTCCCGTGAAAACAAGTGTGGTTTTATTGACAACAAATAACATGTTGGAGCCCAATTTTGATGACTTGACTCATCAAAGCATTAGCATTAGCTAATTCGCTTATCATTAGCATCGAACTCCAGAAGTAGCCCTACTGGATTCATTGGGTCTGCTTGTAGAGCAAGAGGTCTCTTACCATGAGTAAATGTAAAGAAGCAGTTCTCTAGCACTAGGACAGACAGAAGAACTGGCAAAAAAAATTATTTCAGGTCTTCATGATTTCTTTTTAATTTTGACTTCTAGCAAGTTAGTAGGAATTTGTAGGAATGTGGAGGAAATAAATACTGGGATAGCATATCAAGATTTGGCTTCTGTTGGTAAGGGGAAAAAGAGATAGTCTGACGCTAATAGCTCAGCACACTGCAAATATAGCAATGCACAAGCCATGTGAGCAGTTATGTGCATGCTTGACCAGACAAATATAATTGTGCTCAGTCAACCTGATGCAATGGTGACACATGATGTGTTCCGTTCCAGCAAGGCACGATGTGCAGTTTTATCATGCCACGTTGCATGGGCCAGTAATCAACCTAGAAATGCTTTTGGTATAGGAAATCAAGTGGTTCTGTTGTAAATACTAAAGAAAATGTACTGTAGTTGGATTTCTGCTTGAGGTTTGTGCATCCATTTTTCTGTCAGGTGAAACGTTTCATTTTATAAACCTCAAATCACTATCCAATCCAATATGCATTGTCATTTCATCTTCATCTTAGCATTTTCTATTCTTTATTCTTGATTTTTTTTTTTTTTAATCCAAACATATATGAAACCAGAAGAATATATTCTGTCTTTAGTAACAGTCTTCAGTGATTTTGTTCCTGGTTTTGGAACATGTATGTATAAAAGTATATGGATCTCTGTGAGCTCAAAACTCTAACCTGTGTTTGTAGTGATGATGAAAATTCAGTAGTTGCTCTAATAAACATCCAGTTACGTATCTGCATCTACTTGCATGCATAATTATACATGCAATTGTTTAAAAATTAGGTCATTCGTAATTTTGCTTACACTGCCACTGATGAAATAGTCATTCGTCTTAATGTTTCAAAAGCATGCTTGACAGTACACCCATTTGTATAATGTACTCAGTGAGTTTATGATTACAGAAACAGATAAGTTCTCAGATGGATGGGAAAGCTGGTTATTTGTAGATGGTGCAGGCAGCACTTTGGAATTGTGAGCACTGAAGTCTTTCTGTGCTGAACTCAAATGTTGGAAGTGTATGTGTCCTTTGGGGACCAGTTCCTTGGAGAACTATCACTTGCTTGGTTNGGAAGCGTATCTGTCCTTTGGGGGCCAGTTCTTTGGACTATCATTTGCTTGGTTTTGGGGGGTTTATTTGCATGGGAAAGGTGCAGAAAAGTAACATTTCCATGCCATAGTCCATAACCAAGCTGAAAAAAAGAAGGGTAGAATCCTCCTGTGTTTTCTTTATAACTAGATGAATTTTGTTAAAAGGCTTAAAATAACCAATGTTTTTTGAAGAATCTTTCTTACTGCAAAACTTTTGTCTGCAACAAGTCAACAAGCTCCGAGACTTGCATTCTGCTTAATTTTCCAAGCAAAGTAATTTGGCTGAAACATCACACAAAGTTATTTTCAAAATGCTAAGAGAAGCTCATAACATGATTTTCAAGATCTGAGTCATACTATACCTTTAAGACACTAATGTTNATGTTTTTTGAAGAATCTTTCTTACTGCAAAACTTTTGTCTGCAGCAAGTCAACAAGCTCCGAGACTTGCACTCTGCTTAATTTTCCAAGCAAAGTAATTTGGCTGAAACGTCACACAAAGTTATTTTCAAAATGCTAAGAGTAGTTCATAACATGATTTTCAAGATCTGAATCATACTATACCTTTAAGACACTAATGTTCTACTTATACTAAAAAGGTTTCTATTGTATGTTGGGTACTGAGTTCAGTGTTAAAGTTTCTCATGTTGAAAATGTTCATAGCAGTGTTCTTGTGGTTGAGTTGCATAGAAACAGATATTTTAGTTGATTCTCTGTGTTGCTGCTGTGTATCAGGATAATATGTTGCAGATTTATTTTTCAATCGGTAATTTTCCAGTCTGTTTATGAATATGTTGAAGAATTTTGCATGTTATGCAGTCTAATTCCTTACTTCTGAACTAAGGATTATACAAATTCAACGTGAAGTTCACTATCTGCGAGGTTTTGGAATTGATGCTATTTCTCAGCTTGTTTTATGTCAGATATTTTACCCGGATATTAATGATTTTGGTCTTTGCAGGAAATTGTTTTTACAGCAGAATCAGAAATAAAAAAGAGCAACAAAAATGATACTAATGCCCAGTAACTTGGTGGAGAGTGTGCCAAAATTATACTTATCTTGAGGTTTTCTAGCAAGTGTTTCTATTGAGTGCTGGATTCTCATAGCAGAGCTCACTGGGAAGAGTTTGGTGTCTTAATTTTCATCATTCACGCAGCCTTTCATATCCTACTGTGAGTCTGAGGGGACATCCTGACCATTGCCAATTTTTTTCCCTTGGTATTCTAAAATAGTGTTAAGGATGTGCTCAGTGGCCTTGTGTGTAACTTCTATATATCAAAAGATAAATTTTTCTCTGGAATTTTGGGGGGAAAACTAGGTGTAAAGGTTTTAAATCTACTCCAAAAATATGCTTGAGTCAAATTTCACACTTCTCTTCCATCCTCCTTTTATAAATACCTGCTGACATGGAATCTTATTTTTATTTCTTCAATGTTTTTTTTCCTGCCACTTTGATTAAAAATGTGAAATGGCAACAAATTCTTCTCTCAGAATGTATCTGCACGATATTTGGTAGTAATCATGTAATCTGTCTGATTGCATAGGCTGATTGAAAAAGCAGGTGTTCAGATTGATTACATAAAACAGCTTCCCTTTTGCAAATAACTGTCATTAAGGGCCGAATTGTGCTCTCATGCTAGTTTAATTCCAAAGTCACTCCATTAAAATTAATGGAAAGTCTTTGGTTTTCAACCAAGATAAGGTGTTTAGTGAACAGTTCAGATGGTAAACTGGCATCTTACTGTATATATTATTTTTTTCCCCAGGTGTTCTAAAGCCAGAGAGGATGTTTTGGGGTGATTGTATAGAGGTCGTTATCTGAGATACAGATTAAAGAAAGGACCTATGTAAAGCCTAAAGTTTTTGGGGTTTTTTTTTTGGTTTGTAGTGGGAATTTCACATCTGGGTGTTATAAACAAAGTATTTCGTTCTGTTGATGTCATTAATGGCACTGAAAAATTGCTTGGACATAGGCCCCAGGCAAAAAATACAGCGTACTTCAGGAGCGCTGTTCATTTGCTATGGCTTCCTCTGCAATTCCTAATGTGGGTAATGCTCGGCTGTGACAGCTGTAGACCTTTCTTCAGTTGAAATATGATTCCATTAATGTAGAGATGCATCGAGGTTACTTGGATACTAATAGTGTCCCGATATCTCCTGGTAAGACCTGAAGTATTCCTACATTCCCCCCTAGGGGATTCATTTGCCGTGATATTGAGTAGGATGGTGTTAGGATGACTCTCACCAGCCCCTCTTGATCTTTGGGTGTTTCTGCTTCATGAGATGAACTACATTTTAGACCAAAAGCAGAACACATGCAGTGAACCCTAATCGAGGAAATAAAGTGGCATCATTTTTAAGTTTTATTTTACATAAAAGTGTTTTTATGTAAAGAGTATAGGCAGCTTAGTATTAAAGAGGTAATTAGTAGAGATCTGGGGAAAATCCAGCAAGCCAGCAAAATTATGCCAGTGTAAAAGCGATGTTAGAAGTCTGCAGTATTATCACATGCAATTTCAGCAGTGTTGCACTCGTAAGAGACTCGTAGTGGCCTCTTTGAGCCTTAAAAGGTATGAATCTGTGAGGTTTTTTATAGTTAGGGAAAATACAGCAATTGCTCAGTATTTTTATTGTAAATAAGTACTTCTAGAAATTGTTTGGTGTCAATAATTTAACGCATAACTGACTCGGCTTTTTACATACGGGTTGTAGTCTGCCTTTTAGATCAATTCCTCCAACAAATGGAATCCTCATAATAGATATATTTGAGCACTATGTGGTGCTCAGAGTTAATATTAAGGCACACAGCAAAACATTTTATGATTTTCTTCCAGGGCTTCATTTTCTTTTTTATATCACAGAAGAAGAGATAAAGGTTTCTATCCAGGTTTTTCAGTTACTTGACTTTCTCCAACATGCTCTGCATTTGAACAGGAACATTGCTTAATGCCATTGTATTGCAATCCAAGTTCATTGCACTAAAACCAATGCTGTCGTGATTTGAACACAACTGAGTTGATTCTGTTGTCTAATCTGTAAATTCACAACCTGCTGTACAAGTGATAGCTTATCAAAACTTGATTAAGAGGTAGTAACTGGGGAGACAGGATAGGAATCTCAAATGTTACACCTTTTGAACTCTCACTTGAAAACCCCGGGCAGCAAATAGCTGATAGCAGTAGGTTGCTATTGCAAAGGCTTGAACAGGTCCAGTAAAGGGCAGTGGTGCACATCTGTGTCAGCTGTGTCTCAGCAGTGATACCTGCCTCTCAATTACACTTATCTCTGAAGTTTCATGGGTAGATACCGCCTTCATAGAACATACTAGGCAAGGATATTGCATGCACAGAGCTGCGTAAAAAGCCAACTGTCTTGTACGATGCTGAGCTGGGAAGTTACTGATGGAGGACCTGTAAAGGGTGGGGAAATTCAGAACAGAAAAACACTTTAATAAATCCTAACTCTTGACTCTAATGAATGTTGATTGACTGTGTAACTTTTAGGTAGGTTTGAGCTGGAATAAATGTCAAATATAATTCATTTCACACGGCAGTGTGAAAAGAACTGTTACTTCCCTTGGAGAAAACCTGACAGCCCAACTTTCTTAAAGGGCTTTTCTGTCTTGCTCCTTCGTTCTCTCTTTTTAATGAAGCCTTTCACAATTGACACTTCCCTAACAAAAGGTAACACAGGTCATTCTATTAAACAGAATATTCTTCCATCAGCGACATCATAGCTGTAGTCTGAGATCAGAAACTATTATTTCTCTTTCATCTGATGGAAAGGATGAGTTGTTACTCATAAGAACAGTGTGGTGTTCTGTGGTGAAGTCTGCAGACTGTGGGTGCTTGGTATTAATGGCATGTGTTGAGAACAGGTATTTAACTGCCATAAATATAAAATATGTGTGTGTATATATACATATGAAACAAAGAAATGTGTGGTATTAAGTTCTTGAGTGAAAAAGAAAATGCACTGCATCAATACCCAGCTCTGAACACTTCACTTTTACAGAATCCTTTAGGGAGCAGATTTGGGGGATGGTGGAAGAGGAGAGAAAGGATCAAAATTGCTTAGTGCCTGTGATTACGATCAGATTTTCAAGAGCTCAGAGTACAGAGTTCTGAAATCATTGGAAAATGTACTCGGGGAGTCACAACAAGACTTGCTGTATGCTCAGCATTTTTGAAAACCAGGTCTTTGTTTACATGCTTCAATAGAAGCTAAGGTTTTTTGAAAGCTGGTCTCTGTTTTTCTCCATCAATTCTTGACATGGAGCGTGATGGTAATGTTTTTCCCTTTTACTTTGGTCTCTTTTCTTTTTTACGTTACAAATGATGGTCAGGATCTGTCTCCCCTTCTCTGTGCTTACATTTCTGATCTGCTGTGGTTGGTTCAGAGTCACAGAAGTATTCAGAAGTCCTTCAGATCTATCTGTAGTATTTTAGTCTTCTGGGGCAGGATCACACTGCTTTAAATCGTTCAGGATTTCTAAAAAGATGACCAGTATGTGTCCCAGTCAAAGTCAGGAGGAGCGGGAGTGTTAGATTTGCTTCTGACAGAGGAAGGACCAAGCTGGGGTGGGTTGAAAAAGGAAGAATTTGCCTGCAAAAGCAATCAAGAAAGGTGTAGGAGCAGGGAGAGAAAGAAAGAGCAGGAGCAGAAAGTTGTAGGAGCTGTAGATTGCTTTTGACAAGTGCTTCAGGAAGCAACTGTCATGTCAACAATGGAGCCACGTTGAGCCACCCACAGTGCCACCCCTTGTTGAATGCCAGGATATCTGTTAATTCAGCATAGTAATGAAAATAAAGAAATAAATGCGTCTGAATAGCAGGGGGCTGGGTAGAACTACGAAGCGCCACTATTGAAACATAAAAAAGGTTTGTCCATGTAAAATGTAGCAAATCCTGTTCTAGATGTAATTAAATAAGTAAGAATGACAGATAGTAAAGAGATGATGGAGGAAAAAAGCACCTCTATTGTTCTCAGGTAAGACTGAGATTCAGTTCAGATCTGTATTTGTTACAGAAAACAAGGCAAATAGAGATCCAGTTTGAAAATGGAATTATTGATATAGAGAGTAGGAACTGTGTAAAAAAAATCTTTTCTGTTACTGGCAGTGGTTTTTTCATAGTTCTCTTGAGATGTTTAAGAAAATCATTTTGGTAGCCCAGTCAAAAGACAAATTTTGACACTTTCCAATCATTCCTTAATTACAGCTGTTTATGACTTGGGAGAAGCTGGCTGTGTGGTGTGGGTAATGATGATATCCCCTGTGATTACTCAGAAGGCAGCAGGACGTGTAAGGTTTCCTGCAATTTTTGTCTACATGAATTGTACAAAAGCCACTCTGGGATATAATATTTCTCATGCAACAAAATACTGTTCTTCAAAGATTCTTAAAATTACTTGAGAAAATACATTTCCTATGTAGATAAAAACAAATAACTTAAATCTTAGAATTATTTTAACCACCATATTTCTCTGACATGTTTTGCTGCTGTCGTTTGTAGTCCCACTTGCATTAGAACACACTAGTGCTGCTTTGAAGTAAGAATCATAATTGATTTTCCTGCATTTTAGCCACTTGTCTTTTTACAAGATGACCATTTCAAGGTGGAAGGCTACGGTACGCACTCAGTGCTTTCCAAATTGCTACTCAGAATTGAACGAATTGAGTTCGGGATAGAAACTGAGGATTGAGGGAGACACATACTCGGATAATTCATCAGTATTTGCACAGTCATGTATGTATTTATTTATGTATTTATTTGCATTGGGAATCCATAGGTATTGAAGTCCTATCACCCAACAGGTGACGCCTGTCTTTGCAGAAGACAAAGCTTTCTTGGGATTTGGTCTGAGGGAAGCCTAAGAGCTGCCAGCAAGCTCTGTGTCTTCTCTTCCATCTGCAAGGGGCACTCTCGATCTTGTATTCTCTGGAGTACAGAAGTGTGTATATTTTAATAAAACTCCAGATGTAGACTGTACACAAGTGCCTCCTTGAAAAGTATTTTAAGGATCTCTCTGTGATCAAACCGTATCGTTCCATTAATTCAAATAAACTGATACAGAACTCAGCATGCAGAAACACCAGTACCTCACAATGCTGATGGAGTAACCTTTTTTTCTGAGGCAAAGAATGGTTTATACTGACTTGTAGTCAGCATGATTCGACATGATGTGACTTTTGATTGCTTTTTACTGCATAATTCAAGTACAGTCCATTCAGAATTTGTAATATAATGGTGAATGCTGTGAATCTGCTTTTTCTTCAGAGTGGTGAGACTGCTAGTGGTAATTACTAGATCTAAAAATAGATATATTAGCTAACTTTCAGATCAGAAGTAGGGGGAGGAAATGGAGTGCTAATGCAGGTGTTAACTTTTCACACTGAACTGAGCAGCTCTTGATAATATGAAAGTCACAGAATACTGGTGTGCTTTAGAGGATAAACCAGCTCCAAGGCCTGAATTCTTACACCTCTGAAAACCAAAACACTCATAACAAATTGTTTTACTTCAACGGATGGTCACAGCAAACCCGATTCTGCAGCTTCCTCTTACATAAATAAGGATTACTTATTTCACTAAAATACCTCATATATTAAAGTGAAGGACTGTAGAGACCCCTACCTCCAACTCTATTTTTTTGAAAGGTCAAAATAGATCTGGGCTTCATAGCTTTAGTCACAATTTTTGCACTGGTAAATGTGATTGAACCAGATCTTATAGCAAGGGATTTTATTTCTCAGGGTAAAGATTTGTATCTGTTAGACTGAGCTTCAGCAGATTTAATGGTTTTCATATTTGGATCTGTCATTTCTAGAGGGAACTATGAAGTTGAATGGGTGAAGGTTACACTTAATTCATGGAAAAATCTGCTTTTGAGACTTCTTTTGACAGCACAGATGGTGTTTATTTTTCTTCACCGTATTGTTTGTTTCCTTGCTCAGTGGCTACTAATTTGGTCTATATTATACCCATTACAACAACAGTTTTACATTAAATGGTCAAAATGCCAGCATGGAAAATGAGAGGAAACCCACACAGGATGAAACCTGTGTGCTCTTGTGGGGAAGTGTAAGTATGGATATCCTGAAGTATTTATAGCAGAGGACAGTTTAATCTTAAGTCATATTTTAATTCCATCATTTTTTTTCCTACAGTCCACATAAGTATTGTCACCATTATGTTGATGGGTATTACAAAGCACAGAGAGGTGAGGTAAAGACTGCCCCAAAGTCTTATAGTGAATTGCTGAGGAAATCTCAAATACAGCTTGGGAACCTGAGTCTTTAATGCCTGGTTTTGCTGCCTGCCCATCACAACCACACCCTTGTTGGGACCCAACAGTCATCTTCTGGTGAATCGTGTTTGAACTATCAGTGCAGCAGTTTGTCCTAATATACTGGTCTGACCAGAGCAGGCATTTTTGCTGTTCCTTTTCAAGAGTGTAACCTTCAGCAGAGAGGTTGCAGACACTTATCTCAAAATGCAGCAGAGTTGGCATAGCTATAGGGTCTTGCGTTGAGGGGGAAGGCTTTGTGAACGTGTAATTTTCCTACAAATCTTCTGTTGAGAAAAGGCTGTGTGCTTTTTGCAGCTGTGATCTGTGTTTCCATAGTGCGATGTGCTTTGGGAAACAGTTCCTGTGCCTTGTCAGCCTGCATTATGTTACAGCATTCACAGCAAATTGTTTTGTTACCATCACTCTATTGCAAAAAGTACTCTTCAGTGAATGAAACTTTTGAAGGTGTTTTTTCCCCTTCATGTTTAACAAAGTGAGTGTTGATTAATAAAAGTCACAGCTGATTATTTTGCCTAAAAATACAACAGCTGGATTTGGGAATAGATACAAAAAATGCAATGCATTCCTAAGTTCTGAAGGCAAGTGTAGACAGAATAATGACATAAAACCAAACCATTTTTTCTTTATATAAGTATTTTAGAGTATCACAGGATCGGCCACTGCTATTGTGCTACATAATGGGAACTACAGATCATCAAATGTTTTCCTGGGGGCCCAGATCTGATAGAGATATGGGGCAGCACAGAAATCAATTAACTCCAACTTTTGATGGAGATGCTTATATGAATGTTTAAATTACTTATAACCTACAGTTTTCATTCTCCTTCTTCCATAGTAGTTTGCCAGCTTGCAGTTTCACTTAGACATGAATAACAGAGAGAAGTCAAAAGATATACCTGGGGTTTGGAGGAACAAAATACATGAATTCCCAGGCTGGGCACGGTAAATCTTGGACACTAATGACAATACAGACTTGAAATGCATATCATAACATGATCTGTATCCCATGAATGTTTCCAAAGCTTTGCAGACATGTAAAGTCTTTGTCCGTACTCATTTTACTGGTGAAAAACAGAGATAACCTCTGGTTAATAGGTTATGATGTGAACGTGTGTAGGCTGCAAAATTTGGCTGGTTTGTGTCTTTCTGAGAAATGTCTCGGTATGAGGCAGAATTTTTTCAATGGGATTATTTCATTATAGAACTCGTTTTAGTTGGAAACAAAATATGCGCTATATTGAGCTATATGGTCCCAGTTCACTGAAAGGAGTTCTCTATAGCAGATGTAGATTCCACACTCCATAAGAAACTGTGGCTAAGTCTGAATTCACAAATTCTCTCAAACCCCGAAGACTAAACAAACTAATTCTAAATTTGTATATGGATAAGAAAGATGTCCACAATTGTTTTGTATTTAAAAAATATTGCATCATGCTGCAACTGCCCTATCTGGTTGGATTTTTATAAAACCTTGTGCTGATGACCTGTGCCCTGTTCAGCAGAGGGACCTGAGAGTTCCCCAATGTCACCGAGTGAGAGATGGGAACCAGGTGAGCAGGTCTTCACCTGAGGCTTGACAGGTTGGGTACATTGTTGTTGAGAGTTTGCAGGGATTTACCATTCCTCAGAATTGATATGGGCCTCTCCAAAAACTTCAAATTCTTGTTTTGTCCTGTTTCAACTAGCTGTTGGCAATCTGACATTTCTTAGTCAGAGCTTGTTTTCCAGGCAAGCAGTTCAGCTTCTCAGTGGTTTGCAGTGATTACTGTCAGTTAGCATGGTGCCACAACAGGTTGTTCAGGCATGAACCTGCGTTGTTCTCTTTTACTGTTTTCCTCCTTGGCTGCAGCAATTATAACAGCCTGAATCGCACCTAACCTTTCATTAATACCCACGGCCATGATTGTTTGTGAAGTCACATTCATAGCTCCAGGATACAAAAAAACTCTTCCTAGTGATAAACCTTGGAAAAGATGGTCAGAATAGGAGGTTTAGCAGACTCGGGCTTCTCTGTAGGCATAGATTTAAAATCTCTGAAAATTGTGGAAAGCATGAAAGATGATGATACAGTTAGAAATTTTTGGTGCTTCGCAGTTTGAAATCACACGACTAGTACATCAGCAGTAGTACAATGAATAAAATCAATGGTCTTGCATTCTGTATATGACAGTGGAAATGAGGGCAGTGTAGCTCATTTGAATTAATGGGCCATAAATATTTGATGTGTCTTTAAAAATCACCAACTTCTCATTTAGGGGTTAAAAAAAATGGAATTGAGTTCAAAAAAACAGTCAGCAGGTCTCAGCATTCAGTGTGGCCAGTCTGTTTTTTGCAGCTGTATTTATTTACTTTTATCATGATTGCACCTACAGGCAAAGGTATGATTGAGCTCGGCACTGTCCAGATGTGAAGCAGAGAGACAGTCTTGCTCTGGGCAACTTGTAATCAGACTGACAGAGAAATGGATGTGCTGAAGCCTTTTGAAAACTTCGCTATGACTATAGGCACACGGACTGTGTTTCAGATGGTGGGATCCTATTGCTGCTTTGTTTATGAATCCTAACTTCAGTATTATTTCTGCATCCCCAATCACCACTTTGATTTATGCAACTAAAACTGACAGAAATTCTGGTTATTACTTTCTGAAACATTTTGATTTAGGATCCTTTGGTTATGTATAAACATGCAATATTAGAATCATAGAATTGTTTAGTAATCATAGAAAAATTTTTTTACAGACCACAGAGGTCTGTTTGCAGGCAATTTGGGAAGACTAGCTATCCACCTGGGCAATCTTTCTTCTTGAATGAGGCTTGTTTTTTCTTCATAGTTTGAGGGTTTGGGGTGTTTGCTGTGTATTTGGTTTTTTTTTTTTGTAAATGGAGCATCTTTGAAGTCTTTTAAGTCCCATAGGCCCTTTTGTTTTCAGCAGCAATAAATGAGTTGTAGCCTATTTCTTTACAAACTTTTTCTTGTCTGCTTATTAATTCTCTCAAAGAAATGCCTAGGAGCAAGCTGA
Organism: Himantopus leucocephalus; assembly: GCA_003993805.1. NCBI lineage: Eukaryota > Metazoa > Chordata > Aves > Charadriiformes > Recurvirostridae > Himantopus > Himantopus leucocephalus. The sequence goes on along the minus strand of RSEF01000004.1, from coordinate 87,124,134 downwards.
TGAAGCGAGGTAGATTTGACTGTGAGGCACTGTCAAGCGAGAGAGTAAATAACCTTCTCTTTTCTT
>RSEF01000004.1:87107639-87124054 GCA_003993805.1 Himantopus leucocephalus | reverse complement strand
TTTTTTTTTTCTTTTTTTTCCCCCCCCTTGCTTGTCACTGAACTGTTTAACTTGAATAAATTATCAAGAACTGTTAGTAAATTAGTATGCCACCTGGGACGGGCTGTTGATTATTGTGTGATTTCTATTTACTTTTCTGGAATGGGCTGCAGTCTCAGATGAGTGCTTCTTTCAGGAAACTCATGTGTAGAAATGACAAAAGGCCATTTTTTCTGGATATAGATTATACTGAGAGTTTTTAATTAACTTTTAATTATGTGAAAGAGGCTCTTCATATCTCCTAGTGTTTCTTTTTTTATGTCTCTTCCTTTATGGCTAACTCACACCACCCTGCCTCCACCCCATTAGTTCTGTTGTGTTACAGTGAATTTGATGGTGCTTACAAGTTTTTAGGAGCATTACCTCAAATACAATTGACGTAAAAGACCATAAATCTTACGCTTTTTATCAGTGGCTAGCTATGGTCCAGGACTGCAATGGATTAAAACATAAGGGGTGAAGGACAAGGTGTCCTGGAAAGTTATACTAGAAAGGATTTTATAAAGATAGGAATATACACTATGTTGTTTGCACGGCTAATACCAACGGGGAAAAAAAAAGAACAAAAAGCAAATTTTGAAACAAATCTTGAGGATCAGAAAAGGTCATTTGAATGTATTCTAGAGCAGAAATGAGCAATTCAACGTTCCTAATTATTATAACTGATGCTAGAAAATCAAGGGCGGAGTCTCATCCTTCTAATTTAGGAATCTGAAAATCCTCCCTTGTCAAAATGTTAGGGGCTTGGACTACTAGGGGCAATAGACTCCACTCTACCCAGGCATCTGGCTATCTCCAACAAGATAGAAACCTCTGAAAAATCCAGAGGGCAATCTAGTCTTCCCAGCTTCAGTGCTTGCCCTTCTCTATGAATTGTACAGGGAATAGCATTTGTGGAGGACAATGAGGTGGTTGTCGAGACAACAGCAATTGTTAGGTGCCTCCATCTACACCCATTTTTTTCAGGATGGTACTTTCAGAGCCACATTCACTCTGCAGGCTGGAGAAATGAGCTGGTAGAAAACGTGTGAAGTTCAACAAAGGCAAATGAAAAAAAAAAGTCCTCCATCTTGGATGGAGTAACTCCAGCAACTGTATGAATGGGGCTGACTGGCTAGAAAGCAGCTTTGCAGGAAAGATCTGGGGTTCCTCATTGAACTCCCAAGTGCAAAGCAGTGTGCCTTTGCAGCAAAGAAACCTAACCGCATACTCTGGAAAGAGTGTAGCCAGCAGGTCTAGGGAAGTGATCCTTCCCCTCTGTTTAGGAATTTTGAGACTGCAGCTGGAATAGATTCTCCAGTTTTGGGCTCCTCAGGACAAGAGAGGCATTGACATACCAGAGGGAGCCCAATGGAGGGGCAGCTAGATCCAGCTCTGGGGCACAAAAGACACGAGGAGAGGCTGAGGGAGCTGGGCTTGTTCAGCCTTAACAAGGCTCAGGGGAGATCTTACTGCTGTCTAAAGCCAGCTGTGCATGAAACTGGAGTCAGACTCTTCTCAGTGGTTTGGACTGGAGGTAGAGCCAGCAACATCAGCTAGAACATGGGAAACTCCAATGGCTTACAAGGAAATAAATTTGAACACTGAAACAGACCATCCAGACTGTGGGATCTCCATCCTTATTCAGGACTGGAGGCGACGTGGTCCTGAACTACCAGCTCTACTTGGCCTTCCCTGGAGGAGAAGGTTGGACTAGATGATCTCTGGAAGTCCCTTCCTACCTATATGTTTGTACTATTCCCTTCTCTTTGGTGTTGTAGGACTGACTCTGGACAAATAACTCCCAGTAGCCACATAGCCTGTCCCTTAGCACAGCAGATGATGTGAGGAGCATAGGCAAAGGATAGGGGAAAAGAGTGAGATAAGCTGAAGTTCTTACCTAGGAATACGAACATGTTCATTTGAAAGGAAAGAAAGGGAAAGACCGTAAAAACATTCAACTTCCAAGTCGAAGAGCTATTTCTAGTATAACACCTGGGCAGTACCCATCTGGGTCTATCAAACACTGGAACTGAGTGTCCAAGAATGATGCCTAATTACCAATTGAGATGAATTGTTTTTATCCTTTCTGTCTAACCCAGATTACGTAGGACTGCCTGTTCAGTTTGGAAGACATACAGGTCTGTTCTGTTTGCTGTATGTACATGGCAGCTGACCAGCAGATTTAATTAAAAACATATACATCTGCACAGCTGAGATCAGAAACCAGCTTTGGAGCAGTAAGGCGTTCTTCCCTCTAAGGTACTGAGACTGCTGAGAAGAGCAATATACTGTGATCTTCATGTAGAGTAAAGGGGGGAAATTTGTTATTCAGTCATTGGAAGTGGATGGTACTTTAAACTGAAAGTTTGAAGTTACATTGCAATAGTTTGTTCGTGCTTTTTTTCCTAAGAACAACTCCTAGTATCAATATCAACATATTTTTTCAGGATTAATACTTCATTGGCAGCATTGGGGGTGGGATGTGAGAGGGAGGAGTCACTTTTTTATTTACGGCTAAAATCCATTTTGTTTATATGGGGGTGCTTATATACTTCTAATATGCTTGAGACAATCCGGTGACTTGTATGGTATCTGGTACTTTCTGCTAATGAGATCAAAATATGAACAATATGGGGGTTTTGAGGAGAATGGCAGAGAGGTTTTCTCCTCCTGCGTTTGTTGCGTTTGTTGTGTTGCAGTTGTTCCTGCCAATATATCTTCTTCAATATTTTGTGCCACTTACTGAATTTCTGTGGTTTTGTGGTTTCCCTTCTAAAGCAACATACGTACTTTTATTCCCATCCTGTTGGTATTGATGTGAAATCTAGAGAAACTGTGATACGTGTAAAGTCTCAAAAGAAATTTGTGTTACAGCCTCAAGACCCACTGCAAAATCTTGTAAATGCCAACGGAGTGGTATGACCAATGTTTTGTTTGGATTCTGCTTTAGGTGGGGTCAGTCCCAGGGTCTGCAAGATGGTCAGTTTGCAAAGTTCCTGCTGACAGAGAACAGAATTGGTACCCCAAGACTAACCTCGGTCTGATGTTTTTAGAGCTCCGTGTAGCTGTCTGTCTTAGAAGAAAAAATAACAGTATCACCTGGATTTTCTTTTTTAGTATCAGCCATAATTCATAGCTGAATCTATAGTAACAGTGTTGCTGAGAGAAAGCTCCTGAAATCTTCCTAGCTGCCTTCTGTCTCTATAAACACACTGCCAGGATACAAGCTCTCCAACATCTTATTTTCAGTAAAAAAAAAAAAAAAAATTTAAGAAAGTAATCCCCAGGATTAATGACAAACTTTTCCTGAGGATTAAATGTTAGTAAAAGTGAGAAAAGGGGAATTAGTAGAAATGTCTGCGCATTCATTTCATTTACTTTCCTATTCACCTTTCAGCTTTTCATTAAAATGTACTGAAAAAGAGACAAAAGAACATGCTTGGAAACAAAAAAAAAGAAAGAATAACCCTTGCCCCTAAATTTTACAAATCTAGCAAATGAGCAAAAGAACACCATTTCTATTTTTGTCTTGGTTTTGATGACATACAGCCTTTTCTCTCTCATATATATGAGAATGTGTACAGAATTGCCTAAGGTTTAGTAATCACAGCATTCAACTGGGAAGATACCACAACTCATTCCTGTAATGATGCATGCAAGTACTCTAACTGCTGATCAACAAAGTCAGTGTCTCTGTCCCAACAAATACTTTCTTTGTATCTGCATAAGGTGGAACAGCCCCAGAAGGAATACCCTCACCCCATAATTCCCTCATAGGCCTTAGGAATCATGCTGGTAAATCTTCTGATGGAAGTTTTCAGCAATACATTTCAGTTATGGCAAAACGATGCTTTTGAATAGAAAAAATGTTTTATACATCATCTTTCAAAAGCTCAAATCAACACCCATCCTAAGTACACCTGGAGAAAACTAGCACAATGAGTGCCAGGTATGTGCATTTACTCTAAAACCCTACCTCAATATAAAATAGGTACTTTACAACTGCAAAAATCTAAGCCCTGATGGAGGAAGGTTTATTATCTACAGTGCTGCTGGAATCAGGCACAGCAGTACTGATGCTTCCGAATAGAAAAGCTCTATTCTTCAGTGAAGTCCTTTTTCTATTAATGAGATTCACCCTAATGGGACCAAAAATTACTTTAAAGGACATTTCCTTTCTGCTTTTCAAGGGCTTTTTTCCAGTCCATTTGGACTGGATATCAAAGATAAGGGGAAATATTTCAATAGCAAGAGCTTTTATAATTAAGCTTTGTAGCCTACATAATGGAGATATGGCCAAATTCGAGTGAAAAATAATTACTGTTTTTCCAGCGCTTGCTTCTGCTGCTCTGCCTCCCTTTCTTGTTCCCTCTTCCATTTTCCCCTTCAAAACCACGTAATCAGTTGTGCCTTATGTGTGAAAGGTTTGCTTAAGGCAGCTCTTTCTCCCAGGTTTGTCTTTTCCCCTGTGGTTTAGGAGAGAAGAGCTGTTCAGTCTTTTAACTATACCCAGACCTCCATTAAGAAGAGCACCTATAGTTCTCAAAAGGAAGCAGGTGCTTCCTTGAAAGGTAAGGATTTCAACAACTCACTTAGTAGTGCCAGATACTCCTTTAGATATGGGAATGGACAAGCTCACAATACAGTGTGAGACACATCTGAGACACTGTAGATGATGCTAACATGGGCATGTTTATTGTCTTCCAGTCTTCAGGAACCTCTCCCATCACTAGAGCCTTTCAAAGGTCTCGGTGATTTCAGCCTGCTGCTTCAGCAACTTTGGATGTAGCCCATCTGGTTACATGAACCTGTGTGTATTTGCATTGTATATATTTGTACACACATATATACACACATCTCCAAGTTTGGAAAATGCTACTTATTCTTTATGATTTGTAACAGAGTGATTAAGTACATGGATCTCCATAAGAAGTGTTCTACAGAATTGGGAGAGAGAGGAGTAGAGGTGCTTGAGGTTGATGCCTCAGCTGACGTTAGGGATATCTTGGGAACATTATGTGATGGCCTTTGGCTGTGAGAACACCAGGAACCTGTTGAGTATTTGGGACTGGAGAGGACAATTTGTGCAAAGTGAGATTGCCCAGAGTAATATTTTGACAGCTCCCTTTTCCAGTCTTCCGGGAAAATTCTTATGCAGCCTTGTAATAGAACTGAGTTTTGTAATGGAAGACCAAAAGGCACACTTGTAATATTTTTAAGGCAGACAACTGTTCTACCTGTTACACAAGACAATGAGGTCCTGATCAATCCCATATGACTGATATTTTTAACAACCACAACTGCCTGCCTTTCCTTCATATTTTCTCCCCGTCCACTAATTACCATCCACATAATTTCTTTTTGAGCTTAGTGCAGTTTTTGGTGCTGACAAATTAATGGCTGGTGACTAGGAACTATTTGACCTGTTTCTTCATTAAATGAGATCAATACACATATGCAGTCATTTGTTGTGCATCCATTACCTTGTTTGGGAAGCATTGCTTTATATTTTTGCTCTGTAATGTTTGCAGGCAGAAGATAATTGCAGGTTTATTGGAGGTCCACAAAATAACTTCTTGAATTAGAGTAGTCTGCAAATGCCCAAGCTAAAAAGACTGGTGTGTGTCTGTGCTGTCTGGGAAATACTAAAGTTTGTGGAGATGTTGGTAAGAGAGTGAAACTTGCCCATTTCTGCTGTGCATTCCACCTCCCTTTTTTTTCCTCCAAGTCACACAAAATGTCCTTATTTTATGGGCAATATAAAACCTGGTTGGGGAACATTCCCCTGCTGTGACAAGAGTTGGCGCTATGCCTCCACAGTGCTGTTCCCCACTCAAAATGCTGATGTCAAGCATTCTGGGAAAGACTATCTGATTTAGTTCCTGGTATACTGTAGTGCATAATTTTAAATGAAACCATTTGAATATGTAAAGATATCAATATGATGATCATCCCACAAAACATCCCAACATTAGGTTTTGCTCTTTTTAAATGTACAAACTGTCCAAAGCGTACATTAAATGATCACTATTGCCGAAGAATTAGCAATAGCCAGGCTAACATTTGACCTTGCAGGAAGGCCAAAGGGTTCTTCTGCTTTCACTTTAAACAAAGAGACAAAAAAGTAGTATCTGTAACAAATGGTATTAGGTTCCTTTATGTCAATCTTAGGTACCTAATAAAGCTTCTGTTCCTCTCAACGTAAATTCAGCCTGTGCCAAGAGATCCACTGGATATGTTAAAGATATTCCTTATTAATTAACTACTTGCTCATAACAGTGCCAATGTATTTTACAGAAGATAAACTGTGCATATTTTAGCTCTGCAAGATAGGTGCAAATAACACTAGAAAAATTAGCTATTAAAGGATGGACTGTCTATGACGATGTTGAGTACTGTTTCTCCTCTCCCTCTGCTATGACCTTTGGCATATTCATACCTCTCACAGTGTATTTCAGGAAGGACAAATTTCTTAATATGTTCCAGATTTTTAGAATTCTTGGGCTGGTGGCACGAATTACTGCTCTGAAATGTTTTTGAACAGAGCATTTCTCATGGAAAATTTGTCCTGCCACGCTAGTCAAGTGGCAACAATTTTTTCGTTCCAGCAGGTTATGGCCCATGGAGGAAGAAGTAATGATCGGTTGCTTGTCCTACCCAACATTTCTCTAAATAAGAAGACTGAAGAATTGAGCTGTAATTGGTATCCCTTAGAGAGGTGGCATAGTCAGCAGCTTTGAGGTGTTAAGTTATAGAGATCTGGCAGATTTAGATACATACAGGTTCGCCAAGTGGCGCAACAGGGCAGGATTTTTAGGCTGGTCAGCAACATCAGTCAGAACTTTTGTAGCTGTTTCTCTGTGTACATTCATTATTATGATATGTAACCACCCTTAAACGTGCTTCCACTATAGTGAATACCCTAGAGAAAAGCCAAGTATTTCATTTTACTCGCAGATTATATCATTTCAGGCTTGCCTAGCTGCGGTGTAAGTCAGTTGTTCTCCATCCAGTTGCTCTGATGCATTTTTCTGTTAAGGTGCTAACTCTGGTGTTCATTCCCTCTTTAGCATGTTTCATATGTTACCAACTGCTCCCGTTGGTAACCAGCTCATTTTAAGATCCTCACCTCTTAATATTCACTCTGCAACCTGAAGTGCCTGATATGTTGCTGGTACTAGATAAATAATATTACAGCTCCTGTTCTGTGATATTCCAAATGATTAATGAGCTGACCACAACACAGTGGAGACAAAACTGTAATACATGCTTTCCATTAGCCCCATCAGGATTGCTTCATGTGGCCTTTGGTTATGTGAGATTATGTGATCAGTGTAGCGGATGTTTCTCAGGAGCCACTCTTAACATTCCCACCTTCCCTTCTCTTATGGTGGTTCTCATAGAGACTAGTTGCTATTTTGACATGCACGTGTGACAGCTTGAAAGGGACTCTTAAAGAAAAAGTAAACACAAATTCTAGAGGAAGCTGTGAACGTCTGCCGTGAAAAGTAACGTGGGATGTATGTACATTCATCTACATATGTATTCCATTGATGTGCATTTATGCAGTTCAGTTGCACACACAAGCTGATTTTCTAGCTCGTGTTAATTTTCAGTGATTCATTAGTGATAGATTTGCTAAGAACTAACACTTCTAAGGAGTGATTTTGAGTGCAACTTCCAGGGAAAATCTACAAGATTAAACTGCTATCTGGAAGGCATTTTATTTTACGCTCTGCTTGGAATTACCCTGGGTTGATTCTTTAGATATTGTTTTTACCACTATGAGAGTAAAGGGACTGTATTTCACTCTGCAGCTTTGCCACTCTTGAGTTATCAGGTCTTTCATACCATCCAAGATAAAAATCATAAGCCTTGGCAGTCCCCTTTGTGTGTTTTATGAATGCTGTCTGAGAAGCAACATCTCATTTACAATTGGGCCCAGGAACTAGGGTAATTTCTGTATCAGCCAAGCATACCTAATAACAGATAAATAATGTAAATTGTAAAAACAAGAAAAATAGATGAGTTAGTTACTTAATCTGAAAAGCGTTGAGATTGTGACTGCAGTGCTGTGAGGCTCTATGAATACTGCCCTGAGACTGGCAGTATTGCCACAAAGAGTATTTATCTTCAAAACTCACGAAGGCACGCAGGTTTATGTGATGGTATCACTAGGAGTTTGGTGCTGCCCTGTGCCCAGCAGCCTTGTCTACAGTTTAGCTAAGAACCTAAGAATGTTACATGTCCTTAATGGTAATTAATTGACCTGAGTGGGGATGGCTGATAAGTTTACATCGTTAAGGTTCTTGCTGGAGTGAGTCCAGCACTCTTTAGGGTTGGATCCCTATAGCCAAATCCTTTATGTCCAGTGGGAGTTCAGCCTACTGGAGGTGACTGAAGAGGTGTAGGTGCTTCCTGGAAACGCTTGGCCTCTCAGTGCGTGGATGCTCTGTGCTTAAATGAAGAGTTTCTGTATTTTGATTTCTTACTCAGCCCAAAGGAGGTTTCTTCCTTCAAGGACAGTTTAGAGTGCTCAGGAATATCAGGTGTCTTGATTTCTGACCATATGCAGGGTTATAGAACAAAAAAATGGCATATCTCATCTCTCTCACCACTTATGGCACAAATCTGTGGCAAGTCAGAAGCTGTGAGTCTAGAAATATCTTCATGATGGACGTTTTGGCTTTTATTTTTTCCTACTTTAATACTAGAAATACAGAAAGGAAAATAAAAGCTAGAATTAAAATTAAGATCAGTTGCTGAAGCTGAAAGAGCACAATTGTAATACGTTAGAAGATTGCCTTGTTTTAGAGAAACTGCTGATTAAGATCAAATTTATCTTGAGTTTACATTTTGATTGGACCTAAACTGAGGGGAGGGGGGTTATATTTCAGACACAGTGCAAATGATGCATGTTAATATCATGTGTTTATTGCCACTTGAAATTACAGCATAGCTTTGAATTGCTGCCAAATCTACAGTTAAGTCTCCCTAGTAATCACTATGATTATTTCAAGTCTGCATGGTAATAGTGGGAAGAAAAAGTATGATCCGCAAGCTACTGTAGCCTAAGCTATCAGAGTCTCTTTATCCTTTGGGGTTCACATTGTGATTCCACTCAGTAGAGGGAACGGTCAGATGTGCACATCGGCCAATCAGTCCTGAAAGAGAGATTAAATAAATGGATTTAATTATGTTATTTTCAGATTTCTTTGGCTTTTATGTTGCCTCCTGCCTCACTAACTTTTCCTGAAATGAGGAAAAGTGTAGGTTTGGGTTTTTGGTTTTATTTATTTATTTATTTATTTATTTTTGGAATGCTTTAATTCATGTGTTGGCATGGTGTAGTATTCTTCATTTTTATTAGAAATCTTTTTATGCTTTCCTGTACCATACTCTATTTCTAGAACATATTCTGTTTTTACTCATTTTCCTTACAATCCATGGGATAGTTTATCTCCTTGAAATATTCTTTTACCTCTGCTTAACTGTTGGAAGTTGTAGATTTACATCTGATCTGAATGTATACATATGTGTTATTGTGGTTGATGGGAGATTAAGCTGATGGGAGACTAAGAAGTGAGGTCAGGGATAAACACCACAATATAAAGTTACAATTTACTAAAAAAATATTGGAAGAGTCTCACAGGAGGGAGAAATGCTCTGTAAAAAGTTGTTTAAAAGAAGCTTAAGTGAAATTTAGATGTGATTAAAAGCTGTTCTGGTTTTTGGATACACAATTATTCAAGCAAGTAGTTGTTTATTTTGAGCTAAACCCCTCAGCAATCACTGTTAGTCAGCTCTCCAGATAGTATGTCCCACTTGCAACCCTTCATCAGTTGCTAGCAGGAAGGTTTTGCTATTTGTTCCACTTACAAAGTAAATAAAACTTGTTATGGAAAGCATTTAATGTGGGTACAATATTTACTCTGGAATATTTTCCTCAATAAGTAGTGTTAGCCAGCAGGCAAGTCTGAGCACCCAGTGTGTTAGCTGTGGGAAGCAAATCTGTATGCCTGGCACATAATGATCACTTTAGACTATTGAAATATAAATCAGAACACTGAGTGAAATTGAAAAATATTTCATTAAATGAATTATGATGTGTGTGTGAATAAAAGTATAGTTAGGGACTGTGCCATATATGCTTAGATGTCTGCAATCTTCAGGCTATTTTTCTTCTGATAGATTTAACTGTGAAAGATACATAATATTTTTGAAGGACAGCATTAGCAAATATCACAGCGTGTTTGCTAACATTATATTATAGCTAACATTTTTCATTTTTCTTATGACTTCACTTTCTGGAATGATGTTCTCTGCAAGATGCTCTTAGGTCCTCATTACGAAACTTAGACATGCCTATACTCAAGGCTCATTAACAGTGGAAACCACTCCCAAATTTATAAACCTCATTCCTTCATTATTTTGAAACCAATATTTTGGTATTTTTCAAAGTGTAAGATTTGTTGGGCCAGTAAAAGAAAGCAAGACAACGGTGCTGTAGTCCAGAGATAACTGTTCTGTACAAGTGCAGTTTATGCCTTTTCTGGAGTGTATGCGATACTGATTTGTTGTCTTAGTTGTATACATTTTTAAAAACATTAACAGGAGAGAATGAAGATAGTTACAGAAAATGTTATTTGGACTAGAAGACTGTATCCAAAGATACTAAGCTTTCTATATGGAATTACTGCTGTACTGCTTCTAGCGATACAGCATGGAAGGACCTGTACACACTGCAAGCCAAGCATGGGTATCACGACCAGCCTTGTGTGTGCGTTAAAATGCGAGGACGTGCCTGGCCACAAGCTTCAGCAGGAGTTGTGGTGCTCCCATTGCAGCCTTGCTTGTGGAGTTTACTTTTAGCCCAGGACCGGGTCCTTCTTTCTGTGATCTGGTCAGGAACCAACAGGAACGAGCATTATATAGCCTGCTCAGCATGCAGATAGTTTGAATCCATTTATTTCCAAGAAAAACTAGATATTTTGAGCTTGAGTTGCAGATGATAGTTTGGCAAGGAAAGTATAAGTCTCCGTGCTGGTCATAAATGCTTCTTCACTCCACCTTGCGAGGCAAGCAAAGGGACAGTGCAGCACGTGACAGCCACATTCCATTTTAGGTTGGTGCTGTGCCCTCTGCAAAAAACCTGTTAAATGAGCGCGTTACAAGAATCTTTGAACGCTATATCTAGGCCACCAGCAGCATGCCTTGGAGTGTACACAGTAATAAATTAAACAGATGCTCTTTGAAGAGTCTACTGAGAGACAGGAGGCCATTGGATACAGTAGGAATAAGAGATGGCATTTGTGAAGGTGTCATTTATAGAGGCTTTCCAATAAAAATGACACAGTTTCCTACTCTTGGGTAAAATGTATCATTAAAAGAATACAAGATCATAGCAAGGTTCTGGACTATTATCTTGCTCTTCTTACTGACCTAGTCACACAGCTAATAGAAATATGTTTGGCTTAATATATGCTTTAGTGTGGGCTTTCAGTGGTGGACCGTGGACCCTGAAGTATGTGCAATTCTCTCTTGTTCAACAGTGTACTTCAATACGTGCCCCATTTTAGGTATAGGAAAGCTATGCAGAAATTAGTGCAACTGTGTGTGTGTTTCAAGTACAAGTGCACATACTTAAGTAACCTGTCAAATTACAGCATCTACAAATGTGGTATTTATAGATTTTTTCCCCCAAGACCAGTTGCAGTTAAAGGTCAATCCAGCTGTCATATCTGTGTAATTCATTAGAAATTTCAAATTTTTAACTTCAGCTTTACTCTAAAAAAAAAAAAAAAAGGACTACCTAAAAATTGTACTGTTTTGTCTAATGTATTTCCCTCTCTGTGTTCACGTTATTGTAATTCTGTTTGTATAACTCGTTGTCATTTATCTCTGTAAGCAATTTACAATCACTGTATCACAGTGATCAGGATTCTGTGGTGCCTTCTGCATCATTTGCTGAATATTCTACACACATTTTGAATTCAGGATTTATTTTTTTAATTGTTTTTGAAGTGTGAGCCAAATAGAGCCCAGCTGGGCTTTGAAAAGCCATGTTTTGTTTGTAGGCTATCAGTTGATAAAGGCACCTTTTTGAATGCAAACTGGGCCTATTTGGTCTGGAAAGACAATAAAAATGGATCCTCACATTGGCATTTTTAGAACCATGCTATCATGCAAAAGGTGACGAAGTTGAAGAGAGTGAAGTTCTGTGGGGATAATTTCTTTGTTGCTGAAAGCCTGACATGAAGTTCACACAAGGAGACAGCTCAGGCTTTTAGTATGTTTGAGTCAAGGTATTATCTGGACCTGAGAAGGAAATGCAAATAATTGATGAGCGTATTTTTCTGCATCAAAGTGAATTGCCATTTTATCCAAAATGTGTCAGCAGGAGGAGAATGGTGAAGCAATGGAGAGATGTTACAAACTAGTTCTTTCTCCTCGGTCATTCTTCTGTTATAACTATAGCAGTGATTTTTTTTTTTACATTTAGCATTTATAAAAGCAGCCTCACTTTATCAAGTGATGTATTTATATGGACGTATTATTGTTACTAGAATGAATTCTTTTTTGGTTAGTCTGAAGATTTTCTCATGCGGCCTCATGAACCTTGCATAAGGACCACAATCCAAGGCAGTCATTTTGAGTAGAAATTAAGAGTGTGATCAATCTGGTGTGATTTGCAAGAGAAGTTATGGAATTTAACGTTCACAGATTTGGTCAGGGAAGATTAATAGGATCTTGCAGTCCTTATCTTAGATGCTTTTGAATTTCTTGTCCACAAAATTTTGATAGGTAAGGTATGTACAAAAACTGACTTTCACTCAAAAAATAAGGCTGTGCTATCTGTTACAGAGAAAGCAGTCTTCTGAATGTATGTTGTCGGTTTTGTCTTTTAGATTATTCTCGTAAGTTCCTCCCATAATGACCGTGACCAAAGCCTCTTCATAAGCACAGATGAAGGAGCCACTTTCCAGAAACAACCCATTACTTTCTTTGTGGAAACTCTCCTTTTTCACCCGAAAGAAGAAGATAAAGTACTTGCTTACACCAAGGAAGGCAAGGTAAAGCTTGAAGATACAGCATTTGTTTGAAATTTAGGAATTACTTTCTTAAAGAGATACAAAAAAGTTCTGATATGCTGATTAGTGTTGGGTTTTATGAAATACCGATTGCACAGAAGGGAATCATTCTAGTTTTGAGGTTTATTTAAATATTTATTGTCTTCATGTCCAAATCTTTGTTTTTACGGTAATTTCAATCCTGGCATTTTCCGTTGATATGGATATAGGTAATATTTATCCTCCTGCATAATATTTAACTAATAGCACCTCTGCAATGTGCTCCTCCGTAGAATGTGACCATAAGCAAGTGCTCTGTAATTTTAGTGAAGTAGAAAGTTAATGAAGCTGAAATAGTGCCTCCAAAGGCCATTCATGAGATGTAAAATAAAGTAATATAAAATAAACAGCATAGTCTTACAGCAGAAAAGGATTTGGGGAATCAGCAAATCTGGAGAAATGTAGGTTAATTCTCTCTCATGATGAATTTATACCACTTTCAGATTCAGGAGTTGTATCATGTGCTTTGTAAATTTTGGCCACCTTTCAGAGTTCTTTTTGTTAAACTATAAAGACATTTTTCTGAATGGGTTAGGCTAAGCACCGATGAGTGCGCAAACAGTCTGTAAATGTGTAGTTCATCTCTTTTTCATGGTGCCAAAACTGCAGTTGTAAAGTTGCTATCACTCTGGTCCTGGTAGTGGTTTTGACTCATCTCCATTGTTACTCCTGTTTTAAACTGGAATTAGTAAGCTCCAGTCCATTTTAATCCTTGTCAGACTTCACAGGTGTATATCTAGGTAGTGAGATTAGTTGGAGAAAGTTCCTCATACTGCAGCCAAATACTGCACTGATTTCAATGATAGAATCATAGAATCGTCTAGGTTGGAACGGACCTTCTAGATCGTTAACATAACACTGCCAAGTCCTCCACTAAACCATGTCCCCAGGCACCACGTCTGCCCGTCTTTTAAACACCTCCAGGGATGGTGATTCAAGCACTTCCCTGGGAAGCCTGTTCCAATGTTTGACAACCCCTTTGGTGAAGAATTCTTTCCTAATATCCATCCTAAACCTCCCCTGGTGCAACCTGAGGCAATTTCCTCTTGTCCTATCACTTGTTACTTGGGAGAAGAGACCAACCCCCACCTCGCTACAATCTCCTGTCAGGTTGTTGTAGAGAGTGATAAGGTCTCCTCTCAGCCTCCTTTTCTCCAGGCTAAACAACCCCAGTTCCCTCAGCTGCTTCTCATAAGACTTGTGCTCTAGACCCCTCACCAGTTTCATTGCCCTTCTTCAGACACACTCCAGCACCTCAACGTCTTTCTTGTCATGAGGGGCCCTAAACCCAACATGGTATTCGAGGTGCAGCCTTACCAGTGCTGAGTACAGCAGGACAATCACTTCCCTATTCCATCAAGTCATCCTTTGTGATATTTTCTGGGATTTATAAGTTAATAGCTGATCCCAAAACAATTAATGTTTACAAGGATTTGCAAATAAGGATAGAACTAGAATTAAAAAACATAGCAAACCAAACTCAGTCACAAATTACGTTAAATATTTTACTTAGCAGCTTCAATTTGAAATCCTAACACAATTACAAATATGTTCAATGCATGTTATGTAAACAGAATACTTCAAGGAAGCCTGACGTTATGAAAAGCATGTTAGGAAAAGCTCTTTTTTCAGTTTGAATTGTTTCTGACAATCGATGTAATTCCTGAATTCTGTATAGTTACAGAATGGCAGAACCTTTAAGTATAAGAGTCCAAAGAAATGTATTGAAGAAGTTGACCAGCCCACAACAAGTGGGTAGAAATATTTGCCAGGAGAGAAAAGGAGGCAGAAACACAAAGTAAAGCATTTGCCTTGTGTTTTGATGAATTATGCATGATAGGGAGATTTTCACGCATTTTATACTTGGATAATATTCCAAAAGGAGTGATGCTATTATTTGCCACTCTTAAAATGTGACTGTACAAAAACCCCTACAAAATATTCAGTAAAGCTCTGCAGGAGTAGCAGGAAGATTAGGTAATCAGGTGGACATTTCTCAGGCTTTCAATATGATGCTAAAAGGAGTCAGCGNCCCCTACAAAATATTCAGTAAAGCTCTGCAGGAGTAGCAGGAAGGTTAGGTAATCAGGTGGACATTTTCTCAGGCTTTCAATATGATGCTAAAAGGAGTCAGCTATAAAGACTTGCTGGATAAGTGTTACATCTTTACCCAAGATGTGTAGGAATAAAGGATGCCTTTGACTATAACTGGGTCAGTAACCTTCTTAAAGTTTGTATAAGATTTGATATATTTGGCCTGGGGGGGGAGAGGAAGATGAAGTGATGTTGGCAAAGGAAGAGCTGAAAATCAAAATTGCAACTTGACATAAAAAGAGGTCACTGTACTAAAATCAATGCTCTTCAGAGATAGTGTTGATCTGAATTTGGCCTAGGAGATGGTATGCTCTAGGTTTTTGACTTAAGTAACTTTACCTTCACTGAAAGAAAGTAATACCAATCTAAAACTCAGGAAAAGCCATTACCTGCTGTTACTCAAATGATTTCCTACAATCATGCTTTTGAGAATACAACGAATACAGGATCACGTCCTTCATAAAGAGCAATCAGGCTTCTCTGTCTACTGGAGCATCACGGCCTTTCTCACAACTTCTGATTTGATTTAAAGCTTATTTTATATTGCAAAATATGCATTGTTCTTTCATTCAGAACCCTAGATTTTGTTTAAATAAAGCTCTAGCCTCTAGCTGACACTATAAATGAATGCAAATGCAGTCAATATGGTTGGATTAATCCATTTACTGCCTCAAATCTATACTTTCTTTTTCTGGCTACCTCAGTTATAATGAATAACAATCAGCTATTCACTGAGTCTATATAAATGCTTCTAGATTTTTTTAAAACTTGACAGGGATGCAGTTGTTCATTTGGAAGCTGAAAGGATGAAAAATGGCAAAAAAGAGAAAAGCCCTTTAAATTTTTTAAAAAGTAATTCCACACACTTATTGCATGGATGGCAATAAACAGCATTATAACATCTATTAGATGTATTTGTTGAAGCCAGAGATTTTAGCTGTCCACTAGTAAACAGTTTTCACCTCATATCTGATCTCATTTAGTAGTTTTATCATATGTACCCGTTAAAAACCAAAACACATATGGGTCACACACACGAGTTGTTTCCTTTAATTAAAGGAAGTTGAATGTGTGCATAAGTTATGTACACATTATTTTTTATTTATTTCAAATACCGCATCAGTTAAAAATTCATAGAATCATAGAATTGTTGAGGTTGGAAGGGACCTT
>RSEF01000004.1:87087290-87107539 GCA_003993805.1 Himantopus leucocephalus | reverse complement strand
GCATCCCTATCTCTCTGTTCAGCCAGGCCGGTCTTTTTCCCCGTCTTTTCATCTCAGCTTGAATGTGCCTTATCAGTCCTACTTCACTCTCCCTTACAGTAAGATTGCAAGGGCTTCCCCCCACGCTAAACCAAACTGTTCGTTCGTAAGCTCCCAGACTTCAGTCTTAAAGGTGTGTGATGGCAGGTAGTTTGGGTTTGGCGGTGGGGGTTTGGTTTGGTCTTTTTTGGCCCCTACTACACAGACATCACTGTTGTAATGGCAAGAATCTTCTCTCATTTTCTTCTGAAATTCATCCATGACAATATTATATTCCTTTATCCACTTGCCAGTGTTATCCCTTATCCTAAATAGCTCTTTTCCCTCTTGCCAGGAATCTCTTGAATTCTTGGCTTTCTTTGCAGCTTGGACACCAGGGTGAGGGCAGCACATTAAATAATCATTTCTTCCAGATTTATAGCAGTCTGCTGAGGCTGGTAATGAGCTGAGCAGGGTCCACCCTTTTAGAAAGATGGTGAAACCAATGATTATCTTTTCTGTAATGCCTGTGGTGACAAATGTTTGAAGAAGTAAGAAACTTAGGTTCTCGGTCTGGCACAGTCTAGCCCATTCAAAGCCACATCCCTCCCTCCCAGGAGGTTGCTCTGAGCTACGTGCTGTAAAACACACTGGTTGCAGCAAACCCTAACCCACTCAATAAAACTAAGATCAGAGAGTTAGCAGGCAAATCAGGAGCCTGGCTCTGCAGCCCCATCATTAATGCATTTAGCTCTGAGGTTGAAGACTTTTTGATCCCTGATCATTTCTGTCTATGCATTGACTGGGTGAATGCTAAAGTAAGCAATCTTATTCCTGATTGTAGTTTCTTACCTGAACTGTGGTCTACCTTCTTTAACTGAGCCTGCAGTGGAACAAAGCCCAGTGATTGTGAAGTGCAGAGTAACTAGGAAATACTGTTTTATCTCTAATTCAAATTTTAGTAAACTTACCAATAGAGTTCGTGCTGAGATAAATTACCTCAGCCTTTATCTTTACATATTAATATTGCTGGTTTTCTGTAGTAAAGCATAATACATAATCGTGGGGCTTTTTTTCATTTGTCATTAAACCTGTTATTTAAAATCAAAAACATTTCTTACTAGTCCTCGTAAGACACTTTCTCCCAGAACAATCAGTGACTGAACTGGTGACTTATTCCCACATCAGAGAAGAAGAGCTTTACATGCCTTTTTTTTCCCCTATTAAAGATATTAAGAGAAAACCCATCATATGTAAATTGGATCAAATAAGAAATGCACGCAGACAGCAGGGGGCTTCAAATCTGTCTTTTTAGAAGTCTGATAGATATTGCCTATTTCAACCAGAGGAAACACATTATGAAGGCAAATGCTGAAGGAGGGAGATTTTTTTAATAGCTATTTTATAACCCACTTTATTCTGGGGGAAAACAGCTTTCATCTGCACTCTTGATATCTGTCCATATCATTAGCATTTGCTTTTTTACCAGGGGTGAACTGTTCAGAGGGAAGGTAGAGCTGGAGACCTTCTCCTCCAGGCCATCTTCTGCCTCTCTGCTGAGTGACCATTTCTCATGGGTCACAAATTGGTATCCATGAAGCAAGCCCTTAAGTGCTTCTGTCCTCATCAAATCTCTTAAGCATTTCTCTAATATCTTTTGGTACTATTTTAGCAGAGTTTTAAATCCATTGACTTCCTGGCTTTAGTATTTTTGATGGAATTAAGACTTGAAGCGTAAAGGGAACATGTATGCTTGTTTGGTCAATGAATGGGAAGAAGAAGAAAAGTGTCCTTTTACCATCCCTCTTGTGTTATTTTGCTAAGGTAAAAAAGAATCTGACCCAAAATGAACTGTGAATTGTTTTCATGGTAAAGAGGAAGATATTGTCACTGAGTTTTGTTCATTATAGATTATATTTTAAAATATTTCCTCTATGAAAAGTTATTACTCTGAAAAACATTGTAGAGAGCTCCAGGTAATGATTTATTTTTTTTTATTGGTGTGCAGTCTGTCATTTTAATAGTAACGTAGGAACTGTCTTTGAAGATGTACAACATTAACAGTTTCCTATCATCTAGTTTTTCTTTTTTTTTTTTTTTTTTTTTAGGTTTNGACTTGGGGAAAAAATGGATCCTTCTGCAGGAACGAGTTTCAAAAGATCATATTTTTTGGTAAGAAGCCTGTTATTTTCCAAATAAAAAAAGAACAGCAGAAGTATTTCATTCTAATCAAGAAAGATGTTTCCAGAGAAACTGATGGGGACAGTAGAAGCCTTGGCGTCTTTTGCAGCTTATGTCAGTGTTGCTGCTTCCACTATTGCAAATTCATACTCATGCCAGTGATCATACCGAGTGTCAGCATATATAAGGGTTATAGGTCTGGATCTATGGAGCCCAAGATTTAGAGAGAGCTGTAATGTCCAATGAAATTGCTCTTTGTTTTACTGGTGAAATTGATCTTTAGAAAGAAGAGCAGTCTTTTTGCTGAGAAAAATCTATAACATTTTTTTAAGAGAGGTTGAATCAGACCTATTAACTGGAGTCATATAGAAACTTACACTATTAAGGAAACTGGTGAAACATATGACTTTATCGAGTACACATATATCAAATTATTTCATTTTCAGCTCAAATATTTTGCAGTCTCTCAAAATGTTTAAGAAGTGATTTAAGCCGGTTGACAAAATGTTTGAAGAATAAGTCGATGCCTGTTTTTTATAAAATGAAATTAATTTGAAAAGTCTATAACTTCCTTTACACTGAAATGAACCTTTTGATAGTGTTTTTAATTGATTTTGTATTTAAAAATGGTCAGTTTGCACACTCAACACTTATCTGATTTCCATTGAAAAAGCCAGAGAATTACTTCTTTCGCTTTTTACTTCAGTGTGTAAGTATGGACTATGCATAACTAATCATTACCAATAATTGGTATTTTTTATTACAGGATTAGTCATGTCATGCTAGACACTTCTGCTTCCTAAAGGGCTTTTGATTTTAGTTCTAGAAGGACTCTGATCTGACTCAGTTAGGTAAAATATAATTATCCATATGTCTATGGAGCCGTATCTGGCTTTCAGCAATATTTTGTGGTTTGCTAGTGGTGTTGCCAGTATTGAAATGGATGTACCCGATCCTGGTTGCAAGATTTGCGAAGTATTTGGCATTCGTGCTTTGATCCTCCTTGTTCTTCAGGTAGTTGCTTTTCTCTTGAGTTGACATAGCTACTCCCATAGTCAGGGAAAAACAAAACAAACAAAACCCCAACGTGCTTAAACTGCTGGGGGAGAGGTTACAAAGCATGCAGAGTTGTTATTGACAAAAAAAAACACTTGCCGAGTCCAAAGGTGTGCTGGCACGTGTGTTGCTGCTGAAGCTGAGGAGGGGGGAGGTTGTGACCCAGGGCAGGGACACGTGAACAGGTTAAACCCTGTTCCAAAGAGCTGGAAGCACAAAACCTAACCTGCCCAGCGTCCCCGTTGGTGTAATTATCCCTGGACACATCAAGGGAGCTTTTTCACACTTCCAAGTGCCTGTTTTTCAATCTGCAACCTACTTAGTTGCTGTACTTTCAGAACAACAGCCTGCGGTTGGTTTGTAGTAACACCCATCTGATTTACTCCAGTTTGTCTCGACCTTTTCTGCTGAATTACTTGAATCAGCCTGACACTTTCTGCTTACTTCCTCCTGCAAAATATAGCCTTATTGAAGAACTTACTTCTACACAGCAGCTGGAGTTTCATAGGCAATACACTTTAACAGGTCTCTTAACTACCATGTGAGAGGGTATAATCATTTAGAAGTAATACAGTGGGTCAAAAATGTCGTGTCTGCCGTATAACTTGATTTTTCCTTAGCAAGATGATTATATAGAGTGTAAATCAGGAGGACATGTGGCTCTCTATCTTTAATCAAAGAAATTTTTCAAATGTATTAGGTCTGAGAACTAAAAGTCACTAACAGGTAAGAAAGAACAGTGGAAGCCTCTTTCTTGGAGACTTGTTTAGAGATGTTTTTCTTATCTGAGTCTAAATATATTTAACACACTTAAATTATGAAGAACGTGGCATACCACTGAGATATCTGTCAGTTTTTCTTTGACTCAATCAATCTCTCAGTATTTTTTGTATGTAAGAATTAAAGCCAGCAAGTGCATGTTTAATATTAAGTCTGTTTTTTGCTGTGTGTCAGAATCCTTATATCATTCAGACACAATCAGGGAAGTGTCCTGGAGCTTCGATAGAGTAACTCCCATGTAGTACTTCAAAGTCATGGTTGTTCGTAAACGTCACATTCCTCTCAGATAAGAATAATAAATTCTAAGAGTCTGTACGTTTATAACCTTTAAAACTATTCTTGAGGATTTTGTTTTCCCCTTTTCTGTATACGGACCATTCTGATTTCTCTCAATAACTGTATCAGCTAGCAACAGCAAGGATTTGGGAGCAAAAGTTTAGTGCCACATCAGTACCAAATGATCCTTCTCTTAAACTTCCATAGAAATAAAGGTATATAAATATATTTTACTGCTAATATCATATGGGACATTGCAATATATAAAGAATCTGCTGCAAGTGGTGGGTTGGACATGATGGCCTTCCAGTGGGAGTTACTCTGGCGTTATATGAAACTTTATGGCCTTCATCACCTGATTTATCTGAGTGTTAGATAGAAACAAGTATTTGTGTAGTTTTCAGCAGATGTAAGAATATGGGCTTTGTCATACCATGACTAGTAGGACACTAAGTCCAGTATTGTTTTCCTGGCAATATATAACATCTGATGTGTTAAAGATAGGTGAAATTAATTCAAACTAGTTGTACATTTCTCTATAAATGAGAGCACATGTCTTGCTGATACCGGCTGGTTGTGCCAAGAACGTTTTACTGGGCAGATCTTTAGCAGATGTTTCTTCTTTGATTTCAGTCGAGCTTTGCCACTGAAGCTGATAATATAGCCTAAGATTTTTATTTCAGCCTGGTAACTACAAATATTATCAGTCATAGTATTTCCCTGTGCTTTGTAAAAGCAATTTTTTTCTGAGCCTCTAGCAGCAGCCAGATCATACATTTCCTGAAGAAGCACTTTTTTTACTCAATGAAAATCTAAATGCAATTAATATAATGGCATGTCTTATGTATTTATATTAAGGGAAGGTCAGTAGGGACTGAGTATTTTAAACTATGTTCAGATCTTATACTGTAAGTTTATAAGCAATATATTAAAATCATCTTCTAGGCTTTATTTGCACAACATCTGATAGATGTAAAGATGGTTTCAAAACAGATGTATTATAGGAATTTCTTTATTTTTCTTGGATTTTTTTCTCACTCAAGTTGAAATGAAAAAATCAAAATATAGGAAAAAAAACCCCAACCTGTTCATAAAATATGGAAATACTGAAAATAATTGCTGTGACATTTTTCACTAAAAAGCTTTTTTTAATTTTTCAAATCAAAATTATGAACTTAATGAAATTATTAACTTAATGAAATGGAATACTAAGTCACTGTAATTAAAACCAAAAAAAAATCATTTCATACCAATATTTAAAAAATAAACCTTTTTTTTCTGTATCAATACTAGCTAGGAAAATTCAAATTGTTTTCTTTTTATGTGAAGAGTTTTACTTTTGAGCAAATTCTTGTGCTTTAAAATTGAGAAACTTTGATTACTGTGACCAGTTTTACTGCTGCATGTAAACTACAACTGGCCAGGCAGTATTGCTACAATGTGGTGATTTCTCTTTAAGGGATGTTATACTACCCATCCTTTATAAGTACTTTTTCCAGTAGGAGGGAATGCAAAGAGACTTGACCTATCCCAACCAAACATTAAACACCCACGCATCACATGCTACGTAATTGGTTTTATATATCAAGCCCATATAAAAAAAAAAAAAGGTTTATGCACCAGTTACGTTCCTTTTGATTTCTCAAAATAGAATTTGGTAATACATAAGCAAAGAATAGATTGTGAATCAGCTGTCTACAACAGCACAAACATACCCTGGGACAGTAAGTCATGAATCAGTAATTACCAGAGAATTAGGCCCAGCACTTTTCCTTTATGACTCTGTCTAGAGCCTTAGAAATGCTTTATCCTCGACGCACTAGGATATGTGGATCCTATGCTATGGGTATCTGTGTACTCTTGGTTTTAGCTATAAGTTCTCCATTTTGTGAGAGGTGAGAGCATAAAAATGAAAAATGAGGAGTTTATTTGAGTAGAGCAGTTGTTCTCAGGGGACTGAAGTTCTGTTCTCATCATGAAATCCCACACGAGTGATCAATCACAGCCATACCCATTAATGTCAAACGTAGCGGGTTCCTGGCTATTCAAGTGTCGGGTGAAAGAGGGGATCTCAGTGATGTTGTGCCCTGAAGGAAAGAGAAATGCAAAGAGGATTTCATCGAGCCTTTAACATTGAATTTGGTGTGAAAGGTTCTTTGTGTGAGAAGCCAAGAACCGGTGTGGGCAGTCATTCTTACGTGTGACTTAATCACTTGGGATGGTATTTGTTTCTATTTCGATCTGCTTGGTGATGTGTATGACTCCATTTGGTTTATGTGGCAAGGTTTGGTAGCAGGGGCATTCAGGGCTTCTGTGAGGAGACCAGGAGCTGCCCCCATGTTAGACAGAGGCAGTTCCAGCTGGCTCCAAGACAGACCCACTGCTGGCCAAAGCTGAGCCCATAAGTGACAGTGGTGGCACCTCTGTGGTAACATATTTTAGAAAGGGTAAAAAAACCTGTGCAACAGCATCTGGGAGAGAGGAGTGAGAAAAATGTGAAACAACTCTGCAGACGCCAAGGTCAATGCAGAAGGAGAGGGAGGATGTGCTCCAGGTGCTGGAACAAAGATTCCCCTGCAGTCTGTGGTGAAGTTCATGGTGAGGCAGGCTGTCACCCTGCAGCCCGTGTAGGGTAACAGTGGCGCAGATATCCACCTGCAGCCCATGGAAGAACCCATGCTGGAGCAGGGGGATATCCGAAGGAGGCTGTGACCCTATGGAGAGCCCATGCTGCAGCAGGCTTCTGGCAGGACCTGTGGACCTGTGGAGAAGAGCCCACACTGGAGCAGGTTTGCTGGCAGGGCCTGTGGCCCTGTGGGGGACCCATGCTGGAGCAGTCTGTTCCTGAAGGACTGCACCCTGTGGGGAGGTCCCACATTAGAGAAGTTTGTGAAGGACTGACTCCTGTGGGAGCGACCCCACACTAGAGAAGAAGAGTGTGAGGAGGAAGGAGCAGCAGAGACAACGTGTGATGAAATGACCGCAACTCCCATTCCCTGTCCCCCTGTGCTGCTCAAGCAGAGGAGTTAAAGTGAAGGAGTGAAGTTGAATCAGTGGAGAAGGTGGTTTTGTTTTTTAGCTTTGTGTTTTGTTTCTCAGTACCCTACTTTTGTTATTAATTGGCAATAAATTAAATTAATCTTCCCCAAGTACAGTCTGTTTTCGCCTGTGATGGTAATTGGTGAGCAATCTCCCTGTCTTTATCTTGACCCACAAGTTTTTAATCTTATTTTGTCCTCTTGTCCTGTTAAGAAGGGGGAGTGATAGAGCAGCTTGCTAGGCACCTGGTGGCCAGGGAAGGTCAACCCATGGTGATGACAAACCACTCCAGCTATTCTGTTTGGATAAAGGTGGCAGGAAAAATGTTTTTGTTAAAAAGCCTTTAAGCATAGGGAGTAAATAACACAGCACATTGGCTCTTTAGGGCATTGACTGAATCATTGAAGGTGTGTCTTTCAAAGCAAGTGCAAAGTTTGCAAGGCCTTAAACACAATTCAGTCATAATCAAACACGTTTTTAGCTTGTATGAATCAAATCATAGTTTTGTCTCCCTGAGTAACCAGGTTGCAAAGAGTCAATACCATTTTAAGCTACTCAGTGAAAAAATTTGCGTGCTTTTGACTTGCTTTCTAAGCAAAGCACTGCCCTTAAGCCAATTGCTAAAAATCAGTCACTATAAACTGAGAATTTTTTACCTTTTGGATAAACTTCATATTCAGAGATTATGAGAGGGGCAGATTGAGGAGACCAGCATGTTTTCAGATGGCCTTTGATTGGAGGCTCCTGCACAGCAGTAATTCTTAGAATTTTAGCATGGTTATTCAAAAGTATAAAATACCTAATGGTCGTATCATGGAGTATACATTTATGCACAGACCAAGGCAGATGCAGAGGCCTTGTTCTTCCTCTCCATTGCACTGTTTTCATACTGGTGTAATGCTGTTAAGGTCAGTGGAATTACCAGGTGGAGCACTAATGCAGAGACAAGAAGAATTAGATCATACAACAGCTAATCTTTCACAAGAACTTCCTTAAAGTCTAAAAAACCATATGTATAAGAAAGGTGTCCCTCAGGAGACCAAATTCAGGCCTGAATGGAAACAAAGGTGCACTGAATTTCCCTTTGATTCTCACCGTGTTTTATTAGATGCAGCTTTATGACATAAATGAAGTTAGGCACGCACAAAGGCTGCATTGGGGCTGAGGCAATTTCACCTCTGCGCCACCAAAAGAGGGGGTATCTTACTGCTTTTCTTCCACAGGATTGGTGCTCAACTGCCACCATGATCTGGCGACTTAAGAAACAGAAAAATAATCCCTCCAAAAAGTTCTAAAATTGCATTCTGCAGGACTGGTTTCCCCAAGAGGCTCAACGTGGTGTCAGACAAGCACAGGAGAGATGATGGGAACTTGCGTTCACAGGGAAGGGGAGAAGCATATTGAGGCTGACTATATTTACACTACCCTACAATCAAGTTGGGCTATTTTAATTCTGAAGTGTTGTAACCACGCTGTTAAGTGATCTGAAGTGCTGGTGTGTTGCACTTGCTTTATCCAGCATGATAGGTCAAGAGATATTTCCTTTCCTGGAGGAAAAGTCTGATCTAAAATTAAAGTTAGTCTGAATTTCATTGGAAATTTTAACGGTTGAATGTAAAGTGCTAAAACAACCCAAACCAGAAAATCCTGAATTCTCTAGTGAGCCCACCACTCAAACAAAGAAGTGGACCCAAATTGCTGAAATATGACCATTTTCATTGCAAACTACTGTGAGAAGAAAAGTAGGGGAATTCTAACCGAACCAAGCCAAAACCCCAGTTGAAATTGAGAAAAATAGATAGTTCCTGAGAAAGTGCTTGCTCTATTTGGGGAAAAAAAAATAAAAATTGAAGCTGTTGGATTATCAGGGTCCATTGTGTCTGTGCTCTATAAGACAGAATTGTAAAGCCAGCTTAGGAACAGTAAACTGTGCTTGTGATGGATGTGTGGGCACAGTCTTCGCACTGGTACAATGCATTGATGTTGTGGTAGTAGTAAGTTTGCAAATGAAAATGCAAAAAAAAAATTGTCTTACATTTCTCCTTCAATATGAAAAAAACATATAATTGACCCTTCCTTTTAAGTGGCTCATTTACTGTATGTGTTCCTGTATGTACATTATTTGCCCATCATTTTAAGAAAGCTGTATTGTATGGGCAGAGGGACCTAGACTGTTTAGCCTGCATAGTGTCATACAACTTTTTCTTTGGTTCATGATTTAAGCACAAGTGAAATAACAGTATCGCTTTTCAAAGTAGCGTTGGCAGAGGAGTCCGCTGAAATGAGTAGATTAGTTTATTCTTCAGGGATATAGCTTCAAGATCTCTGCATTAGTTACGCTCTGTTCTGAAGATTTTCTTAGCAGCCATAATAGATGGGGTCTTTTTTTCAATAAAAGAAGAAAGAACTATCTCTAAGTGTTTGCAAAGCTGAGTAAAGGGACTTAGGAGTTTGGAAACTCTTCTCTGTAGCTGACATTCTAAAGTAGACTTTAAGGGTGTAACATCTTCACTGAGTAAACAGAGTCTCTCCTGTTATAGCTTATCTGTACAATTAGAGTAATGAAAAACACAAAATGCATTCTTTAAATACTCTGTTTACTTAATTTGTGCCTTTCAGAATGGGTAAACTCTGCACTTAAAGGATGGATCTCGCCCGTTCGACTTATCTAAAGTTAGAGATTTACAGGTATAGCTTAATGATCATTTCTTTCAGCAGCCTTGTGTCNCTTACTTAATTTGTGCCTTTCAGAATGGATAAACTCTGCACTTAGAGGATGGATCTCGCCCGTTAGACTTATCTAAAGTTAGAGATCTACAGGTATAGCTTAATGATCATTTCTTTCAGCAGCCTTGTGTCTTCCATCTTTGTAGCATCACCTTTAAATTAGACAATTCCCAGCACTGGGACCTGGCAAGTTCAGTAGGACATCTGAGGTGGTGAAGGAGAGGCAAGACTGGGGACACAGAAAGAGGTGGCTTAATCTGGTAGAGCAATGAGGAGAAATGCTTGTCAAGCTGCAGTAGGGAGCTGTCATCATAAACCACCTTTATAGTCAATGGACACCGTCTTAGGTGACCCAGCTGGTTTAAGAAGAGAGGACTTACACTTTGGACGTAACTGTTCTCCTGAATAACGAAGGATAGTTTTAAAAGGGGGAGTAGGGGAAATGTCTAAACTTCAGGGGGAAAG
Source organism: Himantopus leucocephalus (assembly GCA_003993805.1). NCBI lineage: Eukaryota > Metazoa > Chordata > Aves > Charadriiformes > Recurvirostridae > Himantopus > Himantopus leucocephalus. Next base: position 87,096,997 of record RSEF01000004.1, on the reverse strand, counting down.
AGGTATTGCTTTTTCCTGGCTGGGTTAAAAAAAAACAACAACCCTTCCTTGTGATTTTTTTCACATCTACTCAAATAAATGTGTAAAGGAGAAAAGTAGTCTGGGTTGGAAACTTTCATTTTCTGTGTTGAGGCAGTGTTCATTAAAACAGATCAGTTACAACCTCTTGCACTAGAAGATTACACTGGAAACGAGATCAGAGGCTACTTGTGCCAGCCGCCAGTATTAGAAGGAACACGGTAGACATGAGATCATTGTCACTTCTGAGCTGTTGAAAGAAATATAAAAAGGTAAAGATGTTGACAAATATCTAAAACTGTGCTTATGAAATTGCGTGTGATAAATTATAGATATAAGAGGTTGTTTCATAAGTACCCAAAAACTATCTTTGCATTATTGATGCCAATCAGCATGTCAGGCTGAGCCTTGGAAAATTTTAATCCTAAAGTTTTTGTTAGTTTAGTTTGTGGTTCCACTTCATCAAGTCCAGAACAAAAAATAAAATATTCAGCAAACATAATTTTCTTCCTTCAAGAACCTTACTCCAGAGTCGATAGCAGGTTTGATTTGCTGTGTTGTGAATATCTAGAAAAATAGATACAGCACACACAGCAAAAAAGTTCAGAGATCCCTTCCCTCTGCTCAGATATATTCTTATCAGACCTCGATGAATGTAACATGTTCTCTGACTTAATGTGTTGCCTCCAAAATGCTGGAATAGTTTGTGTTTCTGAGACCAATTTCTTAGTAAATGGAAGATTTTTCCAAGCATTTACTAAAAAATTCCCACTAGAAGTTTCTTTTGCATCTCATGGCTTGGCGGGGGCTCATCCCTCCCCCTCCCCTTCCTTCTTCAGACTGATCATTTATCTTATTAGGGAAAACCAGCATATGTGATTATTTCTGGTTGTTATGCAGCAGTGGAAATCATCCAGTCTCTTCCCCCTGGCCTGCGTTCCCAAGGAGCCACCAATTACTGAGTCTGAGTTTTAACCGCTCCTCATAAATCAATGCTATTAAAATCATTAAACAGTGATGTAATTTCAATCCAAAGTATAGTTTTATTGCATTTGATTATTAATAATTGTATCAAAATGATCATTTTCTCTTAAGTAGTTTAATGGGCTTTTTTAATATCTGCATCCAGCTGCACTTTATCACTCAATGTATCTCCTTTGCGTGTCTTCAACCCACATCTGCTGACTCGATGGACTTGTACCGTGCCAGTGAAGAGCCTTGTGAAGTGCGATGTAGCTATGGGAGTGGGGCGGGATTCTGCTTCGCTTAGAGACAGCACAACTGTCAGCTCAAAGCTTTCTCTGCAGAATCTGCCTCACTAATGACAATGGAAGGGCCAGAAAAAAGCCCTGAGGGTAGAAAACTCATCATTTAGCTGAGCATATTTGACATCGGAGATATTAAGAGAAAATCAGACAGCATTCCCATTACACCTTTTCAGTGTTAAACTGCACCTTGATCAATTCTGGCTGAATTTCCTTCTCAGGATATTCTTCTCAAAATTATACTTTGCTTTCTTCCTTTGTCAAAGCGGAATCTACTCTTCTCCTGAATATACTAACCAAGGATGTATCAATTCATTATGGAAGCTGTGTGTCAAGTGTAAGATTTTTCTAATAAGAATGGAATCTAAGTCTTTTTTAGCACTGGATCTGCCTTGTAGTCTCAAATGTCAGAGGTAATTGTAAAAAGATGTTCTAGCGCTCGCCAGTGCATGTGAGCGTGCACATATCTGTGTGTGTGCATATTTATCAATTTATGATTACGAAGTTTTGTTTCCAATTTCATACCTATTTCTGTTCTTTTCTCCATTTGTTCCTATTTTTATGCATATTTTAGTAAAAGAGATTCTAAAAAAAATTAAGAAAAACATAATGTCAAGTACAGAAAAAATAGTTTCCATCTAGATGTTAGTAATAGTACATTATAAATGGGGTTTATTTCAATTTCTCAGCTAGAATGTTAAAGCTTGTTAGTATGAAATCCACATCCACATAATGATTATTCTGTAGCTGGCTCTGCATAACTTGATTATATTATGTTCTCAGGGCTGTTGCTGGAGTTGACAGGGACCCTGATTTAGTTCATATGGAAATCCAGGACCCCAGTGGAGGTATGCAAATGAAAATGTTATCAATTGATACCCTAGCGTATAGTCATTTCTCTTTGTTTTAGAGAGTACTTTTGGGATTGTTTTCAAAACTAGTCAGAAGAGAAATTGTGCAAGTCAGATTCTTTCTCTGTTTGTCTACAGTCAGCAAAGCTGTCCTGTTATATAAAAATACAGTATAATTTAAAATTTACTTGTTTTCCACTCTAAGACGAATTGACGTCAAGATGCTATGCTCCATTGAAAATGTCCATTAATAGTGCAATTTATTCTGGCAGTTGAACATTGAACATTTTTTCCTGATTTGCAAATAAAACTGGCAATGCAGTGTTAGTGCTGGGTAAGTGTCTGTTGAAGTGAATCGTTGCATATGTCAGTCCTACTGCACTAACCACCGTCTCCCAGAATTTCCTCATGTTACAGTATCCAGTATACTTTGAGACTTTAAAGGGAAAATAAATGAAAAAGCGGATTAGCAGTCAGGATGTGCTGTACTAAAGAGTCACCATGCTTCCAAAAGCTTGTATAGTTTCTTGTTACCAGTTGTACTCTTGAAAGATAATTTAATTCCTTGACTGAGAGCATCAAGTTCCTGTGCAGTCTTAAAAAGAAGTTGTAAAGAATGCACAGTTTGATTTTCCCTGATCCAGTAGCTTTTCTTCATTTCAACCCTATTAAAAAATCAAAATTACCATGTTAAATTCTGGATGACAAAGTTTCTAAATCTTTCAGCAGTGAGATTTCTGAGACTTGGTGACCCCTACACAGCCCCATCAGCAGCTCTGTTTAGAGGCAACGTGAGATGATTCTTCAGGAGCTGGATGGAAAGATTTTAATTTTTTTTTAATTTAACAGAAACAGCAGAAAAACTCTCATGAAATATCTTCTGGCTGGGTTCTCAACTAACTGACTTTGTGCACTTATGGTCAGTACAAGTATCGCCATTGATTTTAGTGGAAACAGCATCTTTGTACTACCTATCTGAGGAAGAACTGTAGTGCTTGTCATGTGAATTATGAATAGCTGCAAGACTTTTCTATGGCCCATTGCTGCACTTGCTCAAATATCCTTGTGGTGATGATTTGGACAGCAGGAGAATTTGGACTGACTCTAGCTGCCTCTTAAACAGATCCAGATTTTAAAAGAAATATTTGTGTCTAGTATACTGGTTTGGCTTTTTCTAATTGAAAGTCATGAAGTGTGGAATGCATTTCCTATCACACTGCAAAAGTAATGAAGCCCATGCATGGGGGTGCATTGTTTGCCCTTTCATACTGTGTCTGGAGCGTGAGGAGAATTAGTGATCTGGACACAGGATTGTGTATATAACATTTTTCTCACTGCACTTGGGAAAGTCACTCAAGTACTTAGTGCTCAGAAGCTTGTGACAAAGGGTGAGCTGTACAAGGTCTTGAGTCTAGGAGAAGGTGTTTGGGCCACAGCTGGTGTGAGATATGATTATTGGCTCTGCTCTCTCTGATAAGAACAGATTGCATCAAAGATGCAATGGTGCTGTTCTAACAGCCCAGGCAGAAAGGATACTCCTTGCCCATTGCTAACTGGAGAGTAAGAGAGAGGCCACAGCCTCCAGAGATACAAATCAGTCCAGGCTTTTTCAGCAACGTATTTACTCTGAATATATAAGTCCTGCCCCAACAGAGCAGTTCCAATAGGGTGTTAATAGTGTCTTAACTATCCTACAGAGCTTTGAAAAGAGCCTTTAAAATTCTGCATGCTATCAAATGGAGTCTGATTCTCTTCTTGCTCATCACAATTTTATACTGGAGTTGATCTATTGATTTCAGTTATGTTGTGTCAGGCTGCCATTTCTCCAAGTGAATAATTCGTCTCTGTGCATAGGTTAAGTGAGAAAAGAGGCTCCTTCTATTATCCCCACCCATGAATGTCTCATTCATCTAACCCCTAATCTCTCTGGACCAGCAAAATTTGGATAATAACAGGCTGCCTCCCGGGAATGATCTGAACTGTAAGCAGTTAATATATTCTCAGTACATTGGAGATTGAAAAACTCTTGTATGAGGATTTAGTATAATAATTTTACAACTAACTCGACTGGCAAAGGCAGTGCTTTCCCTACATGAATAACATTTTATACTGCTTGCTGCTTTTTCCCTTGACAGCCCTGTCATATGCTTCTGTCTCTCTTCCCTCAGGTTATCGTTACATCACTTGCCAGATTCAAAATTGCTCTGATAAGACAATGACAGTCCAGTTTGCTGGTGGCACTGATCGGGATTCCCTCACTGTGCAGGATGACTACATATTTCTTCAGGTACTGCCACTTTCTGGAAAGACAGTCCATTTTCAAATTAAAAAATAAAATTTTAAGCAGTGCAGCAACACTGTAATTTAGGAGCATGGAGAAACCTGTCCCAGAGTATGCATGGTGGTTTATGAATTTTTACATGGAACAAAGCATTCCTTTATCAGTCAAAAAAAAAAATGCATCTTTAATTTGTGCAACCAGTTGCCTGTTTATTTGGTTGATTTCAGTTTATCACTGACCTAGCTTTAACAAGATGGAGACTTTCAAAGAGAATGTGTGGTTAAAAGTTACTTTTTATAAATGTAAATGTCTTGTATGCTAAGCAAAATGCAACCCTTTTGTTTTTATGTTTACAACCTCTTCTGGGTCCTTTCTAGTAGCTCAGTAGTGCAAAAAGGTTACCCGAGAAGAGCATCCAGGGAAAGCCACTGACAGAGTAGCAGCTCAGCTTCTTCACATGGATTCTCTTGTGGAGAGGTTTTCCCGGGAAAGAATTTATACAGCTGTGCTTAGGAAGTGAAAGGGTGAAACAGCCATAGGTAGGAAGCTTGGAGCAACTTCTGATGGTCCAAATTGCACTGGGGTTATTTCATTCCCAAACTATAAGACCTGCGTGCAGAAACCTGGGCTGGGACTCCATCAGTCTTATGGCACCACATGCAGCTCAGACACACTTAGATTCAAGTCATTTTATATGCTTGGGACTGGTTGTGATTTGAATCTGTCAGACCTACAAACTTCTGAAAGAAAGGTTATGTCTTACCTGGTTTTTAAGATTTTCCTAGGAAAGCTGCCTGCACTTTCCTCAGTGGTGGGCTATCATTTTTCCCTTACTTTGATATGGTTTGCTTGTTGCCAAGGCTTGTTTATCGACTCTGGCAGGAAAGAAATGTTGTGGTGATGGATAACTCTCCCCACCACTACCTTGGTGTACATCAGATTGGCTTCTTTGCAGCTTTTCCCTGTTGTGGCTGTTTCTTCCAAAAGGATGTGTAAACTGGTGACGAGAGAAAAGATCTGTTCTCCTCTTGTTTGCCATAGTGGTTTTAAAGGCCCACATGGCTTAGAACATTAAACACCACAAAGAAACAGTAAAATGGATTTGGAAAAGTATTTTTGAGTTAAAGTAGGCATTTTTCAGCTCAGGTCTAGCACTCATGGCACCTGTTTTGCTCAAAGGTGGTATTACCTATGGCTCCCCCCAGGCACACTCTAAAATCCATTTCATGGTGTGTAGATGGTGAGAAGTGCTTCTCATCATGTGAACTTTCAGACTGCTGTGCTCAGCAAAACACAGGCTGCTTCCTCTTTGTGCATTCTGTTTTCTGGGTGTCTTGTATAAATGCTTCTCGAGCTGTTGTTATTCTGTNCCATGTGAACTTCCAGACTGCTGTGCTCAGCAAAACACAGGCTGCTTCCTCTTTGGGCATTCTGTTTTGCTGGGTGTCTTGTATAAATGCTTCTCGAGCTGTTGTTATTCTGTCTCATGCCAGGCATGGGCAGACATGAAATGGAAGTGCAACCTGGAAATGTACACATAAATTAATGGACGGTTGCTACTAGCAAAATGATGCCATTGGTAATGTAGTCTCTGGAGATTTGAGATATGTCAGTGCCAGTAGATGAGATGTGCATGTATTCCACATAAAGGGGAAACATCTCTAGTCTTTTCCTTTCAGACTTAGTTGCAGTAATTCACAGTGTATAATATACATCTCTCTTATTCCTAAATTGTTTTGCAGTTAGCCCTATCTATATTACTGGAGGATAGAAAATAATTCTGTGATCCTATGGTCACATCTGAAGTGCAGCCACCCCTGAGGTGTGATGCAGGACACTACTCAACTGTTCCAGTGAAACCACACAGCAGCTACACATCTGAGAAACAGCACAGTTTTGAAACCATGTGGAAATTCTTTTATCACTAGACTAAAATATTGCTATGTAAGTTAGAATGTTGCTATATGAGTTAGAATCAGACCAGGGACTCCTCTTAATATCGCAGCAGTATCTGTCAGAAAGAAGATGGGACAGATGAGACTGTCCTATTGCACCTGGCATCGCTCACATCCCCTCAGCTGTGTAGCTGTGAATCAGAGCGTTGCAGGTCTCCGCTGCTAATCCTGGCCCGAATCTCAGACTTTTACCGTCTTAGAGGAAGATCTTAACCCCATTTCTTTAGTACATCTATATCCACAAAGATCAGGAACATNTGTCTTGGAGGAAGATCTTAACCCCATTTCTTTAGTACATCTATATCCACGAAGATCAGGAACATCCTAATACTCATTTCTTTACCAGTTTGCACTGACAGTCAGGCAGTTTCAGAGGTGATTTTAGTAGGAGAATTAAGGTTTCAACACTGTTTTTAAGCACAGACCAGCCTTTAATATCCGTGAGGCTTGCCACGACTAGCTGCTTCGACTCTGATTCTCTGCTGCCTTGCATCATCTTCAGTCATTTAAAATGAGTGACATAAAATAAATGCATAATGAACAAGAAGGCTATGAAAAGATGGATAAGACTGCTCCTTAACACTAATTAAATAAATGGTGAGGTTTTTGGTTTAATCCATAATTTCACAATTCATGTTCTTAGCAGGCATCACATTCTACCACAAAAAAAAAAAAGGAATTTATTAAAAAAAAGAGGGAGAATAATTATAATGTTAAATACGTTGAAATCTTTAAAATATTCAGTCAGGNTTCATGTTCTTAGCAGGCATCACATTCTACCACAAAAAAAAAAAGGAATTTATTAAAAAAAAGGGGGAGAATAATTATAATGTTAAATACGTTGAAATCTTTAAAATATTCAGTCAGGTGGACTTTCTGTCATGCATCAAGTCTATTTTTACCAAGCCAAGTCAAGTTTCCGTGCTTCAGGATAGGCTGTTTTCCAGATCAGGTTCCCTTTTTAAACACAAAATTTGAGGAGAAAACCAGTGAGATTAGAGTAGGATTTTAAATGGATTTTCTAAGTCAAAGAAAGAAGATTACTCTGTTTGTGCTTCTGTTCCAAATTTTGCACATTTCATTTCACTTATTCCATTTTCTTTTTTTGGTCAGTCCATTCCTGCAAAGCAGCCATCCTTTATAAACTTAGTGAAAATGACTGAATAGCCATTGTCTAGCTGATCTTCTGGGGGGAAAAAATGTGAAAAAAACATGAAATATTATTTACAAAAAGCTAAAACCTTTGCTAATCTAATCTGATGAGATCAAGAGGCTCAGCTGGAAATGTGCCAGTTTATAAACCAGCACAGGTTTTGGCATTACATTTCTGTCTAGAAAAACTGAGGGAGGCTGTTAGTTGAGTATTTTCATCAATGATTATTTAGAATCTTCCTTTTGGTAGTTTCAAACAATATTTGCATGGCTTTTTTNTCTCTTACAAAGAGAAGAAAGGGGGTAATGGGTAATAGTCACACAACTGTGTTCCTTTCAGTGCGCATTTATGTTGGCTTTCTTTGGTGAAAATTTTCATAAGCCCCCAAGTATTTTACATCAAACCTAATCTGTTCCACACATGCAAGCAGTTGAAATACATGTTTGACCTCTGTATTTAAGCGTATAATTGTGTCTTCAGGAGGTATCATTGACTTTCAAACTGACCAACTAATGGATTCAGAATTGCATCATTATCCTCCATGCGGCATGTCAGCATCTTGCACTGGGAAATGTTTTATCCTGTATAGAAAATATTAGTCAAATATAGCTAATGCTTTACATAATGGTAGCATAATTTATTTAGCCTTTATTGCTCTGCTTTGGGTAGCGCTGTTGGAGTACTTCTTGCCCTTGAGGTACCTGGTGTTCATGGCCAGTGTACCTCCTCCCTACCTCTTACCAGGAGGGTGCTGCAGCCTGGATTCCTACAAAAAGGCAGAAATGTGGGAGGCCTATAGGTACCGAGGTATCAATGAGGATTGGGGACAGTGAGAGGGTGAAGTCTCGGGTATCACCCATGACAGCTGGAATGGCAAAAGAGGGAAGTAAATAACTTTTTTTCTTCCTAAAGAGGGGGGGAGCATAAGAGTTTGAGTCTTTTTGGAGTCTATTTTCTCACAATTTTTAATGTATTCTTTTAGGAGTACACTGCAAAATTAATCACATGTAATAGAAGTAATAGCTATGTATTTCAGTTGTAGGTTAAAAAAAAAAGTCTTCCGTCACAGACTCTTTAGGTTTAACATAAACTATCACAGGGTTCTGTTTTTCCTTTGTATAGACAACATCAGCAAATCGGACCAAGTATTATGTGTCTTACCGTCGCAATGGCTTTGTACAGATGAAGTTGCCAAAATACGCGTTGCCAAAAGTAAGTATACATATTTTTCTTTCTAAGTATATATTTTAATTCTTCACTTTCTACCTAAACTAGCTTTGTTCTTTTCTTTTTTAACCTCATTATCCTGAGGTCATAATTTCTCCTTGCAAAGATTTCTGAATCCCATTTGTGGTATATTCTTACCCTACTGTTTTTATTTTTATTCTAGGAATGTAGTAGCTCATAAACCATTAAGAGCAAGAACATACGATAGCTTATTTGTCACCAGTTACCGCAATAGTTTTTGAGCTTTGCTTCCACGAAACAGTGCTACACACCCAATGGCAATGTAATGATATTGAGCGAATGTTCTTTCAAGAATCAATTACAGTTTAATTCCACATGGTGCTTTCTGGTATAAGCATGAATAGTAATATAAGAGCATTTTACCGGTTGATGGTGCTCTATTTCATTAAAGAATCCCAATATGAACTTTAATTACTTAACAAAATGGCAAAGCTTGTTGAGAGGTTCCTTCAGTCTAGCATATTTTTATAGTGACAAGGTTTCTGTATTTGCATAGTAAATTAGCAATAAGGCACAGACAGATATTTACATGTGATGCAACTGAATTTTTGTGCTGCATTGAATGTGTTTCATAACTTTATGTATAGTTAGAAGGCTTCTACAGTCCTGAAGAAAAATGACTTAGAGTTTTTAAAAACCCATCTGGATAAAGCCTCAAGTAACCTGGTCTGGCCTCACAGCTCACCCTGCTCCCAACAGGAGGTCGGTCGAGAGACCTCCTGAGGTTCCTGCCTTTTCATGTGATTCTATGTGATTCTGTCACTTACTTAGTAGAGAACTAAGACATGTGATTTGCATGTCTTGAAATGCACAGGTTTAATTCATTGCTCACTTAATGACAGACAGTGGAGGACAACATATGTCCTTCTTTTCGTCACAAAAAATGTGTTTAATGTTGTTTTATCATCTTCAGGTTTTTTGGGGGTTTTTTTTGGT
>RSEF01000004.1:87075859-87087190 GCA_003993805.1 Himantopus leucocephalus | reverse complement strand
TAGCCACCTCGCTTCAAAACAGTGGGTATGAAAAGATTAGTTAAGTATTATAAAATTCATCATATTGGGTACATTAAAATTATTTCCAGGTGCCTTTGATGATTCCTGTTTCCTACCTGACGCCACGTGTTCCCACAGTCAGACGTTATGTACATTTCTTCTTTATACTCAACCAGCTGGGACCCCAGGTTACCTGTCACAAAACAGGAGGAAACAAGGGTTGCATCCACATGAGCAAGAGAGACTGGATCTAGTCCTGATGCCAGTCAGAGTGAGAAGTTTCTAGGTCAGAGCAAGAACTAAACTCAGATGGATCAGCAGGCTCACATCACTTCAGATAAATCCTCTTAAAAACATATATGTACACCTTTAACTTCTTTCTTTACATCGCTAGCTGTCTACAGGTGGGAGCAATGAGGCTTAATGCTAATACTGAAACACAGAGGCCAAACCAACATTTTAGTTTTGTTGCTGCATGCTGAAAAATTATTAGAAAAAACACGTATTTAAGATGTAAGTCTGAAACACCCATAAACTCAGAAGCCGTACCTTAACCTTAATCATATTCTGTAAAATTATTCAGCTTGAACTTGAATTGTTAAAATAAAAAAATCTTTTATCAGTAAAACTTTATGAAGTGGTAGCAAAATCTAGAACCTGGAGAAATATATAACATAGAAAAGAGAGAGGGGGCAAGGGGGTTGAAAAAGTGTGTAAATGCAAAATAATCTAAAGCAGAATAACTTGGTATACCTAAATATTGGCCAGGAAGCGACTGAATATTGTGACAAAAAGCACTGAGGAGCAGGAGCTAGCATTCAGACTACTGCAAAGCAAACAGAAGTGTTAAACTCATGGAAGGTGATCTTGGCAGATGCAATCCCGAATACCGAGATCTCCATCTTTAACATGCGGTATTTCAAATAGCAAACTATTAAACCACCAGGCAGTTTACACTGTTCTAGGGGAGAAGCAATCATAGCACAATATTCCTCCTAAATTATATCCTCCAGAGGATTTTGACTTAACTATACGGTTTGCGTGTTTTTACAGTAAAAACAAGATTGAAGTTATCAGATACTCTTAAGCAGGAGAGACGAGGGAAGAAAACACTTGAGATTAGGATAGCAGTGTGAAATTTCACTTGTGTGTTATATAAATAGCTGTTCTTAACTTCCAAAACAGATTTGTTTATGAAGAGGGCGCTCATTAGTGCTGGAAGGTTCCTGAGAGCAATGACAGCACCCATTGCCCAAAATACACACTGTTTGGACTATCTAGATTGCATGTGCACTACGGTTTAATGGTATAACTGTACATTATTTAACACTAAATACAGCCTAGACAGAATTAGGATATTTATGTCGAATCAGGGAATTTATAGGAGTTGGTTCATTTATTTCAACTGCATCTAATGTTTCAGAAGATGCCACTGCCTTTCTTAGGTTTTCATCTTTCCAACCCACTTCACACTCTCATTTATCAAATAATTCAGCACAGATTTAGTTGGCCATGTCATTTTGAAAATAAGACCCTGTTCCTGTAGGTAATGAGTAGACTTGATAAGGTCGGTACAGTATGGATGAAGGTGATGGAGACTGAAGACATACTTATGAACCAGGCTCGTATAGATGAAGTAGATGTAAGACCTGTAAGATTAAAAATGTGCCAAAAGCAGCTTACAGACTCCCAGTGCAGGGATGACTGCTATTGGATGTGACAGCAGTTATGCCAAGTGGGAATGAAAGAGAAATGGGTAATTGTGGAACAAACAGCCCCTATTTTTTCCCTGCAAACATCTTCATCTCCAAAACCAGCCCACCATTAATTCAGCCCCGAGGCCACGGTGTGCTCACCCAGGAGGTGCGTGGTCTCACCTTCCCACCTCTCTGCCTGCTGACTTGGTCCACGCAGCCGGGGTAGCGAGGGCCATCATATGGCTTCCCAAAAGGGTTATCATTTATGCATAAGGCTGTCTAGTTTTAAGAAAAAAAAGGCTCTAGTGATACCAGCAATCAAAATGAAATCTCTGTGACAGAAATGATAGAAAGTTACAACCACATCATCAGTGTTAAGGACAAAGGACCATAGGCCTAACACAAGGTTTGAATTTTTAAAAAAATAGATTAAGCTTTTGGTTTTACTCTGTCCAGTAGTCCTTGGAAAATTACATGTTTTGCTTACAGTCATGTTGCATTCATTTTGGCAGATCTCCATATAAGAGAAAAAAACCCAGAAATTAAACATGATTAAGTTGTGAGTATTATCTGATGAGACAAATCTAAAATTAAAGCTTCACATCTGAATTCAGTTGTATTTTCTCAACAAATTCAAGTTTATTTAAATCTATTTGGTTTATGGCCATTTTCAATTTACTGTCACTTTGAAACCTAGAACCTCATGAAAGCAAAGATCAGGAAACCTGATCTGATTTTCTCAAGTCTCACAGATCTCATCAGCAAGTAGGACCAGATCCCATCAGCTTTGTGTAGCAAAGATTGATCTGGTCACGAGAGCAAGTATGAATGAGAAATCACCTTCTCAGGATTTGTAGGAAGGGAAGGGAGATTTGATTTGCTGTTTATACAAAACATGTATTCTTACTTTCCTTTGTATAGTTTTCACCAGTATATGTTTCTGCAAATGGGTATATTTTTGTGCTTCTGCAATTACTCACAGAACTTTTTCTTTGGGATAGTTGGAGATAGAAATATTTATTTCCTTGCTAGAGTGTAAAGTATTGCTGCCATTCTACACCCTTCTTTGCACAGATACGATTAATGAATGCATTGTTAGTTTTGCTCCTGGATGTTATTTATTCTGCCTCTTTTTGCCACTTACTGAAATCTGCTTATATAAGTAGGTCTTTATTTTGAGAATTACTATGGATCTGCATTTTAAGAAGTGCAGTGGTAAATTGCCTTAACTAATGGAGAATCAGTTTGTAAACTAAACAGTATCAACCTGTGCTTCATTAGAAAGTCTTTTATATCCAGCTGATATGGTAATGACTGAAAGACATTAGCAACAGCTTTGTAATTGCAGCTGTGTGGCGACACAGCCACAGCTTCTCCTAGTTTTGGTTTTACCTTTATTGCCTTTTCTTGGTAAATGAGCAAAAGGAGTTGGTGGACTCAATTATAATTACAGAGAAATGCCACTCTGTCAAAAAACACAACCCATGACAAACTTGGCATAGAGGCTGGTGTACTGCTTAGGGAAAAAGGACTTCATTGCTCCTTTGACCTTTGAAACTAGTCCGTCCCCAGGCCAAGGGTGAAAACCCAGAGGTGGTGCATGCAGGGACTTCTGATTGCTGACGTAATGTTCTGTGCATTAATGAAGGCTTTAATTTCCACTACTTCCAGACTTTTAGGAGACGCAATAGTATTACATAATTTTGCAACTTTATAAACTCAAGTCTTCAAGCACATCAGAAAACCCTTTCTGCAAGGGAGGATAAAACTCTTCAATATAGTTGCAGTCTGCAGTGTGGGTACTGCAGACAATGTCTTGCTGAAAAACAGCAAAAGAAAAAACAAACAGTAGAACCTGAATAAAACTAAGCCCTTCAAAGAATTTAGACTCACCACAGTTTTATTTGCAAACCTTTCTATTTAATGTGTATCGCACAAGAGCTGAGTTTTCTCTATTTAAAAGAATTACATCGTTTTAACTTTATTTTTTATATTCTAATAAAAAATAACTTCAAAGATTTGGGACATTCTGTTATTTTTGAGATTGAAAATAAAGTGCACAATTTTACTTCAAGGCTCTAGCTACCTCGCAGTGTGTCATGTTACCGGATTAAGCCAGCTAACTAGACAAAGCACACGTAATAGCACCCCATAAACCCCTTTACAACAGCTCCAATTCATGTCAAATGAAATGCAAAAAATCCTGACATTAATAACGTTACAAAAAAATGACTACAAAGTCACAGGAGCACTCAGAAAGTACAGTTGAAACACCCTGAAAGTTTCCATGCCATATCCAAGTGGAATTATGAACCTTATTTGTGGTATGCGTGGCAGCCAATAACGTGCACAAGTGACATCACGATCAAGTGATACAGAAGGTGAGAAACTCCCAAATTATGCTCAGCCCCAAGGCTAGAAGCCAATACTTACAGTTTGTAAGCACCATTCCCACCACATCCTGAAGTGTTCAGGCTGTACCACACACCCACAGACATCAGAGTGCTGTTTGCCTGGTGAATCACACCAAAATCTGTGCTCCTTATTACAGCTGTAAATGTCTGCAGTAACTCCTCAGGTGTGCTGCTACAACATGGAAACTCTTCTATCATTTTAGTGGGTCTATGTTAGATCTCAAAATCCATCTGTGGTAACTAGTAAAGGTAATATAATACATGGAAGGCAATTCAGGTTCATACCGAAAAAGTTACTGCATCTGGAATGGGTAATCAACTGCAGGCTGTTTTAGCCAGAGCTATAAATGGTCTAATTTTAACATCACTTTTTGATCTAAATGGCCTGAAAACTCTTCTGACACATGACACAGACTGTTTTGCCATCTAGTTTCAAGAAGTTCTGTCTGTAATATAGAAGCTTCTCAAGTTTGTCTTATTTTATATTCTTTTTGTAGCTAAATGACAGGAACAGGAAAGACGACCCTTCAAATTATTGTGAATGTTTGCTTCAACTTTGCTTTCTACGTTTCTCACCCAATTTTAAATATATTGTCATTAAAGGCATTTTTAGAGGTTCGTGCTTTGTCCCTAATAAAGGGATGGCATTATTGCAAACACCATGCATACGTGAAATAAGGGAAGGACAGCAACTGTCCTGAGCCCTGAGGCTGCAGGACAGTTGTCATGACCCGGCCATGTTCACATCACAGAGCGCTCAGACCTGGCTCTCCCCAGGTGGTGCTACCGTAGCCAGAAGATGTATTTTTTTGGTGAGTTCTTGACCATAGCCCTTATCAGAAACAGTCCCATGCGTGTGCCTTCTCCCAAAACATAGCCTGAGGGCCCATATGCACCTGAATTCTTAAACACTTCCCCAAAGGCTTTCATCACCGACAGAGCCAGGGTACTGTGCTAGATGGACTCTTGGCTTAAGTCAGTATGACTCTGCTTACATCTTGTTTCTTCAATTTAGGAAACAAAAGGAACCATTTTGGTCTGCATTTTGGACTTTTTGATTAAGTACATTCATCTTTCATTTCTATGGCTTGCATTCCTATAAACCTTTTCAAATTGTCTTTTGGGATACAGGAAATCCTCTTTTGCTTTTTTACTTGTCCTGAGTAAAGGTTGATTTTAAAGTTACTGGGTAAAATCACATGTTCCATAGGTGGCAGTCCCAAAAAACTAGAATACAGGTGTACTAACTACCCCTTAACATATTTCTCCAATCTATTTATAACTTTGCATATGCCATTTCAGCAGTTGGTGGCACAGGGACGTGAAAGAAACCAACTTATTTTAATGATGACCAGTGGCCAGGCAAGCTCTCTGGAAAGGTGGTATAGCAGTGAAAAACACATAAAGGTCTCAAGATTAAAAGTTTGTCTTCGCTCAGGCATTTTGGCGTGTTCCTACCGGGTCACACAAATATGGGACATTACTTTCATTTACAATTTACTATTCATTTACATCTTTTAAGCGCGACTTATCACTGCATTTACCCATATTTTTATATGTGATTTTAGACATCCTTACTGTGAGAAGAAATAATCCCCACATGTAATACTTTGGTAATTCTTCTAATATGGAAAATCTTTTCCAGCCACTTAAATTTAGCATACAGGCAGAAACCTGCTCCAAAAAGAGAGATGTACCTTGCCTAGATTACTGGTAATTAATACAGTTGTAACATCCCTTCAGTCAATGCACAGTAAGCTAAAATTTCATGGTTTGTAAACTTGTAGTCACAGCATAAAGCAAACATACAACCGATTTGTGTTTAAATGTCCCAGATAGACAGTTTTTGCCTGGCAAGCTGAAGACGTGTTTAGCTGAGGGAGTGATTCACACCATCAGAACTGGGGAACATGTTGACATGAGAAAAATCCAAGCGAATTGCAGCATCTTCACTTCTAAATGCACTGGGAAATGCTCAATTTCCTGTTCCCTCATCCTTTTTACAGTGGCATCCTGGTATGCTACTTTTTGTGAAAAATGATAGAAATTTATCCCAATGCATGCAATGTATTTGGGCCTCACATGACAAAAAGTAAACTGAACTTTCCAGCACTTCCTCAATTCGTGTTAATGTGCAGAATTTACTGCTTGCTTGATTTGCCAACTGGATTGGAAGCTAAGCAGACAATTGTTGTGAACTAGCACCTGAAAAATCTACACTTCTCTAAACATTTTTCATAGAAAAGTCCTTCACAAGTTTATAATAAAAATTTACACATCAATTGACACACATTTCATAGCTGATGCTGTGAGAAATAGAAGCTGTTGCCAAGATTAAAATGCAGAAAAATCAAATGTAAATGCAAAATCCCATTACATTTCTTAAAGGAAGCAAAGCAGTTATTTAAAAGAACACTTTAATATGCAGCTATAAAATTTAATATTCTGCCTGCACAATTTATATATATACATAAGCTAAAAATATGCATTCCTCAGAACTATTTATGCAACTTTAATAGAGTGGATTTTTTTCGGTAAATATGAGTTTAAAAAGATGCAATTTAAAAATCCTATTATTGCATTTTTCCCAAACGCTCTAGGCATTAATGCTGTGCAGCACTGAATTATTTTTTAAATTAAAACAATATTCAGTAATCTCTGTGCTCTAATTTTCAAGCACAGTATCAAAACTATCTTCAAGTCACAGGTTAGGTTTTCCATTACCACAAGCAGATGTGTTGTATAAGCTTTCTATGAAGTGGCCAAACTCCACATTAAAGGGATTTTTTTCTGTTTGTTAGCCTTTTTGACTGATAACAACACTGCTCTTATTGAGAGGAACAACTTCATGGCTCTTATGGTCAGAAACTGTTTCCTAATTTCTAGTTCTTATCCACTTGTTTACATTGCTTGTTTCTACCCCATGGTTACACTTTCAGGAAAAATGTCATAGTCTTTATTGTCTTTTATTTTTCTCTGCTAATGACGTTCCTCTTGTAAATATCCTCTATTTCCCTCAACTGCCAAGTAGTCCTTCTTAGCACTGCTCATTGGCCCTGAAAATTGATGATCAGAATTGTACACATCCTTATTAATAAGTCACTGTACAGTATTTTGCCAGAGTATTAATAGTTCCCTCTCTCTGCTGGCAATTGTTTACCTACTTCACCACCAGAACACAATTCCCTTTTTCACAGCTCATAGACACACTGTGACCAACTGACATTCACAGATCTTTATCATGTTCAGTCATTTCCAGAAGATGAGCTCTCCCTATATCTAACAGCAAAATTCCAATAGTGTCTGATGTGGCCCAAATAAATCTGATTCCTTTATGTGCTAAGAACCTAGTACTTCTGCTGATTTGCATAGGATTATCAATTTCAAGGATCAGGCCAGAAGAAATTCAAACTCATTGTTTGTAAAGCATTTCTGATAAGAAGCTTAAGTTTACAAGGATATCAGGTTTGCCAGGTAAGACTGAACACGTGCACTGAATCTACATGACCTGAGCATCCAAGTAATGCAAATGCAAGTCAAAATCAAAGTTGATTCAGCTCACCTGTTGGCAAGCGGTTGCCGTTGCTCTTTAATATTTTTAAGACTCCCAAATAAGTTCCTCAGCTTTGTTTGCAACTATGTGACCTTATACCAGAGAAAGGACGTACTGCACTACTCTTGGGCAAATTTTTCTCATTTTCATACCATCCCTCCTAGCTTTTTATCCAGCTTCTACGAGTGATGGTGCCTTTCTACCATTTCCATCACATTTTTAGTTGCTCTACAATCAAGTCACATTTAGCATCAGTCCAGTTCTTAATGGTATCTGCACATCATCAGAAAATGTCCCTCGTATTCACCTTGAGTAAAGCTCTAGACAAGTTTACCCACCGCTACAGTAAAACAATGTTACAGCGATAAAATCTTGCACCATTCTAGGAAAGAGTTAATAGCATCTTGGATAAGAGTACACTTAAATGCCACAAAACCCAACCAAATGCAAACAGCCCAATATCTCAAAGAATATCAGTTCACCACATCAGATTATAAAGCAAGGAGAGAGAAAAATAAAATAGAAGTAATGGACTAATTAATTAAGCCTCATTGCTTAATTTGCTACTAAAGAACATTCAAATACAATATAGTGAGGCTAAAATTAAGAACCTATACATTAGAACAGGAGTACCTCAGGAGATCCCTGAGACAGAAGTTTTTTGAAATACTAGAATTCATAAAATGCAAATTAAACTTCTAATAGAAATGTATCTACAAGGGCACTGTATAAATTCTTAGTCTCATTCGTGTCAATAAAAACATAGCAGCATTTCACCATGTAAGTCTACCTCCAGTAAAATACTTTATACTCCATTTATACTAGGGGAAAACTTGAAATCTTCACTCATACTGCAGTAATGGCAGCTGTCAGTCTCTTTCAACACCAAATACGCTCACCTTGATATTCTTAGGAAGTTTTCAATTTAGTAAGCTATTTGTAAGAGACTAGTGTAAGCTAAGGCAGAAAGCATTATTGATTAAAAACAGATATACTTTTAGGAAAAGAGAAGCAGTACGTGTGTGTATTTCACCTAAATACAACACATAACATAAGAATAAAATAACGCAATTTAAAAAACTCTTAGAACATTAACATTTCAATAATTTTGAAACAAAGGAACAGAAAATTAAATTACATGAACAGATGAATCACAAGGATATAAAGTAAAACAGAGCTATGTGAATATTTTTCTTGGTGAGTATTCAACACTGAAATGGAAATTCTTTTATTAAATGCCAGTTCACAGTACCACGGCTCCATATGCATGTNATACCATGGCTCCATATGCATGTTATAATGGACAAGCCACAACCAGCATCGTTCCCATCACAGAGACACATTTGCCTCTTTCCCTTCATCTCCCTTTAGGCAAAAAGCAAATTAATAAAAATGACAAGACAAATTATCTGTATCTAAGCATAAAGAACAAAAGCTTGGCCACTGTNTCTGTATCTAAGCATAAAGAACAAAAGCTTGGCCACTGTCTACTTCAGTTTATTGGATTTGCTGGGCTATTCATGATGCTGGAGGCCCTACACCCCACCTCTAGAGAAAAAGAATGCAGGACAAGTCCTTCAGCCACCGTCACTCCTCCACACTGCACTAATGGAGAAGGAGATATTACACAGCATAGAGAAGCATAATGTATCCTGTTATATATCTGTCCTAGAAGACACAGCTCTGGAAGTTCAATTAACTTTTATTAAACTGTTTGATCAAGAGATCCCATAAAGGGTTATTCTGCAGGGAAAGCCTTATATTGGCAATGTTTCTAGCATGGTATTGTTATAAACCAAAAGATTAGATCTACAAAGAACTGCTGCCACATTTCAGGTCTCAAAAAATAATTTTATGCGTTTACCTGCTCCCATTATGAGCCCTGGTGCAGTGTCCTTTGTATGGACTGTTCCTGACACATAGGGATTGTCTGCCCAGCGGAGATGGAGGTGAAGGTAGCAATCAGGCTTGTGGGGGAAGAAGACAACAGGTTTTAAAAAAACAAAACACAAGTGGTAACAGTTATGCTCCTACAATAATGAAAGCGCTGACAGAGAGCAGCTTCAGCAATGTATGTCTTCGTAGAAAAAGAGAATGGCTGTTTTCCATCGAACCAAAGTCCTGCCTGAAATATCCAGTTAATATTAGCTATCTAACTAACATGAATCTCTGGTGATGTCCATGTAGTCTGCCACTGTCTCAGCAAAAACATTTCCAAACTCAAAAAACTCAGGATGAAATTACTATACAAAAAAACCCTTGTGACAGAACAATTGCTTAAAAATTATAACTAACAGTAACAAATATTGTATGTTTTTTGATCCCAGGTGACTGGTAAAATGATGATTAAAACCAACTGTTTGTACCGAAATTTCTTTTTTAGAAAAAAAGTGCTATGAAAAATAGCATAATGACTTTTGGATACATCTATCACCTCTCCTTGTTAAGCAACTCTCTGCCTCTTGATCTTTGTGCAGCGGCCCTCAGAGGTCATATTGCCTACAGCAACCTGACCATGAGCTTTACCAGGAGCGGGCTGCCAGCACCACCTAGGAGCTGCTGCCACTGCCATCCCTCCACTCATCTCGGAGAGCTCTGGATCAGGCCCTTCAGGCTTGAACCACGCAGCACGTTCTTGAACTCTTCAAAAGTAAGCCAGAAGCTCCATCCCTCCAGTTCTGCTATGTGGAGAGGGATCAAAGCTCTGGCAGTGGCAGGACTAAAAGCATGCATTTTGCCCAGCAGCGCACAGCCTGGAGTCCCCAGGAACAGAGTCAGTGAGAAAAATAAAAGGTTTTCAGCACAGCCTCGAAAATAACAAAATATAGTGGGTAGCTGGGACACCTAAACAAACTGAAATAACGTTATCTTACAAAAAGAAAGGCCTTTTCCAGGCAGTTAACTGTGGTGGTTATTTTCAAGCAACTGTCAAGGGTTCCCTTTAACAGGGAACCAAGGGTTACCTTGGTTTCAGAGGAAACAAAAATATGAAAGATGGAAAGAGAAAAGGTATTGGTAAGCTCTGTTTGACTGATCACGTGCCCCTTATATCCAGAGACAAATGACTCCTGTCATGGTTGTTCTGAACTGGATTGTGTGGTTGACACACAAGAAAAAATGTCCTCTTTCTGTCAAAGTAAGGTCTACATTAAGAAATGCAGTGCTACAGACAGGGCCACGACTACTCACACTACAGGATGACTGGACTAACAGCTTGTGAAACCACTGCTATGTAACACAAGTAGATTTGCCTATTAGTTTGGCTGGTAAACTTGGTGCAAAGCTCTTGGGCTGTTGGAACTACTGCACATCCTGCCACGCAAACAATTCTTGTGCACTTTAGAGAAAGGACAGGCTAAAAAGAATGACTTACAGGTTTGCAGTTTGTTGGTTTGCCATTCATATCAATATCTGGAGGGTTTAGAAAATCCCAGTCACGGCCTTTGTTGTAGGTTATCAGAGTTGTAACTTTTCCATCAATTTTCTGGTTGGCCAGAAAGACTCCTTTTACACCTCTGACCTGGAGCATACAGGAAAGAGGGTTAATGACCAGCACATACACATTTTTTTTCAACAAGGATTATCCCTGATTAGCTGCTCTTCTGTGGCTCTGAACTGTGTACCTCAGGTAGTTTCTCCACTAGGAAAGTGATGCCTTAAAAAAAAA
>RSEF01000004.1:87064004-87074859 GCA_003993805.1 Himantopus leucocephalus | reverse complement strand
ATATGAGAAAGAGTCCAAGAAATTTAGTACATAATTCCATGAACACTCACTCATAAAACCTACTGGTCTATCCTACTCCCGCTGTTCATATAAAGGAATTCCCATGCAGTGAAAAACATTTGCCTGGGTTTTTGAAGATTGACTTCACTCCTCAGAGATCAGGACCCATAGGTTCTATTTTCACTCTGCCACTGGCTTGTTCTTTAGCCCAGGGCAAATGACTCAGTGTCTCTGTCGTCTTTTATATGGAAACTGGGGCTATGAATACTTCCTTTAAGAGGGCAATTGCAAAGATTATTAATGTTTTGTGAAATGCTTTAAGCTCTTCCAATTAAAAACATTGAATAAATACTATTCAGAGCACAGTGTTATAGTATAACAACTGCACACTAGTACTATAAATGGAAATTATTATTATTTTGAGAACTAACAAGCATAATATCACGAAGATTTAAATTACATCTTTAAAAGAGCTTTGTGAATAGCTTTATTTAAGAAACTAGGCAACTATCATTTATGATCACTCGGCTTCCTAGGTTGCTTTAAGTCTAAATTGTCTCAAAGAATTAGTCAATAATTTCCTGTTCTCAAACCAAGCTCAAATTGCAGAATCAAAGCAAACAATGTACCAGCCCCCCGCCACTGCCAACCAAAATCAAAACTCTGTATTAAGAAAACACAAATGCAAAGCATGCTTTTGGTTTTATCTTCTTTTAGGCGCTTTTTGGTATCAATTTTGTCCATTAAGCAAATTACTAAGGAGATGAGAAGGGGGTTGCCCTTACTGAACTGCAAAAAAACACCACATTTTGGAAATTTTGTAAAGCTCAGGAAAAATTCCTAGGGAAACCTGTCATCCTAGAGTCACAGTCTTCAGAATCGATGTCTTCCTGTCCTACAGACGTTGTTCCAACCTCCCTGACCAGTCCTTTCCTTAGGGTCCACAGGAACAGAGATGTTTCAGAGCCCACCTTCTCCCCAGTTCTTCAAGGACCACCCTCACAGGGATGGGGTCCTCCTACCACATGACCGCTCAGAAGAACATTTCTGAGAAATGTGCCTGGGTCTTCAGCAGAAGGCATGGTCAGAGAACCGGTCACACAGTGGGTAGATTGCCCTGTACTCAGGCAAACAGCCAAGCAGACGTCTTCATTTTAATATATTTTTTTTTCCTGGTCTCAGGAAAACAACCTCTAGATGAATAACAAAAAAATATGACTAGTAGTAAGTACATCACAAAAGCGGCAAGGTTCATGACTCACAGAGAATGATACTCAAGCATGTGTACTTGACCCAGATCTCACTAGAAACATTGACATATGAGTGTAAAAAGAAGTATGTTAGTGAACACAAAAATGAACATTTTCTCATTGCTGAACCTAATCAAACACCCCACTATCCTACCAAGGGAAGGATTTTTCAATTTTTGTTTTATCTCATTTTTTATTTAAGCTTTACAAATTTTTCTAATTCTGTATGATGACAGCAGGGACAATTGTCTTATTTAGTTTTTTCGTGTCTCTGTATAATGAGCCATTTTGGCTTGAGTCTAAAAACAAAAACAGACAGACATCCACACACACCCCCCAACAAAACCCTTCGGCAGAGCCCAAGCAGGACAATTACAGCCTTTGTAAAGTAAATCTTGGAAAGGAAGAATCAGGAGATAAATGTTTTGCAACCATTACTAGAACTTTCTTCTCTGGTCTCTACAAAAACTATTTTCCATCTTCCATCAAGGGATTTAGTAGGTAGCGCAGTCACACTGAAATATTATCTTCTCTTGAAGTAATGTATGGAAAATGAAGATCTTCTGAAGGTGCTTTAATCAATACATTGCACAACTCAAAAGCCAATAAAAAACTGAAAAATAAAAATAACTGATAAGAAAGCCATA
The DNA here is from genome assembly GCA_003993805.1 of Himantopus leucocephalus. NCBI lineage: Eukaryota > Metazoa > Chordata > Aves > Charadriiformes > Recurvirostridae > Himantopus > Himantopus leucocephalus. The sequence goes on along the minus strand of RSEF01000004.1, from coordinate 87,072,962 downwards.
TCAGACTATCTCTGTATCTACAGTGATATAATGAAAACCAACAACTGATACAGGCCTATGATAAATCAATTCATAAGCACTAGAAACAGAAACCATGTGGTGCTGGTGGGATGTCACTAGAGCCCTTGCAGGTGATGGAACATATTTCACTGCTGGACACCTTTATTACCCATCTCTACTGACACACAATGGTCATTATGGGTTCCAGAGCCTGACCTCAACCGTGTGCACCCGAAGTAATGAATGGTCATACTTAAATAAGACACGCTGCTTTCATTCTCTTCATTGCAGAGCTTCAGAGAAATCTAGTGGGTAATACTTGAATAAAAACAGTCAGCAATTTGATAATTCACAGTCTAATATGCTCTTTAGTATCTGGATTAAATTCTGCCTTGATGTATCACTACACTCTGATGTCCAGTTAGCAAAATCACATGTCAAATTTTGCCTAAAAGCCACGCATACAGAAAGGCATGTAATTCATGAAACTACGCATAATTCACCAACCTTTTAAACTACTTTACAAGTCTCCTTTAATCTATCATGTCTATAAAAGCTTTTTGCCTTATCTTTTCTCATCGAGGACAGGAAAAGAAGAAAATTTGTGTTTTTTCATATTTTTGATAAGGAGGGCAGTCCACTGTCTTGACTTCAAATCCTGACAAAGAAACACTTATTCACACAGGAAAAAGAGACCGTAAAAACTTAGTTTGATGATCAGTTGGAAAGACTCAAGAATTAATAGAATGATAAAAAAAACAATTATAGCAGTTCCCTACTGGGGCTTAGTCACCTACAGCAGCTGCAGTCACTCTCTATCACAGTGTGTGTGTTTCCAAGGTTTTAGTTCTTAGCAGACATGAGCGTGCGTACGCCCTGTTGGTGAGAGTTCAGGCCACTCACCCTTAAATGAATTAGGCATTCTCCTCTTTAAACATTATATCTACAAAATAAAACCTGCCACATTCATTTAATACCATGCTCATTATGAGAACAATTAAATGCATCAGAAGTAAGTATTCACCAATCAATAGTTTCTTTTTTTCCCACAAATATCTTCAGCACTTTTCCATCCAAGTTTGAGCTATTTACTCTACGGCTCCCTAAACTGCATGTCCTGTTGGATAACGTTTTATCCATCTACATCGCCAGAGATTATAGTAGCCAGCATAAAAATCACCACCTAATTCAACAATCACCATTAAATTCTGCAGCAAGCCATGCTTTTTCTAGATGATGAGATCAAATTTTACTTTGATGTAACTTACAGCCTAATTTACTAAAGATTTGTAAAGCATTTATGAAGTTATGATGTTTTCCCTGCAGAGCTCTCAACCTGCCAAGACCAAAATCAGGAGCAAGGATTTAAAAAAAAAAAAAAAANAAAAAAAAAAAAAGTAGTAGTTTAGCACACATACAAGTCAACCTACAGCAGCTCTTCACTTCTTAGCAAAACAGTATTTGCGCTACTTTGAAGATATAAAATAACTTTTAAAATGAGGTATCCAGTGAATATTTTCTTTTCCTATTGAACTTGACCCAGAGAAGAACTGCAAATATGTTCTTATGAAAATCTGTGTTTTGTTCTGCTGCATACAAAATTCTTTGATTATCTAATGAGTTATTAAAACTGCATGCACTTGGCATTAAACAGACACTGATAAGGAGGCCAGATGAAACAATGGAATTAGGGAGATGAAGCAAAAATATAGAAGGTAAGACAGTATTGCAGGAGGGAAGGAAAAGGAGAAGAAGAGATACCATCAAAAAATCATGACTAGTTATTATAATAAATTGCTGTTGAAGCACATCAGTTCGTTATTACCTACGCTTCAGGCCCAAGGAATCAATAAGCGCAGCATAGTAGGCGAGATTATAAGTTAATGCACCAGCTTTTTCACTCTGAAGATCAACAATTAAAACGTGTCTCAGTTTTGTTCATGGAGAACTTGAAAACAGAGGCTGTTCAGTTCGGTGTAGTTCAGTCTCGAGCTGGCACAGAGAAACTGGCACAGCAGCAGCTTTGCACTATTCCTGACTACACTGTTTGCTGCATTTAAACTCAGTGTTATCATTCAAGGAATGGAGTATCATTTGAAAAAAAACATTACAGAATAGGACAGGATAGGATTGGATAGAATGCATCATTTAGAATAATACAAGGAGAAACAATACAATTTTCACTCATTTACCACAACAGTCTATTTATTTTTAGCACAGGTTTTTTTCACTTAATTTACACCATGACAGAGGATAAATATCCATTTAAAAACAGCCGGACAAGCGAGCAATTTTTCTTTCTGATGTAATGTTCTATATTTTCCCAGTCATCTAAAAAATGTTGCCATCGTAAAAAAGAATCACCCTGTGAGGCAGGAGGTGGAAGCAGCAGCAGCTATAAGGAGATAACATCCTTTCCACATTTCAGATCAGGGAGAACAGATTCCTACAGAAACCTTACAGTACAATCGAGGTTTTTCTTCTTATTACATTTCAGTAGTTAGTTTTAGAAGCATTTGCTCAGCATTGCCCACATGCAAGTAGCCACTTATGACAGTTGATGGAAATTATTTTCTCTGTGCATCGCAAGGCACACACCCATTTTAATGTGTGCTTTAGACCAGAAGACGACATGATGAAAACCAGCCTCTTGCACCCTACTTCAACTTGGAAATAAATGCTATAAATCACTATTTCTCTGACACGTTACAAAGCAAAAATATAGCTTGGCTCTTTCAACAGTTTCTAAAAGAGCTCGAATCAGCAAACTGACTTTGGCATGCCAGGTTGGGTAAGCAGGCAAACACGGACAGTGCAAGCTGGTGGAACCAAAGGGCTTTTTACATTATAAGAATGAGAGCAAAGCCTGAAAGAAAAGGGGTTTAACACCTCATAAGAAAATTTAGAGCCTATTTAACCATTGTTCCATAGGACTCAAGTTCTTTGCAAGCACAGATATGACGTAAAGAACTTCTACTTACTTCTACTTAAAAAAAAATCCACAATGAAGTGTTGTTTAAGGAAAAAGCTCAATGTATTTCACATGTGTATTTCTGAAATGCCAGAGCTATTCAGCTGTGTACTGAATTTTCACCACTAGGTAAATTTAAGCTGGCTCCCAAGCAGTATCTCATGATCTCACTATACTATAAGCTTTATTCACTGTCCAGTTCATGAATAAAATATTATGATATAGTGTGGACCTAGCAGTGCAGTATCTTTAACCATTAAAAAACTTTAAATTCATCTCTATAGAAAAATATGATTACCTCTGCTTCCACAAAGTAGATAAACAGTCTTGTCCAAAATCAAAGTAAATCATTGGCAGAGTTGGCAATAAAGTACCTGGGGGACACGATGCACAAGCCAAACCTTTGTCTTTAAAGAAAAGATAAATCCTCTTGAAAAAATGTGATTTGGAGGATGAGGTTTCACAGAGATAGTATAGCAAAATTTGTATGCATAGAAGAGGGATGATAACAACATAGGTTATAGAAAAAGGTGGACAGCTTTCCAAAGGATGTCCTCATAGAAGAGGCAGCAGATTCTTATGCCTGTGAGTCATCCTGGAAGTGCACAGGACAGACTTGACCTTACTGGTTCTTTTGTAGGTCTTCTTCCCCTGTATTGCATCAGCAAAGGAGGATTCACAAATGGCTGCAGTAATCCTGATGCAACCACTGGTTCAGCGAGTCTAAAATGTTGATTGTTGGCAGAGGCAGGAGGTGTCTCTGAATGTATAACCCATCTTTGTTTTCACACTGTTTCCTAAGCATCCGCTGTCGGTCATTGTTAGTGAGAGGACACTGGGCTACAAAAACCCCTGTGGCTGAACATTTTCCACTTTTTACAAGGATTTAGGTTTCTTAAATCACTTACAATTGTGTTGCCTTAGCTTGGCAAAAATAAACTTCCCATGAAAGTGGGCACAATGCAAAGATTGTTCGAGATTCTCTTGAACACTGTTGGCACAAAAGTGCACCCATCTCAATTTCTGCTATATAATCCCAGTTAGGCATCAAGACCGTTTAGGGACAGTATCATGAGGATAACAATTCTGTTAAAAGGAACAAGAGTACGATCCAGAAAAACTGCTGAGAATAACTTAAGACACCTTTTCATATCAAAATTGACAGGGCTGTAATCACATCTGCAGTTATTCAATATTACCTTTTGCAAGAGTAACACTAGACAACTGACTCTGAGAAAGACACATCTCCCGATTATGAAATTTCTTTTTCTTGGGAAAAGGTTATCTTGAGATGTAACAGCAATTGCCGGAGCACAGAAAGTATTTGCTCCACCAATATAATTATCTGCATCAAAATTGCAGCGTATAAGAAATCTTAACTGTTGGGAGATGCAAATGTTACAATGCTCAGTGCTATGTGTTTGTACAAAGACACTAAATAACAGGCCAAAACCTCCATCTAAAAACAACTGTTCAAGATCATCATCTGACTCCTGTTCAACTTAACATCTGGCTGAATTTTCTAGCCGATGGTATTAACATACTGCCTTCCCACAGAACACGCAGCGCAGCAAAGCCAGCAGCTGTATGTGGGTACCATTAAAACAAAACCATTTGTACAAATCTATGAAACGTAACAGCATCTGTTCACAACCCAGACAATCCTGTACTCTCACATGCCCAGCTCCACTCGTGAGCAATATCACCCTGGAATTTGGGGACATACAAAACATCATTTGTGCCTTGGCTGTACATCAAAACCCAAAGTTTTCCATTAAATGCTTGGCTTGGTTCAATAGAAGTTTGGTTAGACTTAGTACAGTAAAAGGGAGTTATTCACCAGCACTCACACGCAGGTTGTGAAATACACTGGAGGGTATTTTTAGTCCTTGTATAGAACCATTTACCATGACTAGTACACTTACTGAAAGAATAATGCTGATTCCTTCATCAACTGAATTAACATCAACTAATTTTTGTCACCTAAAGTATTCCAAAACCATATAACCAGAGCTCAAAGAAATAAAAAAAAAAATGGGAACTACCATTTAGGCCCCATGTTTGCACACAAGTGTTTGCACTTCAGAATTCTGCCCAGATCTCAGATACACAAATTTCTGCTTAATCTGTGCCCAATTCACATCTTATTACAGAGAATATGCGTGCATTCACTACATCTTTCGTATCTTTGCAGCCCACAAACCAAAGATCAAAAAAACTAATGGATGACCCTCAGCTAGATAGGGGGCTTGCATGTAAGTTGTTAGCATGGCATTAATAGAAAAATAGAGGAACTGCGTAAGTTTGCTCAGAGTGAACTCATTTTTACATACTTACATTTTTTCACAGCTAGCTGTGTATAGCACATTGACCATTCTTTTCCATGACAAGAAGGCTTTATATGAAAGGGATCAGGCAGAGAAAAGAGCATAGAAAAACAGAAGCAGGTCGCAGGTCATCGTTAGAACAGGTTTTATTCTCAGATTTGAGCAAAAGCGAGTATCAGCACCAATTTTAAAAGATTAGTTGAATCAGAGGGAGGCCTCAGAAGGCAGTCATTTTCCAGATACATACCTCCTGTTTGTAAGATATCAAAGGACAAAGCCTGACTTTTGTCTTTCTATTTTCACCTTTACTTTTATTTCCTTTTTAACCAAAAGCTCTCAGTGAGAATTCTGGAACATCAGAATGATTTATTCATAATAAAAATCTATATCTATATCCATATATACATATAGATTTTTATTATGAGTAAATCTTAAACCTTAAAGGATGAAGATAGTATCATACACCCTTGCACATTATCATTATCTAGATCCATAGATCATCCTTTAAGGTCTGAATTCCAAGAACTGGAATTTCTTTTTATTAACAGAATAGGGAGGAAAAAGGGAAAGCAGTACCAAAAAACTAACAGGAAAGAAAATGTGTCAGCTTTAATCAGTAAACTTATTTACATAAACATGTGTAAATAATGCTATACAATAATGCCTGAACAAGGCAAAAAAATCGCTGAGCTATGGAAGACATACTTTTGACAAGGATTTGCTTAGGGCAAAAGTATGCATGTAGAAGACCATTTCCCTTTTTCTCTATTGCTGGTGCCTTACACAGGGCATTCAAAAAAAGGAAGTTTTCTGACTTCCTTACATTCCCTGTTTTCCTTGTCTTATTAGTACAAAGCCAGGTGAAGTTCACATAGAGATTACATATTTTGGACGCTGTACTTGGACAATGGTTTCTGCCCCAGGAGCGAAACATGGAGCAGCTCACTTACTTCTCTGAGCTGCAAATGCTCTGAACTCAGGGCAGAGGCTCCTGTCTGCACCATCTGTAAAGCAAGAATCTCAGACAAATGAGCCAAAGTATGAAACTCCAACAAGACTGAATTTTTAAACAAAAAAGCCATATTTTTCCAGGGAATCGCAGATAGGCAGGAGCCCGACCTACACACCAGGAAACCACAATGTTTTAGGAGAAGGCTTCCTGCTAAGTCTGTGTGCCTGAGCATCCCTGTCATCAGCACACCCTGCAACCCTGCTCCCTCCCTCCTACAGCTGCTTTTCCAGGAGGGACCAGCAAAAGGCGTTTTCTTCTGCTTGCTTGGTCTCCACGCATAGCTCAAGTGAATCAAAACAGATTTTATTGGTTTCACCAGCAGAAGGTTTATAAAGGTGGTAAGAGTAACTGACAGCTTGCCCAAAATTATTTTGGGATTGTGACTGCCCTACCCTGGCGTGGGGAACTCGTGGTCTTGGTGCAGGGTTTCTCTGGCACCCTGGCACCAGGCACAAGCTGCGAGTACCACAGAGATCTGTGGTACCTATAGAGGCCATCTGCAGCCTCATGCTATACAGCCTCCCAGAGGCTCTCACGTTCCCCAGAGTATTGGCTTCCACCTGACTCCCCAACTCCCTCACATCACACCAACTCTCCAAGGTTAACCTGAACATCGCTTCAAAGTTTCATGTTAAGATAATCAGTAATTACTAATGCATTCCAAACATTAACTATAATTTCCCATATTAAATATTCATATCAGTTAGGTTTTTAGTTATAAGAAATGAATGCTATTTTAAAGGCCCTAAGTCCGCAGAACGTAACTTTAAAGAACGTAAAAATTTCACAGACTGAGTAGTTTTGTCTATGAATGAAATTTCATATTGCCCTCAAAGCCTGCGATAAATGTATGATGTATCTGACAATCTTAACTTTTTACAGCATGATCAATTTTATTATACAAGTAGTCAATGCTAAAAAGTGACACAGTATCTTACTGCAGACACAACTTAGGTCAAATTAGAGCTGGATATTCAAGTTTTAGCTCCAGCTTCTTGATGTTTGTGTATGTTCTTTTTCACCCCTACTGAACAGAAGTCACGAGTGTGACTTGCTTATTTAACAGCATCATGAGTGCACAGAAGTGAGAAAAACCTAGAGAAAAGAAAAAAAACCCATAACCAAAGAAACACATTATGAAATAAACAGAAAAGGAGAAAGGTCTCCTCAAGCTGTTCTGCTTGCAGAACAAACAAACTATCCTGGCCTTCACAGGCAGGAGATATAAATATCTTCAGCTAGAACATTGAGGCTTGAGGAGCTTATAAGAGCCTTGAACCAGAACTATTCAGTTTGCAGCAATTAGAGCTAAGTCATCCTGAACTGAACTTGTAACTTCGATGACACGATATAGTCACTTGACAATATATACCTCATGGTACACAGAAGCATAATGAGACAAACTCTTTGAAGAGATCACAGTCTGTCTGTATTAAATCTAATCCTATTTCATACTTGTAATATAGCTATAAAATACAGTAATGCTTCTTTTAGAAAATCCGAGATAGTTGGGCAGAAACATAGTCTTTCTTTAATTTGAAAAAGACTTCCCTCTTTTTTAAATTAAGGTTAGTCAAAGCAGCACAACATTGCTCCTGGTTTCCCAATAGCCAGGCATATCCAAAGCAGCCAGGAGGACCATGAAGGCATTTTCAGATGGAAAGCAGCTGTATTGCGCAAGCTTCTTGGCCACTCAATGCAGCACTTAAGTAACAGCAGTAGCCCTGTGCTATTCATAAAGGAGAGAAGGAATCAAAGATTTTTAGGAAGAAAATGCCCCATACCCCCCTCAAAGATACATCTTTTATGTCTGATCTATAAAGTTATGTCTGCTGAAGAAGCCGATGTGAGATACTAACAACCCTGTTTAGGGCTAGAAGTGAACTGCTGCTCAAGTTAGCAAGCGTCCATTGCTGCCCACCCCAGCCCTGCGCAGGGGGAATAACCTCGCTGCATGAAAGCACCACGTACTGTAGAGAAAATGCCTCAATTCAAAGATAAGAGTCTAGCATTTGCTGCAATGTAGGGGAAAATCTTGTAGCACACTGAAAAATAAAATTTTACAGTGAACAAAATATTAAATGATTGGGTCTGCATTTAGTCCCATATTTAATTTTATACTACATTTGATTAACTTGAGTGGCTTTGAAGATTTAAGCGGCAACACGCAGAAAGTTTTGCACTGAAAATGCACAAGGAACTTATAAATCCTGACAGGAAAGGCTATAGGGAAAGCAGAAAATTTGACAGATGGAGAGGAAATACTGGAAGGTTTAGATACCTGAGGAAGCCGTCTGAGTTTGGAAATCAAGCACATTATTTAGTTAATTATTTCACTGCCTAATCCTGGCAATGAAATAATTAACTAAACTTGAAAGAGCTGCTCTTCACACTGGTATCATTTGATTTTTTCCAAGTCTGGCTTCTCAGTGAAATAAATGTTTACACCCTTTAAGACTATTCTTACAGTCAGGCTTTAAAATCAGACAAGCAAAGACTTGTTGCTTTATCCTTCTAACAACTGCAAGAAATTACTAAAGAAAGAGGAGCTTGATTGGTTTGGAGTTTTTTTGTTGTTGATTTCGTTTGAGGTTTTTTTTGTTTGTTGTTTGTGGTTTGGTTTTTGGGTTGGTTTTTTTTTTTTTTTT
>RSEF01000004.1:87028489-87044892 GCA_003993805.1 Himantopus leucocephalus | reverse complement strand
TATGGGAGATAGTGTCAAAAGCCTTGCTAAAGTCAAGGTAGACACAACATCCACTGCTCTGCTGTCACCTAACCAGCCAGCCATGCCATCATAGCAGGCTATCATCAAATGGTATCTAGTTGGGAATGCTGGAAGGATTCCCTCTGTTAATGATAATTTTTTAAAAAAGGAAATGAAATTTATGTCAACCAATGTGTACAGCATCAGAATTATTTTCAGAATCATACACAGGATGAAGTGACAGCTTTAAGTCCATGGCTGTAGTGAAATGGTTGGATATGGAGTAACTGCAGTTAAGTCATATGGCAGCAAAAGTCACTAGAAAAAAGATGATTAAAGAAGAGAAATCAGCTTAGATTTATGCCAGAAATAATCTTTTTGCTCTTAGTGTAATCGTAGATTCTCAAAAAGCTTTCTAAAACTTCTGGGCTCAAATACCTACTGAATAGGAACTGGGTACATAACTGCCATCTGCCATGGATCCTTAAAAAAAAAGAAAAAAAAATTTTGAAAACTTTCCCCAAGAATATCTTAGGAATTAGTCTCCTGAATCCCAGACACTTGAACATGTATATGTCTCCTCTTCCAGCTTCCTCTCTCCACCCCATCCCTGTAGGGATCACAAGTGAAGTTGGCCTAGATTTCCTCTGAATGTCTGAACAGTGTTTCTCTTCCAAAGGCAGTCAGTACTATTATTATATTTAGTGTCAGAGACTGATCAAAATGCTCAGGGAATTCTTGGTCATGCACTGACCTCCTTCAGGCTCCAGCAGGGAGAGTTCAAACTCAGTGCCAGATTGCTGCATTTTCACGTCAGTAGTACCTTGCTAATTTTTACAGTGGTCCAAATAAACATTTGTTACTATTTTTCTTTTTAAAAACCCAACAACATGTATCCGGTATTCACTTTGTTTTCAGTAACCTGTCATGACCAAAAAATAGAGATAACTTCTGTTGGAAGCATATATTACTTGAAATGCTAACTTTTTAGGCTTAAGAAACAGCAAAAGACCTTGTAAAGTCTTCATAGTTTTAAATTCTTTCTAATGATAACTCTTGGCTTTTAACCTCTAAATATTTGAAATTTCATGCAATTCACCTCTAGTTACACTGCTTCAGGTAAAGTGTGAAATTCAGTTGCCATGACAACAAGAAAATACTCTTCTACTGATAAAATAGATTTTTGTCTTTCCAGTGGTAGGAAGTGAAGGTACATATTTAGGGGCAGAATTCCAAACCTAGTGAGAACCATGGAAGAAAAGCCTTACAGAATTATAAAGTCTAATTAATAGCATTTTTAAAAATATTAATTAATTACTTTGCAAATCTCTCATGTAGTTTTTCAACTGAAGTACACAGCATTTAAACACATAAACCATATTTTCTTTTACAGACAAGTCAATTATTCTGTCTTTGACCTCATATTTGCTTTATTAATTTGTAATATAAATGCAGGGAGTAAGTAACAGTTCAGTAGGCAAAAAGAAAAAGGGGAAGCTCTTAAATTCTGCAAGGTTAGTATAAATCACAATATTTTTTCAAGGCATTTTGTAATAAAACAGACCACTCGCACTTCAAATGCTATTTCACAGACCGTATTTTTGTTGCTGTTGCACAATAGCAGTTACAAGTTTCACGTTGCTATACAGTGATTCTGTGTTGCAAGAAATTTCCCTCATGGCAATGTCAGCTCACTCAAATCACATGTAGAATAAACTATAAAGAATAATTAAGTGAAGATATTTGCCCCTATAATTATAACATCTTTGAGTTGAAAGAAGAAGTGCACCAAAAGCACAGCAAGTTCTCTTTCCCATGGGCCACTTGAAGACCTATGATGCCAACCCTGGGTGAATCAGAATGCCCATAGCTTTGGTCTGAAATTTTTAAAAGAAAAATACATAGCATGAAGCAAATGAACATCAAGCTTATAAAGTACCCTACTGTTTTTTAATATCTGTGCAAGAAAGATAAATAGAAAGCTTCCTTAGAGACTACTCATGGCACAGTAGCTTGTTTTACAAACTATACAATTTTTCAGCTACACCTTTTGTTAGTAGCTCCCAATAAACCTCTAAAATCTACTCCTTATCATGCAAACGATGCCATAGAAAAATAACAGAAATAAAACTGCTGACTTTTTTTAACATTTGATTTGTGCATGCACTGGATTAGTATTGTAAATTCATAAAATCAACTCTCCTGTGGGCTGATCACAGTTAATTTCTTAAAATGTGGACATGTATGAATGAAGTGTAGATAAAGGTATATTGCAAAATTAAACCTCTTCCAGTAATTCTGGTCTCCAACAAATATTTATTGTTATCTTAATGATGATAGCATTACAGGACTTTTGAGAACTTTCTAATTGGAAGAAATTCACTGTCCATCAACACGGAAGTGAATAGTATATTTCCTCTTAACCTCAGAGACATGGTTTTTTATAGAGAATGTTAGAGCAACTAGCTCATTTACATCTGTTATAGAAAAAAAGAAAACAATTGCAAATTATAAGATTAAAGACAGATTTATTTGATACTAATGAAAAATAAACCTTTTCTTGGATGAGCTTAAAAGCATCGGCAAGTGTACATCTAGCTCTGTCTCTTCTTTGGAGAAAAACAGCATCCACAGAATGCTGGGAAGAACTGGGATCCCATGAGTGTTGGGAAGAACTACATCCCTAGAATGCTCTACAAACTTACACAATTGGCAGCCATCCTTCTAAGCATGAAAATAAAGCGGCATTTAGCAATCTAATGAAATATCAGGGTTAGATTTTTTTGCAGATACACTTGAAATTGAACCAATTCAGCTTATTTGAACAAAACACCATTTTGGATATAGCTGACACCCAAACATACTAAAGTATTTAACTACATATATTTATACTAAATACCAGCGAGAAGCAGCCTAGACCTCTGAGGATAGCTATACCCAGATACAGAGGGGGATTTTTCTACTCTGAAACTATGTTTCTTAAAAAAAGAATTATCATTTTTAGTTCTTCTTCTGATACTTTTGAAATACATTTTTCTAAGTCTTGTTTTCACCATTATGTTTAAATGACTTTGTTGCCTATGAAGTTTCAATTAACTTTTTTTCTGGAAGGGGTAATACAAACTATATTTTCAAGTTTTCAAGTACCACCATCACACAAAATACTCAAACACAGACAACACATCCTACTAATTTATTATTATTTCTGAAAGAATGAGAATCCATTGATCTTGATGCAGTACACAACAGTTTACATCCTGGAGGAAAAGAGAAATATACTGATCTTTCAGAGATGTGGATCAGTGGCAGAGGTTCTCAGACTGTAGTTTCAGGAGACTGTTTTTGAAAAAAAGTAATGCCATTCACTTTGGCCCCCTTCCGTTCCTCCCTTGAGCAGAAAAAAGTTTTCATGTTTGTGCTGTTAATCACATTGGAAAACCAACTGGGGGACATAATCAGAAAACAAGCAAACAAACAAACAAAACTGAAAAAAGAACAAATGTGGAAGGGCTAATAGAAGGATCTTCAGTCAATTATCAAAAGCCATCAAGGAAATCTATCACTAGGAATTAAGGAGTAGATTTCCATTATTTCATGGCAGTGTTTTAACCTTTAAATACAGTTTTCCTTTTTACAACTTCAACCATAAAACAAGCACTGTTTCAGTGCAAAGTAGTTCGCTAAAATGAATTCATCCTCATCTTTTACACTCATTCAAAAAATAGAGAATCCTATGCTGGGGATCATCAAAAACAAACAAAAAACCTGTTTTCTGTTTCAGGATGATAAAAGGTACTCTATAATCTCAGCAAAATGTTAGCAGTCTACTGTCAGTTCTTAGTAGTTCATAGATTTCAATAAGCTCTGATATCATAAACTGATTCAGAAACTGTTTTCTTTAATTTTCCTTTCCAAGGCTTGCATTGTACATCATTGAAAAATATCAAAGCAAACATTCTTCTTATATAGATAAGACACACATACTGAGGACTATCTGGTGATATCTTTGTGATTCTAAATGCTAGAACACATCAGTATATTTTGGGTTTTTTCTTTTGTGTTTCTTTCAAGGAGTAAAAGTATAACAGTAGTGCCTAAAAACAAACAAGAATTCTCATTCATAAAATGAGTAAATGAAACTAAGATTCTTCAGTTAAGCGTGAGAACAGTGTGAAATAAGGGTCCAGAATACTGTTCCTTCTATTCAAAGTCTTAATCCCTGTGCTGCGTGCTGGATACCGTACTTCAAGAAAAGTGAATTTGGTATGAAGTCTAGAAAAAATCCAGGTCTAATATAGAAGTATATTGCCTAAAATATTACAGCCTTGACCACTTTAGGCCAAACTGTAGTTGAACTAAAAACTCTTCTGTGATCAAAATCAGCCTATCGGAACATAGTTTTTAGATGTCTTTAGTAAAAGTGGTTTGATGTACAAAGCTAATTTGATGTGAGTGACATTTCTTCATTCCTTTTGCTTAGGTACACAAATTATGTTTGAGTTAATAATACTAGGAAGACATTTGCTAAATATGTGGCAATGATATACCAGTATCATGCTAGGAAGGTCTACAGGCATATCTTAGCAGCCCTGAATAAGCCACTTTCTCTTGCAAGGAATCAAAGATTTACAGCTAATGCATGTTAGGCTCTTTCTGCATTCATTCCAGGATGCTGTAATATGTCAGCTGAAATTGTGTTTTGTCATTGTCTTTTTAGGAAAGAGGCAGAAACAAATTATTACCTTGTCTCCTCAGTCTTAGTATTCTGATAACTACCCAACTGAAAAAGCAGGCATGTCTGACTTACATTTGAAAAAATAAGAATTATATCAATTGGAGAAAATGCATTGTTTTGCTGAGCTTAATGTGAAATAAATCTTTATACTATTTGTTGATGTTCTGCATGGAGACCACACTTAAAAGGAAGCTAAGCTAATCTGCAAAGAAGACAAATTGTAACCACATTAGAGTGAAGGGGGTTTTTTTGTTGTACTTTATTATTTTTCCATAGGGGACCACAACAGAAAACATGACTGGAAAGAAACACAAAACTGAAGAAAGACACAGCTACCATTCTCACAGTCTTGGTGCTACAGCTAGTGCAAAAGGGAGACAGAATGCTCAGCTTCCCTGTGATATGCATTTATTTTTCTTGTAAATGTAAACAAAAATTAAGTCACAAATGAAAGCTGCTAAGGCATTCTCCCAGCAAAGCTTTTTTTATAGTTTCAAAAAGTATCGGGCAAACCCATCCTCTCTGGAAAGAACTGAGATTTCTCTTGACAAATATTTTTTAGATTCAAGATGAGGTTTCAGGTTTTAAAATAAAGTAGATGGGCAGAAAGCACAGAAAATGCTAGGGAGAGCAAGTGCATGCTAAAGAGCCTAGGGATCTCACATACTCCCATGGGATAGTGAAGCAACCAGTCTTGAACCCAGCAGTCTCACCCCCCTGAGATTTAGCCTGCCCACTGTCCTCAAGAGGAAACTATCTCTCTTGCATGCTGAATACATAGATGTCCAAAGTGAAAAAACTAAAAATAAATGGTAAAGGCTTATCCAAATGCAATAAATAGTACAGACTTGGGCTGAATATGGGGGAAAAAAAAAGTTTCAAGTCTCTGCTCCCAGTCAGAGTGGTTGGTACTTTTGCCTTTGTAACTTCAAGTGCAAATTTTGTATACTAGACAGGTCTTTATCAGCAAGGGACCCAAAAATGATGAAAAAGAAAATGGAGGATCCTTAAAAGTTATAATAAAAGGTACATATTATAGCTCTGAAGGGTTATAATAAAGTAACTTTAAACAGCTCAATGTTTTTAAGTCTGGTAACTTCAAAGGCATCTCTTCTATACCTTCCTACAAATCTCCCATTTGAAACATAGCCTCAAATGCTCACTTAAGGATGTTATCTTTACCATGCTGATACGTATCAAGATGTAAGCTTTCACAGAAAAACAACAGAAAACTTTGCTTAAATAAAAACACACTCAGCTTGATAAACTGGAAGAGGGTAGATTTAGATTAGACATTAGGAGGAAATTTTTCACTATGAGGGTGGTGAGGCACTGGACCAGGTTGCCCAGAGAAGTTGAGGATGCCCCATCCCTGGAAGCGTTCAAGGCCAGGCTGGATGGGACTCTGAGTAACCTGGTCTAGTGGAAGGTGTCCCTGCCCATGGCAGGGGGGTTGGAACTAGATAATCTTTAAGGTCCCTTCCAACCAACCATTCTATGATTCTATGAAATACTTACCTATGGAAACAACTTAGTATTTCCTATTTCACAAGAAGAAATTGACATAGCACAACCACAGAAAGAGAAACTGAGGAAATACTTGAAACAGCTATCGAAACAAGAAACAACCTCAAAGACCTTTCAGTATCTTCGAGAAGATGTTACAATTAACTCTCATCACTCCGTCTTCTGTAGCAGGAACTAATGTCCTGTCTAGGGAACCTAACTCCCTATCTGCCAAGCAACTGTTAAGGATCACAAAACTCACCCGGGTCTGATTAAGGGTGTGGCAAGATGATTGGAACACAAGAAGAAAAAAAAAAAAACCACCACAAACAACTGAAAACAAAACTTCAAACTGGCAGGAAAGAGAATTCAGTATATGGCATAGCTCCAAGTGAGAAGACTGAAAAACCCTAATTCTGAAAGTGGATGGGGCCAGGGACAGCGGGGACCAATTAATATGAACAGTTTAGACTGCACAAGAAGGGGAATATTTGGTTTAACAATTTCCCAATTCTTAAAAAAAAAGTAGAAGAAATTAGATAGGTACCATGTTTTTTAATGTTGCATCAGTCATTCATTATACCCCTTAGAAGTAAGAGCTGATGTTAATCTTAGCTGAGTGCTAATGAATCAACAAACACAAATTCAAGAAATACCATCTTAAGATATATTTTTCTTTCTTATAAAAAGAACCATGAGAAAGTGTTTTTTGAAAAACCTAGGTTTAGCCATACTATTTATGCATCAATTGTCTTGTATTAGTATTGCTATTGGTTCAATTCTGTAGTGCTTCTTGGAAAAACAGAGTGAAAAGGCAATCTATCTATGTTTATGAAGACAAACTTTCCTACAGCTGTACTGCAAGTTTTGCCTACCAGTAAGGCAATAATTATTTTTCTATTTTCTGTGCTTTAAGTAAATTAAATTTGTTGGTGGGGCTTTTAATTATCATTTTGTCTGCAGTTGGTTATTTTACAGTTTGGCATTTATTTTCTTTAAACTATTAGGCTTCAAAAAAAAAGCTTGAGCTGTTGTCATTTGTCATTCTCTGTTTTATTCTAGTAATATTCATGTCAATTCAGTTCATACATTAGGAGAATTTTCTACCCAGAACAACAATTTTCACACGTCTTTGAAAGACGCTTAACAGTTAATTTATTTCCTTTGCATGTCAAATTGCTAAGTGAAGTTAATACATCTAGAATGTACTAAATTGACCAGTAATTATTATGGTGAAAGAAGAAGAGTCAGGGCTTCAGAAAACATGGGTCTGCTTTGTATGCAAATGGCTAAGTAATAACATTATTTTTCCAGAAACAGAAACATCTGATAGGCACTTAAGTACCTGAAGCTATGCTCATGTGTTCTTCATAGTCTTGTAAGAGTCACTGCCACTTGTGGTCACCACAACCAATGGTTGACTAGTCAGACTGACTGTAAGCATTGGATTTACAGGTTAAATAGAGAAATTTTGAAAATAAAACACGTGGAAATGTTCATAACTGCAGCCCTTCAACAGCAAGAGAACTCAGCTGTCAAGATTTGGTACACTAATATAAAGGCCTCTGGGCTGGATTGACAAATTCAGACGATGGAACTAAATAAAGAATACATTAAACAAACAAACAAAACACCAAACCCTAGATACAATTGATATCTTCCCAAAACTTTGTATAGTATACTCAATGAAAGTATTTCCCTCAATTGTAACTAGCAATAGGTATCCCCAGGCATATGATGATGTGAAATAATCAGTTCAAAGAGGAAAACTCTATGTATCCTAAGAAACTGGCTAAATTCTCTGTTTAAAATAAAATTTTATGAATGGGAGCTTTCATCAAATGATTATGAATTGCAAGAAATAATAATAGATGAAGATGGATAAAAGTCAGACCAAAGATCCATGCCTACAAATATATATAGCAGGAAGAGGATAAAAATTATCTTCTATTTAAAAGTAAGTGAGAGAAATTACACACTTCCTTATTCACTGTCCAACTTTTCCTCCGATGCTGGAGTTTTCGAACTCTGAATTCTGGTCCGATCCAATTCCTGAAGTGAAACTGCACTGAACAGTGTGGTTCCAAGATCAAAAAAACAGTAAGGAGGATGGAATCTCATTTTCTGTATAACACCTGGAATAATGACCTGGATATAATAATATCAGATGACTCCAAGGATGTGTATGAATGTGCATTCTTCTGTCACTCCCGCTCCGTTGTTGTCATAAAATATAGATATTATTCAAGAATGGTGTCAGCAAGGAAGTATTCTTTTTTACACCTGGTTTAAAATTTTCCATTTTTTTCTTCAGCTGTATTAGCAGAACGCTACAAGAATATTTTCTATAATATTCTGCAAACTATTCTTCTTACTCTTCAATACTTCTAAAAAAATTCTCTATTTTTAACTGATTTTATCAGAAAAATAGTATATCAACATAATTGTTTTCTCTCAATTATTCAATTTGGCTAAGATTTAATTTCAACAACTCAGCAAATTCAAGACCAAAAAAAATCTACTCAATTTTAATTGTCTCAGTATGTGGTTAATTTATTAAAG
The DNA here is from genome assembly GCA_003993805.1 of Himantopus leucocephalus. Taxonomy (NCBI): domain Eukaryota; kingdom Metazoa; phylum Chordata; class Aves; order Charadriiformes; family Recurvirostridae; genus Himantopus; species Himantopus leucocephalus. The sequence goes on along the minus strand of RSEF01000004.1, from coordinate 87,036,089 downwards.
ATATTACGAAACTTCACTTGCTCATCAGTCATCCTTATTCACTTGAGTCAGAATCTGCAGATGTTTCACATACTAGATTTTCACTGTTTCCTTTAGCATATGGGACACTTAAAGATTAAATAGCAACTACAAAATAAATATAAATTGCTAACATTTCAAAAGTACCAATGAATGCAGTTAATTAAAAATAAAGAAAATTGCATGTGACATATTTTATTTTTTATGACTGAGGGAAAAGGGAGGGAAAGCTACTTGAAGCTAATTGTCCAAACCAAGAACTAGACTTAAGTGTTGCCAAGGCAAGTCTCCCAAGCCCTTATGCAATATACAGGGAAGAACAGAGCGTTCCTAGAATAAGATTTTTTACAGTGAGCATACTGAGTACTCAATATAAAATGTAGATCTTAAGTCCTAATGTTCTTCTCTCTCAGATTCAAGTTAAAGCCTCACTGTATCTCCCAGAGTCAGTTGCTTAAAACTATGAGCTAGCCATCTACATCAAATCTTATAAAGGAGTGGCAGAGGTATAATAACTGATACCCAATTCACTCTACTGGCTTGCTCACTCGCTCACTGTTAGTCTCTCTCTCTCTCTTTGTCCCCTCTCCAATTACCACAAAATACAAATTGCATAAACAACCTTGGGAATAGGGACCAGAATTTATTTCCCAGTATATAGTGGGCTCTTATAAGACAGGAAAAGACTTTGTACCAAGGCCTGTAGTGACAGAACAAGGCACAGCAGCTGTAAACCGAAAGTAGATTTACATTAGATATAAAGAAGAAATTTTTTTATTACAAGGGTGGTGAGACATTGGAACAGGTTTCCCAGAGAAGTTGTGGAGGCACCACCATTGGAAGTGTTCAAGGTCAGGTTTGATGGGGCTTTGAGCAATCTGATCTAGAGAAAGATGTCCTGCCCATGGCAGGGAGGTTGGGCTAGATGATCTTTGAAGGTCCTTTCCTACCCAAACCATTCTATGGTTCTATACCAGCTGAATGACATAACTACGCAGCTCCAAGGTGTCATCTTTTGCATGACAACACTTAGTAGACTAAGAAAACAAACTCTTGTCTTTATGGTATCGCTTTCACAGGAGTGAAAAGTTTACCTGCTTCTTGGGATAGGCGTTCTGGAACAGAATTACCTATTTTCTTCCTATTTGTTTACTCTAATCAAACATGTATTATCAAAAATGCATGCAGCACCCACCACCTGCAACTGTGTTTTTAAATGACAGTGAATAAAACTGTCATGTTTTGTGCTGATCCTGGGGTTAATATGACTCAAGAGACTGAGAATACAGTTTCAATATTAGACCTTCTAAGTGGAAAATTCTGTGTCTCCTCCAAGGTCTTAAACACAATGTGTGTGCTCACTCCTACCTAGATGCAGTCCTGGATACATCCAGACATAGGACTGTAGGCCCACCAAGCACTTTAACAGGAAAAGGTCATGTGTTTATGGACACAGTTCTGCAGGTGGTTTAAACAGAACATTAAACAACCAACATTAAGTTATGAACACGAACACCAGCATTAAATTATACATCAGATTCACATTATGGGCAAGTTCTTTTACAGATTTGAACCTGAGAATCGAATTCTTCTTGTTGCCCAGTTGCTATTTTATTTCTGTCTCTGAGGCTCATGGATAAGGCAACACCTCCTTTTTCTTCTTAACAGAATATTCATTTCATTCACTGTGTTTCTCTTATCTTCTGACTGCACTCCTCCTCTCTTTGCTCTAGGAAAACATAAGTGCTACTGATTTCCTAACTAACTCTTCCAAAAATACTGTTAAGCAAAATTCTAAACTCTGAACTAGTTATGAAATGCCAAGAACTCTTCACAAATATTTTATTAACTTACTTTTAATTAGCTGTTAAACTTCAAAAATTATTTCTAAAAACTGTGTATTGACTGATGAAATAGAAAAGAAACAGGAAAACCCACAAATTTATAGACACTCTTTTCAAAGTTCTGTAACTTTATCACATAATGTGCTTATTTTACAGGAGAAATACAACTAGCACAGTCAGCAAACAGCATAAGCAGTATAGATTTAACTGTTACTCATCTTGAAGACCAAAACTTTTTTAATTAAAAAAGCATGCAGTTAACAGATTAACACTATATTAAACAAAAAGTATGCTAACATACCTTAAGTTTGTCACGTAAATCCGTCCCTTTCACCTAGATCACTTCGTCAACTAGAACCTTCCTTTTCCCCACCCTTAGTTTCTCCCCTAAACATCCCATAATAAGTCCTGTGCAATCCCGAAGTGTTCTCTCCCTGCTCATAATGTGCTCCCCAGCTCCAGGCAGCAACCCCCCTCAGTCCAAGTGGTGCTTCAGCACTGACTCATCATGATGGGTGTCACACCTGGACCTGGGGATGAGAGTTTCCTGGGACAGCCCTGGGAGGGACTGGACAAGGTGTCAGTTCCTTCCTCTGAGTCTGCAGTTTAGGTTTCCACCTGTGTTCCTCTGGGCTTGTGGTGATGGGCCTTTCATGGGCTGATGGCTCCTGTGATGGGCCTGGGAGCAGCAGGGGCAGGGTATTATTTAGGCTTCCCTCAGCTTGCTGCTGTTGTTCTCTGCTCCTTTGAGGGTGTGCAGATGAGCTTCTATCACATAATCTGACATTTGCCTCCTATGGTGAGATTCTGCACCTGGACTTGAACTTCACCTTTAATTTTGTTGCTTCTACGATTTCTGAGAGTTAATTGCTTTGAGAGTAACACAGCCATTTTACTACCCTTGGTGACTAAATTTCATCCCAGCCAAAAACCGTCTCTACCACTGCCTCAGTGATCAGCCAGTACCACCACGGAAAAGAATTAGTCACTTCTTAATTTACACACATGAGTTGTATTATCATTCTATTCATGCACTTCTTTCCCAGCTCTTTCTGTTATGAAATTATTTCCAGATGTCACAGCCATCAGCATTTTGTTTGAAATACTACCTGGAGAAACATGTGACTTGCAGGCAATAACATTTTAACAGTCTCTCATTCCCACTAACATTGTTCACTTTATTTCTCCTAAATGTTCATGTTTTTTCTACTCTCTCAGAGGACATCACAACAAGCTGAGCTTTGCTGTGAATTTTGCCCTTGGCAGAACTCCAGCTTCCACCACAGGGACCCTCCATCCTTACCCTGCTTCTTCTGCACAGTCAACTGCTGTTGACTACACACTGTGTCAGCAGAGTCTAGGAGTCATTTATCCTGCCCAAATCATATGCAAGTGTTTCATTTTTTACTAGTTAGCAAAGAAAGCAATCTTCTTTTCAGTCAGCACAGAACCAGAAACAATGTGGTGATTTGAAGTGAAAATTCATAGTCCTGAAAACTTTATTTTTCCTTTAGAAGCAAAATCTGCCTATATTTAGAGCTACTGCAGCCCACCAGTTTAGAACAAATTCAGTAGGGAGACTTAAATGCTACCTTCTCTTTATGACACTCCTTTACCATATAACACCACAGGCATTCTGCAAATCATTCTTACCTGTTTTTGTATTTTTTGCTGGCTACAGTCTAGAAAGAAATAAAAACTTTACATTAGGAGAAGTCGTCATGGGAATTATGCTATGGGTAGGAAGAGAGGAAATAGTTGTTAAATAGATTGGGGGGGGGGGGGGGGNGGGGGGGGGGGGGGGGGGAAGGCTGTAAGAGTAAAAAGCGCCGTATTTTTCTTTTAAACTGGAAAGACAGTTTTAGTCTCCCTGACCTAATACATATAATTTGCTTCAGCAATTACCTGAAATGCAGGCCTTCTAAAATAAAGTCTCTTATGAATTGTGATACCTAAGAGTAGTTTTAAACAACTTCAGTTCTTGGAGTACTGCACTCAGATCATATGAAGAATGGCTGTACATGTCCATTTATATAAAAATTCAACACTAGCAACCTCTACTGGGTTTCCTAGGTGACACAATGCTCACATGTAATCTTGTTTAGGCTAAACATATGCCAGACTCAATACAGGACGGCAGGGCAGTTAGTGCCTTACACTACTTTTATCTTACATACTGACAAGCATCTGCAATTAATAATAACTTTACTCTTCTGTGCATATCCATGTGCAGGCGAGACTGGCTTAATTTGTTGTATAGACAGGAGATTACTGAAAAACAAAAATGCATGCACAGTTTAATAAAAGATTTTCTTTCCTCTCCTGAACCTAAAACTATATTAAATGAGCTAAACATTTGTTAGTGTGTAAATCTCAAACCTTCTTTAACATTTGTTGTTCTGTGTTGTTGTTGTTACTGTTTCTACCATTGCCTCCAGCCAATTTTTTAAAAGTTGGTTAATAGGAACCTCTATTCAGAAAGCCTATTGAAACAACATGAACAATTAAGTCTTTTTCATGCTTTACAAAGCAAACATTGCAAGCACTGTTGGCCCTCACCATATGTAAAGTAACAATACTATTCAATAACGCTGAGAACTTAGGTAAAGCAGAATGACATCACTGAGACAGAAAGCGGTGAGGGATAAGTAAAGTAGACGTTCTTAGAGGCTGATTATCCATTAAAAGGGCTTGAGAAAATATGGCTAGGAAGAAGTGCTGAGCATTCAGGTTTATACATTCAGCTTCTTTTCATCAGCCTGTCTACAAAAGAGAAAAAAATATAAGCTACTGAAGGAGGAGGGGCTGCATTCAATTTCAGACTAATTAAAAGTCATGAGTGACTGTTGACTAAGGCTTAACCATGGAAGAAGATACAGGGAATAGATTAAGGCATTGTCTTCAGCAATTATAATCTCCTATGGCCTTTGAGCAGCAGGTTCAGTTTCCTTTCAGGAGGAAAGAAGAACGATGGAAACATTTTGTGAAGCTTGTATATATGACTTACGGTTCTATCCTCCATTTAGTAAGGTCCAAGAAGATACTTTAAAAGTGCTTTGTCTTAGTAGAAAGTGGCATAAAACAGAGATCTGTGAATTCTTTTGTAAAAAGGAAAGAAGCTGTAAAGAGTCTGTTGCAATTTTAACCCAGAAAATGCCACTGCTTTTGAATAGCTCTGGCTATTCAAAAAAGCTATTCTGGCTTAAGCTGTTTTTTTCTTTGCTTGATTCTTTCCTTCCACTGTAGCCTACTCCCTTGAAGGGATGGGTTTTGGCAGATTAACATCATCTATAGCAGAAGCTTGAAAAGTTTGAATGAAAGCTGCAAAACCCTAATTCTGCTAGCGTGTGTCATATCTAAGGCCATGATCAAATTTATTTTCAAAGAGCATACACTTTTTCCAACAATAGGAGATGAGTATTTTTTAGTCAATTTTGTAATGTATTACTCCAGACAACAGCCCTGAAACCCTTATAGTTGAAGTGTATATATACCTGCAAGAAGTTATGAAAAATGAAAACCATAGGCAGAGGGAGATCCTGGAATGAACAATGAAAAAGACAGTATAAAGGACAGAGTTGAGAAACAAGCAATTTAGCCATCTGCAGCAAATCAAAATGCTGCATTGAAAACAGGACTAAATTATCCTAAGCTGAAAGGAAGAAAAAAGGCTTCTGAAAATGCTAATAAAGAGATTAAAGTAAGTTAATTTGAACCTCAGGAGTGAAAACTTTGGTTTTAAATATCTAATAAGGAATTAAACTTACAGTTTCTACTAATGTATTAAATTTCTTGATTAGTCACTGAACCATTATGGGAATGGTTCTAATCATAAGAAACCAGATAAAAACACAGAAAGATAGACACCCAAACTACTGATAAGCTGCAGTTTATTCTCAGCATAGTGCTGCATGTTGCAATACATGCTATTAGCTTGATAACAAATCTATGTGCCTGCCTATGGTCATCTTACTGCTGGTTTTGGATTTGTGAGTTTTAGTGTCTTCAAATCTCACATTAATGTGTGATGTCCACATTCTTGCAGGCCCATTCTCTAAGAAAAGCCCAAAGGGAATGGTTAAAAGGAAGCAAACTCCACACTCAGGTGTATTCCAGTTACGCTCCTGCAGAGCTGTCATCAGGGCAACTTTAGTGGTGGCTGCACCAAGAGACATGACAGTATCTATGCAGCTCTGGTTTTGGTCTTCCCTTTCCTTCCTGAAATTATGAATTACCTAAGCCAACACGACCTTCAGTACACATATATAAAAGAGAAATTTAAGGTTTGGCATATTTGAGGCAGTGAAAATGATAAACTTCTGGAACATATCACTGGAAGGGAAAGAGAAAGGCTTTTTCATGGCTTGATTTCTTCAGCTAAGGATAGGGTGTTTCTAGACCTTTTTTTACATAAAACAAACTGCTAGACCAGGTTTAATTACTCTGTGTATGAGACAGGAATTCATATTACTTCTTCATCCTTTAAAAAACATGTCTGCAATATGAGCAGAAAAGTTACCAAACAAAGATAAAAAGAGCTTTGTAGTATGAATCCAAGATAATAAATTGTTGAACGGTTGATATATGTTACCCTTAGGTAGGAACAAGGAAGAATTCTGGGAATAGGAGCATATAGTTGGAGTTAGTCTTATGAAATTCAAAATGGTTAATGATGGTTGGTTTCTAATTAGTCTATCATTGTTTGGAAGCTGAACATGAAATGAATTATTGCTGTGATTTATAATAAAATCTATTACACTTCAACTCAGTGCTGGATTTATTCCAGGAAGAAGTGCATATAAAGCTGGTATCATCTAAAGATCCACAGAAGGCGGCCCACATGTACAAACAAGAAAACTGGCAGGACACAAAATGTTTTAAGATTTGTAGGATGGTGTATATCATAGAGAGGTAATAGCTACTACTAATAGATATGTCAGCTCTTTATCAATTTTGAAACATGGCAGGGAAAGTTGTTCAGATAAAACATTAAAATAATTTACATTAAAATACTACATAAGAGAACATAACCACCTATGACAGAATTCGTATTTCAAAAACAAAGATCATATATACCTTGGAATAGCAGTATTATTTTTGACAGACTATGAGTCTTAGAACTTGATTTAAACATATGTTGGAGAATCAAGAAATGAAAAAATTATGAATAACTAGACAACTGATAGGAGATTATTTAATTTATCTTAAACAGAAGAGGACCATAGAGGCCCCTGAAATCCTTGTGGACAACTTTTAGTTCAAATCCTTTCCTGAATGTGAAAAGACGTGGGTCATGATTTTAAAAGCCAGAGAATGGTAGAACTTATTCAGGTTAACCTACAATAGATTTAAACATTGTGTTCAAGCAACCTACAACTGGATGAGTTGCAAATGATTAAGTCTGTATGTGCATGTGCATGCCCACTTACACATGTGTATTTTACAGTCATTTATATTTCAAGGACTTGGAGACGACAGCTTAGTCAATGTAAGTAGAAAGTCTAACAAAGCAGCAGTACAATCACTAAAAGTCTCTTCAAGAATCTCCTTCTACTAGAGTTAATATGCTGGTTATGGAAAAGAAGTAAAGTATTCTTTGAAAAGTTTATTCTTAACTAGCTATGAAGATAACATGTACATAGCAGAATTTCTAAGTAAAAATAAATGCATGTATATATGTATATGTGTATAAGTATAGGGTGCTGCACCTGGGGAGGAATAACCCCATGCATCAGTAC
>RSEF01000004.1:87002761-87019550 GCA_003993805.1 Himantopus leucocephalus | reverse complement strand
CCTCTGATCATCTTTGTGGCCCTCCTCTGGACTAGCTCCAACAGGTCCATGTTCTTCTTATATTGGGCACCCCAGAGCTGAACACAGTACTCCACGTGGGGTCTCACGAGATGATGTTCAGCAATGTTACAAGTATCTCCCAGGTCATCTGCATATGATACGATATGCTTTGAGGCAGTGAAGGGTAAGGATGCCTAACTGTCCCTTTAGGGGATTCAAGGCTTCAAGGCCCTTATTCCAAACTTTTTTAACTTGTGATGAAAATTGCTTTTCTGCTCTTTTTGCTTTTCTGCTAGGGACCTGCTCCCATTCTCACGGGGCTGGTCCAAAATTCACAGAAGTCAATAGGAAGACCTGTAGTGACAACAGTTTCTTTGAGCAGGCTATTCACTATCGACCTCAAAAGTGGTGGGATCAGGTCTTAAGTCCCCCCTTCATTTTTGTTCCTCGCAAAAAACCAGCCACAACAAAGAGTTAAAGATGCTCTCTGTGCCAAAATGGAACTGAAAGGAAACATTGCTATTGCCTTGTTACTTCGCAAATACATAAAACACCAAAACCATGGCATTTTTCTGACATCTGAAAAGAAGAAACTGATAAGAACATGTTTCATTTGCAGATTAGCAGAATTTACTGTCTGTTAATCTGGATTATTGACTCTCAAGAAGCAAATCAGCATCAATCAATCCCTCTCCAGGCTTTTTGATACCCTCTGTTCAATGGCTGCCTGGTTCAGACCAAAAACTTTGCAGAGTTTTTTTGCCTTGTCCAGCACAGACACTGTTAATGCTTAAGAACAGTCACTACAGAGGAGGTATCAATACATTCCTACCGCCTCAATTACTAAAAGATATCCTTTACATTTAATTATTTTCATGCTTTCTTGAAGGCTTGAGTATGAAGGCAACCAATGGCTGCCACAGTTGAAAGGATTTATATATAACCACTATGTTTACATACTAAGCACAGTTAATTTACTCTACCACTAAATAACTTCTTCAGTTCAAGATCAAAACATGGTAATAAATTTTTGCTTTCTTCACGGCACTGTTGCAACGATAATCCAAGAGGGGACGCAGAGTAAACATACTTCACCTACCCTCCACCACATTGGTGCTTGAAAGGCTCTTAGCTACATCATGTAATAGTTTTTATCACTTGGAGTACTGAGTAATCATTTTTTGATTACCAGTTACGTCCTCCTGAAACAAAAGCGTTGGAAAGCCATTACATCTCTATTTAATATTAAAACTTACCATTTGGCTAGCCTAACTTTCCAAATTGCAGCAGTTGTTTTTGATAGCATTTCTATATGTTCTTGCTTCCAGTTCATTTTTAATGAGACCATGCAATCAGGTACTCAAATCAGAGGCTAAAAAGCCTAGGGAAAATTATGCACTGAACCATGAACTTTACTGGGTGACCTTAGACACCTTTTCCTTGTGATTCATCCAATCACCCCCTGAAAAAAAAAAAAAACCAACCAAACCCTGTGTAAAAAAAACCTCAGGTCTTGCAGAAAATTGGAAGTGACATGTCAGCTGAACTCACCTTCCAACACCATCGTATTGTGGGGCTAAGCACATTCCTGGGATTTCAATTTTATAAATTATGTGTGCTGTAAACTGCAAGAAGATATAAGTGCAATCCTGAGAAGTCAGCAGTGCCAGATTGCTAAATTACTATATTTCTTTAAACTTACATTCTGAACTTAGAAATCACTGTGAGAATTTCAATTAGCACAAACTATGGTGTACTAAAAAGTGAGTACAAGTAAACATCCTTCTAATTTGCAGTTTTGATGTAAAAAATCAATGAGTTTACCAGTGAAACACAAATAATGTTATAGTAATGGATGTAGATGCTTATCAAAGAGAAATCAAACTAATAAAGAATTTACTCAGTTAACACTTCAGTGCCTTTTTTTTTTTTTGAAGCCATGTGTGCAATGTCTCTTTAGAAGGTGCAGCAAGGATTTAGGACATCATAACATGACCCACAGTTTCCAATCCATGACTTGAAAAGATGTCCTATCTNCAAGAATTTACTCAGTTAACACTTCAGTGCCTTTTTTTTTGAAGCCATGTGTGCCATGTCTCTTTAAAAGGTGCAGCAAGGATTTAGGACATCATAACATGACCCACAGTTTCCAATCCATGACTTGAAAAGATGTCCTATCTCTGAAAATATTTGTGCTGCTTTTTCTTTCCCGGTGTGTCCCCACTTCTTCATCACTTGTGTTTTAAAAATTTATTGCTTATCCTCTATTCCTCCAAATGCCATTTTCTATCACTCCCTGCTGTCTTCCTCTGCACTTGTCTGGAGCTGTGAGTTGAAATGGATTATCTGAACTCAGCACTGCCTCCAGAGGAGTCACCAAGATGACAAAATTCAAGGAAATAAAAACATCTCAGTCATTGATTAGCAGGAGAAAAGGGTCAGACAGGAGAGGTGGGGAGGAAAGGGAGATGATGACAGATTATTATAAACCTCCCAAGTGAGTCGTGATAAATAAAACCCTGCTCCCAGCTGAGAACTAGGAATTTAGGAATCATGGATGACATACTTTAACAAACTGATTTACAGTGTTTCCCATACAAATATTTTCCTGTGAAACACAACAAAGTTGCAAAGGGAGTATTTCTGAATTGTATTTTAGCATACCTCACTGACAAGTACATAGCAACACTCCGTCACAATTCATCCGTTTGCCTTAATTTACCAAATCCATGACATGAAGGCATTCTGGGTTCTACTGCTGTGTAAAAATGATGGAGCACATTTCCAAAAACAACTGCAGTAAGGTAGGAACAGACTCGCTGGCCTCGTTGAGAATGACAAGCAGTTGGAAAGAAAGCTTACGAATAAAAATCACAGACTGCATTCCGTTGCTCTAAATGGGAGTCAATACTGCACTCTGCAAAGGGTTAGGGGAAAAAAGAAAAATCAAGAAGTTGTCGGGAATTGACAGTGAGCAGCACTGATTCAGTAAGAATTTAAAAAGCAAACAAACAAATCGTGAAGGAAAATGTCTTTGTACAGATGCATAGCTTTCTGCTGGATTTTGTCCCATATTTCCAGATACAACAGCCTCTTATCACTCTTATGAGAACTTTCTTCTTTAGTTATTACTGATTTTTTTTTCTATTGAAATTATAGATGTTCTGAGTTACAGAAACCTCTGTAATAAAATTGTATTTAAACATAAAAATAAATCATTTAAAAACCTAAACAAATGCCTGCAATGAGCAGAAAATGTCTCTTACTGAAGAACAGCTATTATTATTATTGTCTCATGCTATAGCAGACATTTTATAATCCTTTTGTATATTATCCAAAGTACTTCTGCATTTTAGTATTATACACTTCATAAATCAGAATATTTTAGTTAGACTTTTCTGATGTAATAATCTAATATTTTAATAATACTCAAGGCACCTTGTAAACAAACTGCTTTGCTTACCGACTCCATACAAGCTCTTCAGCTCATCACACTGGTGACATTCTATGACCTGCATTACATAAAAAAGTCTAATGGACCTTCAGGCCCAAGATTTATTAATTTATGCATTTCCCTTAAAAAGCAACACAACAGTAGCAGCAGTCACAGCTTCCTCACAAACTGTTTCAGGTCTCCTCTTCCTCACCGGTCATGAGTAAAGCCCTCCTACCCCAAAAAGGTCTGAGTTTGACCTGGTAACTTGATGAATTCTAGTGGTCAAAAGTGATCTTCCTGCAAAAAAGAAGAGATAGCTCTCACAACAATTCACTAGGGTTTTTTTAATACACAGCATAAGAATGGAGGAAAACCCTCCCCTCCTTCTCTTGATGTCTTTATTGAATGACTGTGACTTCATTTTATTTATTGTATAGCTTTTTCTGTTAGACACAAGTATTTTGTTATGAAATTTCCTATATGTCTGTTATCTCCTGGGACATTCTGCTCTTACCATTCATTTAATATCACTTTCCCTAACCTTTCCAAACCCCCAAAAAATCCTCCCAATGGTGTGAAGGGCAGTAGATGGGGATGAGAGAAAAGACTGGTGTTCGATACTATTCACAAATTAGCAGGCAACTAATAAATCACAATAATATTACAATAGTTTGCAGGATAAATATCCTTGTTTAGGGTGACCAATACAAAGAAACACCAATGATCGTCAGCAAGTGACCAAAACTTGATGGATTAACAGGCCTACTCTAGCATCTGCAACTCAAGCAATACTACCCCCATAAAACTGATACCATCTGCATGAATACAAAAGAAGGGGAAAAAAAAAAGTTAAACCCTGAGGAAGAGATCAGGTCCAACATCTAGTGATGAGAGTGACAGCCATGCTATTACAGGATCAAGTCTTAACATCATCATTAGCTCAGAAAAGATTCAGAAGAACACAATTACTAAAAGAGATAATTTGGACAAAGTTGCAGCCATCCATTTAAGTCAGAGCTGGTCGTCTGATAGAAAACAAATGAAGAGTAAGAGACAGCTCACCATTAGACTTGGAAAATTTAAAACCAAAACGTCAGTTCCAAAGAACTCGACACAAAGGTTGGAATAGAGTCCACTAAGAGGAACACAGACGGCGCCACTTACTGTAACAAAGATGATGAGCCAACTGCTTATTCTGTTTGAGATGTAGGAGCGTAGAACGAGCCAGATGTAACTGCCAAGATCTCATGAAAAGTTTATGATTTTCAAGTCCCCCATTTTCCCAGATCTACTGAAGAAAGGCTTTAATTCTGCAAATGAAGTTGGGTTTTGTTTTTTGGTATAACTTTGCCAATTTATTTTTAATAAGAATTTGAGAGAGTGTTAGCTTAGCTTTGCCAGAGCTTTTTTACTGCTTGGGAATCATTGATTCACAGATTTCTAAGGGAAATGATCATCAGAAAGAGTGTGAAATCAGTGCAGTAAAGACTATGCAATACCACTTACTATTCTCAAGTTCAACTATTATTTGCCTACAGTATATATATATATTCTATAATATAGAATAAGTCTAGTTTCAAGCTAGGAACCTCAAGAGGTGAAAGTCACAACCCATTAAAATTTGCACGTAGTATGAAGTTTAAATTGCCTGGCTTAGTGTTTCTTGAAAACTATCTCCTGTTACCATAATCATAAATCATAGTCATGTCACATCTTGGTATTTCTTTTGATAAACTAACGAGATTGCACTACTTGAAAATTGCTTAAAATATACACATATAAAATTCCCCCAAATATGCAGCTTTCTAGCTGCAAAACAGTCACCTAATTTGTGATTATCTGGACTTTTTTATTATACTGCAAAAGATTGCAGCTCTGCATGAACTCATGAGCTGCAAGGTGAGCCACAGGTAACTGAAATCTGCTATCTAATTCTCAAGTCCATTGAATAGTAATGGACGTTACTAGTGATTTTTACTCATTCGAGAGGATTACCAGTACAGTTAAAAAATGTGCAGGCATTCATTCTAGGTGCCTCTCTTATCCTACTTTCTGAGCCAGATAAAACAAAGATATGCAAACATTTCCCTCAAGCCAAAGAGAAAAGGAACCGAGTGAGCTTACAGAAGAAGGAAATATTGTGGTATTGCCTTTTATTTAATTGCTGACATTAAATGGTGATAGGGTTTTAGCACGCTGGTATTACTTACAAGCCTGAGAAGCCATCACCAGGATGGATAACTGCAGCTGAGAGACTGTGAATGAAGGTGGACACTTAGAAATCCTGATAATACCACACAAAAACCACTTGAAAAATACACCGGAAAGATTTATTGTTAACCTGCCAGGACTGAAGAAGCGCTGCATCCTCAACTGCATGCTTAACTGGTGTTGAGCATTCAAAGCATACACAGGGTACATCTGTCTGACAAATGATATGGCTACACTCAGGTTCTGAATCCTCCTGCAATTCCCACCTGCCTTCTCCCTTACCCCTCCTGCCATCTTTCCTTACCAAATGCCCAAAAGAAAATCCATCAAGTGCAAAAATATCCCTCCAGTGTAGTGATAATTTTTTCCGTTGTTCTAATCCAGCTGTAAAGGTGGCCAATGTTCAGTATGATGTGCCTTGAAACCAGCTGAAGGTCTAAGGGTTAATATCCTGCCATCATGCAGGCAGAGCCCAAAAAAACAGTCACACAGCATCCAAATTCCTGCACATATTTTGCAGATGTGATGTCATACACGTGGTGATACTCTCATGCCCACAAGGAATTGTAGCTCCTTTGATTTCTCGCCAACACACTCCTTTTAATTGAAGCTGTACCTTAGGCCAGTAGTAAGAGAGGACAAGAAATAAAATACCTGCCAACATGTCTGACAGAAGAAAACATTAAGGTAAGCCATAAGCACAAGACTGCACTCTGGCAGTTTTGTTGAGTACATGCCACAAAAGGATCATTTAAGATACCTTGGTCTCACAACACTGCCTTTTTTAATTACTTATTCATTTTCTAAAAGGAACGAGACACAGAAGTCTCAGTAAAAAAATCCTTCAGGTTGAAAAGATTGTATCTTCCCACCAGTAACATTGTTCATGTAAGGCACAATCATGATAAAGCTTTAATCAGCTTTTATCCAGTCTGCAGAAAAATTTCCTTAATGTTCTTATGAAGAATCTGACCAAGCTACATTTAGTTTTGTATGTTTAACTCCCACACATCAAGTACTCAAAGCTGAATTCTGCATCTTTATTAAAAGTTTTAAAGAAGAGAGGAAACAGTACATTAAGGATAACTTTATAAAAAGTTCTCAAAAGACTATGCATGCATATTTCTCAATGCTACTGCCAATTAAAAAGAAACTCTATTTCTTCTGTAATAATGAGCCACTATGCTCCTCTTTATCTACAATTTAATTTATACAATAAAACTTTTAGAATATCATCTATTATTTACCCTGAGAACACTGACAGCAAGATTGGATAGAGATGTCATATATCCTCTAAAATAACCACACGTAAACACACACAAAGCCAGATGAGAGAGCAGCACATACTTTTATCAGAAATCCATCATGCGTGTACAGAATACAATGGGGACTCAAGTGTCAAATCTCACCATGGTGGACTTCATCAAAGAAAGAATTACAGCTTTGTGTCTTCTTTGACTAGTAGACCAGGATTTTCTTCAAAGCTTTCAGTGAAATCCACTTCTAACAACCCCATAAGTCACCTTTAATCTTTGAAGTCAGAAGCAAAAAAGGTGCAATTTTAGAGATGTTACAAGAGTGAATTCTTTAACCAACTGCCCATCTTTACTAACACAACTGAATCTTAACACAACTTCCTCTAAACCTTAGCAATAATGAGATCTAAGAATTCAAGCTTTCTCATTAAGAGGAGGCTATCTCAAGGCTTCGCCTTGAAAACAATACACTGAATGAGATCTGCTACTGCAAGCGCATTTGTTCTCCAGAAGAAAACAAAATCTGATGCCACTGTAATGTGATTGAGAATACCTTGTTACCACAGAAGAAAACCTGTGATAAGATAAAGGTATTTCCCTGTAGTGTAAGACAGACCTGTCTGAACAAGGAAAGAACATTCCTGCTTATCCTGAAGTACACATATTTAGTGAAATTTGCATTATAAATATGACTGCAAAAGACATTTTTGCATGACAGAAGACATTCTCTTTCGGAGATTTTCACAGCTATTTGCTGTTCCTCCTCTCCAAACCCAATATGGGATCTCAAAGTCAAACTGAATTGCTCAGAATTTTGTCATCACCAGAAATACAGCTTCATGTGTTAAATTATGATTACATGTATTCAAACACATAGCGCTCAACTCTGACTTTACTAATATGTCAAACCAACTGCTTTCAATGGATTTTTATAGGTACAACTGCTTTCAGGTCAGTAAATCTGACTGACATACAAACATAAACATTAATGAGTTTTCATGAAGATAGTAAAATTTAGTATGGTGCAGTATAAGAGTGATATTATAAATGGGACTGTTCAGCTTGGAGAAGAGAAGGCTCATGGCGATCTTATCAATGTATACAAATATCTGAAGGAAGGGTACAAAGATGACTGAACCAGCCTCTTTTCAGTGGTGCCCAGTGACAGGACCAGAGGCAATGGGCACAGACTGAAACATGGGAGGTTCCCTCTGTACATCAGGAAACACTTTCTTTGTGTGAGGGTGACCGAGCACTGGGACAGGTTGCCCAGAGAGGTTATGGAGTCTCCCTCCTTAGAGCTATTCAAAAGCCATCTGGGACAAGGCCGTGGGCAACCGGGCTGAGCAGGGAGGTTGGACCAGATGACCTCCAGAGAGGTCCCTTCCAACCTCAACCATTCTGCGATCACTACCAAGGGTAGCTATGACCCTGAACTAGTGCTGGGCATGAAAATTTTTGTTACACATCTGACTACCCAACATCTTCCCAAAGTTAAAGCCTGATCAAGGTGGACCACCCAATACACAGAGGTTAGGGCATTCATTTGCTGTATCACAAAATCACAGAATGGTAGGGGTTGGAAGGGACCTTGGGAGATCACCTAGTCCAATCCCCCTGCCAAAGCAGGTTCACCTACAGCAGGTTGGACAGGAATGCATCCAGGCGGGTTTTGAGTATCTCCAGAGAAGGAGACTCCACAACCTCTCTGGGCAGCCTGTTCCAGTGCTCTGCCACCCTCAAAGTAAAGAAGTTTTTCTTCATGTTCAAACAGAATTTCCTCTGTTCCAGTGTATGTGATGTAAACATCCATAACTCGGTTCTACGTGCAGAAAAAAACTCAGATCTCGGTCTCACAAATTACATACATTCCAACATTTTTTTTTTTTTTTACATGTGCTTTATCAGAAATGAGATGTGAAATATATTTCCGTTAAAGGCTATTGCCATAGCATGGCCTGAACAACATAATTCCAGATTTCCTTATCCAGTGAACAGGAGCTCTTAATTCTGAGATTAAACAGAATTTTGTATAATGATGAAAAGCGCTATATATCTTTAAAAGCAGAGTTTATTCTGGAATTTAGACAAACTAAAGAGTGTCGCAGACGGTCACGAAGTCTCAAATGAACAGTGTCAGCAAAGAATCAAAGTATGTCATATATTCTGAAAAAAACCACAGGCCAATTCCAGTGAAAGACCAATGTTAATTACAGAAGAAATCGTTCCCACTACTACTCTCACTTTCCCTGAGCAAAGAAAGTTTATATTTGCCAAAAGACTTGATGTATTTATCCTAGACTAATTCCAATACCTTGAAATGTCACCGCTGGAGGATATTGCACTAGAGGCTCAGCTACATACTCCGGATCAGTTCAAAAATCAGAAACTCAGTGAAGCAGCACCCATCTACCTCCTTCTTGCCTTTGAGTCAACTCCAAACAGCCCAGGTTGTACTAGCAATTCTGTCACAGCTTACAATGCATACAGCACTGGCTAAGCTAGTGACAAATTGAATTTTGAGGTAAGTAAGTATTTAGAAGATAAGAAGTGTGAGAAATTGACTCTGGGTTTTAAAATTAAGTCTGGTTTGGATTAGAAGAAAAAAACTTAGATTTTGAATCTGCATAAATATTTAAGCAGCCTAATAACGAATATTCTGGCTAAATACTGAAATTAGTGAGGTTTTCCTATTGCAATGCTTTTTTTTTTTTTTTTAATTCACTGCATTAAGCTGTTTTACAAATATGCTGAAACTTCTGCTTTGAATGGGTTTAACAACATAGGAGATATTGATTTTTGCATCCAATTCCAAGAGCTGATGAATGTCCTTTTTCCACTTAAAGAGAAGAGAGGTGACAGCTCTTCCATCTGTTGGGACTGAGAACCTTTGTGACTGAAAAACAGCTAGGTCTTTTTTCCTCTCCAGGGAGGAAAATAAAAAAGAATTGGCCATGTAGATGTTGTTTAATAGGCAGTGCTTAAATTGAGAGTCTATAGCAACATGAACTGCTTTCTATAGCTGGTTTGTTTGTGTCTCAGGCACAGGAGCCAAGGGAGACGGCTGCATTATTCGCTGGATGTTGCTGTTACTGCAAGATAAATACAGCATTCTTCTTTTTATCTCTGAAGTGCCTTTCAGATAAGCAGTCTGACCTGAAGTGAAGCCCTTTGCTGTTTAAAAACAAAACCAGAAGAGATCTATTTCCCCAACAAAAGCAGGACCAAGCAGAGAGGTGGCTTTAGACCTGATGTTTAAGAACACCATTTGATATGATCCCAACCAGAATTACACACGGCGGGGGCATGGGGAGAGGGGGCGGGATAGAAAAAAGGAGCAGCTCAGTGCCTACTAAAGTAGTTATGCGACACAGAAACAAGACTGTAACAAGGCTGGAATTTGCAAGACCTTTGCTGTCAGGTTCAGCAAAATCAAAGTCAATAACAAGCACTGGCCAAGAAGCATTGGGCCCAGCGGTGCCATTAGAACAGGGTTAGGACAGAAGTACAGCTCTCCAGTGGAAATGTCATGCTCTGAGCTGCCGAGTGCTGAACCAGCATTTTAGGAGGAAAAAATCTGTAAGAAAAGCAGTTCAGATTTGTTCTCTACTTCACCTTTGAAAGACTAACAGGTAGAAATTGCTTTGCACAGAAGAATGAGAAAGTAAGGGAATAAGTTATGCTCCTCTTCTCAGGTTCAACACATATTTAACTGCATTACATCCTAGTATGTTCACATATCAGTATCAAACAGCAAAGATTCAATTACAAGCACATTGTTTCCAAGAAGCCAACATAAAGCTAACAGATATTACTTCATGCATCAAATTCATATGGATCTATTACCCCTAGTCAAAGAGCTCCCCGCGCTCCTGTTATATTCCCCCCAATACCAAGTAACGATACTTGTTCTTGAAACCTCAAATAATGGAAACCTCTCATTCTCCCTAGGCTACCTGTTTCAAAGCTTCACCATCCTTATGGTTAGAAGGTTTTTTTCTGATGTATAACCTAAATCTTCCTTGCTGCGATTCTTCAACTCTGTTTCTCACTGATCTCCCCGTGAAAGACTGTGAATGTATTCTCTACCTCTTTGCAACAGCCTTTTATATATTTGAAAGCTGTTATCATGACACCTTAGTCTTACCTTCTGTGTAAAATCCTGTTCCTTCAACCTTTTCTTATTAGTCTTTTTTTTTTTTTTTTTTTAAACAGACCTTTGAGGACTCATTTTTCTCTGAACAATCCTAAATTGGTCCATATTCTTTTTGACCTAAGGATGTTCAAGGAGGGCTAAAGAACTTCTGTTCTTTAACACAATGCTCCTGTCACACACTCCAGATGGTGTTTGACATCATTGACAAGACATTGTTTACCTAAGTTCAAGTTGAGATTGTCTATTAATCCACATTTTTTCTTGTACTGCTGATGCCTAAGGAGTCATTACCCATCCTGTGCTTGTACAGTTAATTATTCCTATCTAAATATAGAAGTTTAAATCTGTCCTTTCTACACAGCAACCCAGCTAAGCTTATTTTATTTTTCCCCAAAGTGTTTCAAGTAACAGAACAACTAGAATTATTTTATATTCACAGAATTCAGACCTTGCCACCCAAATATCCTTGCACACTTTCCCATGTTATTGTCACCTGAAGACTGAATAAGCAGTCTGTGTAGTTCATTCAAATATTTAATGAAAATATAGAATAATAACTGGGCTGAAGTCAGGCTCCTGAAAAGTCTCATTTGATGGATGTGTCCATTCTGACAGATTTTCTAATGTGTAAATATACAGACATCTACAGCTTCTCTTCTACCTACCATAACTGTTAAGCTGTCAGAATAGTGAATTATATTCATATGACACATTCTTCTTGATTAATCTTGATTTCTTGATTACAGTTATTAAGCATCGTTGTAATTTTCTAGGTGCTTACAAAGAATTTATTTATTTGTTCCAATGCTTTTCTAAAAAAAAAATAAATTAGTTAAACTGGCAACCTTGTAATGCCAAGATTCTTCCTCTTTCCCTTGTTTTACAGATGGTACTATGTTTGCCTTTCCACTTAGGTTTTGCTGAATATTGTGGTAATGAAGAACAGCCAGTTTAAAAAAAAAAAACCAAAACAAAAAAAACCCCACCCCCTACATTATTTCTTGTGTATATGCCTTTGGAGCCTCAGTCTGGTAGGTGTTCTCAAAGTACTAGTAACATTTGCCAACAGCTTAAAAACCTGCACAAAATGCAGTTGTGACAGAGTAGGAGATTGAAGTCCAATGTCTGAAAAGATTCAAATCCACATCTCCTATCAAACTGGCTGCAACTATGATGTTACCTATGAGGACCACAGAGCAGGGAGGAGCAGGGATTATGAAGCCTTGTGTCCCTGCTTACAAGACCACTCGTATATTTTATAGCAAACAGTCTTTGCTGCTTCATACAGAAACCGAATCACAAGGATTCATGTCACTCCTGTGTTTTCTTTCCTCTTCACTTCCTTCCTTGTTGTGCCCTGCACTCCATGCAATACCAGTTTCACCATTACAGTTTCAACTGTCATTTCATTGTAATGACAGTTACAGTGCCCTCATGCTGACATCAGCACTGAATCTGTCTCATGTCCTTAGCAAATATTCTACTAACAGAGGACATGAGTATCTTCAGAAGGTTCCTCCAAATTACAATTAGAAGACCACTGTTTGATTTATAGCATCTTATCCTCACTGTTTTCCTCTTTGGCTGCACAAAGGAACTGACAAGTGAACGTGTACTTCAACAGGTGCCTCCTGCCCAACATGCTCGGTATTTCATTTGGGACGCTCAGCTCTTCCTATTTTGACAGTCTTCCTATGGCGCACCTAGCAATATGGCTTCTCTGCCAAAGACAAGGAGGTTGAATGCTAGGTGCTAGAGCTCAGCTCTCATCCTCAACCTTTCTGCACCTGGCCCCACTTCCATCAACCAGGCTGCTGCAGCAACTACTGCAGTCTTATTTCAGGCTAGGCAAGAAATCCAGGCGTGTGGTTACTGTACTGGCCAAATTCAACGAGTGCATCTACTCCAATGTATGGTAGCCTGCTTAAGTACTTTCTTGGCAATCCTGGTATTGGTTCTTCCCATGATTCACCACAGTTATGGAGGGCATATACTTAAAGGATCCTGAAAGTTGGAGTTCTTCCCATAGTGTGGGTATCTAATAAGGTTTCATGTGTTATGCGGTCTGTCTGAATTATTATAATTGACAATATTTTAAAATATCAATTATTATACATATATATATTCTTAAAGTTAATGCTACTATTTAGCAATCCCCTTTAGAATGGTATTTTCTATTTCACCCAAGTATATTGGATCCATTTGTCAGCAGAACTGAAGTCACTTTGCTAGAAAAAAACTGAGTGAGGCCCTACACTTTAAAGACTTACTCTTTGTGCTTAAAAACATCTCTGCAAGAATGCTTACTCTTTCCATAGATAAACCACAAGGAGTATATTAATTTCCTAACACATAAAAATACCTAGCTCCATGCACCCATATGCACAAAGGGGTGATTACATTCAACAAGCATAGCCTGAAACGTAGTTAAACAATCAAAAACCCCACAACCCCTACCCCCAACAAAACCAGCTTTTAATGGTATCTGTCTATGGTATTGTTAATTTATCTTCATAACAGTGATAAAAACCCTTGTATTTAACATAACACAGTAATTTTCTGAACACCATAGTCATCCTCTATGTTGGATTGCTTTAAATCTCAGAAAAAAACCAACCAAACTAGATCATCGCACCTATTTAAACAAAAGTATTTGGAAACGATTCAAGATTCCTTACTTCAAGATGGACAGAATTAGTGCAGTCAGAGCAAGAAAAGCAGGTAACATGAGCATTGAAATGTACTGTAACTAAGTTAGAAAATCATAAAAATGGCTACATTATAAGGTACAAAGCATCAGTAATTGCCTAGAAAAGATGCTTGCAAAAGACATGATCCTGACGGTCACAGAACCATATTACACAAGAATGCCCGTGGGTGTTCCCCTCATACATCTGTGATTTAGCAGCAGTGAAAATGAATACAAATAAAGGAATGAGAATCCTCTCCAGATTTTGGGTTAGCCCTGCATGGCCGCCTCTGTCACTTGACCTGATCAATTAGCTGTTAGTGTTAGTAAAAGGTTATCTTGGATTGCATTTGCGTGTTTGCAGGCTTATTCAAACTGTACCACAGTAGAAATTGTCAGCACCTTTGAAGAAGCTGACAAGCTTTCTGGAAGTAACCACAAGATATATATAGCTACATAGTTTATAAACCCAGGCCAATTATAAATTCTTCAGCCTGTTTTATCCATTCCTCTTTGAAGTCTATTCTAAAAACGTTTAGCTCCAATTTAACAAAAATAAATGTAAGTTTCCTCTTAAATTAATGGCTCAGACCGAGAACATCTTCAACACACAGCAGCACAGGAACACGTCTTCTCTTTGAATTCCACACACACAGCAACACTTCTGAGAGCAGCAAGAAAGGCCTAAACCTAAACAAAACATTGTCTCCATAACACAACAGAAGAAGAAACAACCGCATCTGTTTTGCCAAACGCAGGTATACCTATGTTGCAATACAGACACATTATTTCCTCTGCTTCGCTGCAGTTCCTTTAAAATGCTGAAGTTATGTCAGGTTCACCACCATTTCATTAATAGCTCACAGTTATTTTGGGGGGGATGACCTTGGGAGCAGTAGAGTCAGTAAACCCCAGTTTATGTACAGCCTGATCCCATGCAGCACACTCAGTGCTCCAACTGGAAGGCTGGCAGTAGCCCCATTTAACTCAAGGGAACTGGTAGCACAGCTGGAGTTGAGCTGATGACTAGGTGTTACGCTGGATCGAGGCCTTAGTCCCTCTAAAATGTCATTAAAATCAATTAGGTGTAAGTAGAACCAAGGGTAGATCTTCCCTCACAGTAGATCCCAACCAAGTGGTTATGTACCCACTTGTCTCCTTCCAGTCGATAATACAACAGAGTCTAAAATTCATAGTAAACTGAATAGTCAGCGCNCAAACTGATTTTTCTGTACATTTTAAGCAAAGATCTACAAGACTTGCATCAACTTTATATTGAAGCAGAACTCCAGTTGCACAAAATGACCCAAGAGAACCCTTCCACTCCACTCACAGAAATACTGTCCATGAAACAAGAGGCTACGTGCAAGAGATTACACAGCTCCAACTCCAACTTTCACTGAACGGGAAAAGTCACTGACTTCAGTTAAATACAATAACCCACTGGAGGTCAACAAAACCTCTCTGGTATAAATATTGAGTACCTGTGAGCAGGTAAAACCCACTATCAGGTTTCCTAAATTTACACAGAGGAATTAGCACAGAAGTCCCTTACTTTTAAAAGGCTAGTTTATATTTCTACAGTCTTGATCTCTTGCTCCTTGGAGAGGACATCTCGGTGTTTTCCACTCCATCCCACAAGTACCAACCTACCTTCTTCTGAATCGTATAACTGATATTAATGTAACTAAACCCTGACAAACTATTCTCAATGAAATTTGCTAGTTCTGTTTTGAACTGAACAGCCCGAAAGCTTGTCTATCTTTTCCCAACTCTACAGTCAGCGCAACAAAAAGTAACCCAGATATGGTCTTTTCTAAGCATCTACACCCCACCCCACCCCATCCCGCCCCGAGAGCTGGAACGTACAGCATTTTCATGGAGCTTGCACATAAATTCAGGGTGTGTTTAACTTATCATTTGAAGAGTGATCACTGACAATATTAAATCAACCACCAATATATTCACACTACCTCCTTTGGAAGCCTTGGACAGAACAGACAGAAGGCTAAGTCTGTAGTTTACCAAGGTAGGTTTTCAATTTCTAAGTAGAATTCCCGTTTCCATGCTCGGACCATGTCAGTTCTGCAACTCAGATCTTTGAAACATCAATGCAAAAACTTTCACAGTAGCTCATCAACAAATTGAAGAGTGAATCAGTGCTTGAGTACAACACAAATATTCTGACAGGTAGATAAATAGATACAATTTGCAATTTTGCTAATTTCTGCTAGGAAATTAGAACACACTGTATAGTAACCCAGGCTTCACCACATCTTAAAAGAATCAGCTCCTCTAGCAATACAAATTTTACACTGTCTCATAAATGTATCGAAGGGGAAAAACATAATTTACAGTCTGGCTAACCAGAGTTTTTCCTTCCTTCTTATTATGAATAACATTGAAAACGCTACAATAAATTCAAATGCCAGGATCTATCAAAAACTCCTTGCTGGAAGAGGCTTGATTTTTAAGGGAAAGAAATCCATTAGAGATTTGACTTATTAATGGTTTATTAAAAATTAATTCATGCCAAGAGCACATTAAATGTTCATCTTATTAAAGAAAATATAATGATTTCAGTGAAGATAAAACAATCTTACTAAGAAAAAGATGGTAAAACATATTAATGGGATTAATATTAAAAATGTATTGTCTAGAAACACAACAACTGAAATGTTAACATGATAATTAAACAGCAGTTTTATATTTAAAAAAATATATTCTCCACAGTCATTTTGAAGTTAAACAAATTTTGGAAGCATTTATTTTGCTGAGACTTGATCACTTAAGCACAATAATTTTGATACAATGAAAAGAAGCTGTTCAGCAATCCTTTACTTAACCCCACAGTGCTCCAACACTTAATAGAATTTCTTTAATGAGGTTAACACAATGCTATTAAGGGAATTGGGATTTGAATTCCAGTCCTTCCTTATTTCTTTTATGAATATCAGTAAATAATTTTCTTAAAATAATAGTAGCTTCCTAATGGAGGGTTTAAGGATACACTTTTGCAAAGTGTAAAGCTCTCAGGTATA
>RSEF01000004.1:86904798-86993323 GCA_003993805.1 Himantopus leucocephalus | reverse complement strand
TTATAAGCTCTGCATGAAATTTTCAGTGGAAAGCCCAAGGGACAAGCCCATGTTACTTGCTATGGTTTGGAACGAATTTAGTTCATTTTTAAGCACGTATTGGGTTATGTTGCATGGTAGATTACCTTTTCCCTTCTAATCTAGGTAGCATCTGGTTAATGAACAATTCAAATACACCAGGGATATGCTAAATCACTGAGAAAGAAGCACAGAGATAGGAGTGCTCTAATTTCTTCAGAAAAAGTTTTATTAAGGTGAGAAAACGGTAATTACCCTTACAACACAGAATTTTCAGCATCTATGCTTGATTAGCTATAAAAAAATTCAGTCTAAAAAGTGGTTGGACTTAAACAGCCAAGACAATATGTACTGCACAGCTCTCTTTGGGGTTCAGACCTAAGTGGGACAAGTGAAAGCAAACAAACATAAGAGTATAGTATTCCAGTTATGACAGCATGGCTTATTTAACTACTTCCAGACAGCCTTTTCCCCTGTCTCTTCCCCACTGATTGCAAAGCCAGGCTAATCTAAAAGGTTCCCAATATGCCACTTGACTTACACCTGCTACGAGATACCCATCACCACTTCACACTACTTTTTTTTTCCTTTTCCCCTTTTTTTTTTTTTTTTTTTTTTTTTTTTTAANTAGACTGGAATTAATCTGACTCACCCTAGTGATCTAAAAAGACAAACACCCTAGTTTCTTTCTAATGTTGTGGCAGAGAGGTATGTACCTTGAAAGGGCGACTTCTGCTAGTCATTTTAGGCATCTGTTTTAGAACAGAACAAATCATCCTCTGTAGATGCCTCTGTCCATTGACTAGACAGAAACACTAGACATTCAGCTCTAGCTAGATGCATAACATTTGTACTGTTAACGTAAAGTCAGATACGTTCCAACCTTTAACATTTGATGTTGAGAATTCTGATGTTTATGGACTATTAGTTCTAGTAACAGATGTTAAAGCCCTAATTGATATTAAACTCAAGCTTGCATTTTCTTTTTTTTTTTTTAACCTGAAGAGATAAAGCTCTTCCACCATTTTTGTAGATATCCAGATGGCTGGAAATATTCTCAAAGGTCGTCCAATTAATTGCAGTATATGGTTCATAATGGAGGGCAGACAGTCATTTGAAGCATGTACAGCTAATTTTGAATGCCTTGAAATATCATCATGTTCTCATTTAATGAGCCTCTCTCCGAGAGTTGCCAGTTTGTGGTGTCTCCCTTTGGAAAGTGATGAAAAAAGAATCATCTCCCTTGCACACAAGTACAAAGGTGATAAAGGAAAGCTTTGGTCATCATTTCAAAGAGAGTAAACAACAACTCTGAAGTTTACGTTAGTGCCACCATGGACATATTTCTGACTATTTCTGCTGATTCTCAAGACTTAGCCATTAAAGAAAGCAAACTTTTAAATGATATTTCCAAGCCCATTTTTTTTTAAAAAGGAAATTAATACTAGTTTAGGGCTACAGTCACTGGTACTCCTTTGGTGATAACAATGACATAGAAATAGGTTTCATTTTACTTTAAACTCACTTTAAACCAGACTTCCATTCAGTTCGCACCATTGGAGCATACTAGGCACTAAGAAGTTACAGTAACATTCTGCTTTCTCATCAAATTTACATCAATATCATTTACGTTTTTAAATAGTGGCAAAAAAAAAAAGAATTAAATCCAGCTATAACCTTTATTCTGCACCAGCCATATGTTTTTAACGCTCTCACTTGTCACTTCTGAAGTTACCCTGACTTTTTTTCCTGTTTTTCTCCACGTTGGCTGTGACCACTTCATGTGCTCTGCAACTCTGATCATAGTTGAACTGTCACCAAAAGAATACTTAAACACAATCTTGAAGCAGGCATATAGATAGTATCAAAAAAGTTCAATATTAAGTGGTCAAAAAAACTCTCTGAAAAACTCTATGCCAGGGTTCAATTCGACAGCAATTAGCAGTGAGCGTCACTTGAAAAAGAGAGACAGATGCTTCGCTGGCTCAACAGACCAAGTGGACATGCTCTGTGGCCTGCCAGTCACTATTATACACAGAGGAGCACTAACAATTTGAGATAACCATGCTACTCATCATCTCCTAATACTTAACACGACACATTTCTCTCTCAGCCGACCAGCCGCAATGCACAGGTTATTACACAGGGTCATTCTTTTATCTTGCTCTAACTCAACTCTCTTTTGTAAATGCATGTTTCCTAAATCTTCATTCTGAAACATTTCTTCTGCTACAGAGGTAAAGCTTTCATTTATATATATGTATGCATATACACATACTGATTATAGACAGCTTCTGGCTGCCTATTAGGCAGAATAGATTTATTATGTTTAATACACGCATATACTAAAGTATATGCATGGAAAAACTTTGCAAGTATCCTCATTAGTTTCAGCGTTTGGGGTTTGCTCAGAGTTGTAATCCTACAAACTCTCTCCCTTTCCTTCATCTAAACACACTTTCTCCTCAAGAACTACAAGACAAAGAGCTGCAATGAATCTAGCAATGTTCAGTGCTTGCAGAATTCAAACTAAGTTCAATTTAAATATGCATCCATACTTTTTCATTTGTCAGCAACCAAGTAAATATAACGTCTTATAGAGTAATTATATTTAAATCTCCATCACTTAGGGGCTGAAAGCAGGAATATGTATGATTTTTGCTTTTTGTTTACTTACATTATTGTCCCTCTTTACTTATTAATGGAGCATAATAGACAATCGTACATAAATATATTTTGCTGTGAGAATTAAATAGTTCAAAGGAAATTATTATTACTTTAGAAATGATTTAGAAATGGCAGCAAGAAGGTTAAGAAACTTCACATAGAGGCTCCCACGAAGTCTTACATATTTGCATTAAGGCCTGGAAATATAAGGATTGATTTTGAGGAGAGATAGCCACCATTACATCCCATGGAAATCCCAAGAAACAAAATCTCTTCAGGACCCTTGCAAGCCCAGGCATTATTTGCTGCGTGCCCACCCCCTATATGAGGATTTAAGACATTTAACATAAGGCCCTCAGACAGGTTTGTGATGCACAAAGATAGAGAGCTATAGTGCTGGACTGTTTTGCCCTGATAAGTGTTGTTATACCTATATCAACAGTACGAAGACATATGAGTAAGAAATATAGCCAGAATGGCTGGAGAGACCTTATAAAAGCAGCTGGGAGGGGCTGTGAAAAGGAGGAAACTGGAATCACTCAGGCAAAATTCTGTACTACTACAACTTTTGCTGTTCTGTTTTAAATTTAAGATTAAGAGAGAATGCCAAGAAATACATATGAGCTCTGATCCACAGTGCTGTAGAGCAAGGCATTAACTTTTGCCCATGGAAATGTTCTTTGGGTTGGTTTAAGAGAACATAATCATATCGCTTATTCCAATGCCACAATAAAAGAGAATGCTGAGAAAAATTAACACACTTCATCAGTAAAGATCTGATAGCTTGCAAGCCCTTTCTTTTAAATCTGTTTTATGAAAAAATTAATAAATAGAAAGAACATCACTGAAATTGAAACAAAAAAAAAAATCATTTCAGCAAATGGTCCCGAAGATGCTTGGGGCACATCTCCCTGTGGTACGCATATACAGTATCCAACACAATCTTTACAGCTGCTCTCCAGGTTTTACTGCAAGTCTGTGAAAAATAACAGTCCTCTCAATGACATTCATTTTCCCAGGGTTTAACAAAATAAATCTAAAAAATGAATAGCCTTCCCTTTTCAAACTGGTCTCAAAATTACAGGGATTCACCAGTACAGTACAGCAGTCTCTTTGAAAGTAACAGAGAGCAGCCATAAACCTTGTTTAATTTCCTGGTTTGATGATGTTTTCATACCCTTTCACATCAAAACAGAGCAGCTGGTACGCCCTAATGAATACAGCCCATCGCTCCCAGTTTTAAACTCATCCTTACTCATTCCAAGTCACATTCTAACGCAATTTGACACTCGCAGCAGCAGCTTCATGGAAATTTTCGGTTAGTAACAAGGTTAAGGGTTTGACCACAGCAAACTACTTTGGGAAAGGAGAGAGAAGTGCACACAGTCAGAATAACATTCCAGATTAGGGAGCAAAACACTCCTTAATTTAGTTCCAAGCATCTCCTTTTTTGCTGCTTCCCACCACCTTTAATCAATGTGCTACCTCATACATATTTGTCATACCCTTCTGGAAGCGGTCTCCCCATACTTTTTCCACAACATAACTGCAGGAAACTGCTGTGTTGCCTTCTCACGCAAATCCCACACAGCCCCAGCCACATTCCACTTTGAGCTGAGAATCAAGGAATTGTACAGCACAACGCAATGCCACCAAGAGGAGTAGGTGATGAGACAAGGACAGAAATTCCACATCTCCTTGGCCAAAAAAGTCATGAAGGCACTTAAGAGAGGGTTCAAGGAGCACCCTTGATGGCAGGTCCTGGTTAAAACAGCCTTTAGGCTTTCAGAAAACTTAGCTCTTCTTAACTCGGAGAAACATGACTCCATATAATCCTTGTGGAATAGACCAAAGTGGACATGGAAATGGACTGCATGGCTATGTTTCATCCCACAACTGGAGCAATCAACAGGACATCACATTTTTGCTAGCTGCTCAATTAAAAAAATGCACCCATATTTGCAAGAGATATTTAATGACCTTCAAACAGAACAAAATCTAACACATTACATTGACCACTAGACACAAGATTGAAATGAGTGAAATTGGTTTGACAAATCTAGACTTTAGGAAGAAAAAGTACATCTCCCTTTAATTCACTTCCTCTTCCTTCAGTTATTCATATAAAGAATAATGAATTCTCATTCTCTTCCTTAGAGGCTCTATCAATAACATTGCAGACAAACTCAATTAGCATTTAAAGGCTGCAACCTGCTTGAATTGCTTTGAGATTCCTTTGAGCTCATGTCCCAGCCAGACAATGTACTGAAACTGATTTAGCCCACTCTTTTTGAAATATTGCTGCTATTTTGTCCTTAATATATCACAAACAAAAATATGCCTTCATTCTGATAGAGGTCCGCAACGGATTTTGCATAAAGTTGAATAAATGAGAACAGATGATAACCAAGCAATATCCAATCTGATGGTTTCAAACAGTACATTTATTTTGCATAAACAAATTAACTATTGAAAAAAATTCCTCAAAACCATTTACTTTCTACTTTGTTCAGAAGTGGGGAAATCTGGAATCATCACAAAGTCATGCTGTTCTAGGGGCACTGAAATTGTTTTTGAGGGTGGGATGTTGCCTATTATCACAGCTGTAGATGTTTCACTTGTTCCCATATATATTTCCAGTCCCTATTTCCAAGACTAGTAAAACGTTAGCCTCGATGCCATCTTAGGGAAATGACTGCCATGGCTTAATTACACCATGTGTGAATAAAGTCTTTTCTTTCATCAGTTTTCAATTTCCCCCTTCCAGTTTCAATCAGTGTTTCCTTGTTCTTCTATTCAAGCTTTAAAAATAAAATAGAAATTCCCATCCTGCTTTTCTTTACTGTAATCATTACTTTGGCTAGTTTTACTGTTTCCTTCTTGTTCGTCTCTCCCTAAATAGTCCAAGTCTTTTCAATCTCTTTTCATATGAGAACATTTTCTCCGTACTCCTGTCATTCTCATCTTCTCTATCAACCACAACCACACTATTTCTCCAATGTGTCCTTCTGATGCAGCAGTCGGAACCAAACACAATGTCCCAGGTGAGGGCATAACACTGATTTTTTTTTTTTTCATAAAATCATAGCCGTAGTGTTTTCAGCATTTTTCTCTCTTCCAGTCCTTTAATTTTTGAATATTTGTTTATTCTTTGGCAGCTGTTGCATAACACATAGAAGCCTGAATTCAACTGTCTACACTGATGCCAAGATCTATTTTTGACTGGATGCTGTCAAGCTAGAGCATAAAATTAATTTCTAAATTTAGACATCCACATAAATACCTAGACCTGAGTTCCTGATCCAAGTTTCTCTAGGCAAAGAAGAGAAACAGGCATTTTTAAGGTACAAATTCAGACACCCATTCTATGAACTGAATTGCACCCTAAAAGTGCAGTTCCTGCCACCAATTATATCTGAGCCTCAGGTCTGAGGAATCCTATCCAAAAAATTCACTGTCCTTAGTTTTTAAAATTCTATCCATTAATATTTCTAAAAACATTAGAAAAAACAAAATAACAAAAAAGCATGTGAAAGACAAAAATCACATGAATAATTTGAGGGGACTTTCCTCCCAGGCTTGAAGCCAGAGTTTCATGGAGTAACCATTACCAAACCAAAGAAAAAGAGGATTAGCAGAATGGATGAAGAATATTTTGATGACAACATTTCAAAATCACTGCTATTCCATTCACAAATTATCACAGCTTTGTCACATTTTTCTGATGAAGTGTTCAAACAATTTTTTCTTTCCCATTGATAAAAGCTTCCATCTCAGTTTGACAATTTCCAGCCTGAATTACAGAGTTGTAATCTCTGCTACTTTATCGAGTTGGTAATGCTTCCTGAGTGGAGGAAGGCACATAGATAAGACACTCAAAGTGCAAACCAAACAGATCAAGAGTTTCTCTGAGACGATGTCATTTAAGAATACTTCTCCACTTCCTTGCAATTTGGTTGCCATTTATACCATGGTAAAGAAGTGGAGTTGGGGATGGAACATAGGAGGAAAAGAGGGAAGGGAGCAAGAACATAGAGCTGAATAAAAATAAAAAAGAAAAAAAGTAAAACCTTTCCATGTAGAAGTTACTGTATTGCTACAGCACATATGAGAACATATGATTTATATTCCATGAAAATAATAGGCTATGTTTTCCGTTAAAAAAAAAAAAAAAAATTAGAAAGGTCCTAAAAAGAAGTTAAATTTAACATAAAACTCCAATGGCATTGCTGCCCTTTTGTGCAAGTGCTGAAAGTTGAAGGAAGATTTCATTTCCCAATGGCAACGCAGGCAGCTGTGCTCAGGAGCTTTCTCAGGTTTTCACTTTGCTTGTTTGTTTTCCAATAAAGTACTATTGATTCCCAGTCAGGTGGTACAAAAGGGCTGTATAAAACAGCCTCTGCAAAAATAACCACAATGTTGGTACTCACCTCCTGCCCTCTCTTTCCACTCGACTTAAACAAAGAAGACTTAATGATTCGCCTGCTTGATGCTTTGGAGAATTGGAAACCGCACTTAAAACAGCAACTGCTGTTTGCTTACCACGTCTTTTATCTCAAATGCAGGCCCTTTAAGAATATGTTAAGGTGATTTTAAAAACTACAGAAAAATTTTAGAAGCTCTTCCTGTATAATCAAACATCAAAGTTTGATGTGGAATATGGTTTTGCAATAAAATTCCATCCTTTCTCATTTGCATTTCAAATAAACCATTAATATCTTACAAAAGGACTGAGAACCAAGATAAAACATACTTTACACTTTGATATGTCAGCTGTTGTTCACCCCCGTGGCTTCAACTTTTTCTGCTACTAGATTTACTACAACTTCACACAACTTTACACCACTTCTTTTTTTTTTTTTTTTTATTNAATATCTGAAGCTGAAAAAGCTGCCCTGACATGGGTTTCTAAACACCACAAAATCCTATGACAGAGATGGATTATGGCTTCAAAAGCTTTTAAAATGGGCTCGCAGCTTATTTTTGTCTTTATCCCCATTTAGTGTCCTCAAACTGCCTTCCAGCCCCCTTTTGTAGCAGGCAGCATCTGCTGCTGGACATTCTCATACATTTCCTGCTGCAACTTTTTGTAATTTGAAAACAACTTTAACAGAAAGATAAAAAAAAATCCCATAAGTGACCTGAATTATTAGCCTGAGTCGCTTCAACCAATGTTGCCAAGTCTACTGCTGTATGTAATTTAGGAATGCCACCAGGAAGGAAAGGAGAGGTCGGGTCATCGCGGTGATGCTCGTTCCCACTGTCGCCACACGCTGTATGAAATACAAGTGATTTCGTATCACTGAGGTCCCAAAGCAGCAGCTCTAAGTTCACATCACTAACTTACACCTGGTGATGCACACTGCATCAAGGAGAGGGGAACAGGAAAGACAACGCATAATGATCCAGAAATGATCTGTTTCTTACCTACCTGACTTGTTTAAAATAAGCATTTTTAGGGTATAAAGATTGTGATTATTCTGGAGATAGTCTGCCTTTGATTCAGTGAAAGGTCATTTCTGTTTTGTGTGCAGCATGGATAGCGTCTTGTGGGAGAGACGTGCATCTTAGAAATGCTAACACAGAAAGATGTTTGCAATACATTAGGAAAAAAAAGAAAAAAGAAAGGACAAATACAGTCACACCTCATCCATGTTTCCCAGGTGAACAACCTCTGCTCCCCCCACTAAACAACCACAACCTGACTCTCACGACTGCAAATAGAGATTGATACCACCACAAACACAACTTCTGCCAGCGTATTTCTATCCAAAGCCTCTATTATCAGAAATGCNTAAATGCATCATCCATAATGAGGATGCGGACTGCCAAGAGCCTTGGTGTGCCAGGCATTAGGTTAAAACAAGACTTCCAAAAGTAAAAACCACCAGAGCTACTCACAGAGCATCATCTGAGGATGGGTGTTAAAAGTCAAGTTGAAATACTGTTTTTCACTTCTAACTGGGTCTTTTCTGTCATGTATACCTCTTCAAAAACCATACGTCTTATGTCTGGGATGATCTTTCTCCTGCCTGGTCTTGGTTGCAAAAGAAAATACTTTGGAACGGTTAATACAAGATCATTTTGCCAGTTTTGAGTTATTTAAGCACAAGGGAGAAAGCAGTTGTGTCTGGGTTGTTGTTTTTGTTTTGTTTTAAAAAAAAGAACAATACTTTTCGCACACTGATAAATCTAAACCTGATATTGTACGTGTAGTTACTATTTATTGTTTGTTTACAGTGCTGACAATGTACTCTGCACTGTCATGGATGAGAAATAACCACTGCCCCAGAGAATGAGGGTGATGTGCAGTCTTGAACTCACAGGTAGTCCCACTGAATTAAAAAAGATTATTCATATGTGTAAAGTTACCATTTATATTAAAGTGAACAGATATGCAGAGCTTAAAGGCTGACAAAAAAACCCCACAAACAACCGAAAAACAACCCCAACCTACCACTGGAAAAGGCAGTGGATGGAGTGGAAGGGAGAAAATCAGAGAGTACTTCCTAACCCTAAGGAGACCCCATGAGAACATGAGCCTGTACCACTCTTCAGTTATTCTGTAGCAGAATTAGCCGCAAACCTTAACATTAATACAGCTGTTTATATGCATCCACAAAATTTGATGTTAATAGGACCGTTTACACGGGTATGGTTTCCCCAGCTGAGCTCAGATATTCTCAGCAAAACATACAGAATAAGTTAAGGTTTTATTTACAATAAAAATAAAAAAACGTGAAATAAAATGAATTAAAAAATGTTAAGTGAGCAATTTCATATTATTGGCATTGCACATAATCTAACTCGTAATGCTTGTAATTGGGGAAAGAGTAAATTGGAAATTATTATCCTTGCCTATACAAATAGTCCCACTTGAGACACACCTCACGAGTCAAGTATAGGATTAGGTCTTAATGTGTTGTATTTCGAAACCACCTATTTCTCTGCATTAGGAAGGTGTTATATCACCTTCTCACATGAAACTCCCAGCAGTGTTTCCGGTACTAAGATGCATTAGACTTCATCCCTCAGGATGTTATGATACAGGACAGCTATATGTTTTTCTGCACACTACAAACCCTCAAAATATTACATCTTGTGCATGAATAATAAACAAATTACTCTGAGATCACAAAGGCCACTTTGGATTGACATTACTCTCATATCAGTTATGCATTTTGGACAAAAGGTTTGCATTTGCTTTTGAGAATTGCCTCTTTACCTACTCAAATACATACTGTATCTACACAAAAATTGAGTGCCTCTCTGTCATCATATTTCCAGATGAAATATGACAATGTGTCTGCTCTCCAGTTCCAATGGGTTTTGTATCTACATGATGCTATTAATTCCTAATTCCTGATAATGAATTTCTAAATCTCTAAATTGGACATTTAGAAATTGCTATGAAAAAAAAAAAAGGTTCCAAGATACGTTTCTTTTATTCCCAGATACTTGAAGTCAGAAAAGGACTGAAAACTAGTACATAATATAATCACCTACTTTAATGCCCTCACCCCACCCGCCCCCAGTAAGGACAATTTAACAATTAAAACCGATTAAAAAAAATAAACCAGTACCTCACAACATCATAACCACTTTTTTCAACCTCTTTAATAATGCTACTAATTCAACACAAATTTGAAAGTAGTTTTATAAAGCCAAGTTCTGCATTTTTCACTGGGCACAACTATTACAGGCAACATCATGCCTCCCAACTCTCCTAAACTGTCACAAAGATCTTGCAGAGGGGCTGACATGATTTAAACATCGTACAGGGAGACTGAACTATAGCTCCATCTGAACCCGAACAGAGGGTTTTAATAGCCAACGCTGTCAGCCTGAAGAGACCTTACTAAATTCAAGTAAAGGGAAAAAATGAAAAATCAATATTATTATAAATTATACGTTTTCTTGGAATTTGCAGTCATTGAGAAACATTTCTAGGGAGTCAGATATCCATTTGTTTGTAGCGCAGGTCCTTGCACAACAAGGGTGATACTAATAAAACACATACAGATGTCAATACTTGAATGAGTAGTTACTAAAAAGGTTACAAGTGCAACAATTCTAATCCAATTATAAAAGCGAAAGAAAAGTGCATAAAATCTATATCAAAAGCTGAGGTATTAGTCTAAAACTTCTTTTCATTCCACAGTGGCAGATGAATATGATAGCGTCCTTAGCAGTATCTACTGAGTGACGCATTTTTTGCTGTCATTTAACAGTCTAGTTATATAAAAATCAATACTCCCACACATCCTGTCATTCTTCTTCTATCCCATTCAGGACTGTGGAAGCAAAGAATCCCCATATGTAATAATAAATCCATTTAAAACAAAATATTGAACCATGTGTTCAAATCTTCTTCATACTATATGGCATTTTCAACATTGTTACTTCTAAACCTTCTACAGCTTAAGTTACTTTCCTTATGCAAAAGGCTTAGGAATAATTTAGAAATGCAGAAGAGGATGAAAATATGTGTTGAATTTCAGCATGGGTATCAACATGGTCCTTTGGTCATGTCCACAAGGGGAGTCAAAACACTTACTTGCCAAAGCAGAATTAAAAACCCCACTTTTTACGGCCATAAAAAGCTTGTCTAACCAAGCACCCTGACAGGTCTTCCTGAGCCAGCCCTGAAAGCAGAAGCACGATGCAAAAACACTTGAGCTGACACTCTTGCTGATCATGCAAACACAGACATATTGATTCTAGGGATGAAAAAGGTAATCGTGAGTATATTGTGTCTCAACATTTGGGTTTCCCTTAGGTCTGCGTTAATTTTTGATTTTTTTATTTTATTTTAAAATAACACCACTACCACCATACTCTCTATACTGACTGTAGACTGAGGCATCTAGAGTGGAATTCGACTACTGTCAGTATACTGAAAAGGGCAGAGGATCCAGGGTGCACCTAAAGGGAGAGAGAGAAAATGGTGAAAAATACCACCTCTTTCTAGAGGTTGTATGCTGAGCAAAAGCCTCCAGCTTGATAGTGACAGAAGACCAGGATTATCAGCTTTCCCCTAAATTAAATGCTTCACGTTGTATAGACAGAAGCAACATATGCTTTTCTTTCCAAGTTGCAGGAAGGGGTGTAATAATTGTTATTTACATTACTATATGGTAAGCTACTCACAAGGTCGAAGGTCCAAGGTCATCTTTCTGCTAAACTGGACAAGGGCAGGCACACATTAATGCTTGGCCCCTCTGTCAGCAAGAAGAGGAGGTTTAGGGAGGCAAGAAGGGGGGAGTAGCAGGGTCCTGTCTCTAGGTGCCCATTTTTGGGGATCATCCGGGAAGTTGTTGTGGTTTAGACCCCATTGCGCTTTTCCGCTTCTGACCCTCCAATGAGGCAAATCACAAAGTTGGCTGGCCTTGGGTGTTATAGCAATAAGTATAAGCAAGAGCCTCTCTGCATACCATGCCTGGGCAGCAACTATAAACATTGGTCTTATCACTCTGAGAGAGTGAACATTGTCTGCACAATATGCTGTTAATTTCAGTAGTTAGAAGAAACCTAGCTAAGAAGCAAAGTTATTGAACAAAATTGATCCTGTTTTACCTCAAACCAGGACAGAAGGCAAAGTCCTGGATCAGGCCCTGGCTTTCAGAAGTACATTTTATATTCCCTGATCACTTGGTATAAAACAGAAACTCTCTCAGGAGAACAGGAATTTAAGGGACATTTCTGAAAAGTGCAAGCTCTGGCTTGAATTCCCTCTAGCTAAAACAGTCCTAAGATCCTGGTTTTCCATTCCCTGGACAGATGCCCCTATCACTTACATGTATACAGCTATAACCACCACTTGTAGCAATTACAGTAGCCATAGCTTTGCAACACTTTCAGTATAGGTTAGACATGCTGAATATACCTACTAGATTATTTGTTTGGGGGATTAAGCAGCGAGATGCCGGCCGTGTGAATCACACACTGCCTCAGGCACCAGGTAGGCGCCGAGACACCGAGGCACCTCTCGGCTTGCACAGCAGTAAAAGGCTAGGCACTTTAGTAACTCCACTAGTGAAAAAAGTTCAACTTCCAGGGATTGTAACTCACCCAGTGACATTCTCAGGATTATTCTCCTGCACTTCGATTCCACTGAAATTGTATTTAGATGCTAAATTTTGAGCTAGGCTTAAGAGAAAGATGACGAGTGTGCTATAAGAAGCAACAAAGAAATGAATAACTGGGGAGATGTGTGTGTCATCTCGCAGAGAAGACTGTATCCATATCTATCTGCTGAAAGAAATAAGAAGATTTAGAAAGCTATGAGAAAGTTTAGCACCCAGTATCATGTTCATCCAGTGAATCCATCACTTAACAAAGCCAATATATAGAAAAAAAAAATCACATGATAAAGCTATAAGGGAATTCCATTCAGAATGTTGAGAAAGAGTATGTTGAATCACTTCAGGTGCATTCAGGTGTATTCTGGTACACCTCCTTCTGAACAGAATCACCTGTTGTGTGACACATCTTTCATGCTACTGGAACAGTTTTAAATTAAGTAAGTATTTTTAGTTCTAGGAGAGTAAACTTTCAATAATAATCAATTCAGAGAACAACTATAATATTTAACTTTTTTTTTAAAGTATATATTGGGTACATTTATCACTTCACATTAAAAAAAAATATAGCCCCGGGGAGTACTTGCCAGTGGAAGATGAAGATGCTACACAGGGGCTTTTGTGGTTTTATACTCTTCAAATATTCATAAGATAAGGCAAACTTGTGCTGACAGAAGGTTCACATCAATGTCTTTTGTCCAGGACTGAAGAGGAATAGATTTCTGAGAAAAAATACTATAGGAAAGTAAATCTGCCCAATACTTTTTGCTCTACAGTTTTTCTATACTGAACCATGAGTTGATGGAAGATAGTAGTGGTTTCCAAGACAAGAGTAGCAGCTTTGTGTTTAACAGTCTAGATGTACTTTTCTTCCATTAATTTCTTAATCCTTTTTAAACAATTGCAAATGTTTTGCATCCAGATTCCTGTGCCAATACTGAAACACACAAAGCAGCAGTAAAAGTCGGAAAGTAGGACCATTAGAAAATCCAAATAGACAAACAAATCTTTCTTGTTCAAATATTGGTTGGTTCCTCAAAAAAATCCTCTAACATTTTTAAGACATTAAGATTCATATAGAATCCATTTGATACAAATTTTATTTATTATTTTTATTCTTTTAAAGTGTTTCTATTGATTAGTTACGGGTATTGGGCTTACTGGGTAGTTCCACAGATCACACATCCTCCTTTTCTTCCCTCTCCGATTTTGAGGTATATTGGACACCTTCTAGTCCTCTAGTGGCACATCAGATTTCAGCAACTGGTACAAGGCAGAGCTATTTCATCCCTAAGTTCCTTTCCCCTCCTAGGTGAGTATCATCAGCTCCTGGCAATTTATTTTAATAATACCACCTCCTCTACTGGCACTTCAGTTTCATCATCTCGGATGTCCCCTGTGAACAAGGGTGCCGGTGGGAGGACCTCCTGACTCATTTCAGGCAATAAAAGTTTCTTCCGTTCTCTTGATTATTTCAAAGTTTACACCTGACACTATAGACACAATCAAACCAATTGATTATCTTCACTGTACATCTGTGAAGTGAGGAACAACATGATGCTTATCTTCCCATTGATGGTTATAGTTTAAAATCAGAGTAACTATTATTAAGTGTTCTCACTCTAAGATGCTATTTTACTGCAAAAAAGACATTATGTATTACAGTACAGCAGAAAACAAGTAATTATCCTGAACAGCAATTAAGTTCTTTCACAAGTTCAAGTTAAAAATCTGTTTCACCTATGCTATGTTAAAAGCATTAAGGAAATTGGTCCAATCTGAATGGGAAGGGGGAGATCAGTTTCCTTAGTCCTTGCTGTCGAGGAGTATAGGGGATACTACAACGCCCACAAACGCGTGTTGATGCGGCTTTCTCTCCTGAACTACTTCTTGCTCCCATACATTTGGACAAAGCTATTACACTAACCGCGCTCTCACTCCAGTTCCGTGTATTCAAAATGATTTAAGAAAGATATAAACTCATGTTTAACTTGGGGGGGGAGGGGGGGGGGAGGCGGGAAGAAAAAAACAGAAGGTGATTTGTTTTGTTTTTTTTTAATCACACAATTTAACCCTTCTTCTGTCAGAATATTTCTGGACTAACAGGATTTTGCCCCAGAAATCCAATGGCCTATGGAATCCTTTAGTTTCTTCAGCAGATTTAACCATATAAATTTCTCTAACAGTATTACTGTAAAGCCATGTTATTTTATGGAGGGGAGTTTGTTTGCTTTATGTTTTTGTAAAGCCAAACACTTTCCCTGGCAAGACTGCAGCTCCCCTTATAAAATGTTTATTCCCTTTAAAAACCACTTTATCACATTAGTAAACTTAAATTGGAGCTGTCAGATTTCTTCAAAGCATCCTGAGGAATCTGTCAGCTGTGTGACCAAGTGCATAAATTCTGGCATTTCTTTTCACAGTAGATCAAAATCTAGATGGATGAATGATCTGAAACTGTTATACGCGTGCTGCTGTCTGAAAGACTTGACCTGTTTGGTTTAATGCCAGACGAATGTTCTTCCAGCTGCACTTATATGACATAATCATGACGTACAGTCAATGGTCAGATTTATGGTCTGCGATATAACACCTTTAGATATGTGAAGGCACCAGGCTGCCCATCCAAGTTTCTAGTTCTAAAAGGCAGCCTTCAGTCAAATACTTCTCACAATAGAAACAGCTCTTTTCTAACTCAAAGGTCTGCATCAGCCATCAGCAAGGAGATGGTTAGAAGACTTGATTTGGACACTGAGAGGTTGACCCTGCCATTAGCCCTTTCTGCCAACCAGTGGTTTCAGGGAACCACGTCTGCATTTACTTCTAGGGTAAAACAAATAGCAAAACATGTTCAGTAAAATGCACTCAAATACATCAAAGGTCTACTGCAATCACAAATAGCTTGTTGACCAAGGTCAGCACCAGGAGTGCCTTCAAGTGCATCAGCTTGACCATCAGATGCATGTGGCAATGCAACCAAAAAATGAACTGCAGGAAGAACAGAAAGGGGAAAGGCAAGTTGCCAAACGTTATTAATAAGATTTAAGTATATTTGCTCGTCTTACAGACAATTTTGACAAAGAAATCAATACTTCACATAAACAGGAGATACATCAGTACAGTAACACACAACAGCAACCTGCTGTAGGGTTAGCAAGTATTGTCCACTTTAAATCCTGTGTTTAGGCTTTTGCTACTGAGATTGTACTAACTGTGATCTGGTATATCTTCACCTGGCCTCTGCTATGAGAAACTGATTCAGTCACTTTAAAATTGTCCAGCCATGGAGGAAAGTGCTCCGAGCTGAACTAATTGCTGTTGCTTTTCTTCTTTTTCTTTTTTAAAAGTTCTCTATTTTCTCCTTGTATGAGAATTCCAAAAATTACTACCAAAGTTTCTTGTAGCTGCTGGTTAACAGTGGAGAACTCTTAGAAAAGAAAAGAGAAAAAAATATAACTGAGAATTACATTCTTAGATATCTTAACTACTATCATACAGAAGTATATCAAATACATTATACTTTATTATAGAATAAAAACTATTCTAAAGTCTCCTACTACCACTGTTACTTACTTTCTTGAGCATTTCCATACAGCTTCAATATCTTTTAAATAATTAACTGAGAAGAACTAGAAGAACTGTTCAAAATCTCAGACTATCTTGGGAACCTTTTGAGGTTACAATCATTTCCCCAACACTAAAAGGAGATACTACTCTAGTGTTATTCTTGGGATCTTTATAGCAATTAATGCTCATATATTTAGATGGCAGAAATCGAACACTGATTCTTCAACTTAAATGCTATTCAGACATCAGCTACACCATGCTAAGTCCTGGGGCCAAATACGTGAACCAATACTGCAGCAGACTGCCATGGTTTCTTTCCCAAATAAAGGACAGGTGCACTATTATTATGGATTAATTTATCTGTACAATTGTGTGTACTGAATAAAGCAGGTGTTTCACCTAATATAATATCAACGAGCAAGGAACTGCAAGATTTAGTGTAGGAATCTTTACAAAATTTAAGTTAATTAGAGAATATGCAAAACTGGCGTTTATTCAGCCTTTATATATAAAATGGAGGACACTCGGTTTGCATTATCCCATCAAGTTAAATTTGATTGTTTTTATTTACACTAACAGAAGTGAAAAACTAGTTATCCTTCAAGAATTATTTTCTTGCAGCAAAATAATACTAATATAACCATGATGAAAAGTCTATAAAAACGCATATTAAAAGTTCAGTTATATTTATAGAACACAAGTTTGAACATGCTCTAATTTGCACCCATTCTACCTGACTTTCCCTTATGTAATACAAAATTAAAGCAACCCCTGCTATTATTCTACAGCAATCCATTGCAGATTACAGTGGGAAATGTACACCCAAAGACACAGTTAGTAATGATTAAGTCCTTCTTTGCTCTCTTCTTTACTATGTAAAGACTTTTCAAACCAGGTATGTACAGTCCCTGCTGCAGGCAGCCATGGTCTGGCAGCACAGACACTAGTTACGAAAGATACTCATTCCCCTTGTAGCATCTTCTGACTCCTTGACAAACAATAAAAACCAGTATATAGGCAGATGTACCAACAAGTTTTGACTTGCCCCAGGGCTGGTCATGAGTCGCCCCTTTCTGACCTATCTTTTCATAACAGTTACCAGGTTTTGACTTAAAACTTCATTACACGAAATTTGACAATCAGAAGCAATTTTTTAAATGAACGCTGATATATGGAAACAACTGCTCCTATCAAACTTGCTTTTTCAATTTTTACATAAAACGTGTTTCATCAAGTAGTCAGACAGCTCAGATATATCTCCAAAATTGAAAGCCAAGTTTTGAGACATACTTAAACGTAGTAATTTTCCAGGATGTAATAATTGTTAGGCCACAATTCTGCAAGGACTCGGCAAGTTTATGTTTAAATTTATACCACATAATTAATTCCAATGACTTTATTTATATTGTAAAACAAGTCATCTATCACTATGCAAGAAATATATTAAGCTGCAAAACCTAATTCTAAATGACTGTAATGTCTTGGTCCTTTCAGAATATCATTGTGCCTATGCAACAGCAAACTAAACAAATCTTGTGATTTGAAGAACATCCTGACATGCATTCTAATGCTCTTTCTCATCTGCAATAATAAATTGAGCGCCAGTGCTCAAGTAAAAAAACAAAACAAAACAAACTAAACCAAAACAAAACACTTACCTAAAAGACCACCATTGCCGTAAGAGACTTCTAATTGAAATATTGAAGTTTTGAGATGTGAAAAAAGTCTGAGGTTTTTACAGAGAAGCCACTTTTCTGTTAAAATTCCTGATATATTCCTCATCCACCCTCAAGGTCACATAGCTCTCACTGCTTATTATATAGAAGACCTGGGCTCTAACTCCAGTGCTCTGATTCATACCTACCTTACAGGTCCTCAATATACCAAAAGTAGCCTAAGGCAAACATAACTAGGGGTATGTATACTATCTCAGAGTATGTTGCGCTCATTAGGCAACAATATTTTTTAAAAATTAAAATGTTTAAGTATGAAAAAAGATGCCTAGACAACATGGATGAGGATGACTTTACCAGTATTAATTAAGAAAAAGATCAAGACAGATAAAAAAGGGATGCTATGATTGGAAGAAGCAACTGAGACAGCAAAAACAAGTAGTCCAAATGTTGTCCTTATTTATTCTCATAAATATGTAGATTATCTTTGTTCTTCCAGTGACTGCAAGCCTGGTTTATGCTTCCCTTTGTTATCCAGTTCTAACACACTGCTGGGGAACTGGACAGTCCAGAATTTCTGTTCAAAAACCTGAATATACAGATTTTATAGAAATATGTTGCTCTTTCCCTATCCTCCAAAACATAAAAAGAATAGTTTTTCCTCATACTAACTCCAGCTATCTTCAATCTAAAGGTAGCAGCATCAGGTCAATGAACATATAGGACATTATTTTCTGACTCGATCTTTTTCCCTGATGTTTTGTTATAACAGTAATGTTACATTTATCAAAGAGTTTGTGTCTGGAACATACTTTTAAGATTAGCCATATTTTTTTGAATTCTTTGTAAACAGAGCTTCTTCCTTTGAAGTAGGATTTGAAAACACTGATAGTGTTTATCCCAGAAGGGAAATAAACAAGAAGATGCATAATTAATGTATCAAAAATAATGAGTTATACTGAGAGGGAGTTTTAGTTCTCTGTCTCATGACAGAAGAATAAGGGTCATTCAACAAAACTCACTACTGGTATATTTAAAAAAGAAAATAAAAAGAAAGGATAGGAAACATTAACTCTTCCCCCTTCACTTCTTGTTGTGAGATACTGATGTTTTCCCCAAACAAATTTCTCTTCGAGAGAGGATATTAAACTAAGCAGATCACACCTATCTACCGCAGATCACATCTATCTACCTT
Source organism: Himantopus leucocephalus (assembly GCA_003993805.1). Taxonomy (NCBI): domain Eukaryota; kingdom Metazoa; phylum Chordata; class Aves; order Charadriiformes; family Recurvirostridae; genus Himantopus; species Himantopus leucocephalus. Next base: position 86,974,121 of record RSEF01000004.1, on the reverse strand, counting down.
AGATCACATCTATTAATTTAATACTTGGTTTTTACACAGATATTCTAATAAAGTAGTTTAGTAACAACAATACTCTTCATGCACACATTTGGTTTGGGATTAGATTCCAAATCCAGTTACTATAGTTTATTCAGCTACCAAATATCAGCTGACCCACGTCAACCATCAGTGTGCACAGTCTTACACGATAATAAATGCAAATTAATGCATTACAACTTAATAGGCAGTAAGAGGTGGTTAAAGATAACTTGCATGACTTTGTCAGAGGCAATCTATTAGCACAGTAACTTGATTGTGCATTCGAGCTGTTAACACCAAATTTATCCTAATAGCAGAAAACCAAAGGTAATACTTAATCTACATGTATGAAATGGCATGTGGTCCTTCTACAGTGACTGAAAAGACCAAGCACAGAACTATTGACAACCTAGATGGAAAGAAATGCACCCTCAAAATGGCAGTCCTCTACAGGGGAGGACTAAGACAGCAGGTTAGGAAGGTAAATCAAAGATAGCTATGCAGGTTTTTTTTGAATGAATCTAGACCCCAATGTACAAATCTTACCCTCCCCAACCTTTTTCTCCAAGATTAAAACAAACCAATATCATGGTTTAACTCCAGCCAGCAACTAGAACCACGCAGCCGCTCACTCGTTAACTGCCCCCCACCCTTCCAGTAGAACAGGGAGAAGAGGGAAAATGGGGGAGGAACTCGTGGCTTGAGATAAAGGCAGTTTAATAGAACAGTAACAGAAAATAACGATAATAATGGTAAAAGAATATACAAAATAAAGTGATACAACCCAAGTTGCTCTCACCACCCAGTGATCAGTTGCCCAACCCGTCCTGAGCAGTGAGCATGGATCCCTGCCCACTGAACAACCCCCATTTATATACTGAGCACGACATATACGGTATAGAATATCCCTTTAGCCAGCTTGTCCTGTCTATGCTGCCTTTCAGCTTCTATGGGAAGCTGAAGAAGTCCTTGACTAATATAAACATCACATAGCAAGAACTAAAGTAATATGTATCAATGTTATTCTCATACTAAACCCAAAGCACAGCAGCTACCAGAAAGAAAATTAACTCTATCACAGCTGAAACCAGGACAACTAAGAAAAACTGAAGGCCAGCATTTCCAATGGCTACACGTTTCTACAAGGTGTAAGCCCTTCCCTTGAATAAGCTGTTTGCTAACTCCTGGGCTGGAGACCACCCCTCCTCCTGTTGATTGAGGAGCTGATTGTATTAACGTTCCTCCGCCTCTTCAGCACAGACTCAGATGGCTTGACTTGGATAATCAGTGCAACCTGATTAAACAAAGATAGTTGATTTTGCATGAAAGCTGCTGAACAGTGTTTGAACGATTTGTTCTGCTACCTCAACTGTCTTCTAGCCCAATCTCGAATGCAGAGGATGAACAATTCAGGGACGATAACACCTCAAACCGCTACAGCTGTTTCTCAAAGGTCATCCAACCACAGCTGAAATCCCACTGATTTCACAGAACAAAGTCCTATTCCTCCAAGGAGGACAGGACCCAACCGTGGATTACAGGCGTACTGTGAACTGGCAGCATCTCTGTTAAAAACTGTTAATAATTCATTATCACCATTTTATACCAGTCAGCCCCTGGAGAAGAACAAATTAAAAATGCTGCTTGAAATATCATCCTTATTGGCACACTGGGAAAAAAAATGCAACTCCTTTTCCCTGCTCACTGCATGCAAACACACAAGCAAAATGGCCTTCTTAAAAAAAAAACCAAAACAAAACAGTTGCTGACATTTTCCATTTCTGTTTTTACTTTATTTAGAGGACTCCATCTACTGGGAAATGACATTTTCCTTCAGCTATGAAAATATATAGAAAAGTGGTACAGCTGGCATTTACAGGAAATACAGCTAGAAAATTACAGGGGACAAATAACCACCTACGTTTTCTATAATTACACAGAAATATGAATTAGAACTCGTATTATTGCGGTATATTTATGATTCTACTTATTACCTCCAGAAACCAAGAATGGAATCCTCTTCATCATCTATCTTTTATAGCACCAGTCAACACTGACTACCACAAAGAATGTTTCTTGAAATTACAGTCCTAGAGTGCAATGATAAGTTTTTGTAATATTGTGACAGAAATATTATATTACATAATGATGAATATACATAAGTATAGATTTAACATTTGATCCAAATTACAAATGAATTCTTATTTCTTATCCAGGAATTACCATAGATTTTTATTGTAAGATAACGTCTAAATGACCACATGAATTTATTTATAATCTTGAAAATACAAGCAGAAAGATGAAATACTAAACTCAAAATAGAATTATTCAATCAAATCTATTATATTCCACCCAGAAATAGGATATCATGCTAACAGCATACTAGGATTAGGCCGCACAATATGACTAAAAATGCAGATTTTTATTCATGACTTCTACAAACTGTCAGCAGCTGCAGGAATACAGACTTTATGTTGCCAGTGATAGCTGACAGCACAAGTGAAGTAACCAGCTTTCCCTTCTCTACATGCTTGAAGAATTGTAATATCATTTATCCACTGCAAAGGTTTACAAAGGCCTGGCAGAGTGAGATTAATACGCTTCTTTATGAAGCAAGCAGCAATGTTTACATCCTTTCTCCTCCCTCAGTAGCGTCAGACTACAAACCCTTCGTATAATTTGGCTTGATGGGTGTTACTGGAGGCTCCAAGTAAAATAAATGCAAAAAAAAAATAATCACACTTTAAAACAAATGGAAGAATATTAACTCTTTGTGGAAGAACTACAGAATTCAAGCAGGATCAGCTCTGTTTCTGGCTTTCGATTTACCTTACACCATATGGCCAGCTTTTCCAGCAGAACAGCAGCAAAGCACTGCCAGACCAATGATCCCCACCCTGAAAAGCCAAAAGACTGTATTCCCAAGTCCTTCAACTCAAATACATGAGAAAAACTTTTCTGCACACGTGCCAGATAGACTCTGACAACTGAAAGCAACCAAGAGGTGACACACTCACTCTCCTAGGAGGAAAAAAAGAAAAATCAGATGCCTTTTACCCACACGAATTTGGCCACCTCATTCCCAAGTGGCATTTTCATGAGCCTCCTGCGATGCTGCAGGCAGGCATCAATAAGGGGCAGACGCACTACTAGGAGTCAGGTCAGCAACAACTCTGAACCTTGTTAATCCACCCACAAGTAAAGCAAGCAGTAGGACACCATAGATTATATTTTGCTCTCACATAAATGTACCATGAAGTTAGCACGGATTTGGTAAAGTTTGTGGAGCTGATCGGGATCGACTCTGGTGTAAGTGCTGAGCACAACATGGTCCTGTGTCTATTGCTCTACTTATAACAGCACCTCAGATTTCTTCTGAAAATCCAGCTTTTTCTGCAGTTCTACTGGCAATGATTCACTTGTTTCTGTCAAAAGCCTCACTATTTTATAAACTACAGCTAAAAGATTTCCAACAAATTAGCAAACAATAATCTTAAAGAATTGCAGTACTTTGGGTATTACCTATAATGAAATGTAATAAGCATGCTGAAGAGGATAGTAATCCAGATTCTTGAATAAATGTTTCCAATTCATTCCAAGGAGGGTAAAAATTGATAAAGTTTCTGTGTATACATGCAAAGCACACAGGCACATGCTTGCATGCACATATTCTCTTTCCAGAGCATCCAACACTTATTTCTCAGCCCTGGAGGTCCAGAAATGACAGGCCTACAACTGTGTATTTTTTGAGGCATAAAAGAGCTCCTCTTAAGTTATTTTTAGGTTTGATTTCCTCCCCTTCCCCCCGCTCCCAGTCATCTTTAGAGTCCTACAGAATCAAAATCCCAATGGGTGGCTTCGCTTTAAAAAAAAAGAAACCAGAGACAACAATTTGCTAGAAAATTATTTCTGGTTGTAATTGTAGGGTGGGATTTTCTAAAGCCTTCATTGCCTGCCTAACTTCGCTCCCACTGGCTAGGAAGGGGAGTTTACTATGGTCTCCAGCAGGAGCAGAACTAGGCCAGCATGAAAGTCTTTGAAAAGTCAACCTCACAATTTCAATTACATATTTTGTAAGGAACTCAAGAAATAGATGCCCTAGTTGTAATATATATAGTTAATCAGCATTCAGGGTTCGTTATCTCCCAGTAACTAGTCACTATCACTGATCATATAGATTCTTACAAAGATCCTTTGCTGCTGCCATTTGTAGGTGACAAAATACATACAGAATATTAGGTAGGTAGGGCAGCGTATAGTTAGCAAATAAATTTGCTCAAATGTAAAATGTGGTAATGCCACATAACTGTAAAGAAAAAACAAACAAACAAACAAAAAAAACAAAACAAAAACACAGAAATGCTCTAAGGGCTGAAAAGTCAGCTCTACCATGTAAGGCCTCCAGAGCTCAATCTGTTCAGCAAGAGCAAACTGTTGGTACTTAGACAGGGGAAAAAAGAAATGCTCAGTTTTGATGATGTATGTATGTTAGGATATGATAGCCGAAAGCAGAAATAAAAAGACATGATCTTGTAGCAGTGAAAATAAACCATTTTTTAAATTCACGGTTTCGTTTCCTCCATGTTCACATGAGATTTAGGATTAGGAAGAAATCCTACCCCAGACCATGCTGGCAGAGAACTGTTAAGCCAAGGCGTGCAGCACAGACCTGGAGCAAGTACCACCTTCTGCCACTGCTGAGGCTTCAGGCACTGGCCATGCCTGAGCCTCCCCTGTGTACTTGTCACGTGCAGTACTTTGCGCAGAACTGGTTCGAGCAAGTCTCTTGGGATCAGTACAACACTACTCAAACACTTTAATAGCCACTCTGAACTTTGCTTGATTTCATTCTCCCCTTTCTGGTCTCAGACACAGTGAAATAAAGATGAGTCTATGGTCAGTCCCCGTGCAATATGCAGCCCTGTGCTAATAGCATCAATCCTCTGATTCTTCTCCTTACACATCTAGCCTTCCTTTTTTCCACCTCCTTTCAACTGCAATTTTACTCATTTCTAAATACAGAGATGAACCTTTTGCCTACGGCTTCCTGCCAAGCACTCTTTCTTTCACGTTCTTGAGCCCTGGCTTTATTAGCCTTGTCTATCACCATGCCCAGAAGATGCTCACACCGATGCACCTGACGAGCAGTTCCTAACACTTCCTAACGTTCCATCAGCAATGAATTGTCTTTCGTCTTACTCTGAAAGAATTGTAAGTTTCTCCTCTCTCCTTTAGCCTGTCAGCGTGAAGCATTCCCTCCCTGGCATGAGACATTCTCCTGATTGACCCAGTGCAGTGAGAATAATTCCAAACGTTTGGAAACTGAGTTACTTAAAAGTTCAGTAATTTTAGAATATGAAAAATTCACCTACAATAATTATTCAAAATTTTCTCTAAAGGTGCTAATGCCATCTGCAGCTACTGCTTTTATTAATATTATAATTAATACATTTGTATTTTGGTGCAGATTTGTATAGTGGCCCAGATGCAATCAGGGTTCCCCTCTGCCAGGCATTCAGTCAAAATTTGATATCGGGGACCCCCAAATTTAACATGGTCATGCATTAATATGCAAAATCCCTGCTTTCCGATAGATTTGCCTTCCCAACTTGTGCTTCTGTGGCTCTGAAGAGGATTTTCTGAAAGGTGATTCTGGGTTACTTATTGGAGATGTGAGAGGTTCCGGCCACTTACAGGTGGTCTAGGAAAGGGAAATAAGGTGTTACCTGCTGCAGAGGACAGACTACAGCAAAGGTGGCACACTGTCCGGTTTGCTGCACCCCAATTTGCACTTGTTGCCTCAGCAAGAGAATTTTTTTTTTTTTTTTTTTTTGTCACGTGGAAACTTAGGTAGGTTCGCTTGTATTCTGCATACAATTTTTAATCCAAGAGGAAACGCCCACCAAATACCCCACTGTGCAAGCCTCTCCATGCCTTCTGAAGTGACACAGGACTTTTACTGACATCTCTCACACCAATAAATCCTAGAGCTCTTATTTACATCAGTTTTTTTCCTTGCATCCTAATTCTTCATTTCTGCACATTGGCTTTTATCTAACACGACGAGAATTCCTGTAACTGTTCAGATAAGCACTCACAATTCTCTCAAGAGGTACTCTACATTGGATATGACATTGTGTAGCAGATCTGAGGTCAGTTTAATCCAGCCTTTTTTTTTTTTTAATCAGATACCTGAATACATCTGGAAAAAGAAGCTTAAGATAGAGACATTAGATATCGGTATACGCCTCTTTTCTCCTCTTCCTGTAAGATGAGCTGGTGTGCATCCATGCAGACAGCAAACACCCTGCCCTGCTCCCTCTCTAGTTTTTAAATCAAGATTTCACTCCCTTCCAATTTCTTTCATAACCAGTCAGTGGTACCTGTCTTCTCCTTAAAACCTTTACTCCTTTCCCGCTCCAGGAGCTCAGGTGATTCAACACGTGTGCCACAGGACAGACACGTGGCACATCCATGGTGTGCTGCTCCCAGAGATCAGAGGAGCATCAGCGATGGGCTCGGCCACCTCACGGAAAACAGCACCGAAGGGATAAGACTTTCAGCTCTCAGGAGGAATAACAGATCTTTGGTTTTGTCATCAGTACTACCAGTAGTCAGGCTTTACCATGCAAACTGCTGATCCAATTACCAAACTGAATTAACTGAATCCCAGTCATATGCACATTTGTTGAAGACAGAAAAATTGCCTTTCAAGCTACAAAGTTCATTCTTCCATATCACTGTTGTGGTAGAAATTCATATCTTTGCCTGATTTATTACTGAGTAACCTCTTGAATGTCCAAGGATATCACTCGCTCACCTCCCACTATAAGCCTTGAAGCCTTCTAAAATCCCTATTGATCCAGCGCTAACTCCCCTGAATTCGTAAGTCAACAGTAGCAGCGGAAACTATAGCTTGCAGTCCTTACTGCAGAAACCCATCTGTCAGAAGCCTGGTAGCACACACAACTGTTTTTAAAGGAATTGTTAATTTGCCTCCCTGCCATCTGTGAGACTTTCAAGAGTCAAAAGACAATGTTGCTCATCTCAATACCCAAATCTCTATTGTCACTGCTCCTCACAAAGGGTCACTGCGTAGATCTGCATGTTCTGCAGATCTGAATTTCCCTGGATAACTTGTCTTTTGGTATTTACATTTTTATTAGCAATACTTTAACATAGCATTTCTGCTTACCTCAGAAGACTTCAAAGTCATGTACAGTACCAATAAAAAGCTCCAACTTCTGCAAGAGAGTGACAGCTGACAGCTAAAGAATGTGCCTAACAATTACAGACTTCAGCAGATTACAATCTTAATGACAGAAAAAAATCCACCTTTACAAAAAGAGCCATGGAACCTAAATATCCTCATCAAGCAGGTAACGCTCTGATATTTCACCTTCAGTGGAAAATACCTATGTGTTAAATTGAACAACTGACAATTAACTTGCTTCAGAAAGGAGATGATAATCACACCTGCTGCCAAATCTGACGTGTACCACACTGAAGTAGTCCACTGATGATTTATTTCAGAAAGCATGTATCGGTATGCAACTCAGGAAGACACTCAAGTTCTACAAACATATCACAGTATTTTTCAGTACATCTTAAGCGTTAATATAACATATAACATTTATGAAGAATCTCCTTTCTCCATTAATCACATGGAAATTTTCATTAAAGGTTAATTCTAAAGGAAGTTAACTACTTCAGTCATACGTTATTGACCACAATTTCTTATTAGAACTGCTACCTTTCTCAGGCAAGGTACCTCCATGCTCTATTAAATCAATGCCCACTGCAAATTCTTACCTAGCTCAAAATGACCAGCAAGCGGTCTGGATCCACAAATACAGACTTATCTCTATCAAGAGACTACCTGCCTATTAATTTTTAACATCTCTATTTGATTGACATTACACAAAAAACTGTTATTGTCGTCTATTTGCCATGCCTGCAGGAAAACCTACTTAATATTAATATTATTGTGGTCTTGAAAAAGCAACAGATTGTACGTCAATAGAGCCCTTCTGAGGTGAACATGCAGCAAACACTTTTATGCCCTTGTAACCAACAGGAAATGGCCATAGACAATGAAGACTAAAATGGTGTCACATCATCTTGCTGCATATTTTCTATTAAGTTTTCCAAAAAAACACAACTAAATTACTGTTAGTGGGAGTGAAAAGTCACTTCAGTATAGATGGAGCTCAACTCTAATCTGCCGTGTGTGTATATAATTGATTTTTTTTTTTTTCCAGGTAATTTATTCCTGAAGGTTAACAGTGCACACACAATTGAGAAAGAACATAGCTTTTCCAAAGACAAAAGACCTGGATTGTAGGGACATCAGCTATTAACAAACTGCAAATTAGAACAGATATCCCCAATTCCCTTTGTTCATCTCCAGGCATGCTATGATCTTGCCTAATAAAGGGACCCTTCTAGTTTTACTACCTTTTCTGTACTGGGGTACCCTCATTACACCAATTTGTGATCTGTATCACAGTTCTCCAGGTGCAGAAGTCATATTTTACTGCTTTGAGAGGTGTTCAACGTGCCTCCTGGTGCAAGGAGAAGTGCCAAGAGCAACAGACACCCAACCGTCCAGCTAACATATTCTTAACAGTCATAATGATGGCAATTTATACCAGAAGACATGAATGCCTGAGCAACCAATAGCATCTATCTATCATTTCAAGCCAGTTTATGATGCAAAGTAGAAACGCATATGGAAATTAGGAACTCCTTATTAATAGTTTTCATTTGTCAGACATGGAATAAACCCTGCAAGCAAAATTCTCTTTTGGTAGTATTGATTTAGAAATGCAAACTTAACACAGGATTAGCTGCTTAAGGTTTTAATAGCGAACACATACAAAGAAGTAATCAATAATGACAATGAAAGGCCAATTTCTAAATTTTCTTAGTGGTTATTTCTAAAAGTGTGCCTCTCGGTGAAGATATCCTCAGTCTCTAGACAAAGCTGGTCACCCCCACACTTCAATGATATATTGGTCACCTCCATATTCAATGATATATGTCAACTATCTCTCACTCCAATTCTATGATGCGTCACGTTGAGATGCCATTGGCTTTTCATTAATTTTGACAATTAAAATGTACTAAACACCTAACTTTTTGGATCGCTACTAATGAAGAAAACGAGATCCTCATTAATATCAACGTTCATACCACTTCTGGACCTGGCCTACTGTGTACAAGATTACAGAACTACGGTAGCAATAATTTTATTTTTTCTTTTTTACAAATCACTGAATCAGAGAATTATGGGGAAAATGCCATCCTTTACAAATTTTTTTTTTTTTAAATCATACGTAGTTGAAGAATTTCTCCTTTTCCTAAATCACGAGGAACTAGAGGCGTAGTTTAACAAGCAACTTTTTCTTCTTCCCATTCATCCTTTCTTTAATATTTTGCAAGCGACTTCTCTGTACAACACACTTGATCAGACAGGACTGCTAAGTCCTTGCAGCGATTACAAATAAAGGACAGAGGAGTTTCAATAACCATGTTTAAAAACTGCAAAGTTAAATGAGCCACAAATACTGGACTGTTATATACCAACCCTTGAGATCAACTCCAGGATAACACAGCACACGGATTTTAATACAGTAAACGGCCTAGCAGGAAACAAGATGAGAAACACTCATTACTGTGACTATCAAACCAAACACAGGAGCAAGCTAGAAGCACTGGACGCACACCACTGGTGTGGACAGCTTAGCCCAACGGACAAGACGTCAAACCAGCACCAGGAGACCCAAGTTGTAATTTCTATCTCCACAACCCTGCTCCTGTTTGACATCAGGGAGATCACTTCACAGCTTCAAAAATAAACACTATAACATTGAGGAAGGGGGCAAAAACCATCTTTTAAATGGTTTGATTACTGTTTAATAGAAAGGTTTGGGGGTTTGTTTTAAATGAAGGGACAGTTGAACCTGTGAGTCAGTGTCTGAAGTTGGTGAGGGCATGGGAGGATGACAAACAGGAACTACTTTGAGTAGTGCTTGCCTTGCACTTAATGCAGGGAATGTAAGAGCCACCAAGGTCAGGTCTGCTTTCCCCTGATTTCCATGAAGGAGGAAGCTGTCAGAGTTAGGTTTTCACTGGGTGTACATACATATTTAAGTGACTTCACAGTGAGCATGGCTGAAACATCAGTCCCGGTTCCTATCCATTTAAGTAGGTGTTTGCTAACTGAAAGCTTAAAAATCCAATGACCTTTTATAGTTGCAGCAACGGCTGTATTATCCTGCCAATATCTACTCTCTCATGAACACCATGCTCATTAGCTGACATTAAGCATGATTGCCATAAAGGTGATGTAGCTGAGCTTTAAATGGTACCTGCATTGTCCTATGGATATTTATTCCACAGCTACTCTGTAATTAAAGGCTTTATCAAGCCCTTTGAGAAATTCACTTACAAATAGAGTTAAAGAAATGTGAGTTGTTCTAAATTACTGTATTTTCACCCAGTAATTCAGCCAACTGCCAGAAAACGCAGCCAAAAATCTCAAACACTTTTTAGACCAGGAAATGAGATTAGCAACAATCAGATCACACTACTACTATGTTATTTTGAGAGACCTTTCAAGGTACTGACCTAAACATCAATTACCCTTCTGCCTCACATGCATACAAATAAGTGTCTTGAATCCCACAATTTGGATCACAGCTGGTGATTCTGATGCTTGAACAATATGTTTTGCTCAAGAAAAACCTTCAGAATGCACTTCCTTGCAGCACAACAGAATAAAGTCTACAGTTCCCACTCAACAAAAATGTTGCCACACTGAGAGCTAAGAGACAGAACTAAGCTCAGACAATAACTCTCCTTGATACGCTATCTGGGTAACAGTTAAGCCAACTTCCTACCCTTTCATAGCTAATTCTTGCCATTTTAAGTGTGGCTAAAATAAATCCACACCAAGTCAACCCAATATAAACATGAGATATCACATAGAGACAGATCACCTGAAGTCTACAAAGCGCTCATTTACAAATCAACTCATTGTCCCAGCCCTTGATTTTAGAAGTAGTGACAGACAGGTTAAAAGCGAATGCTGAAGTATGCAGACACACAACACATTATATCTCCATTTTAACCTTTCTTAGAGGTAGTCCTAGGAAGGGCAGTAAACTCAGTTATTTCAGTGAATTATGCTACACAGATTTAAAAGATTTATTTATTTCTTCATCCATCAACATTCATTTTTAGTGTAATTAAACTGCTTTCATGGATCGATGAGCACAGATAACAACTGAAAGTAGAGCGAGAGCATCCACCAGCAGTCTTTTTCATTAAGTACATTACCAAATATTATTTGTTAGGCTGAAACACAAAAAGCATTTAAAGGATCTCATTTTGTTCAAAATCTGAGGGACAGCCAGTGCATGTGACCTTCTGAGAGATGAGGATGTACAACCAAAGCATTCAGGAGCAAACAAGTCAGTCCTTATTACTGCTATGAGGTTTAACTCTAATTTCTACAGGTGAGGCTCTAATGAAAATATAAACCCAATAGCTGTTAGAATGAGGCCCTTAGCAATAATATAATCACAAAACAAAATAAGTCCAAAAGCTTTAGAAAAAAAGACCCTAAATATTATGGATGTCCATAAGGAAATCCAATTTTCAAGTTTTGTCCAGTTGTCAGTTCTTTAAAATCATAATATAATCAGGAAATTAAATAGGAAGTATCATTTCAGAAGCAGAGTAATAAGAGAGAGTAGAGAGAAAGTAATGTTTGGGTATTTTAATCCAGCCCCTTGACATGTTATTTTTTTCTGTATGTTGCTGAAAATATTATCAGCACTAGTTGCAATACAAAAATCTGCTTCCATAATAACCACCACCACCCCCAAAACAAGAACAAAAAAATTGCTTCTAAATATGTAGGACACAAATCTTTCTGAGGGAAACGACATCTAAGGACATCTAAGTTAGTCACCTACCAAATTTTTCAGTCTTTGGAGAACATAAATTTGAATTTCAGTGTTCTCTTCTGACTCTGTCCCAATATTAAACCAATTCTTGCACAGAGCTATCCTATAAAGGTCTATGTATAAAAAAAACCCACTTTACACTGTGTACAGATCCTGCATGAACAGCCTTTATGTCTGGGATAGTGACAGTGGAATCAGCAGAGAAAGCATAAAGCATCACAGCTACACAGTACACAGACCAGTGAGTGATTATATCCATTTAGTAAAGCTCTTTTATGGCTGCCCCCCGCCCCCTTCCTAAAAACCAGAAGCCTTTTCAGTAAATTCTAGAACAGCAATATTTCAGTTTTCAGATAATCCTGGCCAAAAAGATACATATTTTAGATCAGTTTGCATATTTTTACATTTGAGTACCAGCAGAATTTAAAAGCATTACCATCATCGGTATTATTAGACTTTGCATGCTTAAATCCCACAAAGAGAAGTGAGAGTATTTCCCTTAGCTTCCATTATTCAATGCTTTAACTGATAAAAATGTCCCTGTTCCAGTGCCCCTGCAAGAATAACGGTACTAGGCAAGAGACTATTTGAGTTTTAGAAATCTCAAGAGGCAGCATCCTATTCGGTTATATCGTCTAAAGATATTCACAATTTACCTATGAATGACATGGAGGCCAAGACAAGGTTAGGACAATGATCTACCATCGACTCATTAATGACCCCGCACCACATCTGCAAGCCTGCTCTCAACGTGCAGTGGCAGAAATGGTTATTCAATTTTTCAGGATGATTGGAAGCCTCATATTCCAGGTGTAAAAAGAGACTCTCAGTCCTCAGTGTATCTTACATTTCTAATTATCATAAAGATACTCTTCTGCTTTTCTGAAAAGGAGAACTACAGCTGACAGGGTAATCCCAATGAGCAATACAATTACTTGTGTTGGTCGTCTCTTCCTTAACAGTTGCTCATTAAGAGCCTTGATGCTAGTGAAAATTGTGTCAACATTTTCCCTTAATACAAAGCAGTAGCTTTCCAGTTGCTGACTATTTTGACATTTCTAGCTGAAAGAAAAAACATTTCAAAGTCTGTATTGTCTGTAAGGGATACAGAGAGTGGACAATCTGTTTATTCTTGCACATTTGCTTTCAAGGTTTATCACTTGGTCCATGTACGAAGGGGAGAAAAAGCAAAACATGCAAGGAAATCACAAAGAGAATACAAAAGAGGAGCTTATCTGCTACATACAGTGTGAGCATACTGTACAATTGGAGCAAAGGGGGATGCAGAGAATATGGGGAATTGACCCCGTTGCCTGTCTCACATCTAAAGCAGGAGCAGATCTGGACAGAAAGTTGCCGCTGCTAGGTGGGCTGAAGATCTGGCTCTGCTCCCTTTGTATATTGTATATAGATTACAGACAATACCTCCCACAGGGTAACACGCATCAACAGTCTCCACAACACCCCTGTGAACGTAATTTACAGGATATATTTTGTGACTCTACACTGACTAGTCTTCTGCAACCCAAAGGCAAAGATGCTGTGGGTCCCACCAGAAGGCTGCCACACTGAGCTACGCAGGAGAAGACAGAAGAAAGAGTCACACAGGCTGGGTTCTGCATCTGCCTTGCATCCCTGAACAGCCCCAGATGAGTCTCTTAACTGGTCTGGGTTACAGTTTCACTACATAATGCGTGGAAATTGTACAAAAATTGTACTGAAGTGCTTGGATGGAAAGTGTCACAGACAAGCTGATAGCAGCAGTCAGCAACAAGTACATGCACATTGGGTTTCCTCTCACAGGGCTTCACACACTAGTTTACCCCTTGGATGTGGGGATTTATGGAGAAGGCAACATAAGGCTATCCCAAGCTTAGTTTCTTTGCACTGATGTATTTTCATTTTTTATCATCTTTTTCAGCATTTCTGTCTCCTACTCTTGCCCTGGACTGTTCCTTTGTGCTGCCCTTGACGCTTTCACAGACTTAGCCAAGGAAATATTACTCAAATATATAAAGCTGTTTTCTGCTACTATTACTGATACTAAACACCACCATATAATATACAATTCTTCCTCTATGGCTTTATTCAGTATGAATGAAGGAAATAAAACCCAATCCACGGAATTTAGTAGTGTATTTTCTTTCAAAATAGTTTTCAAGCTTATCTATACAATTTTATATAAGGAATAGAATTTGTCTAATACAGTACAATTACTCCCTAGAGAGACACCACAGGGTAAAGAAAAGCAAGAAAGTACACAAAAATAACCCAGGCAGGATGCCTTTAGCTCCCACCCCGCAACTCTTCCCACACATAAAAACACATAACCACAGAAATCAACATATACTATACAATATCTATTACCAGCTTATCGATACAAATATGAAATTATTCGTTTTCAGAAACGATATATATCTGTAAGTTTTGCTTTCATGACCAGTTATCCTCTAACTGAACTTAATTTTACTAAAATCAATGATTCCTAGAGGGTTACAGTCTTGCAATGACTGTTGTGCTTATTATTAGATTTCCTAATCTTACTTTCCCAAACATGACGTTTCTCACAGATTAGTCAGTGGTAGATGTCAGCTACTCCCCACCTTTGAGCTCACCGAAGTCTCAGTAAGGCAGCTGACCCACTCGAGACAAATTCTCAAATGTGGCGAGTCACCACAGCTCCACTGACTCTATCAATGCCACCAAAAAGGGGTCTGGTTCTCCAGACGTACACAGATGTGTTTGGCATAACTCTGGTATGACGGTGGCCTTATCAAGCTCTCCAGCATGCTTCCCCATCCTCACCTGCTCTTCTCAGATGCAGCGCTCATCGCCACCTCTTAACCTTCTCAAGTAACCAAATCAGCTCGGAGACAGCCCTATTTTATTTTGTGCAGACATGGGTGCCATCTGTACATCATCTGCTGACTGCTCCACAGAGATGCACTTTCTTTCTAATTAACTTTGGCTAAACACTAGGCTACTTCTGAAAAAAGATTCACTCTGGGAATGACTAACATGTAACGAGGAACTGAATATCTGTACCCATATTCTTAAAATTAGTCTCACTTTTAACAATCAGTTTCTACTTGAAATACTAAACATCCGTTCTTAAAGAAGAAAAGAAGCAGCTCCAACTATGACAATGCAGCTAATGTGCTTACTCACCAGTTAATGTGCTGCAAAGACCTACACACAGATATTTTATCTTCTTTAGCAAAACAACTAGCTGCTCCATCTATTCATTCAATCTCCAGTTTAGCATCATTGCCTCTCTAACATTTCTAGCACTGAATTAACCGGCCTCTTTAGTCCTCACAAATGCATTAACAAAGCTTCCCATCAAAGTATCACTCAAAGTACTATTATTAGCTTAGCTTTAATATAGCACAGAAATTAAGAATGGCTGCAGCTCGAAAAAGCCTATGTAGATGTTACTTGTCTGACAGCTTCAGGCTTATTCTCAACACATTAAATAACTCAAAAATGACTCAGCCAGCTATTCACTGACATCAACCCCTGCACAGCTGAGTAAGTAATGTTAAGGGCCTGTAAATGGAAGGAAATCCTATTATGAATGCCAGGAGGGGCATCAGTCTTTTCTTCCAAGCCACTGCTCCCTATGAATGAGGGGAACAGCACTGAGAACCAAACACAAAGCCTGATCTCCAGCAGCTACAGTAAAGCCACACATTCTTCCAAGGTGGGGACACCCGGAGGAAAAGCTCCAAAAGACTCGGGAGCTGCTGAAATACAGGAGCTTTCAGAGGCAATTCTGAAACGTTTAAACTTCTAAAATAATAGAAACTTCACAGAAGCTATACTGCATAAACTACACCTGGCTGTTCAAGCTTCTTGCAGTTTGGGGCTTTTTAATTTGATTTTACCATTTTCTTCCTTCAGGTCCCAATAACCCCAGTGCCTTTGGCCAGCCTGCAGCCGGGCAGGCAGGGAGAAGCTGGGCTCTACAGCCCTTGGTCTGCAGCTGAACCATCTGCACTGAAAGTTAGCTTTTATGAAGAAAAGTAAATTGTATTCCTGGGATTTCTCCATCTGCTATGCTGCTTTCTGCTGGATAGAACACATCCAGAAACCCAGCAGAGGCCTTACACGTCCCAAATAGACCAAAAAAAAAAAAAGGAGAAAGGGGANNGGATAAAAAAAGAGAAACTTTCAGTCACCACAAAGTGTCCTGCCAAAGAACATTTGGCAAATACTGTTATTGAGGTGCACATAAGCGTAAGCAGATCCTTTCTGTCATTCCAGTGACTGAGAAGAGGGCGGAAAAAGGGAATGAAGAATGTTTTACAGAAGGGAATACCCTTGCAGAAATGGCAGCTAGTCTGGGCTAACCAGAAAACACTAGCTCAACCTCAATGACAAAGTAACTCACCATTCAAAGCAAAGGGAATCAGATTCCATTCTGGTTTTACCTTGGCACAGATCCTTTGGTTCCACCTTTGAATTGCACCATTTTCTGTGATTAGGGCCATTATTTGTGTCCTTTAAAAAAAGGACTGAACTAAGCTGAAAGTAACTTTATTTGGTCTTAACACAAGTTGGGCAATGCATAAGTTTTAACTCAGATACATTTATTGAAGAAAATTAAAGCAACATAAAAACATCTGATAATATACAAGTTCATAAGGGTAATGTCTTGCTTCTCACGCTGATTGCTTCTGGAGTTAGTGAAGGACCTTTCTCCTCTCAACTGTGCTGAAAGGTTTGCATTTTCCTCCCTTCTTTCAATCCCTCTAAGGTATTGCTATAATGTCCTGGAGACAGCTAGACAGATTTGGCATGTTTTGGCTATCACTTCCATATGACAACTACTAAATTTCATCAGGAGAGCTCACGTGAGCACCACTGCAACGCTTGCTGGACTGAACTAAAGTTCAGTGATGTGTTAAAAATGGGAACATTGCAGCTCACCCCTCTGTGACTTCTGCCATCTCAGGAGGGCAGAGATCAGCCCTGTAACACAATGCCAACTGTAGGCCACCAAACTGGCCTTTATATTATTTTCCTCATTACCTGTAGAAAGAGAGAGCTGCCCATATAGGCCAGGGAAAGCCATCTCTATAGATTCACTTGGAAGAGAAAAAAAACAAAACATATCTTCAGAGGATTATATGTTTTATAATGACATCTATGTCACAAGCAGCCTGACAGAGGCTTTTCCTCTTTACAGAAATTATAAAATAGTTACTGCAGTCTCTTAAAATAACTCTACCCTTAGCTCTTGTTACAAGACTTTCATTCTTCCAGTGCTCACACGCAACTTGAATTTTGTTTACACCAGTACAAATTAAAAGTATTTCATTTTAAGATTATCCGAATCATACTGAAAATAATTCATGTAACTGAAACTAAATCACAGCCACGGTCTCACTCATACTTCAAATTTTGGTGTAACTTACATGAAGTAACACCAGAAGACATCGTCTCTGAGCAAGAGATACTCAGGCTCCCAGATTAGTTCCCATTTACCACTAGAGGCCAGCAGTCCACCTTCTGCTGCTACAGCGAGGAGTACCTGGCCACCCAAAGGTAATTCTGCTCCCTCTTCCACCTGCTAAACCACATTAAAATAGGCTAGAAATACATACGCTCTTATCTCACACACAAGGAATAGGTGCCCTTGGTCACAAGAGATGCTATATACTGGGAGAGAGAATTTAGGCAATCATAGATTTAAAGGAGGTACATACACACACACAAAATCTTTAAACAAAAATATGAAAGTATTGCAATGGGAGAAGAAAAAAAAAAATCTGGGTTTTTTTTGGCTGGTTTGTTGGTGGGGTTTTTTTTTCCACTGAAAGCTACCAGTCCAAGGAAGGGTACTTTTTTTATTTTTTTTATTTTTATTTTAATGCTGTGTCTGAAACTAGTTATCTGTGGCCTGAGACCTGTCATTCAACATTTGGCTGCCCTTCCCTCTAGCTGTAATAAGCTGCCTAAGAAGCAAAGACAAAATGGATTTGATGTCTCTTTCCAGCACATCCACTTGGAGACAATCCCTACTTTAGAAAATGGCAAGCAGTAATCATCTGAAAAAATGACTCAGTTTAGACATCCAAAAAAGTAAAGATGTTCAAAATGTCTTTAGTGTATATTTATTTACCTTTATTTCTTTTGAAGACTTTTACTTCTACATATAGGAGTAAGCAAGGACTACTAAACAGCACCCATATCATAGAACTCTTGCTTCTCAGTGCCAAAATAACAAGGGAAAAACCTCAACTTATCACAGACACTGAAGTATCATAGACAGATACTGAAAAATGCAGTTTTGGACAAAATCAGCCTAGCATTTTTTTTGGGTCTCTTTGGACTTAGACAGCACCTATCTCCTAGGAATTTTATAATTTAAGTGGACTAGAAGAAAACCACTTAAAAAACAACTAACCGACCAACTGATNCGGGTCTCTTTGGACTTAGACAACACCCGTCTCCTAGGAATTTTATAATTTAAGTGCACTAGAAGAAAACCACTTAAAAAACAACTAACCGACCAACTGATTTGTAGAAGACAAAAATCTATCTAAATGAGAAAGCTTTAGTTATAGTTTTCCTAAGGAGCAGGCAACCTGGAAAAGATGAGCCCACCAATTTCTTCCCCTTTCACCTACCTGCAAACTAGCAGCTAAGACCACAATGCAGATACTGCTCACATGTAAATACCTTCAGCATATCACAATACAGTTTCTCCTGGAAAATGGGACCTCCTTTTAAGTGCTTTTACACTACTTAGTGAAATAACATATCACATGTATTTATGCCTACCTCAGGGAGGTTCCATATCCATGACCAGCTGGTTCACTTCCAGCCAGGCAAACAGTTGTCACGCTGCGCTCTTCAAGAGCTGGGAAGCATTAGAAGTGGCAAAAAGTCAAATTCAGGAGACTCTTCAAAATCCAAGAGAAGAATCTCTAAGACTAAAGCCAGATATTTGCACCATCTCACAGTAAGCAAAACTGCACAGCGTGGGGAGAAAACTGCAGCCACATGCTGCATATCAGCCTCAGAAAAGCCCCACACACCAGGCCCTCAGGTTCACATAACGGGCGAAGCTCCCCTGAACACAATGTAATTGCATCAATTTTTACCAGCTGTGAATCTAGCACAGGTTTTTTTCTAAGTCTCTATTAACAGCTGGTATAATTCTGTTAAAACTGTGTCTTAGCACAGTTCAGCTGCAGGTCAGTCTGTTTCAAAGAAAGCAAAGATGATAATTTTGGTGAAACGGTTGCCTGAGATGCAATAAAATACTCATTAGGAAACTCAGTTTTTTTCTACCCTTGAGAACATTTATTAAGCCTTATACTAGGATCCTCAAATTCTTTCTGTCTGCTGTATAAAACCAGCCCTGTTTCTCTGTCGCCTCCATTTTGTATTGTCACAGAGTTGATGGAGTACTTGTGAGCTTGAAGCTTCTCCTCCCAGTTTTAGAAGTCACTAAGCAGGTTTCGGGACAGAGGAGAATCAGGCCCCAAGAGTATCAAAATTATTTAGAAAAAAAGACATAACCCCTAAGAGAAGGCAAGTCCAGTTCAGCATCATTGAATTCTTCCCTTCTTTTTCCATGGATTTTCCAGGGATATCAGGTTTGCACACCCAGCAAGAGAGATGATCAAGCTATTACATTTACCAAAACAAATTATGCAAGCCGATGAGAAGAGTTTCTTGCAGCAGTAACGACCGAAGTGCAGGGGAGGGCATAGCAAAGACAGGGCTCCAAATCGAGCCCTGTTCTCAATGAAGCTTTGTCTATTCATCTCAACAGAGAATCTGTGCTCCAGGACAAAGGAAATGGGGAGTGGAATCGCTGTGATTCCCTA
This sequence comes from Himantopus leucocephalus, assembly GCA_003993805.1. Taxonomy (NCBI): domain Eukaryota; kingdom Metazoa; phylum Chordata; class Aves; order Charadriiformes; family Recurvirostridae; genus Himantopus; species Himantopus leucocephalus. Next base: position 86,954,284 of record RSEF01000004.1, on the reverse strand, counting down.
GCAGGCAGCCAAATTAAAGAAGGCCATACCTCTAACAGAGCTATTTAGGAAGTACTTCAGTAAGTACGCCTTAGTCCAGTAATTGCAGCATTCTTATAGCAGTAAATAGATTACTAAAAAGCAACAGAAGTTCTGGGGGAAATGTGGTTACGGGAATGGAAGTTCTCATCTAACTGTTTTGTGTTATTTAGCATGTATTTTCCAAGTTGTACATGACCTGCATTTTCAAAGAGGAGAATAACTGCTTCACCAAACCCAGGGAGAAAAAGGCAGTTTGAGAGACTTGCCCATTAACATGTAGCATAGTGGTTTGCAGATATCCAGATAGGCTTGATTAAATGAATTAATTACCCTCAGCTCCAAGACTTAAACTATCAGTTTTTCTTGACTGGCATTTAGTTTGCACAAGAGGCCCAACACTTACATTAGGCTCAGAGTTTTTATGTGTACTGGAGACTTAAGACTGACGTGTCTGCCATTGTACAAGAAAAGAGCAGATATACAGTTGTAGAGGTAACAACACATAGTGCATCTCACGTTCCTAGCATAGCTTTGGAAACAACAAAAATTATATTTGTATTCAGAAATAAAATTAAAATCACTGACAGTGCAGCTCAGTTGGACATACTATAATAACCACCTTTGTTATCATTAATTTGTAGGATTAGTATACTATATTGAGACAAACCCTCTTTTTTTAAGGTAGCACACTCAGCTGTCACAATCTACCCTTTTAAAATCTCAAAACATTTGTTTCACATTATGGTCACTGCTCTGAAGACTGCAGTGACAGGCTCAGATTGTAAAAAGCGTGTTTCTCCTTTTCTGCTGAAGAAAGTCACAGCTCACAGCAGCTCACAGCACTGTGAGAGAAGAAAGAGATCTGAAGCGATCTGAATCCTGCCCTGTGACACATGCAAACTGACAGGTGTGGTTGGATATAGCTGCTGGAAAATACAGTACGCTGAGCAATTACGAACTCACTGTTTGTCTCGGGAAAAGAGAATTGTGTAATCAGTAAATCTAACTGAGCTTTATTGATCGAGCCAGCAATGTTGCTTCTTCAGAAACCTGATGAAAATGCCAGCACTAAGTCCATCAATAGGTGCTCTACTGTTTACAGGGAGAGCTGAAAGGGGTCACCAAATGTGCTGTACAGAATGTACTTTGCCTATAGGTACACTGCAGATTCTCACAGCTTGCCTGCTTTAAAAAGAATTCCGGGAAAAAATAAAGAAAAAAGTCCAATACAAGTCTACCTTCTATACCCTGTGTGAACAGCCAAAGACCCAGCAGTTCATGCACTAACGATGAGGATATACACCTAAGAAGCTAAAGGTTGAGAACGTGGTCTATTAATTGGCATGCAATCGGCACTCTGCAAGCAATCCCTGATGATGTCACATGTGGGGTGTGACCCACCTTGATGGACTCTACTCTTCTCTGTCTCTTTTTCCATGAAAAATTGCATTCCAGCACCTCACACTGTTTTGCCATGGCTTAAACAAATTTGTAGCATGCTTTGATGCCTCGGAATGAACAACCTGACGTGAAAAGTATAAACCAGTTTACCCAGATAGTCACATTCTAAAATAAAATTAGATGGAAGAGGTGAAAAAAAAAATCCATCAACAAACAGCAAAGTATGTAATGTGTGGAAAAATAAAAAAATCCGCAGAAGAGTGGACTGCTCAGGAAGGGGGTGAATACTCCATGTGCACAGTACGTCTTTCTCTTTTACCAACGAACTTGGTACAAAGGCGCTTGCAAACCTTTTGCTTAAAGGGAAACCATAACTAATGGCATCTGCCACAGGAACTGATCAGCATTCACTGAATTGCAAACCACGGCTTCAGACACCCTTAACTGCCACACAATAGATCACCAGTGCCTCTCGGGTTCAACTGGTCTCCAGCATGCCACTAGACTTCAAAACAGGAACAAAACATTGTTAAGTGACAAGTCAGCCAAGTGACAAAAGAACCAATATCAATATACACAATGCAACAAAACCAAATGAACTTGGGTCATCTTGCTTACAACAGCATGGCTTTCCATCCCTGGAGAATTCGGGACGCTCTCAGCCTAACAAGGCACTGATTCTTGTCTCACTCGGGCTCCGGGGGCACGACAGGAGCAATCTTTTGTCCCATCAGGGGAAGGGGAGGAAGGAAATGCTACAATCTTGAAAAGTCTAGTTCGGATACTTTCAAAAGGGAAAGGATATCAAGGAAATGAGAAATAAATGTTTAAAATGGGGTCTGTGGCCAACTGGAGGATTGAACCACCACATTTTTATACAGCAAGCAGTGAGAAACCGGTGACTTCAAGACTCAGAGGATCTATTTCAAGGATTTATACTGCATGCTTCATAGCATTTTCCTTTCTCGTGATGTCTTTAACTCTGCAATATATAACCAGATTGTATATCTAAATGGCTCAATTCAAACGGCTCATCTTATCTGAAAAAGAATCTGAAGCAGTTTTGAATTTAAGTTAAACAGCTGGATGTGTAAAATAAAAGCACAATAAGTAAATCATAACCTTTGACTAGAAGAACCATGAAACTGAATTCTGAACGTGTGTGGCACTCAGTAACCGCAGAAGCCCAGCAGACCTCAGGAAGTCTCCAGTCCAGCCTCCTGCTCAAGCAGACCAGCCTGGGGGCTGACTGATGGGATTAGCAGAACAGCTAACTCGGGTTGAAAATATTTGTGAAAATTTTGGTGTGGGAGGGAGGAAGAGACTCCCACATGCCCTGTGGGGAGGCCAAAGCTGGGGCTGACCCCCTTGACCGTGGTCTCAACACCGTGGATGTGCCTGGCAGCCACTGTCCCTGCCCCCTGGGCTCCCAGCTCCCCGTTCCACAGGGAGTAGCCACCCTGTGCTGCACCCTGACGTTGAGCGCTGAAGCTGGAATAAATTGCATAAACTTCCTTAAACCAGGGCTGTCACTCTGTATGGTGGAAATAAGAACCAAGTAGCACTCTGTAGAATTGAAGTATCAATACAAGAGTTAAAAAGATGACAGCGTAACTACAGTAAGTAATCCAGTGGCTTCTCCAAACCTGTGTACAAAGGCGATAGCAAGGTCTGTTGTTTAAGATTGAAGAAAAGTTTCAAAGTGAAAGAATTGCTTTTTAAAAAATAATTTTGAAAATATGTTGTAAAATAAGATAGTAACTCATAGAAGGTATTTTAAATAATACAAAGAACTTAAAGCAACTTGAGTCTGGTTCATCAACATTAGACAATACATGCTGTGGGGCAGAACCACATCTCTACTTACTGATTCACATTAGTAATTTACCCATTTAATAAAATTAACTTTTATTTTGCAGGTTGATTACATTACCAGACCAGTAAAAAGGAGGTAGATGTGTTCCAGGCTTTCTGGGGCAAGGTATCCAGTCTACTTATAAATGCCATTTATGAATTGCATAACCAAAAAAAGAAATCTGACAGTATATTTCTTTTTAAGAAACATATTTCAATTATTGAATAAATATCACATTCATAGAAAAATGGTTGCACTTCTATAACAAGCAGCTTTAATGAGCCTATTTCCATAAAATGCTTTATTTTCAGCTTCAAACCACTCCAGTGCCCTCCCTCAACTCCCTTGCTAGGCATCTTATTAAAAAGAAACATTCTGAAAAATACTCAGTGTTTTATTCATTTGAGTCTTATTCCAGGACTATTCCCTGATATTAGCCTTACCTGTTTCCCAGGAAATACTGTAGGGCATGCATTGCTGATAAACAGACACATATACCTTTGCCTCCGCCCTCACTTCAAAGAAAATGGATTGATTTAGGGATTGTGAAATAGCAATATTTTGCTTACAAAATCTCCTGCCTTCTATTAGAATAAAAGTAAACAAACAGTCACCTTCACAATAGAGACTATAATTTGCTGCTTCCACAAGAGATGGAGGTTTCATTTCTCTGCTCCCTGACTTTCAATTTAGCCATTCACAGCTATGCAAAGCTAAATACACACCACCCTACCCTCTCACCAAAAACTGCTGGATCCCTACTGAGCTCCTACAGCGTGAGCAGAGCAGCCAGCCTCATCCAGACCATCCCAGGTGACAGGTACCACCACCTCTCTTGCGGGAAGGATGCTGCATCAGGCCTTATTTCAAAGCCAAGCAGAAGAAACATCAGGACTCGCTCCATTTAACATCCCTTGGGTCTGCAGCTTTGCCCTTCAGTCATTTGGGGGATGTATCTTTCTCTTTTTGAGAAGAGCTCCTTTGAGCCCAACCTGCTTCTCCCCTCTTTTAGGGGGGAGGGAGAGGGGAACGATCCTTTTCTGGAGCTCTGTGCTGGCCTAAAACCATATTTAAATTCACTGACTGGGAAACGAGGCCCTGGGACGGATCCCCAGCATGTACGTGTCCCTTCATTACAAAGCAGCCGTGGCACCTCTGCATGGTCCAAACCTGGTCATCTTCCCTTTTTTGGTGGTGCTTCTCGTAACAGTAGCTTAAAGCTGTCCCCTACTATTGGCAGTATTTCAAACCCCTTCACATTCGATTTGCCTGAGTTTAAACGGCACTGAGCCATGCAGTGAAGATACAGCCCAAAATTCACGCTCTTCCAGAAGAGGCCCCAATGAACAGCCCACCAGGAATGTAATGACATTACAATACTCCTTAAATTCCTCAAGAAAAAATAAGACAACGCTTTTTCTCAGTCATTACTATGGTCATTACCTATACTGCTATATTTTAATATTTAACATTGCCCTGATTCACAAGCAATACAGGAGGAACAGAGAAAAGCAAGACCTCTGGTCTGGTTTGGGTTCTTTTCTGGAGCGTGCGGTTGCTTTCAGAGCGATGAACTGCCCCATCGCTGCTGAAGATGTTGCTTTAGGAAAATCCACAGTGCTTTTAGTCCTTTTATCTCAGCAGAGGTCACCTTGAAAGACGCATTGAAGAAACAAAACAAAAGCGCATCTGATGTAATAAGCCTGGCTACTGAGAAGGAAAAGCCCCACAAGCTTGAAACAAAGCCTCCAGCAAAAGATTTTTGTGTGCCCTGTGGCACACACAGCCATCAGCAATTTACGAATTTAAACAAAGAGCTAAAGGAAGGTTTCAGATAAACTGCATTTTGCTATAAAACAGCGACTTCATTTGCTTGGAAGAAAGCTACTCTTCTCATTTATAAATTAACATATGGAGAGATTACTGTCCTGCTCCTTTGGTAAAGACTAATTTTTGTGCATTCCATTTTATTCCCCAGTTCCCAAATGCAATTGTGCAAATGCTTAACCTTATGCACTGAACTGAAGTCAATGGCATCATCCATGCGCTTAATGCCAAACATGAACAGTTTAAACTTCTGCTGAAGCAGAACACAGAAACCAATCTGAAATTCAGGTCTCCATTCTTCAGTTTTGATGAAACTCGGACTGATGCTGGACGCCGCAGGACGAGGGGACTGTTAAGAAGACTGTGCTTCATATCCATCTTGGAGACAAAATGACACAGCAGCAGAACAGAGAAAGGAGCCCAGGATTTGTAGCTCCTCTTCATTTCAGACTGAGTCTTTAATTTCTCAGACCTATATGCTAATTAAGTAGTTTGTTAAGCTGTTTCAATACTGATCCAGACACGTGAATGAATACCTTACTCCAGACCTTTGCTGCAGCTGCTTGAATTAGGCTCAATGTAAGGGGCATAAGATGCAGAAAGTAACAGAAATGTATCACAGGTTCTTACTGATTTTACAGGACACTTGAAAAGCCAAAACCTTAATTACGAAAAGACATACATGGACGCTATATAAGCAGCATACGTTTAATAGCTGAACTCTCTTAAAAATTCATATTAGCCCAATTTTACAATTTGAGTGTATGAAAACACATACTGCAGTCTATGTGTATATGCTGTATTAGGCTAACTGACACACAAATAGGACTTTCTGAGGCAATGAACGGCAATCACTTCCAGAGAAACTGATGGGAAGAGATGCCGCCCAGCACCTGTGGGAGATGAGGCTCACGATCCATGGGATCATCTCCCTGGAGCTCCAAGAGCCTCACACCCCTTTTTCCATGGCTTTCTAACTCAAGCCTAGAGTAAGAATATGTCTTTTCTAAATAGTGAAGCCTGGTCTGATAAGGCAATGGGTAAGGAGTGCTAAGCAGGACCCTTTCATTAGCAGTGGTTATAAGACAGCACACTTACACAACGCAATGACGTATCACAGCAACAGTGTACAAGAAGGCTTGAAATAGCCAAATATAAAGCACGTTTACACTATAGATGAGCTTAATATTCCTAAGCAAGCAAAGATTCTGAAAATTAAATTTATAGCCGTTTCAAAATATGGTTTTCCAATAGACAGGCCAAAACTTTCAACCTTAGCACAAACAAAAAATTACTGCCTTTTAGTACAAATACTTGCTCATAACTAACAGAACACCAGCAGCTCTTCTGCCCTTCTTTTGCTGAAAAATCAATTGTTTGCTGAGGAAAAACACATGCAAGGAAAACGTTTGAATCCCTATTAAGAAAAGTGCAGAGCATTTCACTTCCATAGAAAAATGTGGACAAATTGGGCTATTCCTTATAAAGATCTATAAATCAGTTAGAGATTGTTGTCACACCAGGCCTAAAACAATTTTACCACACTTAGAGGCTCAGGAATGCTTTTGTTTGAGCACAGAACTTTTCTAAACACACTGCAGCTCTGCTAACAGCCACCGGCCCTCAAGTAGAAGCCCTTGGAGAGGTATTACCCTGAAAGCCATTTATCTTTTACTTCAATTTGCAAGCAAACACCAACACAGAGAGCCATTAGAGAACAAGTGCTCTCTGGATGCTGAAAATCAATGGAGGAAAATTAAAAATCAACAAAGCTCTCACATACAGCCTCCTAAATGAAATGGCCTGTGATCCAGTCAATCCTTGTTAAGAGGAGAGTGAAATAAATTCTTAATCAAGGATGAGCTCTAGTGACACTTCTTATCATATTTATATTGCATATCATACGTCTCTAACTCCATTCTGTGTCATAAGGACATAATCTGATAATAAAGATACTCATAGTGCAGAGAACAATTAAGAAACTCTGCAACACTCAGGTTATGGTGGAGACAAAAGGTTTACACTCTGAGAAGGGTGATGACAAGTGAATGAAGTAAACATAACAGAAGTTTTGTACAATATTTTGATAAATGCCCCTTCACTTACATCCTGAAGAGTAAATCCACCTAATTTACATCTTTTTTTCTTTTTTTTTTTCAACAGTATTCATGTATTTACCAATCTCTTTAGGTCAGCTCGTAAAGCAGTGCTGGGAGCAACACGCTGCCTGTGATGCTCTTCCATGTTGCTCACAGCCATGGAAAAGTTAAAAAAGCAAAAAGTAAAAATATTAAAAAGATTTGTCTATGCTGTCTTACCTGCTAATTGCTGTCACTCGTGAACCAGTCAAACCACTGCTCCTGAGAACATGACCAAGTACTGATATAAAGATGTCAACAGAATGCAATGTCACGTGCACAAACCACTCATTTACCTTGATAATTGCAATAAGCATCCAACAGCATCAGGTATGCTAACGAAATAGGGTATCACTCATTGAGGCAACTATTAACCTTCCTAATGTACCAATTTCCCCATGATGTAATAGCCATGGCACAGTTATGCAGTTTTAGCCAACATATATTGAAATAATCTATATTGATTGATTTAATTTTCCATATTTTTTCTGAATGAAGAAAAAGTCACTCTTTCCACTTTGGGTGATAATTTCTCAACATGGTAAGAAGACAAAAGATGAAAAGATTTCCCTAAACCCTTCATAATTTCTACTATAAACATGACTTCTGTGAGGAAAAAGGAATTCTGAGATGGAAAATCATCAGAAATGAGAAGCCATCCATCTAAGGCATCTCCTCCCATTTGCCTACACCCTGTTCAGCAAGCACTGGTACTAATAAATTAATGCAAAGGATAAGATAGGAAACTAAGCACAGCATTTTTGATTGAGATCAAGCAAAATGTAAACAGAAACAGGTCTCTAAGTTATCTACCTTTTTACCTAATGCTGCAATTGCTTCGAAATGAATGTTCAGGAGTACTGCATGGCACCATAACAGTTGATTGGTCCACAATAGCACTAGGTGGATATGTTCAAGCGATGAAGCTGTTAATTACCCCAGAAAATCAGAACAGTCTGAGCATTTAATATCAACATGATTATGGATTTGACACTATGAATGTGTCATAGTCACAGCTGAGGCTCTTCCAGTGAACCATCCATGGTTAGGTGTTGTAGAACTAACCTCTGCTTCCAATCTCTGCCAGTCAAATCTGGGCAGAACACGGTTTCTCTTCCCTGCACTTCCAGACAAGAATCAGATGTTCAGATTCTGCTGTGAAACTCCTTTACCACACACCTTTTAGTCACACAGCATAATAAAATTACAGATCCGACCAAAGCATGTAACCTCTCTGCATACTTGACTGTTACCTCTTTTAGAATCATAGAATCATAAAATGGTTTGGATTGGAAGGGACCTTTAAAGGTCATCTAGTTCAACCCCCCTGCAATGAGCAGGAACATCTTCAAATAGATCAGGGTGCTCAGAGCTCCGTCCAACCTGACCTTGACTGTTTCCAGGGATGGGGCATCTACCACCTCTCTGGGCAACCTGTTGCAGTGTTTCACCACCCTCATCGTAAAAAAATTTCTTCCTTATATCTAGTCTAAATCTTCCCTCTTGTAGTTTAAAAGCCATTACCCTTTGTCCTATTGCTACAGGCCCTGCTAAAAAGCTTGTCCCCATCTTTCTCATAAGCCCCCTTCAAGTACTAAAAGGCCACAATAAGCTTTCTCCAGAACCTCCTCTTCTCCAGGCTGAACAACCCCAACTCTCTCAGCCTGTCCTCATAAGAGAGGTGCTCCATCCCTTTGATCATTTTTGTGGGCCTCCTCTGGACCCGCTCCAATAGGTCCATGTCTTTCCTGTGCTGAGGGCTCCAGAGCTGGATGCAGTACTCCAGGTGGGGTCTCATAAGCGCAGAGTAGAGGGGCAGAATCACCTCCCTTGACCTGCTGACCACACTTTGTTTGATGCAGCCCCTTTTTGACCAGGTTGTTTTCGTCACCAGCAAATGAAGTCCCTCATCCTTGACTAGTGCTAGTGATGAAATTGCTTGACCTTCTAGAAAACATACGGTCTTCAGAAAACATTTCACACACCTTTCATCTTTATCTTGTACAAGGACTATTTTCCACAGTGTTTGCAAGCTGCTGAGCATAAAAAGTCTCTAATGATTACCATCTTTTCTTCTTTACCAGAGTGAGGGTGCTAAAACTGTGGGCCTCACTGGTATCTTTTACCACAAAATACAAACTCTAAACTACCCAAAGGGTTACATGTAATAAGCTGCTTGCAGCCATGAAAACAGATGGCATGGCATATCTGAACACAAACATGACAAATTTAGGACTATGTACATCTGCAGAACTGACTCTTCAGGATATTTGTTTGGCAGCCGAAGTGTTCTTCAAAATGATAAAAATAAAATTTGATAATGTTTTTTTTTCTGGTATAAAGACAGGTTCCACAGGTCTCCCCTCTGGTGATTAACTCAGTAAATCTTACATGACAAACTCAGTAGTTTTTAATAGGTGAGAGAAGAGAAACAAAAATACAAACTGCATTTTAACTTTTTATTTTATTTTCACTTCTAAGGTTAAAGTTTTCAGATGGCTGGGTGAGAAAGAGAGAATAGCTCAGGGCATCTTTCTTTATTGTAAAGCTCAAGAAAACTTGTGAGAAATCACAGTGGATTTTCTCTGATTAAAAAAGGCAAAGGTAAAATGGCAGTTGCCAAAATTTTGAATATGTTGCTTGCTCTTCCCTAGCAAGGCTCATTTGATTGCAGCTTGACTCATCAGATGCTGTTTTAACACCTCTTGAGATGCACGAAGTTGATGTCTATGCTTCCCTGAAGACAAGAACACATTTTTCAAGGCTCTAGGCTGCCAGCCACACTGCAGTGAAACATATGCTGTCCTGTTACTTCAGATAACAAACGGCTTCTCTTTTGTTCAGTGATTCAGCCACACAAATAACTTATTTTGTCTCCTGAGACTTTTGAAACGAGTGAGGTCTCTTCAAATAGGCATCAACTGCATTGTGTTTACTGGGTAATATACTTCTAATGCAGGGCTAGATTATTCCAACCAAGGTATGGTAACTGAGCTGGGCTTTTGTAAGTAGCAGCTAAGGCAATTGGTTGTGACTCTGCTATTCCCCACGGTAATCCTTATGGGAAGGCCATAAATATTGCATACCCACCATTATACGTCATGAACAAATATTGACAATATACTGTACTCTGAAATAGCTGGTAAGTAACTTCGCTCACGTGAGAGAACCCCATTTACAAAGAGTCTTTTAGATCGAGTAAACATATCCAGGATTACAAAGACATCTGGTGACATAGCTTTAGAAACCTGGAGTATGAACATCAGTCACCAACTCAACCCCATGAAGCATCACTGCTCCGCTTATTGTTGTTCCTTTAGTATGGAGAGCATTTAGTTTGGATCATAGGTTCCTCACGTAGAACTAGTCTCATATAAAGAGGATCATGAGCGGATTAAGAACACCACAGCAACCATTATCACACTTTTTGTCTTTGGTATTTGGAAACCATCCATCACCATGGTACCCCAGTGTGAACGAGATTCATACCCTAGAGCTTTAGAAAGGGAAGAAGTGAATTTACATAGAGATTTGAACAAGATAATGCCAGCACATTTCTCTGTCCAAAGGAAAGAAACAACATTATGAAAGCAGAGCACCATTTTGAGGTGATTCTTGACCAAAATTGCGTCTGATATGCAATTTTGCATCTGACATGCAACTCCCTCAGCTTCCTACGCTGCAGCCATTAGCAGTGCCTGTGCCAGGCTGCCCAGCAATACAGGCTGAGCTGAATGCTGCTGCTCCTGGGGTGCGGGTGCCCAGATAAGCACCCTCAGGCCCATCTGTGGCTGGAAGGGTGGGAGGAGAAAAAGGGAAGTGGAATGGAAATGAGCTGGAAAGAAAAGCCGGAGGGAGAACCAGTTACACCAGGGAAACACTCTTTCAGGGCTTTCACACAAGCACAGCCGGGGCAGACATGCCATTTCCAGCAGCTTACCGCTCCCGGGAACTGACTGCTCTGCCTAGAGCCATAAGGAATAAAAGCAAACCAGGTCACAGTAATGCCAGACCTCCCCAGGTTATTATTGCAGCTCTCCCTATCCGGAAAATCAATACTCAAAACACATGAAAGCCCAGCACTGCACACTGCTAAACAACAGTCCTAGATGAAAGGTCATCAAGCTGGAGTACCCTGATCACCATATAATATACCACAACAGAGCTGGGCAAGCCTAAATTGGAGGTTTCCTCCTGATTTCTGTGGTTCCTGAAGAAATCAAACTAAGCTGGAAACTCAAACCCTTCAGGGAAAAAGCACAATAACATCTTACTGTGCAGCCATCAACGTATGTTTACTGGATTAAAAAGCGGACTGAAAATTTATTGTGCATTCTTCACCTTTCTAAGATCTACTAAAAATGGCTATAGCCTTGAGAATAGACTTTTTTTTGAGATTTCTGGTAAAAGCCTGTAGCCCCTACCACAGTAGATGTCATTGCCATTTTACAACCACAGTGTTCTCTGGGGATAGTTCTGTTAGCTGAAGCTTATAAACTAACCTGCAGAGAAGGCAGAAAGGGGGACTCGGGTTCTGCTGCTGCATCACTTGGTGCTTTTTAAATAAATTTATTTGCTAGCACGAACATTTAGAGATTTAGCCTTTCTCTGGTTCCTACCTGGGTGATATTTAGCTTACGTTTGTGAACATGGCTTAAATGCAGTGGCAGGTGGCACAGTAGTATTAAGGAAAAGCGAAGTGTCCAACCTCAGCCACTGACAAGCTGCAGTAGTTTCTCCAGTCAAAGACAGCAGACAAGAGAGAGGGTAAAAATCACCACAAACAAAACCCAGTGTGCTATCAAAATGTTCAAAGAAGATAAATAACTGGCAATTACCTAAATCATGGACCACTGAATACAGGAAAAAAGGAAAACATAGCACTGTCACCTGCAGACTGTGAGCATCAGCCTAATGAATTTGCCTCTTAACATCTTAGTTTTTTAAAAAACGGGGAGAGGCTAATCCCCTTATTAATGCATCAAAGAATCCCACGGAGAGAAAAATATGTAAGTAAAGCAGAATACGTTATAGCTTTGAGATAAACTCAGAGTTATAAATATTACATAAGTCAAAAATTTACCAGCTATCAGAGAAAAAAACGTGTAAGATTCTGGCACTTTACTGGCTATTAAAATGCCAGGACGCNCATAAACTCAGAGTTATAAATATTACATAAGTCAAACATTTACCAGCTATCAGAGAAAAAAACATGTAAGATTCTGGCACTTTACTGGCTATTAAAATGCCAGGACGCTTTCAGAAAAAAATAAATTTTGGTCAGAAAATGCTGAAGTGGCAAGGGCAATGTTTTCCAATGCACATTTTGATAAGTTTCCCAATTCAAATATTAATTTTAATTAGGAGTATTTATTATTTTTATAAGTAAACCTTGACATACTTTTAAAACACTACATTTAAAAGGGTCACAATATAAACAAAATAGTTCACTTAATCTCACCTGGTTTTCCTTATCTTGGCTCCATCAACTCTTTTCAAAGTCTTTTATTTTCATCTATAAGTCAGGATATAATTTTTTCAGAAATTTTCAGAGTATTGATAAAAATTTCTCACCTTATCCTAATCCAGCCATGCTGTACATGGTAACTGGTTTATAGTAGATAAGTGTTAACAAAAAGTGAATTCTATGAATTGTGCAGAAACACAGGGCCAATATTTTCCAACACAGTATCTAAAATTCGTGTCCTAGATGAAAATTCAGCTCCCTTCTTTGTTTCCAACTATAACTTTTTAAAGATGTAGTTCAAATTGCCTCTAACACTTTAGAAAAGCTTTAAAACTTCTTTCATTATCATCAAAAATTAGCCTTCTATAAAGTTATTACAAAATTGGCTCATAAGTCACATCTCTAGTCTTAGAAGAGGTATTGCTGAATATTTTATCAAATTCTGTGTTCATCTATTTAATCTTCCAAAACGATACCACAAAAAAGTGTAAAAATCTGCTTGGTCCTTGCCCAAAGCTAATCATGATCTTACAATTGAAAATACTTCCCAAATTTCAGTCCTTCATTCTGGGAATATTAACCATTTATTTTTTTTTTCCAAAAACAAGCTTTCATATATTTGACTAATGATAGTATTTATGGTCTTGACAGACCTTCCACAAGCCCATACTCTCCCTTGAACTGGTAAGAATGCATTTGATTTAATTAATCTATTATTTTGTTGAGGGACAAAAGGGTAGTGAGGGTGAGGGGCTGGCTTAGATATGTGGCATATTATTAATTTTCTCTCATTTCTTTCCCAGGCAAGTCAGTTACATCTTTCTGTTTCCACATCTGTAAAAGGGAAATCCTATAATCTCCTCAGAATTCCCAAAGCTATTAGCAGGAGACACCAAATCATCTACGCGCATATAAAATTTTGATATCTTATGGCAGAATACAACTCACAAGTGGTTTTAATATGGTCTTACAATATACCAAGCAATATTAGAATGGAACATTATTACCTCCTGAACGGCATTTTATTCCGGAAAGGACAGTTTTATAGACTTTGTCCGCTTAAGTCAAGTGAAAAGTTATGGCTGGACCTTGCAACAACATACAGCGTGGGAGAGTTTCAGGGGAGCCTTTGGCCTTCGCAATCCTAAAGTGCAACAGAAACCCTATATCCCCAAGCTCTACATAGCAAAGATACAAAAAATGGAGGCCCAGATCTCCTGCTGCTGTGTTACAGCCCCTTGCAGAGCAGAAGAGCATTTCTCGACCCTTCAGCTGCAGCAAGTAGAGAAGCATTGCCTTTGCTAGAGCCCACAGAAAGAACGAAGTGCGAGACACTATTATTCTCCAGACAGACTTGAACCTTTAGCCAAACCTCCACTAATTTATGCCTGCCTGCACCGCACCACAAACAAACTGTAAAAGCACTTAAACACAGAAAATCCTACAAAGTGATGCAATGTGGAAAAAGATCAGTTCACAGGTATGGCAGAATGAAACAAACAGGACATATATTAGCATTAAAGAACAGCACCAGTGCATTTAATATCTTAAATTGACAGGAGATGTTTGCTTATTCCCAGGGATCCTGGTCTGATTCCTGTAGTCATAGTTACACTGAAAGCACAGCTTTTTATGCAACTAGCAGTTGTCCGTTTTTGACACCAAGCTTTGCAAGATAAACACTCCACAATCCCTCAGTGCTACCTGAGGCACTTCCCTCACCAGACCTTTCCACAAGGTCTCCTTGCATAGATGTAGTGTCTTCTGGAAAAGGAGAGCATTTTAAAGTCAAATTTGAATGCTGTTTCAATGTCCAGATTGGTAATATTGTTTAAAGGACTGAGAATAGGATTGTAAACCTGTAAACTGTAGATCCAGCAATTGCAGCAGAAATGAATCCTGTTCCATTTGGGGCAAGTAGTTTTATTTCCTCATTTACGTTACCATCATATTCAAATTACTACCTATGTCATGAACCAGCCATGCCTGATAAACGCAAAACAATCTTGAAAAACATAGGGACGTATTTATAACAATTATTTTCAGCATCCTGCAAATCTTAAAATGCTGTTCAGTACTGCAGGGATGTGACACAAAAAATACCTTATAAATATGCATTCCTCTTGAAATGGGATCATAAAAATATTCAGCATTTATTTAGGGATCACAGGTGCTCTGCAGACTTCAGTATTATTGTCTTAAGTTTCTAAATAAGGAAACTAAACCAGATTAATTCTGTACTTTTTGCAAAACCCTGTAATCTGACCTCAAGGTAGACTGTCAAATCATGTCATGTCACAGTGTTTTTGCACAAGGCAAATGATATTACAAGGCGCAAGGCAATGGGAAGTCAGGCTTCAGGGAGGCTCAGGCTTGCTCAAGGTCATAGAAACTGAAGTCAGGTCTCCTGGCTAACAGCTCCCTGATCGAATCATCCTACTGCTGCCGTTGAAGAGATTCATTTTATGAATTATAGTTAGGGATGTGTCAGCAGTTTTGTTATTATCCCAAGAAAATTATGATTTTTGAACAGAAACACAGACCATTAGCTACATTCTTCTAAATAATACTTTTTTAGTAATGGTAAATGTGAAAGAAAAAGGTTTAATTTGGTTCAGAAATGACTTGTGAGGTGTAAAAAGGAGTAATGCTGAGAAACGGAAGAAAGAAAAGCAGGAAAACAAGAAAGCACTGGAAAAGGATTAAGAGATGGAAGGAGAGAAAGAAGAGATGAAAAGTTGCAAAAAATCAGTAGGAAAAAAACGGGGAGAGAGAAATACTGGTTAGACACAAAACAAGTTTGCGGAAGATTCCTCCTCAAAACCAAATCAGTAATTATGAAGAATCCACCATTCATCTACCAGCAATCTTCTGCAACAAAGGGACGACAGCAACCTAGTGCATTAGTTACTCCCACAGATGGAAAAAAAGTGTCTCTAGCACAAGCCTGAAAGAGGCTTCAGAGATGNACAGCAATCTTCTGCAACAAAGGGACAACAGCAACCTAGTGCATTAGTTACTCCCACAGATGGAAAAAAGTGTCTCTAGCACAAGCCTGAAAGAGGCTTCAGAGATGGCTTAGTTAAACATAAGAGACTTCAGTTTCCAGAAGTAAGAATCTTTCTCTGCCTGAGAGAAACACATAGCGTGGAATGAAAAAAAAAATTAATTCTGTTTTATGCTTGCACGGATTTTTGACACCACAAGACTATATTCAAATAAATGTGTAGAGGCCTCATTAGAAGGGCATGATTAAAACATATTTGTCACACAGGTCCTACCTTTTCAGTAGAAGTTTGCTGCTGCAGGGTGCTGGGACCACTGGGAATCAGGGCACATTTCAGAAGTAGAAACAGGTAAGCAGTTATGTTCATCCCTTCTAGTAAATGCCACAAAGAGGGTGGAATAAATAAAATCACTGGGATACTTAACTGTGAGATTCACAGTAGTTTAGGCATCCTGTACAAACATTTGTGCCGTGACAGCAAGATTGCAGCAGCTGACTGGTTTAAGCAGCAGTTTCACCCCCAGCAGTGTAGGGGAGTAGCAGCCGTGGGGATTCTCAGTGGGACAAGGACGCTGCCAGCCCTACAAAATGGTTGTGGCAGCAAGTTAAACCCTGCTCATTTCCACTGTGCTTCCATGCCAACCCTTGGGAAAAAAATCCTGCTGCATCTCTGCTCCTGAGAGAGCCAGAGGAGTTTGTGTGGTCAGCATGAGTGGAGGGAAGTCAAAGAGCTGCAGTGAAGAGAAGCAGAATTTGACACATCAGTAGATTGGAAAACGCTAGCAGAGCATGAAGCGTGGAAGCTGGGACTCATGCTGCCGTTCCATCATTGGGGAAATGAGGAGGAAATGCACAGGTCTCCAGGAGATGCAGAAGATCCATCAGCAAGCATGATGGATGTGTTTCAAACACTCTACACCATTATTTTCGGGCTGTCTGGGGAATATGCCTACTGTACATTGTCCTTGCAGAACAGTATTACTCATCTTTCTTCAAATACTGTTTAGAAGTTTTCATATAACCTCCTTAACATTGTCCTCTTGGTTAGTTGTTGCTGCAGTTAGACTCCAAGTTAAGATGAAAGAGTTCCAAATTTCCTCCTGTCTGTAACACGGGAACCTTGATACATGCCTCTAGGCATGTTGTGATGTTCAGTAAATAATTAGACGAAAGTAATCTCAACACACAGGATAATTGCAATAGATATAAATAATCTAAATTAATCACAGAAAAACCTCATCTTGTGTATGCCCCTTTAGCAGAAACATGACTCTGTTCTATAGGCTTATCTGTACCCATTTCATCCTAGCGTACTGGGCAACCAATTAAATACTTACTAAGTACCGTAAGATGCTTGTTACTAATCCTTTACCATTTCCTCTTTACAGTTAAGTTTCCCTCTCTTTTCTCCTCTTTCCTTTTGCAAAGATTCAGCACGGCTGATATAACCACCTCTTCCTTTCTGATTTTACCTGGCACAGACTTCACGTAAGCCTGAATTGGTAACTCTGTTCACTCTTTATATGGACACCTTCTCCTTTGGATACTATCCCATATATTTTAATTTGCTTTCTCATTATATTTAATTCTGCAAGCTCCATATTACATCAGAAAATCTTCCAGGATGATATTCTCATGGGAATGTATAGCCTTCAAAAAAGATGGGCATGATCCTTACAACTGTTGATTAGAAGACAGTTGTAGCTCTAGCTAGGACACAAGAACACGTCTGCCATGCCGGACAAAAGCCTAGGTCTCACTCAGGTCTAGAGACCTACCGCAGACAATTTTGCTTGATTAGTTATTTTGGTTTTNACAGACAATTTTGCTTGATTAGTTATTTTGGTTTTCCCCCTAGTTGTTATCTCAAGCAGAGGAGGAATTAAAGTGTACGTTCAGGTCGATGAGCCCATGGGCAGGCTGGACAAGGGGAACACACGACCTGCACAGCAAATCTACCAGCACGCCCCGAGATCCTTCTCTGGCGTATGGCTCAGACTTAGATTTGGGCCTACGTATAAGAATCTACATTTTAAAATAAAGATGTTTGAAGTGACAGCCTAGTCTAGATTTTGCAAAATTGACCTTCTTTTCAGACATACTAAATCAAAATCCCAGATCTTAAACCCCCTCCAGTGTGGAACATTATGCCTTCCCGTTTACGGCTCCTCTCTGGCCAGCCACCCGCTCAGCAGCACACATCGCCGCAGGTGCTGAGGGTAGCTTCAGACCTGCTTTCTACTGTATGCTCTTGATTGACTATTCCTATTTCTCCAAGCAATGACCCCTGCTCATCATAATAGGAAATAAAACCTTGCTGAAAATATGATGCTTGGATTCCTTCTCTTCCAAGAATTACTGGGAGGGAAATGGATGTCTCTCAAGTGCAGAATCATATGCACAATGGTCTCTTAACACTTGCTCACAGGTCTTTTCCATTATCACATAAATCTTTTTTATGTTGTACTCCCACCAACTAGTCTTTTTATTTTTGGCTTCACTACAGTAAACTTAATTTAACATTACGGCTTTTTGGTAGTTGTTGGTCTGCTTTTATGATTAATGAGTTTTAGACAGGAAATTCATAAAAACAGAACAAAAGAATCTATAATAAGCATGCAGCAAAGACAGGACTATTTTTCCTTAGAATAATTGTATGCCTGAGCACAAAAGAATGCAAAAGTTGCGCATTAGGCTGCAAAATCACAGCAGAAGGTCAATCTCAAAAACTTCAATTGAGAACTCTACATTAAGCATCAAATAAATTACAGGATAGAATAATAACGCAAAATGTTCAAGTGGGCACCCGTTTAGCCCACACACCCTCTACCTTGACGAGTAATTATCCTACATACTATGGCAAACCTACACACTAGTTATGGCAGTCTACCATTCACTTGCATTGTCAGCCAGGTTTGTTGGTTTGGGGTTTTTTTTGTGGGTTTTTATTTTTCTTTTTTTAAATGAGGTGCAGCATTTGACCACAGTCTAGTCCAGGTGCTGGACTATAAAACTTTTATAGGTCAAAGGGAGCAGAACTGAAACAAAAAGATGTAGAGGTAGTTCAATGTTTTGGTAGACGTGCATGCAAAAAAAGTATTCAAAGACAAAAATGCATCTAGTCAACAAGAGCTGGGGATTCCTTTCTAGGTCCATATGTAGAAGANGAACTTTTATAGGTCAAAGGGAGCAGAACTGAAACAAAAAGATATAGAGGTAGTTCAATGTTTTGGTAGAAGTGCATGTAAAAAAAGTATTCAAAGACAAAAATGCATCTAATCAACAAGAGCTGGGGATTCCTTTCTAGGTCCATATGTAGAAGACCAGGACGGAGAAATGCACAGAAAGTGTCTGCAAAATTTTTATGGAAACCAAACCAAACCTTTCTCTGTCACAGTATACAGAAAAATGCGTTCATAGCCTACTGTTTAAGAGAGGAGGTGTTACAAGGAGTACAAAAACCACATAAGAGTTATACATTCTTGATGCAGCCTGTTTTACATACAAAGTATGAAAAAGCCCTGGTTTCTCAAACATAGCAGGAATCAGTCAGACAGGGAAAGCTGTAGCTCCTAGCCTCCATTTAGCCAGTAAATAACTCAAATACTTTTCTAAGAGCCAGATTCCTAGGGATTGCTCCATATATGTTTTTAATTTTCAACTGTTCCACTCTGTTTCTCAGAGCTTTATCATACTTTTTCCACATATACATACTCACACCCCCTCAGACAGCATCCATCAAATCTTCCCCCTGTGTGGTTTGGTTTTGGTGGTGCTATATGAACCTCTGCCATGGATGGTGACTGCCAGCTGACAGCTCAGTGAAAGCTCTAGCCGTTTTAACCTACGGAGTTCCACTTGAATTTAATAGCTTCCTGGCTGTCAACTAGGCAACTGCTCATCAGCTCTGTGTGTCAATAAAATCTGGGATTTCTGCACAGGACAATCCATTTACAAGCAAATTATGAGTGGAAAAAAAATTCAAATACTGGGCACACCTCTGGGAGCTTTTGGAAAATCTGATGATGAACTGAACAGTCCCGGACAGAAGTCTTAAGCAAAATGATGCAGTCAGGTTACATCAGTGCTCTAGTGGTGCATCACTAGAATAAAACTGAATGGTGACACTGCTTATAAGGAAAGAATGTATCATGGTAAGGGGTTGATGCATGACAACATACAGACTCATATTCTGCAGTTTCACAGTGAAACCTTCCTGAAGTAATTACTCAGGTTGTTGAAAGGAATATTCTACAGTTGACAGCTTCTACTAATAAAAGTGTAAGATAATTCTGCTCTCTATGTTCGCAGACATTCTGGTATGGTCTCTAAGGAAACTGATACTTGAGTAGAATTATTCCTTACAAGTAAATGTAGTCATACTGCATTTTGACAACTTCCACTACCAATTGTTTTGCTCTGAAAGACAAATGTCAAAATGCTGTAGGACTGCATTTACCTGTAAGTGCTTACAAACATTGCTCAAGCCAGTTGCATCTCGGGAAATGCTTTTATAGCTGTGGCAAATACCCTTTTGAGATCATGTGTAATTTATACTATTTTAAAGTATCAGGAGTTAAAATCTTGTACAGGATAGCCTATACCCTCACTACTATCTTAAGTGTTCTGCATGGTTTGTCAAGCAAGAACACACGTTTGTCACCTTGCCTTTTAGTTTGGAAAAAACATGCAGCTATTGGTTATTGTGACAGCTGGGAAACGTAAGTGCTCAACCCATCTAACTAATAAGTCAGTGTGTGCACAATCAACATTTATTTTCTCTTAATATGAAAAGCCTGAATATACACTGCTTAGCTGCCTCTTTTCCAGAAGCATATAAACAGAAGGATGGATGTATCAGTTGCATTAGCACCAATGAAAATTAACCTCGCGTTGATGTGGGAAAAGATCAGTGTGTTCATCCAGCTCGTCCCCAGCAACATTATACAAACAGAATTAAAGCAAATATGTAATTTCTACACCCAACAGCATATATGCCCTATAAAAATGTGAAATATTTTCTCGATAATTTAGCTTAGTGGAGCTGAATTCTGCTAACTTTTGTCTTCTGCAGAAAGAATTTACTTTGTTTAGCTGACTCCAGAATGACACTACGGAAAGCGTAATCCCATACTCCATGAATCATTTGCACCACTTCCAAATCACAATTATAATGCTGTTTTGGAAAACAGGGGATAAAAATCAAATTATTTCCCCCACATGGTACATTATGGGATGCCTGCATTATTTGACTATTGGCATAGAGTAATTACTGAAAAGGAGATAATTATGTAAGTTCTGTGGGTTAAAGTGCAGGAACATCCCTTATCAATGCACAGCACTTCAAGGCCCGCATAGAGTAAGGCTATTTTATGGCACAGACCAACGAAATAGTGCTTCAAATGGAGAAGTTAGCATCAGAGAGCTTACATAGGAGAACTCACCTTCATTACTCTACAGCTTTCCAAAACCACGTCAAAAAGTTTCAGTGTCTTTGGTTGCAGGTTTGTACTATACTAAAACCAGCCAGAATGCAAAGCAAATATTAATGCATCCTCAGGAACCATGAACTCTTAATTACATGTTACCTCATCTATTACTCTATTGTTTCATAGCTTTTACAGGGAGCCTACGTGGTCTTTCGCAGGTAGGTGCAAATGTCTTCTACTTGTGCTGCTGGCTGGCTGCAATTCAGCTCTGAATTACAAACAATACAGCCACAGTTCACGCCTCCGTCCCATGATTTCATCAGAAAGGCCCATTCAAAGCGATACACAAAGCCCTCTAAAGCTCTACCCTCAGAGGTTTGTCATAATTTCTTGTCAAAACTGGGTTTCATAGCTTGAGTCCTGTGGTAACCGCAGCAACACAATTTCTGCATCAGAGTTCTGCTGCGTTCAGTCAGAAAAAGACCCAGACTGAGTGAATTTACCACAACCGTCAAAACATTCTGTTGACATGACCTTGATATAACTCCTTCCTGATTCGTCTCTTAGACCCATGAACAGTACTCATCGCAACTTGTTCATAGAAGGGTAAGAGAGTAAAGGAATCTGCCACTTCTTTGCATGGATTTAGTACGGTTTATAAATTGCTTCCACCAGCTAGTTCAAATTCCCCAGCATTCCTGTAGTTTACCTGGTAATTTTGTTTTTTATAGAATCTCTCTTCCATGGAGCACTACGTGAAAAGCATTACGTGCTGCTGTACCCTCTACATCTGCTAATGCACTTCATGAACAACATTGTAATTCTGCGGAATTTTAACTTCTTAAACAATGGGGTAGGGAAGATAAGATGCATAAACTTTTTTTCTTTTCAATCTATCTTAAGAAAATGCAAACTAGAGCAATTCATAGGGACTGAAATTTCCAATACAATTTCACATTTGCCATATAAAGCTCACTTATAAGTCCATTGGTCTGAATGGTATAATTGCAGCTTACAGAGTGGAGGCATGTTGAGTGAAAGTCACTCCAGGATCTGGTACACCAGCAGAGATGAACTGAAGAAATGTCAGTCCAAGAACTAGACTGGAGCCTTCTAGCAAATATTTTATCTAATTGTATTCCAAACCAAAAATCATCTTCTATCTCCTTGTATGCCTTTGTAGGAAGCTGCAGTGAGTTAAGACTCTGTTCAGACCCACGATAGTCACAAAGTCATTTACAGGAACCTTCACAAGCTCATTCAGTCTTACTCTCGCAATTACAAAGAACTATGACTGTAATAGGATGAACTGCCTGGAGGTACCCACGTTTCTCCACTGACTGCAGAGGGAGAGGGTTTGACTAGACACCTAAATTGCACAGAGCTAAAACCAGGTGAGGTTAATGCTCTGATGACACTGAGGTGAAAATGATAAGCATTAAATTTGCAGTATCAGTTTTTCCACAGATGAGGTCTACAATGGGTAAACAGAACGAAAGCATACAATGACGTTTAATATGCAAAGTATTCAAAAAATACCTATCAATGTCTTTTATCTCTGCTTTTGTGCATATTCCCAGTCTCTAAATGCTAAGTGGTAGCATGGGACTACTTACGCTTTAAATTTAAAGTGCATGCTCAGTTCCAGTACGCACAGTCAGCACTCCAGCAGTTTCCATTTTCAGCACATTTCAAAAGATGTGAACTGGTTGACAAAAACCCATACCATAATGATCTGAAGTCTAGTAGCACCAGGAACAAATGAAAGCCTGAGACTTTTGCTCAGCTCTGAAAAGGATGTCGGAGCTCTAAATGTTCTGTCCCACCTTACTGCAATTTGGCTGAAATGGATCGGCAGGGAGACACTTTCTTCCATCTTTCTAAGTAACTTTTGTGAAATCATCTGATCATCTTAGTATTCTAATCAAATGCCCAACACCAGAAAAGTTGCCATTATGACTGACAAAGTTCTTATGACATGGAGACTTCCCCCTTACCTGCCATGTGTGACTGCAACACCT
This sequence comes from Himantopus leucocephalus, assembly GCA_003993805.1. Classification (NCBI taxonomy): domain Eukaryota; kingdom Metazoa; phylum Chordata; class Aves; order Charadriiformes; family Recurvirostridae; genus Himantopus; species Himantopus leucocephalus. Next base: position 86,931,118 of record RSEF01000004.1, on the reverse strand, counting down.
CCAAGACCAGTTTGATGCTGTTGGCTACAGGATTTAATTCCAATGCTTTCACCATTTTTGTACCATGTATGTGTGTACGTATGTATATTTGCATGTAGAAATATGACTCCGTCCAGCATTGTTTACAGGCCCTAGAAATCCTTTCTGCTCTGCTGGTTTTGTTGTTTGTATACTATCAAACAATATCTTCTCAGAAGCAAATCTCAGCATAAAACCAGAGAATTTAATGGCTAACCAAAAAGACCTTCTGTAACAAATGGATTCCAATATGATATTAGTTTACTAAGAAGGCTTTATATCTCCAAGAATATCAAATTGTCTTGAGCAGAACATAGATTTTTCTAAGATAGGGTTAACATGAGATTTTTTGTGAACACTGATGTGACCTTCAGGCTTGAAATTCAGCAGTGATCTTACCGCTGTTTACTTTGCCAGACAACTGGCACAACCACATTCTCACTAACCCCGCTGTGCTTATGCAGGCTTTTATATTGTAGCTGGGTGAGCTGGGAAAAATCCACCACAGCTCTCATCTGTCTCTTACTTTTAGCTTTTATTCCCAAAGCTGAAATGACTGAAAATATTTTTTTTTTTTGTTTATTCTTTTGGACTTGAAATCACCAGTAGATCTTATCTCTGAGACATAGAGTCTGTTGAAACTTTGCGCTTGGTGGTAGTTCCACTTCAAGAAACAAAAAAAATAGTTTCTGACTTTGCAGCAGATTGAAAATACATTACCAAGCTCAGGCACAGCATAGCTTGGGTGCAAAAACTCCAGTGACAATTGCAAGAGAAATAAAATATGTACTTAATCATCCAGGGAGCCTCACTGAGTTCCACTGATTTTTGATTAAGCAGAACAGACAGATAAACACAACTAACATTGTCCTTCCAATCAGTGGCCTCTGCATGAAATCAATGCTTCTGTATTACACTGGAGTTAAAAGGCCCTTATCAAGAGAAAATTCTTATTTCATGAAAGACCTACTGTGCTTGTGTTATTCACAATGTATTTCACAATTCTTGCTGTTTAAATCACGGGCATTTTGCAGACATAGAAGGGTTGTTATTGGGTTTTTTCCTCATAATCGCTCTTCCCGTTGCTTCTAATATAACATCCATTGTAAATACACTCAATGGGTCAATTTCGCTCTCACTTATAAAGTCCACTTAATCTTCCTAGGCTCCACGAAAAGCTTTTTCGTTCAGTATATGATGCAGGAACATTTTTTAAGAAAGAGTTTCAAGGAGAGCGTTTTTTATTTTTTAATTAAGGTTTTACACAGGATAAACATCATTCTCAATGACAGCCTGCCCATTCCCTATGCTTTATATTAAGGAACGTGCAAAGGACTGAAATTGTGCATAAAGGTTGAAGAGGTTGAACACTAGTCCCAGAATTTAGGTGGATCTGTGGAAACCTACAGGAGTTGCTTTTCCATTACTGTGGAAAGCTCCATGGGAGCTCCATTTCCAGCAGCCAATGGCCTCAAAAGTTTTCATATTCCATCAAGGCATTTCTTCCTTTCTATATTATTCAGCAAGAATAAATATCCCACTTCCATGTCACAAATTCATCTAAGGTGACCTGCAACTTTGTGAAATCCGCTTCCCTATATTTTGAAAACCTGTAAAACACACTTCACGTAATTGCAGAGTCTCAGCTGCACTATAAAACATCATTTTTTTTGCCACATACCTTTTTTTTGTTGGTGGGACAAATGTAGAAATTGTCAATAACTGTGGAAATCCCAGGCTGTAGATTCAACTTCGTGTATAACGTCCCAAAATCTGAGGACCTGAAAGAAATCAAACACGTGTAAGTGCTCTCTTCTAAAGGCTTCAGCATTGGAACTCTTCAAAAAAACCCCACTTTGTAGCAGTAACTATCCCTTTTCAATGCTTCTCTGTCATCTTTTTTGTTCTTTTCAGTGCTCATTAGCTAAAAGAAACTAAAAGAAACCTACCACTATTGAGAACATTTTTCTAGATTTGAAAAAACATGGCTAGTTCTGTCTGTATTTTGCAGTTCTGTGTAATGGTAGTTTTCATCCTGACACTGCACCGTGCAGTCACAGAAGCACAACACGTACACCTTTCCATCACCACCCACAAGGTGGGAGAAAAAAGCTAAGCAGAGCAAAAGCTATTGGCAAGTACTAACAGCACCTCCTCGGCTATGCAGAAATAGAAGACCTAACTTCAGAGCCTGTTTTTGCATAAGAGAATGATTTGGCCTGAGATCTGGAAGGCTCGCTGTGGACCTCTACCAGAATTCATACTTGGTAAAGGTATTCATCCACTCCTCTGGCTCATTTTAAGAGGATCACTAAATTTTGAATGAATAGAAACAAAGTCAGGACTTGGCCGTCAGTACCTCATATGCACAATTCTATGAATATTTCAAATGTGGGCACTCGGCAGAAATTGCTTCATATTTTTCATAAAACTATAGTGAAAAATGGCATCCATGCTTTGCACCTGTATCAGCAATGTCTAGTATGAAAAGAACACACAAGTAAAATATTAATGTAGGAAAACATTAGTTAATGAAACTCAAAGCAAGTCACATCCAAAATTGAATCACTTTGGATGAAGCCTTGTTTGTTCTATATAGGATCAACTTATGGTCTCTCCATATTTACAGTTTTTCCCTTTGCATTTGGAAGGGGACTCAGACACATTTAAGGCACCTCTCCCTTCTTCACTAAGACGCCCTCCCTAAGACAGGTGGTTGGTGGGAGGACTTCCACTCTATATTCCCTTTTTTTTCCACTGGAATAACAATCTCCTTTAACAAACCGGGATGGACGTGCCCTGCCTGCTACCTCTGCATTATTCGAACAATTAGGAACATGCAACAGCTCTCACATCCAAGAGAACCAGGATGAGACCTCTGTCCCTCCCGGTGTGACACTGAGGACTGCCTATGCAGTGATTTCTGCCCTATAGCCCCATTCTACCATGTTCATTGCTCCCTGGTGTTCTCTGTTGTCTCACACTCTTTGCCCAGGGCAGTCACTGCTGAAATTTGTAGGAACGTGACGGAGTACAGCAAGACAGAAAAGTGATAAGCCAAATCCCTGGCAGAGTGTGTACACCTTGACAAGTGGCCCACAGCCTGAGGTATCCTCCAACCTGCCTGAGGCAGAAAGGTCCCCGAGGGCCTGGTGCCTGGAGGAGGCTGCCGTGAGCACTGTGTGCCCACCCTGCGCACTGTGTGCCCACCCTGCACATGCCCATGTCCCAGTCTCGTCCCGTTGAGGATGCCACTTAAATCAGAGGGCACGCAGTACGAAGCCAGAGGCGGCTACTTTGCTTTCACACATCCAGCTTTCCATGTGACACGAAGACTTTCAGCTGTGGTCGTGGAGCAGCTTTCTATATCTTTGGTATCACTGAGGATATTGAGCACAGAATTACATGCCTGGATCAGGTCCTAAGGGACACCAAGTAAAGAAGGGTCCATATTCACCTTGCTTTTCTTCTCTCTCTACCAGTCAAAAAATGACTGGGCATAAGCCTATGACACACAGACCACAATCACGGCCTGAAGTTAAGAGTTTACCTATTTTATAGTGACATCTGAATGGATTGGACCTGTTCCCCCCCCCTCAATGTTGCTTCGCCTGCAGATATACAGCAATGCATTACAAAAGTTAATGGAGTCATAGCAATTCAGTTTTGACAAATAATTGTGTAGAAATCAAATACATATAATTGCACTGCACCGGGTATTCAGCACCAAGCTAACTAGAATTCTAAGGGGAATAGGATGGACAGTGCTAAACCTAATTTGCTGGAGGTGTTTGACAGAAAAGAAATCAATGCAAAGACTAAAATACTGCCTTCAGCCAGATGTACTGAAATCATTCAGAACAAGTGTGTATGATGGAAACAGAACCTACTGTATTCTCTTTGAGGACGGAACATCAGGTCAGTGGCTTGCCCAGTAATAACATTCTGAAATAATTCTCTGAACCTTAAAGATGATGAATTTACTTTGAGGAGGCAGTCCCAGGATTAATACAATGGAACCACTGCAGAGTGACACTGCAGGAGGGATGGTGGCGGCAACTATATCAAGGTATGAAAAGAGTACAGGCAGGAAGCCCAAAGAGGATAAGCCTTTTCAAAGATAAAAAGTTCCAGTCCAGAACTTTCTCTTCTAATTCTCATGACTTATAAAAAGTACTACAAGAAAAAAGTTGTACCGAAAAGAGAACACTAAGGTAACTAAGGTATTTTCAGACAAAAGTAGAAAACATATATAGTCAAACCCCTTTTATTTTCTGGTACAAATTAGCTATCTCAAGGAAAAGAAAAATAAATCCAATCTGAGAAAACAGGCTAATGCAGATCCATAAAGGTACACCATGTCTAAGCAGGAAGACCTGGATTGGCAGAATATCTGTGGATCTATGGAGAAATTTATCCAGATTCCCAAATCTTTTTTACTATAATCCAGCCTTGAGGGAGCCCAGGAATGTCAGCTACTCTTTGAGACATTTACATACAAGAGGACATAGTTCAAGGACATCATTCAAGGAAAGCACTGTCCAAAATAATTGGTTTTCCAATTCTGCTATAATCCAGAGAAAAGAGGTCACTACAACTTTTTTACTTGAGATATAAATTCCAAGTTCCTGACTCTGCATATATAAAGAATTAACATTTTGTAGCACGCAGCTAGAACTCTTTAATTGCACTACTGGGCTACAGGGCTGGGAAGGATGAATTCTGGGATCTCAGAGCATGCCTATTTCAAGAATATATTAAGAAGAAGCACAGAATGTGTTTTATACCAAATTCAGGAGAGGAGGAGCCCTTTGTGCTCTTCCAGTCATAAAGAGATTTTTTTTTGTGTGTTAAAACCCAAACTTGTGCTGTGTCGAAAGTGTTAAGGAGAGGAAAAAAACCCCCACAAATAAACCATCTGTGTTTNAGGAAAAAAAACCCCACAAATAAACCATCTGTGTTTATCAGGATAAATATATTACATTTCCTCCCTAAAAATTCATGAAATGATATTTGAAAGTATAATGGAAAGAGGATACACAAGTATCTGATAAGAAGAGTGAAACATCCTTCTATAGCATGGTTTACTTGCAGTGGTTGCACAGGTGCAGAACACCATAAACCAGAGCAAGAAGTGTAAAGTCTGATTTCTTAAAATGGGCCTGACCTGCAGTTCGGAGTGACCTGGATGCAGTTAGTGAGTGTTTTGGGTTTCTCTCAGACATTCCAGGGGATACAGCAAGCTATCCACAGGCTGCTTCCTGCTGCTGCTTATCCACCTGTGCACTACAGGCTACAGATTGTATGGGTGGTTTTTAGTAGAGCAAAACTCAGTGGAGGACTCATAGGAAACGCATCTTCCAGTATTGAGGTGATAGGCCATTCAAGAGCAGTAGGACCATCGGATGTTGGAACAACATGATTACTCACGTACTGATACAGACATCGCACAACCTGCTTGGGCTGTGGCTGGGTAATAGGTTCTTTGAAAGTGCATACATCTGCTGAAATATGTGCCATTCTTCTTTTTTTCTTTAAGGAAAAATCACTTGTCACTGTAACAACGGCATATTGACATAATCATCAAAATCAAACGATGATATTACTGCACAGACAGATTATGTCTTTTTAGCTTGTTTTAATACTGTGAGCTCAAATGATAGTTGGGAAAACTTCCAAGTGGTACAGAAAGGTACCCTGATGAAACAAAACTTCCAAAGCCTCTAAACTCTGAGGAAATTTGGGTCTCATCCTTAAAAATGTAACTTTTCATGTTTGAGCTAAAATAAATTTATGTCTGACATAATTTGGAACTGTACCTAAATGCTGAGTCTGGACACCTGCCAACAGAAATATTGAAAAAGAAGAAGAAATTTAACAGATATCAAGAGATACAAGCCAAATGTTTGCCTGTCTAAACTTCACTATTGTTATACAGCTCTCCACTGATGACTCACAGCTATGATTCAGTATTGCTCATTGTTACTTGTTTTTCCAGATTATATTTACAAGTATGTATTAAAAATATATATAAGAAACATTGAAATGTATATAGTAAGATGTTAATGAAAATTTTTAGAGATGAAAATTGCATTCCCAAGCCAAATTCAATATTCAAAGAAAATGTCAACTGCAAATTCTTCCCTCCCTGGTGTCTTTTATTTTTAATGAATTGAAGAGATGCACTGGAAAGAGAATGGTTCGAACACTTAAAACACATGTTCAATGGATTACCTCTACCTTTTCTTCTTGAAGATTAACTCAAGCTCCATTCTAGCCAAATAAGCCATCCTGTACAAGCCCTATTAACTGAAAATCCTAGAAGACAACAATGAAGAGATTTCAAATGACTCTTGGATTACTTAGCTAGCAAAACAAAAAGAAAGCCTTTAGAAAAAAACATACTAAACAGCTGCTGGTTTAGATTATTGATAAATTGTTGAAAAAAAAGAATTCTACTGAGATGCATGTTACAGAATCAAGGCAGAGTGGATCTGTGGATAACACTCACTGGACTTCTTCCCACTTCTCCAGACTGTATTGCAAATGTCTTCTCACCTTCCCCTCCTTTTGGTCGGAAGGACAATCCAGTATTTACACAATGAGCTTTAAAGTGCAAGAGAAATTAATTCGGGTTCTTGCTCTATCACAGACTTCTGTCTAACGTCAGGATTTCCTTTGTGTTCTGGTCCCTCACCTGAAAAACAGAGACTACCTCCTATACCTCAAGCGTCTGCAAGGAAAATAGATACCTATAGGACAGTAGAGTAATGAAGAACTGGCTGATGGAGTATCTAAGACAGATACATCAGAAGTTCCAACAACAAATGCTGGATCAAACCTACTGAGAGGGAAGTAACCAGAGGAATATCATTAAAGAAATGGTACACTAATGTATCTTGTTTACTTAAACAGCACAAGGCTCTTACACATACAATGTGGAAATTGCAGAGACTTTTGTTAACCTCATAAAATATTTTAAACAGGAACAGAAAACCTCCAAAACCCCAAAGCCTTTCTTCAGAGTAGAAACACATTGTAACAGTGGGTTCCAATACCTGACTCATGTATTGAGGAATTTGTGCAGATGGAAGTTTCTTCAAAGGCTGTAGGAGAGTATGATTCCTAGCAATCCAATTAACAGATTACTCATCAGCTATGAGCTCTGCTGGAGTACTTTCTGAAAATACTTCTCTCTCTGCTTTCCAGAAAAATTGAGCCTTTTTGAAGTTACCTATTTTTCCTCTCAAAACCAGAAATAGAGAAATGTTTCTTCCTTAATCCAGTTTTACACTAAAGAATCAATGGCATAGACAGGAGCTAACAGATAAACAGTTTAGCAACTCCATGTTTAGACAATACAGAGCTTACCTTTTTTTCCAAAAGCACTACAAAGATGAACGTATCCTGTTTTTACCTAACAATCCACTATTGATAACATATACTGATCACATATGCTGATAATATAGATATTTTTAAAAACTGTGGATTATCACAAAAACCTTTTTAGCTGAAGTGACTTGCTTTGTAATGCTCTGATGAGTACAGAACATGGTGCAACTCTGCATTTATACAGTTATAGAGATTCCTTCCCATCGGTATTATGTGCACATGAAGAGTACTACAGTCTTGGTCACTACGCGGGAGGACAATAAAGGACAGGCAGCCATTTGTAGTGGCTTTTTAGTGACCTATAAATATATTTGATTGTAAAATACTGACTTAAAAAAAACTACAGAAAAAAATCCAAATGAAACCAAAACACTGAACAGCCACATTCATATTGAGTGAGAACTCAAGAAAGATCAAAAAGTCACAAGTTCTAGAACTGAACTTTTATTCATTGCATTAAATATACCCAATTCAACTGGCTGCACTGAGCAGGAAAACCAGTCCTCTGTAGCTGACAATAAAAGCACGAATTACCCTGCTAGGTGACTTCAGGGAATCAGATCCTTCCTCAGGAACTGAGGAACAGGTTAATGACTTCACAGTGAGGAACAGGACACGGCCTTATTTTGCAACCTACTTAGAAATCACAGAAGACAAATGCTAAATGATGCTGCATGTTGCCTTCTCCTCTGAGGGTTTGACAACCAGCTCCACCGACTCTGCACAGTACCTGGGCTGACCGTGCCCCATACTGGCATGCCAGGCTACAACTTTCTATCCTGATGTTGCAACTACCTTTGCAGAAAGTGTTTTGAAGTCCTCGTTTTCCAGGAATTACTCTGACTCAGAGCTGTCTGGACACAAAGCTTTGCGCAGTACAGGAATAAATCCTGTTTTCTTATGAGGGAACATGGAAGGTGATAAACAGCTGTGTGTACAGATGGGGGTGTTACTTGGCACAGAAATTCAAGCTATATAATACATACTTATGTTGGGTATCATGTTTTCCCTTACTAGTATCTTCTGTCATGCACTTATAGTGTAGTGGTTTTGGTTAATTACTTAATCTGTACAATATACACACACACACACTTAAACTCCAGTAGTTAGCAGCACTGTGCCTTTAGTATATACTGCATATCTTTCAGTGCTGTATTTAAATATTCCTACTCTGCATAGTCTCACTGTATACCACCACAGTTATCTTTTGCAGCCCTTCATTAGTCCTTCAATATACCACAAACATCCTGCTCATTAGCCTGTAATCGCGCTGCTTATCAGTTACATTTTCAAGCTCTTCATGAATTTGCTGCACAGCTCCAATAATTAGACTTCATATTTTACAGGCCTGCAAAACATCGCATTAGCTTCGATTAGCTGCAGCCACCACCTTTTCTCCCAGAAACTGTGGGTTTAGGTAGGATGCCTATTCTGAAACTACTGCCTCGGTGCACTAATTCCATCACCGACACACAGCACTCGCTGACGGCACGGCTTGGAAGGTACAGCCTGTAGCCACGCTTGCAGTACACAGATATTTGTGATGAATCCCTTCAACCATGAAACAAGGAGTGTCACAGTGACAAAGCAGACAAGACACTGCCAGGAACACAGGGTTATGTCTTACTTTTGAAAAAAGTAAAAGCTCTGTGTTATTTTTTCCTTCTTAGCTTTGCAACCCAGGCGGGGCTGGGGCAGGCGCCGGACACAGACGGGTCTGGGGGTACCTTAAAAATTCCCCACCATCGTTCAGGCATTTGCTCTTGTTAAAAACAAAACGACTGAAATTATCCACGTTCAAATCAATGGTTTTGAAGACTTGCTTTTAACCAGGATCATTTCAGTACTCCTGTTTACAACTCAGCCCCACAAACAGTTGCAGTGACCTAAATAAGGCAGTAGAAAATGAGAATGAAATTGTGGGAAATAGGGAAAGATCAATTTCTTACCACACTTTCTTCATTGAATTCAACATTTCATGTAACTAACTGTTAGTGTGCAAGCATTTATCCCTAGAAACAATCTTGTGTAGATTTAGTTTCTGCAGCTGCAAATCCACCATTGCATTAGTAGGTCTCAGCAAGGAATGGAGTATATCATGGAGCATTTCAGGGGTTTGCTACAGAGAGACAGCTCTAGCGTATTAGAAACATAAATAAAATACCAGAACTGATAACTTACACCGTGCTACAAAAATGATTAATATTAATTTGGGAGGGGGGGGAGGGGCGGTGGTGGTGTACCATAAAAATGCTAGCTGGATTAGAGTCCAGGAAGAATTTTACCGTTAGGTGTATATTTTTTTATTAAAAAGGCTTTCCTTCATGAGCCGAATTTATTATTTCTGAAAGTACTGTGTTGGAAAAAAAAAAACAACAGTGGTTTCACTTAACTATTTAATTGCTACCTCCAAAAGAAATGAATGCTTCACCTCCTATATAGCATCAACTTCCTTCCATCGATTTGAACAAACAACCACCTTTGAAAAAAAGGTGTGTTTGTTGAAAATTTAGGGAGAAAAAAAAACAAAGCAAAGCCTTTGGTGCTAAAATTCCGTTTTCCAAAATTATGCTTGCTAACTATATTGCCAAAAGTGGAAACATATCACTTCCAGTACGATTCCTCTTTTGTGAGTGCTCTGATTGGAAATGAGTAATTACAAAGGAAAATTTCTCATCTCACATACTTGTGTTCTTTGGGGGAAGGGGATGGTTAAAAACATTTTCTGGAGGTTTGCAAGGAACATTAAAGTTCTCCACCATGGAAAAATGCTAGGTATTTCCCACAGCCCAGGCTTTTTATTTAAACCACTACACACAGCTGAAATATTTCTGAAACAACGATATTCTCAGTCAGGCAGCTCCTTGGAAGGCAACAAGGATGTTGGGATGTGTGAGAAGAGAGAATTTGGCCTTGTACTTTCTGACCAGAACAATAAGTTTTCTCATCATCGCTGGATAGATCCAGCTGCAACAAGAACATTTACAAAATTAAGAAAGAACTGATAATAATATAATAAATTGTATATACACATTCACATGTGATTATGGATTTCTCTAGTAATGGGCTCTGCCAACTATAACAGTCAGCTACTTACTCTTCAGTAAGTGGAACTCTTCTTTAACTCCATTTGTAGAAGTTTTTGCTTTTGCTGCTGAAGTGCTGACCTCAACTTTATGAGTGCTGTGGGGGAGGTGGGAGGGAGAGTGAATTATATGGCCAGGTTGTAGCACTTTATAAAAAGGTAAATGAAGTCAATGTTTTGTCAGTAATTTGACTGTGGTACTCTGCACCTGAAGCCAAATGCTTGGCAGAACTAAAGGAGTAACCAGACATTTTTATAAAGAATGAAAATATCCTAAACAGCAAGTAAATACAGATAAATAGATTCTGGAAGGTATCGAGCCTTATACTGAGCGTATTAGAGACCCATCAACTGCCCCACAGTTGTCTGTTGTGGGTTTTCTGGCATGCTTCTCCACAACCGCGAGTACACATCACGGATGGAGGCTGGGCAGTGCTCAGATGCAGCACGAATTCATCCAGGATATCAGTTCCCATGTCCCCAGTGTCAAAGGAGGGATTATTCTAAGTTATTACAATTGCCTCAGGAACAAAGCCTTTACAAGGAATTTTAAGGCATCATTTTGAATTCCTCTCCTGCAACAGAAGTTCATTGTCTGTGTCGAAAACACTGCCTGCCTCACCCACATCTGCCCATGAACGAGGTTGCCATGACGTGTCTGACGTCATCAAAACATTCAGACAGTTAAACAAGGTCAGGTTTTCCCAACAGCCTTTAAAACTACCGTGTGTCTGTGACACCTGATCTGGCAGCTTGGAGAACACAGTGGGAAAGCCTGCAGTTAAGGATGGGAGGAGGCACACCTGAGGGTGCTGCAGGAACCGGGGCGACTGGGGGAACCCAGATGCTCACAGCCACTTCAGCACGATTTGTTTCTCTTACTTGCTAATGACCCCAGTCGTAATCTCCTAATAGCCTTCTACAATTGCTGAAGCTTTTTTTTTTTAATTTATTTTGTTTAGAGCTTTCAGCAGCCAAATCTCCCCTGCAGTCGTTCTCCTGCAACGGCAGTGACACCTGGGGAGGGCTGAGCCCATCAGCTGTAGTTTGGCCTGCTGTTGAACTTGGCAAGCCAGCAGCACATAAAGCCCCAGCAGATGTTTCTGCTTTTATAGCAGCTCTTCCAAACCCTTGGCCAGACATAAATCCAAAACAGATCCAGAAAAGAGACAAACAGTGCCACCATCATGGCTCTTAAAATTAGGAGGCAGAACCAGCCTTTTCTGCAGGACTCTGAGAGACCATTAGCAGCAGAAGGTGCCGTGAAGTGTTCCTATAAATTATGCAGACAGATTACGAGGGCCAGCCACAGCAAATGCAGCACATTTTGCACTGCCTTGCAGTTTGCTAGGAAACAGCAGCTTAAGACAAATACACGCATTTACATAGGAGTTTCCAAACTGAGATCACACTTCATAGCAACAAGTACAGGAAGCAGGCGGTTTTCTGGCCATTAACACTTTCACATGGATCTACAGTGCTTCCACGCCACGGTAATGAATGTTCTAAAATAAAACAGTAAGGAGATGATCCTTGGCAGAAGTAGCCTTCTGAATATGTGCCATGCTGGATCTATTTTGTCAAAAGAAAGTCGCACTAAGAGTATGTTCACAGCTGACACGGTGCTTTATAGGAGAGAAGGTTGATATATACCAGGGTGACATGTTAATACATCCGTTCCCTTGATGATGACTTTTTGATCTTAGCGGAAGCTTGGTCTGTGATAAACTGTTGCCATCTAACTTCAAATGCAAGTGAAAACAACCCCCAGAGAATAAGAATATTTCTCTGCATTCAAAATAACACAAAGCACTCAAGGAGTCGAATACTTCAATCACGGTCTTGTCTGGCATTAAGGGAGACTAGGAAGAGAAAAAAGTGACTCAGCATCTAAAAATGAGTTCTTTTTGTAGGGGTGAAGGATATTTACATGTTCTGCTTTCCCTAGCATCTACCATTCAAGCTCAGATGGAGCTGCCAGCAGAGGATGCAGCTCTGCAGACGGGGCTGCTGGGGTGCGTGGCATCTCTCACTGAGACTGGGACAGCAGGAGATGGGCTCCTTCCCTGCAGGAGCCTTGTGGTGATGGAAGATCTGGGTCACCAGGTGAAGAGCTGCAGATGGAGGTCAGCAGACTTCACAGCTTCCACAATGACAGGAAAGAGATCCATGGGATGATGACAGCAAGTATGTAGACGATACAAAGCTGAGGAGTGGCTGATATATAAGTGTGGAGATATGGACAAATAGGAATCTCATGAAGCTCAACAAAGGGAAGTCCTGTACCTGGAGAGGAATAACCCCACGCACCAGTATATACTAGAGGCCAACAGGCTGGAAAGCGGCTTTGCAGAAAAGACCCTGGGGGTTCTGGTGGACATCCAATTGAATGTAAGCCAGGAACGTGCCCTTGCAGCAAAGAAGGCCAACAGTCTCTCAGGCTGCATTAGGAAGAACATTGCCAGGAGGCCAAGGGAGGTGGATCCTTCCCACTCAGCACTGGTGAGACACACCTGCAGTACTGTGGCCCCGCAGTACGAGAGAGGCATGGACATACTGGAGTAAGCTGAGCAAAGAGCCGCAAAGAGCCACAAATACGATTAGAAACTGGAGCATCTGCCACATAGGGCAAGGCTGAGAGAGCTGGGACTGTCCATCCTGGAGAAGAGAAGGCTCAGGGGAAACCTTATCAATGTGTTTAAATACCTGATGGCAGGGAGTGAAGATGGAGCCAGACTCTTCTTGGCAGTGCCCAGTGACACGAAAAGAGGCAATAGGCACAAACTTAAATACATTAAACTCCATTTAAATGTATGAAAAAAGTCGTTTTTACCATGAGGGTGGTTGAACACTGGAACAGCTTGCCCGTGAGGTTGTGGAATCTCCATCTTGGAGATACTAGAAACTCAACTGGACAATGTCTAGAGCACAGTGCTTTGAGCAAAGGGGCTGGATTCAATGACATCAAGAGTTCCCTTCCAATCTCAATCAATTTGTGATTCTGCAGTTACCTAAAATTACATAACATGGTTTGTCTTTGTTGAAGATACTGTGCAACAAAAATCATTTTCTGTTGACAACCAACATAATTAGAGCATCACCAAGTCACAGAAGGAACTTACTTGAATATTTTCTAGGAAATCCACAACTTCACATAAAGTCTTGACCATACTAAAAACAAAAGCTTTGTCATTTTATTTTGTCTTTAAGTTCAGTGGAATCAGAACTCTGCCTGGAGTCTGCTTGTGCCAAAGAAGAGCCCAGCTGTGCAGCAGTGTCGGCTAAGCCAATAAAAGATAACCTCACATTTACCAATAAGCAAAGTACCTACAACATAGAGCCTGCACAATCGTATGTCTGAAATTATAGTCGTATACCACACTCCACATTCGTGGTTTGAAAGGTGGCACAGAAGCATTTTTATCTACATTTCTTTTTGCAGTCATACAACTCAGTCTTACTCGACTGCCCAGAGCAGTCAAGCTTACATGAAAAAACACGTGGTTTTGCTCAATGAAAGCTTTTTTTTTTTTTTTCTTTCCTGCTGTTGTTGATTCCACTCAAAACCACCACTTTGGGGAATTTAACCTACGAAAGCTTTGGCAAACCTTTTGGCATATGCGGTCAAGGCTCAGGTTCATAGTGAAACTTCAGCACAACACCACTACTCTACAAATAAATGTACAGATCCCAAAGGCTCGCCACTAGTCCCACCAGGCATATTTTATTAAGTACCTTTTATACATGACTCGGAAACCAGCTTGATCTTACACCAATAAAATGAAAACCAACATGCCAGTGTTTGGAGAAAGAGACTAAGATACATTTGCTCTTCTTACTTCCAAATCACATCAAATCCAAGGCAGCCTTTTTTCACAGAAATCAAGGCTCCAGCTATCATTGGAGAAAGGAAAAAGAGGGTGGTCAGGAGGAGTCACTCCATGCAAAGCCTATTGTCCCACATTTGTGGGTAATCCCATGGAACACAGCAGACTGCAGTCTGCCCTCCTTCTCTCAGCTTCATATAATAAAGTAAATTTACGTGTAAATGTATCTTGCATTCAGACTGGATCTCCAGATGTGAACTGACTTTTGTTTTCTTTTTACTGAGACAAACTCTCATTATCATCATGAGATAATGACCAAGTGAAAAAGCCTCACAATGTATCTTAAAGACACACGTAATATCGACAGTTGAATGCCTCTGACGTCCTTTCACTTACAGGCATCTTACATTTTCTCTAATTTTTAATATCTTGTGCTAATAAAAATGAGAGATCTGAGTCATTTTGTTGTTCTTATACATTTAACTAGTAGATAAAGGGAATTCCTTCTTCCAGAGACATCTGTCTAACTTCAGACCATGTCCTGCTTTTAAACTGGTAGACTGGCTGTATTTAACATTACCGTTGATTAACCTGTCTGTAACATCTAACCCTGTAGAATAAATGCCACAGAAGATTTAAGGAAAAGAAACACAGTGGCACCACAGGGCAGGCTAAAAAGTTCCAAAAACTTTCACCAGAAAGTTAGAGGAAAATGACCTAGCTTCTGAGCTGTGTATTTGCTGAATCCATCGACAGTGAAGCTCGCACACTCATACAAAAGAGTACTTAATAACTGAAATAAAATTGTTTTTAATGGCTGTAAATGACCATCCTTGACTTATCAGTACTTAAACCTGATAATTCTTACATGAAATGTAACCATCTTGCTTATATAAGTTACTTTAATATATTTTGTTCAGAAAGTTTTGGCATAATAGATTTTTTGCAATTTCTGAATTTCAGAAGTTTTAAACTGCAGAAGAGGTTCTCCTATAAGAGACTACCATATTTCCAGATCATATAAAACAGTTGTTCGTCATTAACTACTAGTCCAAGAATACCAAAATGGATGTCACGCACATATATTTTCCAAGATACTATTTTGTCATGTTCCGATCTCTTTTCTTTATTAAAAAGTTGCTAGTAAAACTGATTGATGGGTAGTCTTATTGTACCAGGAGGACTTGTCATTCAACTCTTTGACCTTGTCTTCACACTGACAGTCAAGTGTCTTTGAAATCTGTTTACTTCAGAATTTACAAGAGTATTAATGACAGGATGTCAGCACTTCTCAGGTTTGAAAAGATCTAATAATAGTAAATGAGTTTGGACAGTAGGGTCATCTGTAATGTACGTTCAGAAAGAAAGACAAATTTCATTATTCCACCTTATGATTAAAGACAAGTAAAACAATTCTTAAACTACTTGTTATTCTTTGGTCGGTGTTTTTTATTGAAGAACATTATTTTTTTTGAGGCCAACATAGACCACATTAAGTGAAAAGAAGAAAAAAGCTATACTATCAAATAAAGGACTTGACGCCCTTTTGAGAAACAGCTACAGAACCTAAAAAGCTTAGTCATCTCTCACTTAGCAAGCTTTGGGCAAGTTTGAGAAGCAGCCTACATGACTCAAAACTGTTTTATTCTCATCATTATGTACAATGTATACAAACAGGTTATCTATCCCTCTGTCAGTAACATGGGGCTTCAGATTCATGAAAATGAGACATCCAGATTTAAGGAGGGGGGTGGAGGAAGGAAATCTTTTCCGGTGGTAATGCTTTCCTTCCTTTATTAGCACTATTACATAAAAAATTACATATGGCAATAATTTTTTCTTGTGTTTGCTAAAGATCCTTTGCTTTGCTGCACAACTGTCTCAGGAGGAATAGTGATCTTTTGTTCCAACTCCTTCCAATATAGTTCGACTCTCCTTATTTACCTGCTTACAAATTCATCTATTCTACAGCATGAGATTAGTGAGAATAATGCAAAATATGATAATCAGATGACCCATCAAATCCCAGAGAAATTCTCCTCCAACATTAGTGCTGTGTCTTCAGGAACTGACTAATCTAGCAGAACAACGAGCAGTCACGTCACACCTGTATTTGCATTGGCCACATATGGCCTATTCGCAGCTATGTGTGGACAGCATTTTGATTAGCACTTACAAGTTTCTAAAATTTTTTTTTCAGTTATAGCTTTTGGATCCGTCTCAGATATTCCTAACATTTTGCATATTTTACACAGGTAAATAAATGTGCTTTCAACACAACTGAGCTTCAGATTCCTCAAATATTACAAGAGGTCAGAGAAACTTCTGGTTTTCCCTCAATAAAGCATAAAAATAGAACAAAGTTGATACCTGTTGCCTCTAAGACACTGGAGGATGTGAAAGTGAAGGATATTACCATATGATCAAAGGAAGCTGTAAATGATTATAAAAAGAAGTAAAATAAGAAGTAGCTTTGAGTCACTTGTTCTGTTAAGAATGCAAATTATAAGTAAGGGATATTAGCTGATGGATTGATAAGAAATTTCAAGTGATTCCAAACCATTAAGTTATTCACAGTAATATTCAAAATGTAATTACTTTCAAACCACACGATAGAGTGGGATTAATGGAACAAATACTTTATGAGCAACCCATGAGTCATGCTTACTTATTATTATGAGGTTTTGGTTACTTATCATTTCAGCTCTGTGGCTTTACTAAATAACAACAACAACAATAATCATAAATAACACCACATTCAGACTCTCACATCTTTACACACATACTGTCAAACGTAAGAGGAAAGAAAAGAAGACCATTATATCATATTTTCAATGGAGTATCTTAAAGAAAATACAGGGTTATGCATACTGTAGATAGATTTTCAGGCTTCAATTTTATGCTTTGCAGTCGTCTCTCCAAATCTTTAGGTATAGATTTTGGGGAAAAAAAAATAAGTTGTCTTTGTTAGTAAATGTGTCAAATGGCGTAGAAGAATGTGGGAGAGAAATAGTTCTGCTGTCCTCCCATCCCTCAAGCAGCAGATACGCAAAGGCAGAGGTAAATGAAACAGGAATGGAGCAGGATCATCCATGCCTTGAAGCTGTAGTGAATAAGCAATACTGTCAGGTATACGATAACTAGAGATGTACACGATTTCATCGTTAGAAGATCTAAGGTCTTGAGGAGGAAAAGATGATCTGCTATCCTCTGCTGCGCACCCCATCCCTACTTGTTACTTCCTGTAAGCCTCTCCCCACCAGCTTACAAGTCCACAAGCAGCAGAGCAAAATTTGCCTTTGGAGATGGGTAACCTTTAGTAACTGCATTTCAAATTATTATCACAGCACCAATTGCACATACAATCTTTCTTTTATACCTGTCTTTTCTTTGCCTTCCCCATCAGAACAGCATTGGTTTTTTGCTACTTTTTCTTCCCATTTCATTCTTATCTTTTGGCAGTGATTATACAAGACTGCGTGTAGCATCAGCAAGGAGAGAGAAATGCATTATCCCTTATTTTGAAAGCTGGACATGCTAGGTACAGAATTCATCTAAATTGCAGGTACAGCATCACTAACAGTACTGATAGCAACACCAGGCATCCTTGGCACACAGATGAGACAGCCTATTTGTATTTACTCTGGAATTTTCTATTACGTTCTCTTTTAGCGTATCAGTGCTTGGTGTCAATTTACTGTCCCATCTCAGAGGAAAGAAAACAAATGCCTTAAATATCAGGTATGCTGTCTGAAGGCAACTGGTTCCAAAAATTTTGGATAAGTGGACCTCTGTCAGAATATTTCAAATATCACTATACTTTATGCTTCCAATTGAAAGCGATATACCTGCAAAGTAGTTCCACAGCTCAGCTGTGAAGCATTGGCCCATGAACTTGCAGACCACAAGTGATCCATACCCACGATTTGTGAACTGCTGTATAGGGAGTTTACAGATAGATACCTGTAACTGCTATCGCTAACTATTCAACAGTTTTGATACTCTGCCACCAATTCTGGAGAGGAAAAACAGGACAGATGGCTGGAAAATTGCTCATCTAAACCCACAGTAGTCTGCTTATTTAACTGCATCATCACCATGTACTTACTCCAGATTTAGCCTATCCTTTCTGAACTCACTTGCCACCCTCACCACCCTAGTTTCCATTAGAACAGAGAAAAGGTGAAGCTCTGAGAAAGGTGAGACAAATTGCACTTCCTGAAAATGGTAAATATTCTGCAAAGATGTATACAGGAAAAGAAGAGATGCTGAGAGGCAGAGAACACTCCGTCCTCTAAGTCCCCAATAAAAAGGCTCCTAAGTAAATCACTTTGAATCAAGCCCTGTGCTTTCTACGTACATTCACCTCAATATACAAGAATATCACAGAACACTGCATTACTTTATTTATTCAGCCAAATTACTCTTCTGTTTGTAAATTATCTGAAAAATCAACAATAGTTGTCTCAGATTATTCGTAAAGTAATTCTTGACCTGTAGCCTGTTAGCTATACAATACCTGTGCTCTCACAGGGCATAACATAACATGTTAAGTTTGATTTTTTGCCTGATCAACTTGCAACTTGTAGAATCAGACTTCTGGCCTAAGCATTTGTGATTATGAATTCCAATTGCCATCCTTGAGTATTCTGTAATGTATAGTTAAAATGTATTGATTTGGCAAATCTTGCCATTTGCTGAAGTCTATTTGTAGAAAATGAACACAGGATGGGTCTAGACAGGATTGAAATAAATTAATTCTCACCTATGAGCTAATATTCACAGAAAACTTGCAATATTCTGTTGCTCGACTCAAGCAGAACAAGAGATTCAATTACTTGTAAGGCTTCTTTGAGCGTTCTGTGTCCCAGCAAAGTCTCTGCTCCCCAGTCCAGTGCCATATGCTTCCTGTCTGAAACCAAACTCAAGTGCGACCTCCAACACACTCAAATATAAGGAAGACACCCAAGGGAAAATCAATAGCCATAGTCACTCCTCTGGGTTTCACCCTCACTGGTTCCACAGCAGTATCGTTTGGTTTGTCAATTAATCCTCGGTGTGAAAGGAATGCTAACACTCTTGCCATTGGTTTTGCTAACAGGCTCTGCGTTGCAGGTAATATTGTCCATTAAATCACATCAGCCACAGAACAAAATGATGCCAGCTCCTAATCTCAGAATAAGCACGTGCAGATGAAGCAGAGCACCAACATTTCATCTCGTCTGCTCCTAGAAAACACTCATTTTTGAAAAACAGTGATATGAAAAACAGAATTGGCTTTACATGCCATAAAGTACATGGTAACAACTACTAGCAGGACAGATTCTGTTTGAATGCCACACCGTGAATCCTCAGTACACATAGTAGCTTGGCAGAACTTGCAGGAGACAATATCTACTGACAGCAGCCCTTCTCAGTCACAGAAGTTTATCTCAGGAGCCAGGGCTCCTGGTCACTTTGTGCTCCAGAGGAAAGCCACTTGCTTGTCCAGAGGCAAGTAAATGTTCCAGTATTATCCTTCCATTTCTCTACCAGCTACCACTATCCCTGCTGACATGGAACAACAATAATTTTTAACTTAACAATTCATTCTCTAAAGAGTGCTTCAAAATATAAATGTTATTTTCCTATTATCATTCAATACATAGAGACATTTATAAACACATGATTTCATCCTGAAATCTGCTTATCCAAGTGGTTAAGAATCATTTCAATTGAGAACATATTCCCATTCAAAGCAAAAGTTATTTTCATAATCAAAAATCATTGTTTCTTCTCCCTAACAACTTGAGTCCAACTCAACAGAAGCATGCAGGGGGAGCAGTTCAAAATGTTTCTTAGTTCACCCGATGCAACAGAGCTTCGTACCCTTTAACGAAGCCTCTCAATTAATCCTTGTGCACTGCATATGCACTAAATAATGCATGCTTTTTTGCCCAAGTACTCCCCAAAAACACTGCTCCTCTATCTGAAACTAACAGTGACTGAACAGAACTACAGGCGATAATATGACTGAACAGAACTGTAAGACACACAAGTGATGTGTGCGCATTTATTGGAGATGCAAAACTGTCACCGTACCTGTCCCAACAAACCTAACCACAGACCAAGTCCTTCTTCATCTGGTCTACACTTGTGCCTTTTTGGCAATGTTTTGACACTTGGAAACATCCTGAATTCAATCTTAACCTTGGAATCACTTGTTGTAATGTATTTTGGAACGCTCCAGCTTTCATAAAAATTTGATTTCACTACAGAAAATTGCAAATGTCATCAGTCAGTACCACAAACACTTCTTGGCTCCTCTTCTTCACATACATTTGGAGAGTGTTCATATTTGAAAATGTTTTCAAGTGGTAATGGTTGTACAACATAACAGTCGTATATACCATGCTCCATATTTGGTCCTGGAAGTATCGCCATGCACATCACTCACACCCTCCAGTAACTGCAGTGGGCTACTCTTAATACTAAAGCCACTGATAGCTTTTCTTTTTTTAAAATGATAGTGAATGTTAAGCTCAGTGATAACGGGATCTGATCTCAGTGTTCTACTTTTATAATGGAGCTGACATCTGTGTACAGTATCAAATTCATTTACAACTTTGCATGGGGATTCAGGAGAGCTAACAGAACTAACTAAGTATTTACTATATTTGATGGGATAAAACCATGAGGTAATGCTGCAGCTCAGAAAAAATGAGCCTGGTGGAAATTGTCCAGTCTTCCAAATCTAAAAGATGCAGGATATTTAGGGTAACAGAAGGAACTGAAAATGCACTAGGGCAGAAATGTGAATATATGCAGTGCTTGAAAAATCTAAAAGAAACTTTTTGATTTGAGCATAAATCACAATTAGCAGTCAGGATTCCAATTTTCTGTCACAGTGCCTATAAATGTTTAACTGTTGTGTACAACTACTGTAAAAATAACTTCATTCTCAGCAAAGTCCTCAATCCCTCCATTACTGAACTGTGGATCTAAACACACATTTCCAGCATACCTGTAATCCACAATGAAGGAAGCACCTCACAGGATCAAAAATTTGCTTTCGCTATGAAAAATGAAAGGTCCTGGGGGCAGGCAGAACGGCTGCTGACCGTCGGATTACTGGTGAACTGCTCACCTCTACAGAGGATTAATTCAGGTGTCTCATCCACTTCAAACACCACAGGGCAACCTGCCTGCTCTGCCATGCCCATCTCCACCGTGGGTAAGGCTGTTACAGGGACAAAAGAAACCGAATCCTTTGCCTCTCCCAAATCCCCATCAGATCCTGCTGTAGGTTATGCCTCTCTGTGATAAAGATGTCACATTACTTTCCAATCTGAGTTTATCCTGCTTTACACAGAAGTATCACGCCACATAGAACAGCACATCAATATGAATGAGACCAATGGCAGAGAGGCAAATTCTGCTTTATTGTACAAACTTCTACTGAAGTAAGAAATAAACCATAATGCCACACAGGCTAATGTGCCTGTGGAGCCTATCAACATTCCTACTATGTTTACAAAATTACCACTTTCAGGAGGTCACAATAGTAATCAGAATACATCTGACACTTAAAAAAGAGCCATAACACTAACAATATATTTTATTTACCATCAAGATGTCAGAGCAGATAAAAATGCTTATTTTAGGCATGGTCATAAAAGGAAGTTCTCCAGAAGAAAGATACAATTTACCACATACTGAAAGGATAATAACATCTGATTTTAATCTCTCACAGATGTATTAAATAATTATCGATCAACATACCAGTATTCATCTGCCCAATTAAGAAACCCTCTTATCACTTAAATATAAGCAGTATTACTACCTGTTGGCGTGAAATTTTTCAGGCTTTAAGTACATAAAGCAATAAGTAGTCCTAAGCCCCCAAATTTATTTTCTGATAGTATCAATTTGCCATTAGAATCACAACAAACAAAAAAAACCACACAGAAATCCAGAAAACAGGGCTGCGTTTCTTCAAAAGAAGCCTACTTCACTTTCACCACTGCCAAGGCAGGTGAATTATACGTCCGTCATCCCTAACAGATTTTTTTTATATATTTATTAACCTCCAGTAATGAAGATTTTCTAACCTTCTCAGGCAAATAATCCAAATAGCATATCATTTTATAAAGTCTTCCCTAATTTCTAACTTGTGTTTCCTTTACTAACATGTAAGCCTGTTATTCATCATCTGGCACTATGCATTTGGAGACTGCATCCTCTTTGCTGACATTTTTGAGGACTGTTAACACATCACCCATTGACTACTGTTCTCTAAAATAAATAACCCACATTATTCTGGTCTTTGCGATAGGTCACGAGTTTGACCCTCCTTCATCACTGATGCTCTTCTCTAGGCTCACTCCCATCTGATGCCCTACAAAGTTGAATTGACCAGAAGGACTAATTTGGATCTTTTGCATGCAAACTCAGATATACATATATCCTAGTGTGAAGTTTGGCTTTTCTGCCTCACCAAGAAGTTCAGTTTGGGATCAATTTTAATACTTAAATTTTATTTCCATAAAGTTTCCACTTAATCAGTAGTTGTGAAGCTGTCGGTTTGTATTGAAGCGCAATAGTTTGCACTTACACCTACTAATTTCCCCTCTTTTGCCAATCATTTCCTCAGTTTGCCAAGATCATTTCGAATTCCAATTTTGTCTTCCAACGTGCTTACAACCCCTTCAGACTCCACAGCACCTACAAATTTAATATACACAGTGCCTACACCATCAACGAGATCACTAATAAAAACTGATTGACCCCAAACACACAGATCTCTAGAGAATCTCATTCATTTCACTTTTCTGTTTTCCCAGTGAAGCAGTAATGATTCTTTCTGAGACAGTTTTCAGACTAGCTCTTTACCTCCTCTGTAGTAGCTTCATTACCTCCTCTGTAGTAGCTTCATTTGTTTATCAACCCATAGATGTTGGGGTGTTTTCAGGAGGCCATCAAAATCTTTGGACAAAAATAAAGAACTGGATACTCTGAAATTACTTCATGGAAAATGACTGAGTAAAGCCATAAAACGTACATGCCTTTTACTGAACTCATACTGATAATCCCATCATCCTACATGCCAAGTTTCCACTGACTTCAGTGCTCAGCATTGGAATATTAACAATTCACGTTATAATTCTGGCATTGTACTTACAAGAGAGATGTGGTACACAACAGCAAAGGAGATGGATTTACTGTAGTCCTTTGCATGCTAACCACAGAAAGAGAAATTAAAAACTGCCGCAACTCTGAAGAAAGTATGTTTTCTAGACACTAACTTAAGTAGGCCTCATGACGAGAACTATTTTTGGTGGAGAAATCTGATAGTGGATTATAGAGCTGTCATTTGTAACAAGTATAATCCCTTGTAGTGCAAACTCAGGAGATTTCAGATTTGGGACTGCAGAGCAATCCAGCTCCGTATGCATGAGAGCCTTGTGCCCCTGGCTAACAGAACTGTAGTCTTGGACATTCAGAAGCCAATTTTGAATACGATCAGGCTGCACTACAGTATCTACATCAGCTAAACTTCCACAGTTCACATTTCAAATGCATCACTTTTCTCACGCTGGTTTTATTCAAAAGAATTACTCACATTAATTTGTCTATATCAACGCTTATAGGATGTGTAACAGAAGAAATAGCAAGACACTTGAAAAAAAAAATAGAGCAGACGTAGTTCTGTTCATCCTAAAACTAAACAGAATAACCTAGTATGAAGGCAAGCCTGAAGAGCTGAATCCATATAGCTTGGGAAACAATGAGTTGCAAAGGATTTTGACAGAGCAAATACAACAATGCCAGCCAGTATAGTGTGCCAACTATTTAACAAAAGCAAACAGCCTCCAATGTTGACATATTTAGGCCTCATTAAATCCAAAATACCAAAGCTCCTCCATATTTAAAGCAGAGGTGGTTTATTCACATTGAAAAGGCATCTTCTCTCGCTTTATCTTCACAGGGAGAGAGTTTCCCAGGTTTCCACAGTGCCACCAGCATATGCTCAAACTAGAAAGCTTAAACAACTCTAAATATTCTTCAAATTACACCTTTCTGTACATCTGGGCAGGGGGTGGGGTATTTGTCTCACAACTAAAGGGAAAGAAAGGAGTTTTTCGTATGACATGATGGAAATTTAAAAGTGATTTCTAAGAAGGTGCTTCATGATGCAAATTTAGGAAAAGGCAACGTTGTTCTTTTTCCTTCCTGTCTAATTCTTTAAGGGGTTGTCTGTGATGATGCAAAGCTAAAACTTGCCTGAACAATGTTTCACTGTACCCGGAAATCCAAACTAATAGAAAGCATTAACAGAAACCAAATTTAATAAGTAAAAGAACATTGGAAGGAAATAACTCTGTAGTGCAGCTCGTGCTTACCTTCTCATATGACAGAACACTGCACAGTGCAACACTTTTTAGCAAATAAAGTATCATATATATATATATATATATAAATATGCAGGTAATTATGTCATCTCCAGCAATGACCTGAGAGGAACCAGTTGCAAACAGATAACAACTACCTAGAACATATGAACAAATGACTGAACAAATGACAACTGCATTTCTGAAATAATACAACCCCAGAGCTATCACATGGCAACAGAGGAACAGTTTTCAGCTCTTGATCATCCCTGTAATTAAGCTTCCTCACTATAGCTATATGCCAGAGGATGCATTCTGCTTGGTCTACAATGTGTGAGATAAGTCTTAGACAGACATCTTTAGTTTGGCTCCCTAAGGAAACAAGACTTACATGATCATTTGTTTTCTCTTCCAGCTCCTTTCCCCATCCAAAATGGCTTTTGGACCCAGATTTCAGAGGAAGAGAGACCTCAAAAATCCTCTACTCCTACAAGTTTTATGAATAGCAATAGCTGGATAAAGGATACAAACCCAATTAGCATCTCCACTGAGGGAAAGGCAAATGGAAGAGGCCATCAGGGGGTCTGGCAGGCAGCAGCTGGCTGGCTCACCAGCATTCATGCGGCTCATCATCGGCCACAGCAAGTACTGCCTCTTGCCCTTCCAAGAAGCACGTGGAGAAGACCACGGGGTATTGCAGGGCTCAAAGAGAAAGGTCAGGGGAACATAGCAAGGAAGTTTGTTATTACAGTGGATAAGCAAGATGCCCTGTGATTCTACTACCAGAGCTACCTCCATGTGAATATGGTGTAAATGACTATACATTGCAGAGGTTTACTAGAATGAAAAGCAGAATGCCTTAAGATATGGGGAAAAACTTCCATGGCCTTTTTGTGCAATGAGTGGGGTTATCTGGTGTCCCACTTGTACATAGCAGTCTATAACCACAGACAGGAGAAGTTGAGTATATTTATTTGTTTATGATTTCCCCCTTTATAATTAGTTGCAAAAACAGCTATAGCAAAATCCAGAAATAAGCAATCCACCTGTGTTTAATCACAACTACTTTCAAAAAGTAGTTATTTCACCTAATATTAAAAATACCCTCTTAAAACAA
This sequence comes from Himantopus leucocephalus, assembly GCA_003993805.1. Lineage (NCBI taxonomy): Eukaryota > Metazoa > Chordata > Aves > Charadriiformes > Recurvirostridae > Himantopus > Himantopus leucocephalus. The sequence continues at coordinate 86,905,309 of RSEF01000004.1, read as the reverse complement.
AACATGTATAAACTATTTTGCTGATTAAGTACCACTTGCAATCCCATGAGAAAAAAAAAAAAACCAAAAAAGAAACAAAANGATTTCTAAAAGATGAATTTTCATTTTCTTTTTTTAATCCAGTCCCGAGTACCACAATATGATGGGTCTTCTGTACACGTTACTTAGTGTAGTACATTGAATATACTAAGCTCCTTTAGGCTAATTCAACATTACATCATGTATCTCAGTGGTTCTTCTTGATCAGATCTCACAGCAAGGTGGTCTATATTTTTTTTAGTAATGTGGAAACTGGGTCAACCTACCCGTACATGCTTAAATTACTGAGATTGTATCATTTCCTTTACTAACATTTCATAATCTTTCTCACCTTACAATGACGCCTCTCACAGCTAGGCAGGAAACCATTTTCTTGTCTTATGAACATTTTGAGACTCCATAAATTGCCACAGTTTGAATTAGGATGAAAATAAGGATGAAATAAGACTTGCCAAGGTTTTTTCTCAAAAAA